>JAQPZY010001502.1:1987500-2650000 GCA_029931535.1 Margaritifera margaritifera
CTCTAAGTTACGAATGGGTCTCTTTGTACTGCCATGATAGGTGGCATTGATGGCATGCTTCCTTTAATTAGTGTGCCTTTGTTTAATGGTAACACACCACAGTTTGTAACTTTGCTACGGTAAAAATTTTAAACTTAAAAGCTACCTCAAGTTAGGATGCATGTAAATATGCAGGAATTCAAGATAGAGATATATTCATGGTAAAATCAATGTGTTGCTGTTGAAATGTATACGGCCATTTAGGCTCCCTAAAGAATTTGGCAACCGGATGTAGATACCAAACCGTGGCTGATGTGCAAAAGCTACTTCCGTCTATGGCTGAAATGGCAGTTTTGTACTATATACGATTTTTCAAAATCTAGATGGAGGACACCTATTTAGTTACCGTTCAAAAGCATTTATCAATGGAGTTAATTAAAATTTCTGTTTGATTCAGACCACAAGACTCCTTGGAAAAATGCACACTAAGTTTCAAGGTTTGACGCCAACTGTCTAAAGTCTTCATTTGATATCCGAGTTTGTGTTAGTAAATATATATTATAGGATATAAATTACTTACCCCCGTGCTTACAGAGTAACTTCAAAACTTCTTAGTAATTTCGTGTATAGCAGTCTAGGACTGACGAATTGATTATTTTCTTTTAATATTATTTGTATGGTCATTTTGTACATGTCAATTCAGATTTATTCTCGATAAAAAAAACGGTTGTGCTACCAAGACATTTACAAGTGCGCTATTATTTTATCAAGATGTACTAAGTTAGCTAGGTGCGACATCGTTTTCTTATTTTCAAATAAACTTCTATCAAATATATCTTTTGTAAATACATGTAAAATATATAACATGTAGAATTATTCACATTCACGTTTTTTTTTTGTTTTTTTTTGTGGGTTTTTTTTCAGTTCTTTACTATGCGTGTCATGTGTTCAGTGCTATAGTATGTGTGTTTATTGTGTTCAATGCTTTACTATATGCGTGTCTTGTGTTCAATGCTATAGTATGTGTTTCTTGTGTTCAATGCTTTAGTATATGCTTGTCTTGTGTTCAATGCTATAGTATGTGTGTTTATTGTGTTCAATGCTATAGTATGTGTGTTTCTTATGTTCAATGCTATAGTATGTGTGTTTCTTATGTTCAATGCTTTAGTATATGCGTGTCTTGTGTTCAATGCTATAGTATGTGTGTTTCTTGTGTTCAATGCTATAGTATGTGTTTCTTGTGTTCAATGCTTTAGTATATGCGTGTCTTGTGTTCAATGCTATAGTATGTGTGTTTCTTATGTTCAATGCTATAGTATGTGTGTTTCTTATGTTCAATGCTATAGTATGTGTGTTTCTTATGTTCAATGCTATAGTATGTGTGTTTCTTATGTTCAATGCTATAGTATGTGTGTTTCTTGTGTAATTGTTTTCCTTTGACCATTCTGCACCATCGCCGCTAAGTAAGCGCCTTTGCTATCTGGAGATTTACTATCCGATTTTAGATATTATCCCTACGCCCACAAGCTCGGAGGACAAGTCTGTATGTTAACAGTAACAAAATAGTTCCAAACACTTGGCCCCATTACTTTGTTTATTGTCACGACTTGCTATGATCAATCTAATATATGTCTTGCTTGTCATTTAAACTATGTAAAATTCGTCGTTAAAAATGTGTTAACATGTGTTTTTGCAAAACGTAAAATTGACCATGCTTCAGCACTTTCGTTGTCAAATCTTTGGTTTCAGAGGTGCGTAGTTTTGCATGTTGTCAAGTTCTTCAATTTCAAAGTAAATCTTACATGTAGTCCGCAATTACATAATGCCTAAATAGAAGCGATCGTTTTTGAAAAACACCGGAACTTGTTTGGCCTTTGACAACGGGAAGGCATCAGGCTAGGCTCAAACTAGGTTATGCATGCTAGGCTAAGAGCAAAGTGTAGTAGTATAAATTACGATTTCTATGCGAATCATGTATCTAACTATAATTATTGCTCCTGCGATGAAATAGAGAATGAAAAATATTTTCTTCTAGACTGTCCAAAATACTCAGATCTTAGAGATCACATTTTACACACACTCCCTTTTGCTCTCATGATTGAAACTTGATTAGTTGGCAACCCTATGTCTTATACAGAAAATAACACAAATAGTTTTGTCCGTGCAAAATTTCATTAGGATGACTAAAATATTTAAGTAATTCATTTAACTCACAACCTTTTTAATCATATTTATTTAGCTCTTATTCTTTGTTTTGTTTTGTGTATATATGTGTATTTATACTTTCCCTTTATAACCACTTGTACCAGCATCCAAATTTATGATCTTATATTTTGTGTTACTTCTGGGGAGACAGTGCTCTAATAAGGTCATGCTTTCTACTGAATTCCCCAAATCATATGTTTGTAATTGCATTTGACAAAGTTTATACAAATAAATATGGTTTAATCTAATCTATCGTTGCACTTTTTCAGTTTTTCTAACAGTTATCTTTCCGACAAATGCGACCTCCATGAATCCTGTGCATCTGGAAAGATTATTATTGCTGCGTCATTTGTAATATAAACTTTATTCATTACACTCGGTAGTATGGTCATGTAACTCCAAGTAAGCGCAGAAAGAAAAAAAATACATTGTAATAAATTACAGTTGCTGGTACAACCTAGATTACATTATGGTGATTGCTAATAAGATCAAGTATTTAATAAACTGCGATTTTTTTAAGTTTCTAAAAATTAAACAAAAATTACCAAGTCCAAAGCATTTACATACATTTTTGATTAGACCCATCAAACGTGTACTTGAAAAATCGAGATTACTCACCGGTAAATCCTTTGAGTACTTTGGACTGAATACACAACCACAATGCATTTTTACACGTGCTTTCCTGTTAACTTTATAGGAGTTGCTTGAAAATAACTTTAAAATGTTTTGGACTTAGTCAGTTTTGGTGTGGAGTTTTAAAAACTGAACAATAAAGTGTTTGTTCTAGTGGCAGTTTATTAAATATTTTGTTGAGATTAATTATTAATATAGGTACTATCACTGCAGCAGTTAACATTAATTACAATGTATACTTTTTGTTGTGCTCATTTGAAGCCATCTGACCAAAATACATTGTTTAATGACCCAAGTGGTATGATGACTCTTAATCAATATTTATACAGGTATACTTGAAGTAGTCCGTTGGTCAAGTTCACTCCTGTTTTCACGTTTATTTTGCGCTTTCATTACATGTTCATTGGACCGGTACAATTATTAATTAGTTCCTTTGAGAAGTAGCCTACAGTATATACTATGAAGGTAATCACACACACACACACACATATATATATATATATATATATATATATATATATATATATATATATATATATATATATATATATATATATATATATATATATATACATATATATATAGACCCCACACAAAAAACATCACTTTTTTCAAACCTCAACATTATTTTATCCATACTTTTAAAAAATGTATAGCATAAAATAAACTCCTTTTATTTGCGGGGTGGTGGTATTTGTTTCCTGAACGACCTGGCGATTTTCACTCTTAGGGGTAAGCGGGTCATGACAACATAGAAAATGTTACCAACATTTATTCTGGTAGAAGAAATATATTTTCCAAAAACGATGCGTTCATTTTCTTTAATATTTCTTCTTTTTTCGGGGGTGGGGGGACAGTATATAAATCCATACGTGCTGTTAATGATTTTGTTACCATATCCAATATACTTCGATGCTAATAATTTTCCTTTAATTTCCATGAAATTCAACGACTCGAATTAAATTTGAGCACAATGATCTTTAATAAACTGTCACGGATCCATATATTTTTATTATAAAATGACGGTCAGATGTTACGTATGAAAACAAAAATCGAGACCAAAATTGAATTTGTTTCGAGTATGTGCTTTTTCATTTTTTTGTTTAACTTTAAAGAAATCTCTGAAATTAAATAATTTTAGCATTTAGATTTTGCAAATTGATAGGAATATACCTTATATACTCGCTTTTAAGTTGCACACAACTTAAAATAATATAGGCCCTGAACTGCTGTCGCATAGTGCTTCGGCAGATTAGGGTGTTTTGTTTTCTACTGATTATTCCTAATAAACTGAATAGATCATGCCGACAGATTTAGGGTTACGTCGGATGTGACTTTTATTGAGGATATACGGTAATTAATCATTCATTTACTTACCTCTTCCGACTCCTATCTTCGTGAAACATTTAGTCTTTGACAGACTGTGCCGGACAGCATTTTTCCAGTGCTCCCGTGTAGAATTTTTGAAGAATAAAAACCTGCTTTCAATGTATCTATAAATTTCTGTAATCGGTAGACAACAATTGGGAGACCTCATCATCGCTAGATACACAAGTTCCGTGTAGGAATAGTTCGGCTTTGTATTCACATCGTTGCAAGTGTCCAAATTTTCGTACAAATTCACAAAATTGTCCATCACTCTCCTCAATTCTGCATCCGCATCTGACTGGGATGCTAGGTACATGGACCCGCTACAGAAGCGTGGGTCCATTTGAGAGTATGACATTTTACTGATTTTCTTACAGGAACCAGCATTTAGGTCTTCATTCTTTGACTTCCGTTTCATCGCTTGTCCGCTTGGCCCTCGCGTCAAAATTGAAAGGGTTTAACAGATTTTTGACGTGACAAATATTTTACTTCTAATTGGACGTTCACTCTATGTTTCATTAACCATTTGCTAGAACATTTCCTTTAGCTTGGCTCTATAAACTGCTCAAGATAAGTAAATAATGTCTCGTAGTGTCATCTGGGTGATTAAATTACATACGGCGTGTTTTTACCTCTTGGCAGACTGAACTCATTTCATTTGACGAGTAGGGGAAAAGTAGCACGTGCAAGCAGTGAGTTAGCATGCAGATTGAACGGGTGGCTGATTGCGGCTCATTAAAAGTGCTCAGTAGGTGTCACGGTTCTTTAATTGTTTTACCTGGCCAATTCACCTTGATAAGAGAACCTATTAGATGATTGGTTTTAAATTAAACTGGTATTACCTACTCAACAAATAGGTGTACATTCTTTTCAACATTTTTTCTAATACCGTGTTTTCAGCTTTTCCTGGGACACGAATAACTTTATGAAATAGCAGTTACACGAGTGTCAGGACTATGTTCACCATATATTTTTTTAGATTCTTGATCGCGAGTGAAAGAAAATTAAACGAATTTACATTTCAAGGCGGCTTAATTAGATATGACTGTATACAGTGATTTTGCTGGATTTATGTTGGAAATTCGAGTAAGAGAAAGTCTATTTATATTACTAGTATTTAAAATATAAATTAAAGAAATAAAACAACAAATAAAAACGTTTCATCTAAAAATTTCGGATATACGAACGGATATTCCAAACACGAGGAACTTTTTTCAGATGGAAATTATATTGATATAAACACTATTAAAGAAGACAGCGTTTCTCTCACGTTTGATTCTGAGTTTGGTTGACCCCCTGTTTTATCATTTATTGGATTAAGAATTATATTATAATCATTACCAATCAATACTATATCTGACTTATTTCCTTTTACATATACTTCAATTTTACGAATAAATTCAAGGTCTCCGTTGTTCAGACTATACCAATGTATAAACGCTGCTTCTAAATAATTAATTATCACTCTGATTACTAATATTCGGCCTACTTTAGTTTCAACCACACTTTTACTTATTCATGGAAAGTTTGAATCAAATAATACCCCTGTTTCCTAGCTATTTTTTTTACTGTCATCATTAAAATAAAGCGTGGAGTGTGGACTCCTATGCTGGAGTACTGGGTTCGATTCCCACACCATGCTGGTCACTGTGGTCCTGCAATTTTTTTATAGAGTTATTGCCCTTTCTTTTACTTGTAGCCTGATGTATTGTATGACAGAATTTAGTGAATGCATATAGTCTCAAAGTTTTCAGTGGATCCCCATGGAAGTTTGCTCGTGTTATGGTCAACATTCGAATATATGTATATTGACAAGTTACTATACTTCCATAATTTTTGTTTAGAGTTGTTGGCCTTGGTTGTCTTCCAGCTGAATACCGTGTGTGACAGAATCTTGTGAACAAAAATACTTCCAGAGATTTCGATGGATTACTGTGAAACTTGACATATATTATGATCAGTATCAGAAGATATGCATGTTGAGTCAGCATTGTACTCGCACTATTTTCTCAGGGTTTATGCACTTTATTTTACTATAGACACATCTCCATCATAGGGGCATGGGTGGGTATAATTACGCCAGCAATTGCTCACAATTCCTCTAGTTTGTACATTGATACGAACAGAGAAAAATGGCCATTATAATTTGACAACTTTTCTGATGCATTTGTCATCCCTCTCATGAAACAAATGTTTTCATCTTTTCTGATGCATTTGTCATCCCTCTCATGAAACAAATGTTTTCATCTTTTCTGATGCATTTGTCATCCCTCTCATGAAACAAATGTTTTCATCTTTTCTGATGCATTTGTCATCCCTCTCATGAAACAAATGTTATCATCTTTTCTGATGCATTTGTCATCCCTCTCATGAAACAAATGTTATCATCTTTTCTGATGCATTTGTCATCCCTCTCATGAAACAAATGTTATCATCTTTTCTGATGCATTTGTCATCCCTCTCATGAAACAAATGTTATCATCTTTTCTGATGCATTTGTCATCCCTCTCATGAAACAAATGTTATCATCTTTTCTGATGCATTTGTCATCCCTCTCATGAAACAAATGTTATCATCTTTTCTGATGCATTTGTCATCCCTCTCATGAAACAAATGTTATCATCTTTTCTGATGCATTTGTCATCCCTCTCATGAAACAAATGTTATCATCTTTTCTGATGCATTTGTCATCCCTCTCATGAAACAAATGTTATCATCTTTTCTGATGCATTTGTCATCCCTCTCATGAAAGAAATGTTATCATCTTTTCTGATGCATTTGTCATCCCTCTCATGAAACAAATGTTATCATCTTTTCTGATGCATTTGTCATCCCTCTCATGAAAGAAATGTTATCATCTTTTCTGATGCATTTGTCATCCCTCTCATGAAACAAATGTTATCATCTTTTCTGATGCATTTGTCATCCCTCTCATGAAACAAATGTTATCATCTTTTCTGATGCATTTGTCATCCCTCTCATGAAACAAATGTTTTCATCTTTTCTGATGCATTTGTCATCCCTCTCATGAAACAAATGTTATCATCTTTTCTGATGCATTTGTCATCCCTCTCATGAAACAAATGTTATCATCTTTTCTGATGCATTTGTCATCCCTCTCATGAAACAAATGTTATCATCTTTTCTGATGCATTTGTCATCCCTCTCATGAAACAAATGTTATCATCTTTTCTGATGCATTTGTCATCCCTCTCATGAAACAAATGTTATCATCTTTTCTGATTCACTTTCCTTACTGAAAGCATTGCGAAAGCTTAAACGTTACAAACCATTTATATCCGAATGTGAATTTCTGATGAAACATGAAAGAAAATAAATATTCTGTAATGATGGCTGCTTAGTCGCATTGGTATTGAGGGTAATGAAAGTGCGGGTAAAGCAGCCAAACGTATTATGCAGTCACCCGTTTCTAGGCGGAAGATTCGATACTTATATATCAACTTATATAACAGCTTCATATATTTTATAAATATTCTATATACCAGAACTTGGCAAATTATGTGGAATTAAGATTATACTAACAAGCTTTGCAACATCAAGCCCATCGTTAGTGAATGGCATATTTCATACAGAACAAACCGCTGGTATTGTATTGTGTCCCTTCGTAGGTCTCTCAAATCCGCCCGGCTTTCGTTAGCGCAACTAATCCCGCCGATTTTTGTACGGATTGCCACGAAACTTGGTAAATATTATGGTCATCACCTAAAGATGCGCTTATCAAAAATCACCTTGTTCCCACACTTTTTGTTACAATTATTGCCCTTTTGTCTTCTAACAGTGTATGACACAATCTCGTTAGCGCAATTAGTCCCGCAGTTTTTGATGGATTTCCATATAACTTGGTAAATATTATGGTCTTCACATGAAGATGCACATACCATCAAATCACTTTGTTCCCAATTTTTTTAAATAGAATGTGTGTCCCTTTTGTCTTCTAGCGGAACCAGTCGCGCAATTTATGATGGATTGCTATGAAACTTGGTAAATATTATATTCATCACGTGTAGATGCATACGTTGATAAATCACTTTGCTCCCGCAAGTATTGTTAAGAGTTATTGCCCTTTTTCTTCTAGCTTGATGCAGTGATTGACACAATCTCGTTAGCGCAACTAGTTCCACAGTTTTTGATAGTTTGCTACGAAACTTAGTAAATATTATGGTCATCACCTCAAGCTGTGCATAATGATACATCCAGTTGCTTCCGCAATTTTTGTTACATTTATTGCCGTTTGCGTCTTGTACCGTAATGCAGTGTACGGCACATTCTCTTTAGCGCAGCTTGTCTTGCAGTTTTTGAAGGATTGTCATGAAACTTAGTAAATAGTATGGTCATCACACGAAGATGCGCATATATACAAATCACTTTGCTCCCTCTCTTTTTTGTTGGAGTTATTTTCTTTTTTGTCTTGTAGATTAATGCAGTGTGCGGCACAATCACGTTAGCGCAATTTGTCCCCCAGTTTTTGATGAATTGCCATGAAGATTGGTAAACAATCTGTTCATCACCAGAAGATGCACATATCGATGAATCACTTTGCTCCCGCTTCTTAGAGTTGTTGACATTTTTGTCTTGTAGCTAAATGCAGTGCATAACATAGTCTGGTTAGGGAAACTAGTCCCGCGGTTTTTGATGGATTGCCATTATGCTTGGTAAATAGTATGGTCATCACCTGAAGATATGCTTATCAATAAAAGACTTTGCTCCCGTAATTTGTGTTTGAGTTATTTCCCTTTTCGTCTTGACCCTGAATCGCACATAAACGAGCGCAACTAGTCCTGCAGTTTGTCTTGCAGTTTTTAATGGGTCGCTGTGAAACTTGGTGTATATTATGGTCATGATCATCTAAAGATGCACATGCTACAAATATTTGTGCTCCCGTGATTTTAATAAGAGTTATTGCCCTTTTTACTTTTCAGCTGGATACAACGTATGACAGAATTTTGTGAATGCAAATACTCTTGCAGTTTTTAGGGGATTGCTGTAAAACTTAGTACATATTATGGTCACCAGAAGATATATATGTTGACAAATCATTGTACTGACACTATTTTCCGAAGAGTTACGCAATTTTTTTCATTGTAGATTCGTCACCATCATGGGGTATTGGTGGGAGAGGTGGGGTTATATTTACTTGAGAAAGTTGCTCACCATTCCTTTTGTTTACCTTTATCATTACTTATCTTGAAGGACTACACTTTGCGTTTATTTGAGAGGGTCTGTCTTCGTAAAGTTTTTTAAATTGTTACCGTTACATTTTTTAACTTAACTTCCTTTAGCCAGCACTGCATTGCCAGGATTTTGCTGACGTGCCATTAATCAATCCATTCGTAAATAAATACCTACATACATATATGCATGCATGCAAACATATATACATAGGGTATGTGCTACTTATATTTACGGCCCCGTTTATAGTTTTGATAGATTTTGGTGATTATTTTGTTTGATTATGGGGAATTGGTGTTAGGAAGATATTTCTCAAACTGAGTTATCACACAAATACTAGGTACAGGCGTCATACTGAAGCATATTCACGGGACTTTATGGTAACATGGATTAGTTTCTTAAAATGGTCCCTATCAGATATTTTAAAAAGTTTTTATCTCATACACTCTATCAGATATTTTACAAAGTTTATATCTCATACACTCTATAAGATATCTTATAAAGTGTATACGTTTTCTTATACATTGGATAAGCGATCTTATAATGTTTTTAAGATATATTATAATTGTTATAAGATATCTGATAGAGTGTATAAGATATCTAGCTTGGAAATAAATAGTAATTCAGCTTGCCATATATGCCTTGTGGAACCTAAGTCAAGGCAGTTTTACAATATCTTATGGCTTTTATATAATCACAAGGCTGCCACTGTAAATAACTTCAGAACTTCTGTCCTGGGTCAAGGTGAAAGGGGAATTGTGGCAGTTGCCTCTTCGTGTGTACCTCTCCCGCCCCACCCCCCAACTACTGTAAAACACTATGTGTTTCTTATCAAGCTGTAACCTAGAAACAATCATATTCATAACTGCTCTGAAGTTCCAAGTTTGAATGCAAAAGTTGGTGAATGGATACACAAGACGAGGAGAAGTACGTTGCCATAGGCCGGGTTAAAATACAACCTGTTTCTGATGCTACTATTCAGCTGTTATCTTAAAATATTACAGAAAATTCCACATGATAATATCAACATTTTCCTAGTTAGTAGAATAAAAGATACTGAAATTTCCATATTCCAAACCTGTAACAATAGGATTACTAATGAGAAACAATCCTATTATTGATACCAGGAACATGACACAAATTATGATACATAGTGAAGTATAGTAAAGTAGCCAAAAACAGTACGTCTATTTTAATCACACCTTGCGGGCTCAGGAATTTAGAATAGGCCCAATGCGCGTTTCTGAATGTCGTAAGAGGCGACTAATTGAGGCAGGAGTCGGGGTGGCTTAGTGGTTAGCGTGTCGGACTCACGGACCGAAAGGGCGTGGGTTGGAATCTTACTACTTGGATCAGCCCAAGTCGGATATACTGTGGTACGTTCTTGGGCAAGGCACTTCACTCCAGTACCAATATGTACAATTTTAGACCAGGTCTCAGGGATTATTGTGTCGATTTTTATTTAACTAGAGAAAAGGCATCAATATGTCTTGCTGATACGGGTCTCATTCCAAATTCCCCTCATTTTTATTACAATACAATATGTTTTAGGGACCGACCATTTAATTATAGGGGGGGGGGGACCTAGGATTATTTAAAAAAAAATAAAAAATTTCCGGCTCTCAAATAGCTTAAAAAAATATTCTTGATATGATTTATACCCCAACCCCTCACCTTCCATTAGATCCATTATATTAGATGACAAAAAATGTATCTTAAGGTAGAAGAAAAAAAAAATATCGGCTGGAAAGAAAGCCCACCCCCACACCCTCCGAAAATGAAATAATCGATCCCTTAAAGTATGGTACTAGTGGTAGTAGCAGTGTGGTGGAGCATGTAGTGATAGTAGCAAAAGCAGCAGCACTATTTGTAGTAGTGTTGGTGGTGCTGATGCCGGTTTATGTTGGTTTTTTGGTATGGGTTTTACGCCATTTTTCAGCACATGATAGGCTATACATGGCGGCCAGTATATTTGGTGGAGGAAGAACCCGAGAAAACCCCGGGAAGAACCACCGACCCACGGGAAGCTACTGGCAAGCTTTCTCACATACCCACGTTAGCCAAGCCCGAGACTCGAACCTACGAGGACAGAGGTGAGATGTCAATGATCTGTAAAGGCGAGCGCCTTAGACCACTCGCCCCCCCCCCCCCCCCCCGGTTTATGTTAGTAGTAATAGTAGTAGCAGTAGTAGTAGCAACACTATATACCTTCCCGACATGTCAATCGACCTTGCATAGTAAACACTTGCCTAAATTACTTGTGTCCAATAGTAGGGCCATCACTTAAGCTTGGTGCCAGCAGCTGCATCATGTTATATAATGTGGGTTAACATGTGGGAAATGTTCCCAGAACTTGGATTAAATATCGAAAATATATAGTAACTCGGAGTCAAAATATCTGAGAAACTACTGCTTTGATTTGGCTAAACTTTTTAATCTATCTTCTTTTAGTTCCAGTGTTAAGTCTGTACAATTTAAATGTTTAATTTTTTTTTTTTTTTTTTTTTTTGCGTTTATTTGAATATATTTTTCTTATGCAAATAAGTGTGAAATTAGAGCAAATTTCGGAAAGATCCAAAAAAGCTAAAGGGTCTTGGATAAAGTTTCAGGTCAAGCGGGACTTTATGTCATGTCTAAATATACACATTACAGCGGTATACTGTGAATAACAATGTATGATGCAATCAAAGTATCTAGACGATGACTGGTGATGTGATCTTGGCTTAGTGTAGACATGATATAGTACGTTTTCAACAAATACTATAACATATTGCCATTCTTCAAAAGGACTCGCTTTAATTCCTGTTTTTGATGTTGAATGATTAAAATCTTGCTTTTAGTACTATCATTTCCACTGTTCTAATATTCTGCAGGAAAGCGTGTTAAAGTAACCTTTTACATATCAGAAGTCAGTCCACTAGTACATTTTCAAACAAAACTATAACATTTGTATGTCGTGCAAATGACTGTTAGTCGTCTGCTGTGTTGTAATATTTTGATTACGTCTGGCATTGCTTAGTAAGTTGTCGCTCGCTATTTGAGCCCCAGGTAAATAGGAAAATTCATTTCTATATATGGTATGGGCAGAACAATTTGAGACTGGTATATGTACTTTAAGTAGTACCGATCTAAAATGGATAAAATGACACGGAAACCAGTCAGAAACAGGAACTGCCATTGTCTATTAACTATGACACAGTGTTCGTGATTCACATTTATTAGTAGATATATAGGCGAATTTAAAACAGTCCATGCTATAGTTAAATATAAATTATTTAAAGTCTTTGAAACTTACAAAGTTACACAAGAAGAAAACGTGTTTACAGTACAGGAGAGACTGAAAATGCAGGTAATGTTCTCTCTGTCTCTCTCATCCACAGGGGCACAGGGGTAAGTATCATTGTGTACAATTTACCTATAAATCATATATGTACTATATAAATATTATATATTAAATGTATGATTTATAGGTAAATTGTAAGCAACGATAAGAGCCCATGTGCACTTATATGCCTATACATATAATGTAACAATATAATTAAAAATATAGGGTGTTATTATATAGTACATGTATTGTATTGTATTTATAGGTAAGCCCCAGCGCTGTTATCGGTCCTGAAATACAAAATATGTCTGCAAGTCTGTCTGGTACGCTTGCATCACAGGAAGGGTGCGACAATATACACGACCGTCGGGTATATAGTCTTTCCGTCTCAAAATGACTACATGCCCGACCGTCGTGAATATAAAACATTTTTTTATGCTAGGCCATGAATTACTGGATTTTCCAAGAGAAATAATTTTGATAATTCACTGGAGTGAAATACAATATAAATTTTCACTGCCGCATCGATAACATTATGACCAAGAATTTGAAACTATTTTTTCGACGCTTGTGTGGTTTAGTGGTAAATATGACCACCTCACATACAGATGAACCAAGTTCAAAATCCAGCGATGTGCATTTATTGTTTTTATTCAATTTGTTTTAAAAATATTTATTTTTTATGTTGTTTTACCTTGAATTGGGAAGGAAAATATGTTACTACTGATATTTTCTGTGCTAATATACACAAAACGCAGCAGAACGTAAACAGTTAACCACTGACATCGCACAGGATATAGTAAGAAATCTTTTCAATCTGTTATACATATGCAGGCCAATATATTTGAGCATAATATAAAAAGAAAATTTGCTTGTCGGAGTGAATATATGTGTGTATTATGCCAATTTAATGTTTATGATGCATTTGTCTGATATATCTTTGTAAAACATCCCTAGAGATTCTCGGTAGCACGTATATCGTCTATAACTTCTGTCATGTATATAGTCATTTAGGAGCATTATTTACCCAACAGTCTGGTACCTCAAGCTGTATACCAGACAGCCGTGTATATAGCCTCAGCCTCACAGGAATCTGATGTTCTATCTTTAAATTAGGTATAAAATGTAAAGATATAGCATCATATTCATGCTGTGAATATGTGTAGTCCGATGCATCAAATCCCAAACCTTGTGTATGTTGGATATTAATACAAGGTTTAGGGTGTAATTTTTCATACTAACATGCATTCAGAATTAATTTGTCTTTAAAAATATTGTATATGCCATCCATTTTCCAGGATCCTAATGCTGATACAGAATGGAATGACATCTTGCGTGCCAAAGGTATTCTTGCTCCAAAGGAGAAAGAAGTCTCAGAGGAAGATGTTATAAATATTCTTGAGAGTACAATTCAGGATAAATCGAGAGGTAAATTCATGCCGTACATTCTTGACAAAATAAATGCAGAGTTCTAGATAAGTAGCATACATGCATATTTATGCAAACAAATGAACTACCATAACAACACTTAAAGAAATTTCTTAATGCATTCCAATTATGAAAAAAGATTAAATTTTAATCATTTATTCGAAAGTTGTCAGCATGTTGCTCTATGTTTGATGATGGTGCATTTGATAAATTTAAACTATGCTATTTGGTCAAGTTCCAGATATATTGTGCATGTTTGAAAAGATAATTCTTGCTAACTGTGAGAACACTCAAGTAGAGCTATATAATTGAATGTACCTTGAATTAGAGTAGTTGCCAACCCCCAGGCAGTTTGTACTCCCCTTCTGATTTAAAAAACTAAAGTACTGAAGGATATGATAAATGCACACAATGTAGTCATTTCATTAATTCATTTATAATTTCTAACCCAAATTTGCTATTCCTCCTGACTTTGGCTTCCGCAGCATAACTTTACCAAAGTTTGTTGGATTTCAATAAAATTAGGTATTCAGCTTTATATTTCCAGCCTTATTTGTCGTCATTTAGAGAAATTATGACCAATGACTGCCTATCCCCACCCCCAACTTTCATTTCCTCAGCTTAACTTTCCTAAGGATTGTTGGACGAACCAAACTTTGTATAAAGCTCAACATGACATAATTTACAAGACTTATGTTGCCTGATTGACAGCCTTCCTAACTTTGGTTTCTGCATCATAACTTTAACAAGGTTTATTGGATTTCAATCTAATTAGGTATGCAGCTTTACACTTATGACATGGATGATTTAAGTTTCCAGCATTCCACAACATAAAATACAGGAGTAATGCCTCTCTGCAGTGTTTTCCCAGATGCAGAAATCCTACATCTGATACGAGATATGAATTATTGTCCTCCAAAACAATTTGTTGCATCCTTGTGGACACAAATTAGTGCTCACCCTTTGTGTGTGGGATTAGTATGAGATTTAGTGTATCCCTCATCTTGCTGTGTTAGATGCTTGAATTTTAACATTCCTGGAAATTTGCAGCATTTAATGAAATCATATAGAGAAGTTATGCCCCCTGATTGTATATTCTCCAGACTTTGGTTTCTGCAACTTAACTATTCAAGGGTTTGTTGGATTTCAACCAAATTTAATATGTGATGTTACATTGATGAGACCTTGAATGAGTTAATTTTCAGCATTCCACAACATCATTTACAGGACTTTTTCCCTGATTTCCCCTCCTCCAGGTTTTGGTTTCTGCAGCATAACTTTACCAAGAAATGTTGGTTTTCAATCAAAATTGACACGCAGCTTCATACTGATGAGAAATTGAATTATTTTAATTTCAAGCATTCCACATCATCATTTAGAAAAGTTGTGGCCTCTGATTGCCCATCTTTCTTTGGTTTCCGCAGCATAATTTTATTACACCAAATTTATCAAACACCTTAATATTGACGATACCTTGAATGAGTTGGACTTTAGCAATCACTGTCATCATTCAGAGGAGTTATTTACCTTTTTTGGCCATTCCCCTAACTTGGGTTTCTGAACACAAGTTCCTTTGTCTAAGGCCCTGATCAGTAAGTTGTCATGAGCAGGCCCTTTGTGATGCACCCAATGCTGATAATTCTGGTTTTCAGCAATGTAACATTTTGTGTTTTTTTTTTTGTTTTTTGGTTGGTGGTGGGGAAATTATGGTGTGATAATATATGATTTGATATGCAGTAAGGATGATGTGGGGAAAATGGTCTCCAAATGCTAATTTTGTTCCCTTTTTATGTCAAATAATTGGGTTACTTATATAAAATATCACTTACTCAACAGTGAGTTTTAGTTGCCCAGCTAGTTGGTCTTGGGGATTGTCTTCCCCTGATCAACGTGTTTGCACTCAGGACCGGGTGTTTCCTACATGTATGTATGTCTTCAATAACTTTAAGGATAAATTGTTTTGAAATCCTATCCTTTGGATCATAGTACAGTTTTCAAACAGAATTTTTAAAATATATTTCAATGAGCAGTTTTGATGCAGAATTATTTTTTTTTGAAAAAAAAATCAGAAACAAACTGTTGTTTACATCACATTTTAGATCAAGTTAGTAAGTAAGCAAGTTAATCTCACATTTATTAAGTAAGCAAATAAATGTCACAGTAAGTAAGCAAGTAAATCTCACAGAATTGCAGCTTTTAAAATTATTTTACCTCTTTCTTGAAGGAAAGCAATTAGAAGATTTGACACTAGATGAATTGAATGAAAAAGAAGATGGAATTGATGAAGAGGATGAGAGAATTTTTGAAGCATACAGGTAGTGGTGATGAATTACTGTAACATGATGAGACACAAAGCATGCAGCAAGAAATTGAAAACCTCAAAGCTGCATTTCTGATTGGTTTTCCTAGTTCAGTGGTCCTTCACTATAAAAGGCACCCTAATAATACAAAGTCCTTGAATATGATGGACTCAGTTTTACTGGATGAATATAATTTTTGAAATTGCTACTTAATTTATCATCTCTGGGTGGAATCATGGGGATATTGTGATAGAGTCCATGTGTACATGTAATAATATCCTTGAAGTCCTCTATATCATTAGATCTAGACACATGAAACTTGGGTCAGTGATAGCTTTCATGGTGTAGATTGTGGCAACACTTTCTGAAATTGGATTGCGCCCCATGGAGTGGGGCTTGGAAGTTTTCATAAATTTTAAGTGTCCGACATGACTTGGAATCAAGTTATTTGATTAATCAACCCAAGTATCAACATGTGTCGGACTGGAACCCTTGGGCATTTCCCTAGTGTCTTCCCCTACCCCCAGTGACTTTGCCGCTGTGATATAACTTTGGAACTGTTGAGATCCCCACACAAGTTTGTTATCACTACTGCTTCTAAACTCCTTGGAAGATTGCAGTGGAACTTTATACATACATTCATGACAAAGTCTAGTTTGTCCTAAATTAAAATGGTGCCAGAGGACATCCAGGATAGCTGCCACAGTGGCCATCTTGTTATCACTACTTCTCCTGAATGGATGGTCATATCAACTTTGGGTTCTCGCTAAAAGACTTCTTATGATGTTTAGTTGGTTCAAAATGAAAATAAAGCCAACCCGACATCTAATATGGCAGCGATCTTGAAAATCTTGTTACTCCTCCTCAATGGATGGTCATATAGCATGGGATTTTTACCAAAAGACTTCTTATGATGCCTGGTTGGTTCTGAATGAAAATGGTGCCAATCTGATCTCCTATATGGCCCTCATAGCTTAAATATCTGATTACTACTTCTTCTTAGATGGATGGTCATATCGAATCACCAAAAGACTTATTATGATGTTTATTTGGTCCTGAATAAAAATGGGTTTGATCTGATATCTAATACAGCTGTCATGGCAGTCATCTTGAAAATCTTGTTAATCCTCCTTGATGGATGGTCATATCAACAAGGGTTTTTCACCAAAAGACTTATTATGATGTCTAGTCGGTCCTAATTAAAATGATGCTGATCTGACATCCAATATGGCCACCATAACCATTATCTTGAGAATTGTATTATCACTACTCCTAAACAGAAAGTCACATCAATTGTTTACCAGAAATATAAAGTAAATATAAAGTAAAAGTTCCTTAAACCAGATGCTGTTAGAACAAAAAATTGTGGCCATTTTATACAGGTGTTCATTTTATGGAGGTTCTGCTTGTATCAGAACAACAATATTTGCACCAAAATATCTGGCCAGTCGGCAGAATAGGCCTGGTTACAGATAGATAATGTTTAGGAATGTGTCACTGTGTTTGTGAATCAGTTATTGATGTGGATATAAATTTAATGGTTTTGCAAAAAATTACATTTTGTTGTCATTAAATTCATGTATTCTGGAAGGAGGTCCTTCTTTTATGAAGTTAATTTCAAATTGGTCTAATCCTTCCAGTTTTCTGAAAAAACACTTCACCAAATCAAAAATGATAACTACAAACCATGACAACACAAAACTCAGTTATTTTGGGTGGGTAAAAGAATGTCAGTTTTAGTTAGGAGTATAATTTATAGTAGATGATGGTAGATGTGGAAATTCCTGTATAAATCTGGAATTTTTGCAAGTATTGTGGTTAATTTCAGCAAAAAACTACGTTGTGCATGTTATTGGTTCTAACTCTATAGCAAAATAATTTTTGCAAAGATGAAATCTAATACGTCATACCCATCTGGCATCAGGCATCTATTAGCACAAGATTGCTATCGCTACTCATCCTAAACTGCTTGAAACTTTACAAACATACTCATCCCAAGGTCTAGTTGGTCTTGTATGAAAATGGTACCCCTCCGACATCCAATATCGACACCACACAGCAGCCATCTTGAAAAGGTTGTTATCGCCACTACCACTGAATGGATAGTCATATCAACATGGAGTTTTCACTGAAATATCTCTAATGATGTCTAGTTTGTCCAAAATGTAAACTGTGCCAGTGTGACATTCAGTGTGGCTGCCATTGTGGCTATCATGAAAATCTTCTTGTTGCTACTTCTTCTGAAATGATGGTCTTTTTGACATAAGGTTTTCACTAAAAGACTTCTTATGGTGTCTAGTTGGGCCTAAATGAAAATGGCGTCATTCAGACATCCAATATTTGCACCATGGTGGTTAATCCTAAATGAAAATGGTGCTGATCTAACAACCAATATGGCTACCATGGTGTCCATCTTGAAAATCTTATCTCTACTCGTGTATGAATTGTGGCTTTGGCATGTGATTTTGATTAAAAAATGTATTCTTGCGATATTTAAGTGGTTTTCAGTGAAAATGGTGGATATCTGATCACCAACATACCTGTCCTTTTGTGAAGAAGTTTTGAAAATCAGACCGAATTGTCAAAGGTCATTGTTTGCATTGTAGTATTTCATTGAGTTTATGAACACAGTGATTTGTACAAGTGAATTTTGATATTTGGTTGCATGACAGTGAACAAGTTTATAGTTGGCACTCTGACTTAGAGTTTTAGGTGTACTGGCTTGTAAACATAACACAAAGAAGTATGAATGGCTTTTTATCATTTAAGACAGTTTGTGGATATATCTGAAGAATATAGTAAAGCGTCAGTTCCTTTCAGGGACTCTTTTTAATTTGGGGAAGTATTTTGTTTCAGAAAATTGGAAAGATATACTTGTTAGATCATACTGAAATGGACTATACCAAGGAGTATTGTTTGTCTTGAGTATACCTATTTGATAATACTGAAATGGACTATACCAAGGAGTATTGTTTGTCTTGAGTATACCTATTAGATAATACTGAAATGGACTATACCAAGAAGTATTGTTGGTCTTTAGTATATTGTGTCCATGACTGTAAGTTGTACTTTAGTCAGATTATGGTCATTTTGTAAGCAACATGTTTACATAGCATTTGAGTTCAAGGCCGGTTTTGTTAGCAGCTTGATTGTTATTTCCATGTCTTGTTGTGACAAAAGTCAGGTACAAAAAGTAATTTTCCATAAAAATTACTCATAATCTGATGTGAGAATTGTCAGGTACACCTATTTATATATATATATATGGGCTAAGTAAACAAGAGATCATTTGGGTTCTAAAAGTCTTGTTCTAAACATCAGTCTGTAAAGAAGTTATTGTAATAATCAGATGTTACAGTTGTGAAAACCAGATATAATTCAGAGAGAGGAATTATTTATTTAAAATATTCATTGGAAATACTAAAGTGCTCATAGATTGTTATGACTTTTTGGGATTTATATGAATTCATGCAAACATTCTGGATTACATCATTGTGGTACATCAGGACATTCATGACTTGTGGTACACCAGGACATTCAAGGCTATTTGAATTCATTGGGACACTTAGGATTATTTGGAATTTAATTCACGTTATTGTAAGTGTCTTTTGAATTTTCACTTTAATTGTCTAGAAATAAATTGCCTGTTGATTTTACTTGATGTTGTTGGTTTCACTTTTTTTTCTGTTACATATTTTTAGGCCATAGAGTCGTAACATGCCTATTCGATCTTACTGAAATGGACTATATGAAGGATTGTTGCTCATTTTTGAATTCATAGTTATTAGAAACCACAAAATTTTGAGAAAATTGTTACATCTGCTATAAACAGTTAATTATCATTAATTTGGTCATAAATTATCATCCTTTAGGATGCAGAGAATATCAGAAATGCGGGCAGCTAGTCTGAGAGCAAAGTTTGGAGAAGTCCGTGAGATCACTCGAGAAGATTATGTCAGAGAAGTTAATAAGGCTGGGGATGGAGTATGGATTGTTCTTCATGTATATAAGCAAGGGTAAGTGTCATTTGACTAGCTGTTTAAATAGTTGGTGATTAGTTTTGGTTGTTACACTAAAAGTAGATAGGAATATAATAGAAATTACAATAGTTGTTTTTAAATGGCATTGTAAATGGGTAACTGGTGCTGCATCTAAAAATGTATTTCAGCATACATTGTCAAATAGATCGATAGCTCTTTTTACACATGCTTCAATAATATTATACAGATTGTTTCCCTATTATCACACGCACTGTGCATTTCATTCACTCTTGAATGTTCAAGACTTTGGTACAGTGTAATGTTAATTTTCGACACCCAAGAAGAGTGGTCAGAAGTTGGTATAACCCTGCATCGGTGATAATGTTCTACTGTCATCTGTGTTGTAATTTGCAATCATAATTTGTTCTGCCCATCTGTGTTGTAATTTGCAATCATAATTTGTTCTGTAATAATAAATGAAAGATCCTTAAAGAGAAAAGAACACTTTATATAAAACTAAAGAATATGTTACAAATTACTGATATAACTATTGACTGGAAATCAGCCGAGGGGTTGTAGACTATGCACAGTGGCCATCTTGAAAATCTTGTTCCTGTTCAAGAATATTAGATATGGTTTCAACACTCAGCAGTTAAAAAGAACAAATGGTCTTATCAGGGGTCAAGTTTGACTTGAATTTTAGGGAGAAGTGGCTTCTCCTTTTGGACAGAAATAGGGAGATGTGAGAACTGAACAGGGAGAAGTGGCTTCTCCTTTTGGACAGAAATAGGGAGATGTGAGAACTGAACAGGGAGAAGTGGGAGCAATGTAAGAAACACAATAAATATATATGTATATATTTTCATCTTCTTTCTTTCTTCTATTGTTTATCCTTTGTTTATTTCCCCATCATTTAAACATTTTTGGTGTCAAGAAATCTTCTTGGCTTTTGTGTTTAGTGTTTGTTTTGTGGATGTAAATTGTTTCTTCCCCTGATGAAGAGCTTGTTTAGCTTGAAACATTGGGAGACTGTTTTGTATTTGTGCCATTATCAATTATTGTGTCATTATATATATATATATATATATATATATATATATATATATATATATATATATATATATATATATATATATATATATATATATATGCAGATATATATATATGCAGATTATTCATACTTGAAAGTGTGTTATGTTTGGACGGAGAGATATTATGCAATTTATTTTGGCCTTATGATATCAAAAGAGCACAGCAGAAACTATAAATTATAATAATTTTAACCAACAGAAGTAAAAAGATTACAGTATTGTAATTTGAAATAGGTACAAATACTTAATCAACTGCCATTTAAAGTTAAACAATATATTTAGTTTTTTACATATTTTTTTACTTTCTAAATCTTCACTAGAAAATGGCACCAGAAAACTTTTCTAAGCTTGTTTGAAACAACCCCTATTACATGTACATGAGGGCACATGCACAGGTGTCTTTGCATCATAGAGTTCCTCCATTCAGACCACAATGGTCACTGATGTTACGGATGAGTAACCCGAACTTTTGGACTGTCAATTTTTGGTGAACTTTTGAAAAATGTAAAAATTAAATTCTTCTTCTAGTGGCAGTTGATTATCGATTTATATCTATTTTTAATTACAGTGATGTGATCTAGGTGTTTCTGGTAATTACAGTTGATTGCAATATATTGTTTCTAATGTGTTCACATGAAGTCATATGACCAAAAATACATGATCTAGAGACCAAGAGCGCATAAACCTTAAGTAAGGGACTGACCATTTAGTAACATCAAAACTGTGATGTGTAATTTCATTGTTTCTGATAAAACATGAACGCAGCTATTCATTGAGAATGAACTAAAGCAGGGGTGGGCAATTGTTTTGGCTCGGGGGCCACTTTGTGGTAGCGGATTTTAGCGGAGGGCCGCACCGTTTAAAATGATTGTATTCTTTAGTTAACATTACATTTCATTTCAGAAAAAGTATAAATGGTATCATAAAAATCAATAAATAAGACTTAAACAAAAGTGGTAGTTTTATTAAATTTATTTATTGTGCTAATGTCATATTATCTAGATTTCTAGCTGCTAGCACATTTAATTATAGAATCAGTTTAATGAGACAAGTGCACCCTATCACACTTTTTTACAATTTTTTTGAAATCAGGAGTGAAGTTGCTTGTTGAGATTCTCATCACTGCCTGCAAGTTTATGTCTGTCAAAGAGCATCTGTATTTACTCTTGTTGATCTTCATGCAAGAAAAACTTTGTTCACAAATATATGTAGATCCAAATATAGAGAACATTTTCCCAGCAAATTTTTTCACACATGGGAATTTTTCAGCAGACAAAGACTTATAAAAGTCAACTAATGTCACAGTATTAAACATTTCTTTCACTGTGTGATCTGACTGCATGTCAATTAGTTCAAGCTGCAGTTTAGCGAGGTTGTAGGCTATCATGAAACTGGCCTCTGTAGCACTATCCTGAAGTGTTGATTGCTTTGTAAATAATGTTTGTTGCTTCTTCAACTTTGTAACACAATCTGCAGCTTTCTTCTTGCGTTCGTCCTCAGAAAGTTTGCCGCCAAAATCGTTATGTTTTGTTTCGTAGTGTCGTTTCAGATTGTACTCCTTAAATACGGCAATCGTTTCATGACACAGTAAACACACTGCTTTCTTGCCTGTATTACCAAAGAAATATTTGTGTGTCCATTCTTCATTAAACACACAGGATTCATCACCAATTTTACGCTTTTTCGGAGGGTTCATGGCCCCACTTAATTTGGAAATTTTTAAATTTTACTGTTGCAAAGACAAAATTGAAATAAAACTGACAAACCGGAAAAGTGCGTATTTACACTGCCTGCGCACGCGCATTGACGTAGCCGCTCTAATGGAAAACACGAGACGAAATTTCGGTCGCGGACATGAAGCAAATCTCAGTTCAAGGCGGGGTTTTCTGAATGTCTTGGCGGGCCACAAAAAACTCTGTGGCGGGCCGCATGTGGCTCGCGGGCTGCACTTTGCCCACCCCTGAACTAAAGTATTAATGCGGATATATGAATGAACTAGATTCTTCTTTCCAACTGAATTGGCACACAGCAAAGAACAAATATGTTGCCACGCATGCCACGTGGATGCATCTATTTTTAGAAACAGACAATTTCTTAATAATGCCACTCATACTTTGTAGCTTAGGTACAACAATCCAAGGATAGGATTGTAAATTTATGCATTTAATATTTGTCTATGTACTCGTAATAACGTTTTGCATTGGTTAGATATTCTTTGCTTCACTGCTTTTTTCGTATTTGCACAAAAGATGAGTGATGTAAGAAGACAACCTTGACCTTAGCGTTTTTCGAATTCCATAACATAGCATTGTCCCATATTCCTCTGATCTAAAATAAAAAATATATTTAGGCTAAATCGTCTATCACATAAGCTTTCAACGAATTGTATAGTTTCCTTAATTTGCATGCCCAAAGAATTACAAACACAGGCAGTCTAATGAAGAAGTACTTACTAGACACAGCAATGTTCACCATTATTATCTCTTGACATGTTCACGTACAGTTTCAGACTGATTTTTACGAAGAAAATAATGTAAGAATGGCAGTTAAAGTCTTCATTAAATATACTTGGAAAGTGCTTCCACCGATTCTATTCTTAAACAAATTATTGTTTACATATTGATGTTTCAGGTTTCGAAACACAAATTGGTGTTTTTTTTCATCAAATGATAACATGCAGAAATCGGACAGTGATAACAAATGATAACTTGTGGGGTAAAGGGTTAATGGTCAGTCAGCTTTTAAAACAAGCCTGCGAATGTTTGTTTTTGTTGGCGCAATTGATATTGACACCTGGATGAAATACATTTCTCCTGGGGCTCACCACACGGAGTTACTCATGTAGGTCAAGGGAGCATTTCATATGCCATAAACTATTGTCACTCAATTTACCTTCCAAAAATTGCAGGCTAAAGTCGTTTTCGCTTTCCTATTAGAAGAAGGCGAAGTCGTTTTCGCTTTCCTATTAGAAGAAGGCGAAGTTTACATTTTTTGGCAACTTAGTTGCCCACTTTGCCTTGTGGGGTGACCCCCGTCTTATCTTGGATTCCTGGAAATTCATTTTGGTCAGAAGAGCATCAGTTCCTTTGAGGGACTCTTGGTTTTATTGAAATGAATTGCCATTTGAAAATTTTGATCAACAACTGTGATTTTGGCGACAACATTTATGTTATAGGCTAGTATTCTTGTTGTCCTAGTGCATTTCCAATGCCATAGTAAACTTTTGTCAGTACATTTTGTACTGTCCTACTAATATCTGTTACTGCAATACTGACAATTCTTGATAATCAAACCCCAACATTTAATTTCTTCCTCGTATCATCCAGAAGTAAAAGTTTAATTGGATCTGTATAATGCAGACTGATTTTACATTGCAAGATTTTTGTTTTCAGGATCCCACTGTGTACATTAATCAATCAACACATGACAAGATTAGCACAGAAATTTCCAGAGACAAAGTTTCTCAAGAGCATATCATCAGTCTGCATTCCTAATTATCCAGACAAAAACCTGCCAACAATATTTATCTACTTTGAGGGAGAATTAAAGAAACAGTTTGTAGGGCCACACGAATTTGGAGGAATGAATCTTACATTCAGTGGTAAGCATCTAATTTTCCAATTTAACTTTTTTTTTCTTCCCCTAAGCTTTTATATTTACACTTTTACATAGGTACATGTATTATGATAGGTCATGTACATTAATCTGTCTAACTCCACCTCCACCTCTGTCTAACTAAGCCTAACTCCACCTATGCCTATTAAGAGAGAGCAGTTATATTTGGTTCAACATTTTACAAGGAAGAGCAGATGCCCATTAAATTTCAGATCTTGGATGCAGGTCCCCCCCCCCCCCCCCCCGATTTGGGGAGTACATGTTCACATTTTTACAAGTGATATGGACCTTGTAATGTGAACTCCATCAACATATATTGAGGGAGGGTGATCAGGTTTGATATGATTGACATCCGATATTTCAAATTCTGAATGCAACCAGAGGTAGGGTAAAAAGTGTGGATATTTATAATGGCAATCCTCTCATCTGCTTTAGCATAGATGGGACATAAGGGTAACTCGTTCTGATGGTGTTTATACATCAGCATTGTCGAAAATTGGTAAGACTTTGATTAAAGTTTCTCTCTGTACTCTGTAGTCAATAAGTCTCGAGCCTCTCGAGGATTGCTTTTACAGTTTGACCATATAATCAGTATGCATTGATCTTTCAACTTTATACCCTGACCCATCCTACCTGTGCCCCATAAGACAAGGTTAAGGTCATTTGAAAAACTAGGTTAAGTTTTTGGCTAAAGATTTTCTGTATGGCCACAAGCCCGAAACTATTAGAGGGATTGCTGCCATATTTGGACGGTAGAATCAGTAAGGATTCCTTTAAAACTCCATGACCCTCTTGCCCCTATCACTACAGCAAGCTCAATTTCATTTGAAAATCTTGGTTGTTTTTGATTAAAGTTTATCTGTATGTTCACAAGTCCCAAACCCTGGGCGGGATATCTGCTGTACTTAGACTGTAGAATATAAAAGCTCTTGATGCACCCAACCAGTCATGTGACCCTCTTGCAAGGGCATAGTCTTTTGAAAATCTTGGTTAAGTTTTTGGTTTAAGTTTTTGTGCATGGTCATAAGTCCCAAATCCAGGGAGGGATAGCTGTCATACATGGGCTGTAAAATTTAGGAGGTTTGTAAAATTTAGGAGGTTTCATATCCATTTACACCAATCCTCCCTCTGTCCCTCAGGCAAGGTCAAGGTAATTTGACATTCTTGGTCAAGTGTTTGGTCAAAGATTTGTACACAGTCATTAGTTCTGATCTCTGTAATGGATAGCTACATTACTCGACACTAGAATCAGTAATTACTGCTATTTAATATTAATGCATTCCTGCCCTCCCTTTGACTCGCAAGCAAGGTCAAGGCCAGGATTATTTTAAAGAGATAACACACATGTATCTGTATCATGCCATTTCTGCCTTGATCGTACCTTTCATCAGTATGAATTAATTATTATATTTTCCCCTTTAGCTGGTTTATTCAGTGATATCTGAACAAGCATTACAGTGAAACCTGGTATGAAGAACTGTTTTTGGAGACCACCTGTCATTAAAATTCTTAATGCACCGATCAGTCTTGTTGCATAATGTAATGACATCTATTGAAAGATGACCTGGCTTGGGAGACCATATTTCATTGGCAGAAATGGTGGTCTCTCAACATGTTTTACTGTACCATTACTTGTAATTAAGGTATAGATGCATTTCATTGTCATTTTATGTACAAAACAATGAAGGAAAAATCATTGTCAGCCTGTAACAAGGTTGTCAGTCAAGTACAGATGAATGCCACTTGCCCAGCATTTTGAGTGCAATATGAAATAAGTCAGATTTATAACGAGTTTTCATGAAAATCTCAGTTAAGAGCTAGTGGATAACTCTAGGAATTTTCAAGCCCCATAAAATGCAATGCATTCTACTTCCAGAGTTTGAGTGGATGGTATCCCAAACTGGAGCAGTTAAGACAGAAATGGAAGAATCACCCAAGAGACAAATCAAGGATGTCATGAATGTTGCCATCAGGGAAAGTGCAATCAATAGAGATGATAGTGACGATGATGATTACTAATGTATTTTGTCATTTTATAGTAAAAATAAATGGATATATATATATATACACACACACAGATGAAGTTTGTTTATTTTCTGCCCACTATGCAAAAGCCAAGATATTTGTAAATTGACATCCATTGTTAAAAAAAAGTTATGACAATTTATAACACATATCCTTGGCATTTTGCAGTTTATATCGTTGTATGACATTATTTGATTTCAGTCATATACACATTCAGTTTTTGAAATTTGACAAAGAAGAAAATATTCACATAAAAGAGATGTAAAAGATGCAATATATTTAAAGTATGTTGTGTAATATTCCATGAAAATCAAATAAATATGAATGTTATCCAACCAAGCAGTTGTTTGAGTTTGAGTGCAAAACTGAAGTTGAGGAGTTTCATGTATACAGGGCCAGGGTTGAAGGGTTGCAAAGCAAGTTTTAACTCCGCCCTTTCCAGATCCTAAATGAAATTATTAAGGTAATCAAATGAGCAAGTTGCACTTCAAATTAGTCACAGATCAGGTGACTTGCTCATGAAACATTGCATCAAAGTTGCAGATAGATTTCATTATTATTTGCATTGCAGTTAGAGTTGTCAACATGGATATATAACCCACTCATTTAAAGGATTTCAGTATGTACATGTAGGGTGCTCTTTACCAAACTGTAAATGTAGGTCATGCTTAGGGTGCTTTGATTTTGCTCTCATGTTTCATGGCACATAAACACAAGCATGTTATTTAGTGTTGAGGCAATTGGAGTAAAGTGCCTTGCCAAAAATCATACCACATTAGCTCACCTGGGTTGATCCAATTGTAGGACTTGAACCCACTGCCTTTCAGTTGTGAGTCCAGCATGTGCCATTGCCGTTACGGTGGAGCATAAGAGGAGTTCTATTTTCACATCCATAAAAGTCTTTGCATTCATAGTCACCATGATTTTGAAAATACAGCCCTGGCAAAATTCTATGACATTGTTGGTGAAGATGCATAAAATTGGTCATTGTTATCAGGTTATTGCATGATACAGGTTAATCCTAAGATGGAACCATACTGCAAGTTAACCCTAAGATCGAACATAAATGCAAGTTAACCCAAAATGGAAATATACTGCGAGTATGGGTGCCATCCATAAATCACAAGAAACATGAAGCTCTGATTTTGTCAAGTCTATCTTGTATTTAGCTAGAAAGTAAAAAAAAAACCCAACAAAAAACAGATCTTAAAGAAAAAACTGTAACCTTATTCTAGTGTGGATGGACAGGCACATGGATACCAAGGTGATCACTATGTCAAGCTGACGCCAAGGTCGTCTAGACAAAAAATATGAATTGGTCTCCATTGTTGCACAATGTGTGGCCTGTTGTGGAAAAAAGAAATGTCAAAGAAACATAGTTCTGAAGTTGAATGCTTGTTCAACTTAAGATGTGGTAATAGATGCAAAATCACTGAAAAAGAGAGTTTGGAAGAAAAGATGAAAAAAAATTGGGTAGTTTTTTAGTCTTGAGCAAATTGTAAAATGTAGGTGACTGTGACCGTATTGGGTGAATGACACATATTCACCTAAAGATCTACCGTATAAACTCGCATATAATCCAGATCCAAATGCAAACAACATAGACCCTGACCTGCTCTCGCATAATGCACCGGCAGATCAGGGTCTATATTGTTTGTTCTACTGATTAGTTCTTACAAACTGCATAGACCCAGATCTGCCGGCGCATTGTGCGACAGCAGATCTGGGTCTATGCAGTTTGCAGTTGCTGTCAGCTTATACACGAGTATATACAGTAACAGTGCTGCATGTTTGGTGGTAATAGGTCAAAAGGTATTTTAAAACAATACCAGATAACCTTTTTTCATTTTGCTACAAACATTTATTCCAAAATGTACACCAACACAGCATGTTTAAAGGCTAATTGTTATGTAAAGCTTTAGTATTAGAAAAAGAGTCATAACTGAGACTCAACTTGTACTGGACAAAAAACATATATCATATAAAGCATTTTTTTAAGGTTTCTGAGTTACTATAATCAGGATAGGAATGTAGAATTAGTATGAACAGGTGATTGTATGTGTACTCAAGTGGAATACCCTTGGCAAGCTTTTTGGCTATATACCAAAACAACTTGTCCATCTGAGATACCAGTGGGCATAAAACACACACACACACTCAATTTTTGTTTAGTATTAGTTACCAGATCTCTCAACCATAATGGTATTAAATAACAAATATTTCACAAAAATGTTCAAAGTCTTTCTCTTTTCTCAACTTCATAATTTCATTTATAACATGCATGAATATGTTGGACAAGTTAGATTTCATAATGTAAAACATATGAAATAAAAATATGATGATGCATGTCCTTATCGACGATATATACTGTTTGATGACGATATACAGTTTGAGTTGAGTAAAATCTTAATGAGGATGTGTGTGTCGGATAAATCCAATACTTTTGAAACAAGATTCAAATAACTGATGCACAACTAAATCAAACCTGCAAGTATAGACTGGAGTATCTGTTAACCAACATACAAAACACACTGGACAACTAGAGCAAGAAATGCAAAATCCTATTTGTGATGACTAGTTTACAAGACTTGTGATATGAAGAAGCATGTTTCATCTCGAAACAAAATTTAATATACTGATACAAGTTTCAGAGTTATCTTTCTGTTCAGCCCAGCCAATCCAATTGCATGAATCTAATTAAATATGCACATTTACATTTGAAAACCTAGTATGTCATAGAGACCCTTGAAAGGAACCTTACATTCAAAGATGAAAAATCTAATCCTAAAATTCAGAGATGTGGTGCAAACAAACTCAGCTGATTCAGATGGGAGCAACATTATTTATTATGTGTATTATGTTCAAAAACTTTGTGTTAAAAAGATCCTTCAAAATGGCTTACATTTGAAACCGAGGGAATATGCTTACATTTTTTGGCTGAATTCCACCCCTCAACCCCAAGCCTATGGCATAGTGTCCATCCTCTTTATCCAAGTATGATTTGTATTACTAATAATAGTAACAAACTGTATGGTCATACTAAAACAAGTAACAAAGTATAGATTAAATGGTCATTAAGGCTGTTTATGTCAAGGGAGACAACTAAAATTTAGGTAAATGATTATACCTTATAGAAGTTATTTCCCTCAGGTATTGTTCCACTGCTGGAAATACAACAATTGTGGAATAAGCTTATAAGGGGAGATCACCAAGTAATGTTTCAAATGTTAATATGAACTCACTAGTGACATGTACAACAAAGAAAATTTATAATAATATTAAGATTATTTAGAATGGTCTGTTTATAAAAGTGTAAAGAACCCTGAAAAGCAATATCTCTGAAGTAAATGGTCTGCCATCTGATCTTGTGTAAATTAGTGTTGCTTCAACCTTCCAAGCCATCCGTATTTTCAATACTTTGATTAAAATATATAATGCAACATACCAAAAACTGATGATTATTAAGTTGATCAAAGGCCATAACTTTGAAGCACTTAACAAAAATGCAGCTTACCAAACTCCTTTTGGATATTAATTGGATATATCCACATCAGTTGGGGACTTCATCTTACAAAAAATGTCAATAGCAGTTTTAACAACAAAACTTTGTGGCATTTTACAAAGAAACTGTCCAGTGTTGACAGAAAATGCTGGTCATCAAACAAAGTTACCAGAGTATAAAATTTTATTAAAATCCAATATGAAATGTGAATTTAGAGCAATAAGAATATTCTGATGCACTTTACATAAAAAGGGTCAGAACTCTTAAATAAATGTTCATAGAAAATGCTGGTTATTTGACTCCTATATTTTGTTTAGATACTGTGAATTAATTTATTGTCATGGGTATCAAATTTGTGGTTGAATGAAAACCAGACCTGCCAACACTAAAGATACATTCTCAGTAAGTAATCAATATTGCCTCATCTGCCACATGATGCTGTACCACTATGCCCAGATTCCCAGTCTCGTGCCAGTGCTCACTTAGAATCTGATAATGACAGTGTTATGTACCTGCCTCTGCCTCAGTTGCCACTTGATGCTGTACTTGTACACTGGTTCTGACAGTCTCATGCCAGTGTTCACTTAGACTGATAACAACTAGCATGCCAGTGCTCACTTAACTGATAACAACTAGTGCTCACTTAAGACTACTGGTTTTGACAATCTCATGCCAGAGCTCACTCAGACTCTGATAACAGACCTGCCAACCATAAAGATACCTTCTCAGTAAGACAGTGGATATTTTTCTGTTAAACCGGTTTTCATTAAGGCTTAATGAAACATCATGTACTGCCATTGTCAATGTTGAAAACATGTATATAAAGTTTAGAAGTTTGATTCAGAGTTGCGAAGGCAACATTATGTTCAACTAAACAGTTTGTAAAGTCCACTTAGGTCTTAATGACCTCCAGATCAGTTTCAGCCCCCATGGAGGTCAATTACTTAGTGCTAGATCTCTCAACTTGACATAATCTTTATAAAAAAAAAAATCTTTCGTTTTCATGGCAATGGCAATCATCTCCTCCCACCATGAGCAATATTCAAGTCAACATGATATGTCCAATAAATGAAACTATTGTTGTTTTTTGAAGCATGGCTAATTATCTCAATATTGTTTTTTATGTCGGTGCGGATTTTTGGACTTTTTAAAAGACTGATTGTCCACAATGCCTTCAATGTTATTTCTAGACTATGCTATAACCCAAAAGCAAAACCTTGATTAGAAGGACATTCTGCAAGAACATAGATTAAAGTGTATGAAGTACCCCCTGTATAGTTAACCTTGTTTCCTGACCAACTTCACGGAGTCTAATGTGAAAACCCAGATCCAAACCAAAACCAGTCACGCTGATATCCAGACTTGACCGCAACAATCGTATTTTCGTAATTTGTGCTACTGTTGCTTAAGTCTATAATTTAATTTCTTTTTCAGCAAGTCTTACCTTACAGTGAATTTGTAAGGGTCTTTGGGTTGGTAAAAGAGTACTTTTGTTTATATAGATGGGATTTTAGTATTCGTATTTTGTTGGTTTTAACGGACTTTGAATACATTTTTGGCAATATAATGCTGAAGAAATGTGAGCTATGTGCCTTTCCTAAAGACACACACCGAGGTAGCTGAACCGGGTTGGTTTTCATACAGGGATCATTATTCAATGGGTATTTGAATTCTTAATATGTAGCAACCATGAACTCCCAAAAAATGTTGAACCCTAGGAAATGTAGTGAATTCACAGTATAGAGTCATACGATTTTGAAATTTAGTTAAAATCCAATATAAGATTTTGACTCTGGAGAGTTAATGAGGAAATGTTGATGCCCGCACTTCCACCTGTCCATCCTTCATTAAACCAATAGCAGAGTTTCAACTTGACTAAAATAATAAAGGCAACCAGCGCCATCTTGATGACTGTCTTTATTCCAAAGACTCAAAACAAGCCAGTACATGTAAACATAGCACAAATGAATTTTCTAATTCAAGACAGTGTTGATGGTGTACAGAATATGACTTGAAAAAGAAACTAAGAAAAAGCTTAACAGACTAACAAGCTACAACACAACATTCATCAATGTCCATTAGTTTGATTATACTACTAATAGGGACAAAAAGACAGGTTGTGCAAGCCTGCTTTATTTTGGAATGAAATTTCATCAGTGTGTGAGAGACTATATACTTTCAGATTGGTTTCAGTGATAATCCAAAATGGACATATGGCAAAGATTAATGAAGTCTGTAATCTTGAAAACTGTGTAAACACAAATCTACCATATAATTTAGAAAGTGTTTCTTTTATGTAAAGAAATTAATTTATTTGGAAGCTGTAACTGTACATATGAAAACTTGTCCCTAAGTATACATGAAAAACTTGTTCCTAAGTAGACATGAAACAAAAATGTGTCCCTAAGTATACAAGAAAAACCTGTCCCTAAGTAAACACAAAAAAATTGTCCCTAAGTATACATGAAACATAATCTTCGAAAACCTATTGGCAGAATCTCCAATATATAGAAAATTTGAAAATTAAGTTTATAAACGTAAAAAAAAAAAAATCTCTTTATGAAGCACACAATACTGTTTACACTGGTTGATATAAAAATGCTCTAGCAAACATTTCTTGTCTTGCCTGGAAAAGAGAGAAAAGACATCGCATTTCTTTTTTGACATCAGCATTGTCTTTTCCAATTCACAAATTCAAGTACAAATGAAAATATTATCTGCAAACTCGCAGTGTATGATAAACTGAATTTATCATGACAAAGAATATTTAAATGCGTACCTGCCATTTTTTGGCACGGCAAAGTCCAAAATTGGAAAAAGTACAAGGGGAATGAAGGTGGGATGGGGGTGCTCATGTTGAAAATATGGAGGGGGTTCAACTGGAGGTTTTGATTTCTACCCTATTCCAGGCAGGTTTTTATACCACATTACTGGCACACACTTTGATTTAGAATAACTCATGACAGCATGGTCTAAGCTACGTCAAGAAGAACACCAATAACTATTAATTGAAGAATTAATATTGTTACCTTAAGAGTCTTATCTCATATTTTTCCTGTCTGGCTTAAAGTTGCCTGTGAAAAGATGCTTAACTTTTAATTTTTATCATGTACCAGACATACAAAAAGGAACCCCTATCAAGAATTTTGGTTGTAAAATATAGCTCCTGACTGTCGAAACATCCATTCTACCACTTATAAAGTGAGTACTCCCTCCCTGAGACTTGTGCTGATTAAACATTATCTTAATTTAGGAAACTGTTGAGACTAATAATAGAATATAAAGTTTTACATGTTCTTCCTAGTTCTTCTTATGGGTAATGAAAGAGACTGACTGTTCCTATGGAAAACTGATGAATGAAAATGAGAACAATTTGAATATAATATGCAATATCCAAATCAAATAACGGGCTGAACAAAATCAATCATTCTGACAAAACTGGAAAGGTTGGCAGGTATATTGTTTAGTAATAAGAATACAATTAAAAAATGCAGGAAAAACACAAAAAAATACTGGTAGTACTTTCGTATAATGTACATGTATTATTGTACATAACATGTATATTACATGTACACATATATGTATATGAAATACTTGTTGCAGTTATTAATGTATAATGCAGCTATTTTGTACCAAGTTTAGTAGTAAACATTTAGACCGATAAAAGTTTTCCTTTTTGTGTAAAGAAAGATCTTTTTAAACTTGAAAAAGAGCACACCTCACTTCAGTACATGAACAAGAATGTATTGATGTAAATCAGCATCTCTGCACTAAAAGAAAAAAACCAGGCAAAATTGCATCTATTTTTTTCTTAATGATCTGGCCTTGTAAATTTATTTTAAAATTATTTCTAGACCATTTAGAATCAATCCTGTAAGGAAGACAACTTCTGTTGAAATAAAATCCTGTAATACCAATTACATTTCGCATAAAAAACTTCAGATGGGAATGGTTAAGCCTGATTAACATAAAGCTAAGAAAACTGTCAACTAACTAAATTTGTCTTCATTTATTTAGCTTAAGAATGTTTATAAAAAGTGCAAGTATGTTTCTGTAAACCTGATATTTCTTGATGTATTATTTACAGAATATAATTCCTTTTTCCTTCACCTACACCTTCTTTCATCAACAAAGTTTAAAAACAAGGTTTTTAAATCGCTTGCTTGTACCTGTACAAGAATTGGTCCAGGTTTGTCAATAAAACAAATTGGCACATTATTAACCAATCAAAACAATCAAGCATATAATTAACCATTCAGGTGCTCATTTCAAGACCTGTTCGCTGCCACAGCCAGGAAGAAAATGACGCAGCTGAGTAAATCATCCTTTAATCTTGAAATGTGGACTTCAGTCGTAAGTCTATATTTCTGTAATATGACTGGTTGAATTTTGTGTCCAACTTGTGTTCAACCAATCAAATGTCTTAAGTCTAAAACTTTAAGTACAAGACTTGATGTTGAAAAAGGGAGCCTGGGATGTTAAGAGTAAGTTCATTGAAAAGTCAGATCTTTAAGTACTATAGATGTAAGAATGCATTTTTTTTCTTCGTATGATGACATATGAAAACAACCACAATATCAACTACATCAAGAGATGTTTGCAAAGCCAATAAAACAAATTATGCTAAAAAACAAAACAAACCAAAGCAGCATCAAAAGTCTCAAATATTTCTTCACTGATGCCAAAAGCATTAAGTGTTTTAATACTTGTTGTCAATTCATTTACTTACGAAATTGAACAAGAACCTAAAGAAAAGCTTTCAATGCAAAATCTGGACAATGGCATGAGATAAATCTATATCTAAATGTACTTTTCACATACTGTGCTAAATACAATAAAATAATGTGAATATAGTCCAAACAACCCACATATATACAACTTCAAAAAGCATGGTCTAGAGCAATACACATATTTATAGTTCAAAATGAATTTAAGAGAATATTTCTGTAAAAGACACGCTGGCAGCTACTTCTAAAGGGTAAATTTTGATAAACCAATTCTACTTCCTTTAAATTGAGAACTAAAAAGTAGTGGAAAATCAAAGAGCTAAGGGTAAATACTAATGTAGTGAAACTGAATGAAAATTTTAACTTTAAAGAAATATTCAAGACTTTGTTAGTGCCACAAGACAAGAATGAGATAAAGCATTTACTTCAATTAAAAAAAGTTGTCTTCACATGTTATCATCTTACAAAAGGGTAAAAATTCAACTTCACTTTTATTAAAGTCATTAAGTTACATTTTGGAAAAATGCGTATATCTAGCTTTGTAAGAAAGGATTGCACATGTATGTAGTTGTAACAGAGCTCTAAATAAGATTTTAATTTAGTATTTTACTTCCTGGTTTGGAACAGTTTTAAAAAATTCTGAATGAGTACTTGGTGAACACTGTGCAACAAAAACTCACAATAAAAGATCATGTCGTAATTCATTTAAATGTTTATCTTTCCTTTAAGAGTGCCATGGAGATTAAGAGTGTATCAATTTTTTATTTCTCCATTTGTGCGAATGTTCTCAATTTGATATATTATTATCATTTAAAACATACATGGAACATCAAGAACTTGTCTCGATCATATAATCTGTATCAACTGAATGCACTTAAAAAAACAATGTTGAATGTAATGTGCGATTGGCAGGAGAAATATAACGACAAATTTAGAGTAAATGCCTGGAATTAAAATTGTTTTGCATTTACACATCTACAATTTTTTATGCAGCTTTAGTCAAGTTATTTGTATATAATCCATGAATATGTGGTTTATTAGGAGCCCTGTTCACATATAAGGATTTTGAAAGGATCTTTTCCTTGCAGTCCATATCGCTTTATATAATTTGCGCTGCTGGTATTATTTTCAACTCCAATCAAAAATGTTCCCAGCCACTGCAAGAACACTACAATTTTAGGAGAAGCTTTTCCAACCAAATGGCCACATGTGACTTACATTATTACATACATGTACAGTTGGTGGTCAAAAGATTGGAACATTTTACAATGGCTCAGAATTTTTGGGACACAAGTGAAATTTTTGAGAATGATTGATAAATCAGTAACTTAAGAGGAGAAACAAAAGGCTCGTGTCACAACTACGGCATAATTAGAAGCCAGAACTGTATCTAATTTTACAGAAATATTGAATAACCTAAAGCTCAATAAAGGATAGAAAATCTGTTCGACTTTTCTTTCTGTAATGTTTTATATGTCGTTATGTATTTCATTAGTATACTCGAGTTATGACACAACCCCTATGTCCTAATCCCACTTCACGATGACTTTATTAAGTATGTACACTTGCATGTATAACAAATCTAATGAAAACAATTACTCACAATAATACAGTAATCAAAGTACACATTAAACTAGATTTGTGTTTGTAAAACATGCATGCCCCCACTGCAGACCAATAAATCAGAGTCCAAAAAGTTAAAAAATGTAGAAAAAATTTGAAAATTTCCTATAATGAACTGGAATTTTAAATCAGGTCATCAACTTATGCATACAAACATGCATACCAAAATTTCATTTGTCCACATCAAGTGGTTTTTGCTTAACCATGCTAACAAGGTCTTTGTCAAAAAGTTTCAAAAATTTAAAAAAAAAAAATTGCTGTAATGGTATCAAAAACTAATAGCATTTAAATGTGAACACAAATATGCCTAACAAATTTACTTGTCTAGCTCAGGTGGTTTTAACTTAAGTGTGCAAACAAGTATGCTAACAAAATTTCATTTGTCTACACCAGGCATGTGCAACCTACTGCCTGTGGGCCAGATCCGGCCCTCGACTGGGTTTTATCCACTTATATGCATCATATGATGTGGCTTTACAAATCGCTTATCAGGCCCACGCCCTTGGAGGATGTTGCACATGCCTGGTCTACACTGAGTAACTTAAGTACAATTTCGCTAAGAAGCTTCTTGGGATGGATGGATTGATGGAAGTAGTAAGATTTACATACAGACATGACCAAATCAAGATGATACTGTTGCACACAGCAGAGACAAAATAACAAGCAGTGGAGGCATGCAAAATTGAATGTACTGATGGTGTTGATTTACATACAAGTGTACAATCTAACTATCCGTATAAATGTATGGATAAAGCAAGATGAACTTTTCCCTTTTAATCTTCTCAATCTGTCCTTTTCGCTGAGTTAGCCAGCTGATCTTTCTCCTTCTTCAACTGGTTCCTGAATATACAAACAAATACATATATATCACAGTGTAAAAAGTATAATGACAGATTATCCATAAATAGACAAAAATGTATACAATGCTGATAACCCACATGAGAGCATTTCCATTTAAACATACATGGCACCCAGGGAAGGCACTTTTTAAAAGATATATACCAGGGTACTCTGATTACTCAAAAAGTTCATATGAAAACAATACAAAATTATAAATTGCATCTATGGGTGACTATTCCACATTAAAAGTGCCTTCCCTGGGCCCCAAGTATATTTTACTGGAACAGTCCTGAGATAATTTTATGATATATATCAATTAACCCATTTCATCATAATTAGTTATGATAGGTTCAGATTATTCTGATGACAAGTTATGAACTCACAGCTGACAGCCCTAGCATCACAATTTTATTTCACAGTAGCACTAAAAAAATTTGTGAGAAGGGGAAGTAATTCTTTTAAGTACCGTATATACTCGCATATAAGTTGAATTCAACTGCAATAAACATAGATACCTGATCTGCTGTCACATAATGTGAGGGCAGATCAGAGTCTATGTTGTTTGTTCTACTGAGTAGTCCTACCAAACTGCATAAACCCAGATCTGTCGGCACATTATGCAACGGCAGATCTTTGTCTTTGCAGTTTTCAGTTGGATTTGACTTATAAGCGAGTATATATGGCACTGTATATTCATGGGTGGTTTTAAAGTTGAATTATGCCGATTTCTGTTTAAACTTACTTTTTTAATTTTCCATACCTAAAATCCCCATATTTGTTGTTGCTATAAATTTCTCTTGCATTACTTACAAATAATTGTGTTTAAAAGTATGACTCTCACAAAAATTGATGCAGGTATTACCTGCCCCATATGATTATGGGGAAGACAAAACTAATTTAGAGAGTATAGTGCACAGAATTTGTGATAGGTTTTGAAATGAAAATTGATCCTGTGGAAATTTAATAAATTTAAACAATTAATTATATAACTATGGTTAATATGGTCACTGACAGATAAAGAGAAGAAAAAAAAGAGAAAAAATGATGACAATTAGAGGAAAGAATTATGAAAATACTGTGCATTCAAACACAGAAGTGCAATCTCATCATACTTTCCAACTTTTATATTATATAAGCCACACTGAGAAAATAAATACATCAGATCCCTACATTAAAAAAAAATTATAACCAACAATTCCTTGAAAATAAACTGCAGTTTTTTTAATCGTATCTGGGGGACCCCATCCCTTTTATTGCTCCAACATAAACTTATAAAGCACAGGTTTAATGAAGATACATGTTTGCAGTTCAAATTTCTGTACCTATGAAAGGAGATGACTACATATAATCCGTAATTTTACTTGAAATGACTGTGCAAATCAATACACTTTAACATTAATGGGAGATTGGCTTGTTCTGGAATGACGTTACACATGGGAGCAAACAGACTTGTAGCGAAGGGAGATAATGTAATTGGTAATTTTTGGACAATCTAACTCATTAATTTTAGTGGTAAATAACAGGAATTCAGTTAGAGTAAATTTTACTGGAGAAACAGATTTTTAATCTACACATAATTTTCTCCAAAATGAATAAGAAATTTGCATTTTGATGATTTTTACCATAACTGACTTTTAATGTATGAACCAGACCCATGAAACCTTAATTTCAAATATTTCTTGAGATTTTTACTGATGTTGATTTAACGTACCCATAGAGTGACACTTTTCTGATATGCATTTACATTTAGAAGAGAAATTACAAAATATTATTTAATAACCAACTGTGATGTCTTACTTGTCACAGATGCTCTTAGTCAAATATCGATGGAAATATATGTGTTTGATACCCCAAACCTGTGTATAGCTCACTGACAAGTCAATCCACTCATAACAGCTACAGCAGATAAGGCATTATAAGGCATAATGACCTAAAATTCATACGTACAACTCTCATGCAACACATGTCCATGTCCATTATGGTTTGTGTAGCCATATATTTTTTAGTAGTTGAAGAGAGACCTTATGAAAAATACCACCAAAAAAAAATATCCAATTTTTTTCAATATAATTTACGTGAGACCATTGCCACCTCTTATGATGAGATTGGCCAGTTCTGAAAAGTAAACGGGTTTATAAAAGTTAGTTGGAGATCTAAACATTGTGTTTTCCTTAAAAACATTACTCCACTGGGCCAGACTCACTGTTGTCTGAACTATCAGTAACCGGCAAGCTTGCGGCATGGAACAAAGATGTTTTGTTGAAATCTGTCTTTTTAACAAAATATTTTTAGAGTAATTTTTAAGCTCCTAATTCAAACATTTGGATAGATAACAGTTTGAGTTATTCATCAGAAACATGTAACATGAGAAAGAAAGACAAAAATAAAGAAACAGTGCTGCAAGAATAAGCAAGAATCAATTAATGGAAAATAAAGCAGAACTTATTTATATGCATTTATTTATATGCAATAAAAACAAGCAAAAGAAAAGAAAAAAATAATTTAAAAAACCCAAAAGGTTGAGGGAAGGCTTGAATCACTGCTCTAACTTTTAGTTGTGACTAAATGCTAAATCATTTTACCTTTACACCATTGTGATTGCATATGTAGCTGCATAACAATTTACTATTGTGTATAGATAACATGAGGCCTGTTGATGTTCCCTCTGGTAACAATATATCCCAAAATTCTGATTATCTGTTTGTTTTTTTGGTTTATAAAAAAGGAGACTAAAATTGTACAATATAATCCCTGCTGTAATCAATTTTATTAGTCTGTGCTATATTGTGCCAGTAGCCTACTGTAAAGTCCTAGATCTAGTCTACACACAATAATTTGAAGTTATGTTTCAAAATAATGCATGAAATTTAAACAAATGAACAATGATGCTAATGAATGTTACATTTTTACTGGGTTCAGTGCTGATTTCATAACTTTAACGTATGGGTATAATTCACATTATACATCATTATGTATGTCCTGTTTGCTAGAGTTCCAATATATATATTGAACACAAAAGGGTAGAATATCGATAATAATGCACAGGGATTGTTATTTCTTACCTTCATTCCTTTTATCAGACCATTTTAGTCAAATAATAGCATAATCGACTGTTTCTTGTTTTACTTGTTGCTGTGGATATCATTCCTTCATGAACCTCTTTTATACTGAGCTACTTTCATCCAAATATTACAACTCATTATGACTGGTGCTAACGAATGTCCCAAAACACAATTAGAAACAAACCAAAAAATACAATCTCCCATACAAATAGCAGTTGACATTTTAATGTCAGTTTTGTTTATAGAAACATATAATGTGATTTTGGTGATACCATGAAGTAGGTCCGTATGGCAGTGGACTTATAACAGGTGATCCAAGAAACAGTTTGTCTTCATTTTCCTGTTTGTTAGGAATGAGTGCAAATGAGCATATATATCAAATTTGCATGTTTTACATTGTTACAAAAAGTGTCTTCTGTCAAAAAATTAAAACGTGTATTTGACTGCACTATATCCCAAAATTTTTCTCACATGAACTTACGCATCTCCAGCTGCAGTGACCTTCTCCTCTGACAGAATGATGATCCCTTTCTCCGAAAGAGCTTTTAATGTATTGAAGGAAGCTGTTTCTCTTGCCACATCAGGAGTGGGCCCAGAGCCATGCATAACCACTGGTGGATTTGTCAGCATGGAGACTCGACTCAAGTACTCCGAGCTACTCTGTAGAGGAGACAACAAAACTGTAAGCAAGATCTGCTAGATAACATGGAAACAATATCTAAGGCTAATTAATGTAACTTTGGTAATAAACTTGAATGAAAAACAGTTGAATTAAAGAATAGTGGTCGATAGGATTTTTCCAATTATATAAACTCTTAATTAATAATACAAAGGGATAAATACATGTACATTTTAGTCAGCAGTAGTTCTTGATACATTTGGTTCACCCAGAGGAGTTTTGTTTGTAAGCAATATGGACAGACCATAATAATATAGGCACTCACTCACTGGCCAATGCAAGTTAAAATAAGTATGGGGAAGAAAAACAACATTGAGAAAGGTTTTTTTCTTTTTTTAAATTGTATTTTATCAAGTTTAGGAGTGTAAGTTTACCCCAGCAAAGAATGCTGGAGTCCATGTACATACAACAAACACATTTCCCCTCTTATGATGACATTATGGTCTCTTTAATTGGCTGGCTGAGAACTGAATTATCATGCACAGAATAGTCAAATGAACCACAGAAAGTATTTCAATCAGAAAGCAATTCCTTCAATCAGCATCTTTGTATTGCAGTACTCCCAAGCTATAACTGTGGATGACCAGAAGGAAGTACAGTACTTCCACTTTACAATACTGTCCATGGGAGGCATAAAAGCAACCCCTTGCTATAAGTGATGCAGCCTTAAAGTGAGGAATGTTCCAATATGCATTAAAACACAAAAATAAAATATTTAATGATATGAAATCACGTTATAATTGGTTCTTATGAGCGAAGAACTCAAAGTTAAATAAGGTGTATTGATAACAAATTTTTTAACCAATTTAATGGGCCCCATGACCATACCCACATTATAAGAGGATAAGCAGGTTCTTTAGAATGAGGGAACACTGTATATATTGCTGATGCAATGACCAAAAGTAAGACTTGAGCTATTAATGATGGGTGTGCATTGCAAAGGGCTCTACTCACTACAATATGCTCCACATGGTCTTGAACAGAAAATTTGTGTTGCTAAACTGAAGTTATGAGAAGATAGGCATTCAGAGGCCATGCATCCTCTAATTGATGATGTGAAATACTTGAAATCCAACTCCATAAAGTCTATTCCATATAAGCAACATTCTATGTAAAGATAAAGATATCAAGCTGATTGACAAGGTCCATAAGGCTGTCCTAAATGGAGTAGATGAGATACACTGTACATGTAGGTCTATGAAACAATGTTCACATCAAACTGCATTGGAGTATGTTGAATATTCTTGAGCTATGCTGATTACAAGCAACATCCCATGTAAGGACATGAAGCTGGTTGGCAAGGACCATAACTCTGTCCAAAATGGTGTAGATCAGACAAAACCGATAACATGCACATCTAGGTCTAACAGACATTTTTATTACCAAATTCCGTCAGAATATGTTCAATGGTTCTTGAGCTATGCTGATCACAAGCAACATTCCAAGTTACCATATGAAGACAAGAATATAGTTGATAAGGGCATAACTCTGTCCAAAAATGGAGTATACAAGACCAAATCTATAAAAGGCACATGTAAGTCAAAGAGACAAGGTTCATACCAAACTGCATCAGAACATACTGAATGATTCTTGACTGCTATGCCCGTTACAAGTAACATCCCAAGTGAACATATCAAATTAAATGTAAGGTGCCATAACTTTATCCAAAATGGAGCTGACATGACAAAACTCGTAAATGGCACATCTAGGTCTCTGAGATGTTCAAACCAAATTGCATTAGAATATGTTGAATGGTTCTTGAGCTGTGGTAGTTGCAAGCAACACCTCATGAGAAAATATGAAGTTAGTTGTCAAGGGCCATAACTGCATCTAAAATGGAATTGACAAGACAATACCAAGAGATAAATCTAGGTCACTAAGACAATGTACACACAAAGCTGCATCTGAATATGATGAATATTTCCTGATCTTTGCCAGTTGCAAGCAAAATCCCATTTGAAGATATATAGTTAATCGGCAAAAGTCACATTTATCCGAAATTGAGCTGACAAGACAAAACCCATTAAAGGCACATCTAGATCACTGAAACAATGTAGACACCGAAAATTGTATCAGAATATGTTGAATGGTTCCCGAGTTATGCGGTTCCCGAGTTATGCTTGTTACAAGCAATGTCCCACATGAAGATGTGAAATCAATTTTCAAGGGCCACAACTCTATCCTAAATGGAACTGATGAGACAAAACCCATACAAGGCACATCTAGGTGATTGAGACAATGTACAAACCAAATTGCATCAGAGTATGTCTAATAGTTCCTGAGCTATACTGATTACAAGCAACCTTCTAAATGTAACCTGTGAAGATGAAAAGTTCAATTGTCAAGGGCCATAACTCTATTCAAAATGGAGTTGATGAGGCAAAACCATAAAAGACAGATCTTGGTCACTGAGGCAATGTACATACCAAATTGCATTAGAATATACTCAATGGTTCCTGAGCTATGTCAATTACAAGAAACATCTCATATGAAGATACGAAGTTAATTGTCAAGCGTCATAAGTCTATCCAAAATAAACTTGACGAGATAAAACCTATAAAAGACACGTCTAGGTCACTGAGACAATGTATACACCAAATTACATCAAAATATGCTGAATGGTTCCTGAGCTATGCTGGTTATAAGGTTCTGCTGTAGGGAAAAGTAAAATATATCAAAAATGGCAATAACTCAGTGAAAATGTTGGACCTGAAAAGACAGAACTATTAAAAGGCACATCTACAAGTGATTGGCAATTTAACAAGCAAATTTCATTCAAGTATATGTAAGGGTTGCAGGGTTTTTGGTGGTTATAAGAAGTGTAAATGGATGGATAGATGGAAAAGGTGATTTCTAAGGGACTACTGCAATTTAAATTTTAAGCCCAAAAATTTATCATATATCAAGATTAATTTGTCAAATTGATTGAGGAAACATAAGTCAGGGCACTACCTTGCTAAACAGCTGATTGGTTGGCATTGACCAAAGCAATGAACAGAACCTGTATATCAGTGAACTGATGCATTTACCCCCCCCCCCCTCCACCTCCCCAATGCCCATTTCTTTATTTACTACATGATCTTGCCAATGAGGGGAGGGCCCTGTGCAAAGTTACTATCTCCTGATTGGAGAATGTCACAGTGACCCAATCTGGGTGTGCAACAAACTTTTATTAAAAGATACACACATTACAAGTTTGATCTCAAAAGCTGTACAAGTTAGTCTAGAAATGGAGGAAAAATGGATGGGGTCAAGTACAAGGATGGATGGCCAATGTGATTCTATATACATCCTGAAACTGGGTTATAACTATTGGGAGTAGTTTTATGACTCTTCCTTCCTTTGTGGATAATCCTTGTGCCTTGAACAGGCAATTTTCATACCTTGTTGCAATCATACGACAGAACAATCACCTTTCCAGATGGTCAAAAAAGGCAATCTGGACCTCCTTCATTCCATGGACAATAAAACTTCCCTAAAAAGTATATGGTTGGGACCAAAAATATATGGCATTTGATAAAGATGGTCTAAAGAAGAATTTTGATTAATACTAAAGTCTGTATCATGTGGGGACATTTACTCAAATTAACTCTTGTTCTAAAATTTAATACTAATATAATTTAACCAAAGTCTATTCAATCCTGATTGTTGAATGCTCTGCACCTTAGCTGTCATAAAAAATCTTCCAGATGAAAATTAATGATTGCTATGGACTATTACAATGGTAGCCAGATAATAAACTGGGTCAAGAAAACAGAATATAGGGTCAAATCATAACAAATAACAAGATTGTACTAATTTTTTTCAAGACACAGCTTTCACTGAGACAAGACAGCGAATGACATTCAATCCGGTTTGTACTGGATCATACCTTTAAGCTGACTTCGTCCAAAAATGTCCATGTACTTTAACATTGATTTTGCCATATGTTTTTCTCGGGGCATGTATATAATGACCTTCCAAGGATTATGGCTGTATGAGGATAAAAAAAAGTGAATAATCGCCATTCAAAGGTATGTGTAATCAAATTTTTAAAAAATTACACCCATTACTGAAATGGTACTGAATGCCTACATGACCTGTATAACTTGTACTTTAGAATGGCTGCATTGGGACCAAAATATGTTACCAATTTCCACAGAGGAAGCGGGTTACAAAGAGTTAGGGTTAGGGAAATTTAACTATATACTGTGAACTCACTATTTTTTGTGGGAATCCCATTTTCGTGGATTCTGTGGTTCCTAGAACCATTCATTTAAAGACCCAAGGAACAGTGATCTTTCTGTGAAAACAACAGGACCCATTCCCCAATCCACGAATTTAAGTACTGAAGAAAATGTGATCGTTTGCAAACAACAACAAAAATTGATACCCAAGAAAATAAATAAATTCAAAGTGTCATTTTGCCTGAGAGACAAATCTTTTAACTTCATTGCATACGCAACATTTAACATAGTTTTAAATTCTTATGAGGTCAGATTTCATCACAGAATTGATCTGAAGTAATATCCATGAACAGTGTATGGATCAGTGCTATAAATCATGAAATAAACATTTTGATTTACCTGTCCAGAAAACTCATCAATTTTAAGTTCAAATTTGTACTTCGTTGCAATTTCTCTCAGCTGCTGTTCTGCATTAGCAATTCCAAAAGCTGCAAGAAAAGATTTTCAGGATTATGCACATAAATAAGTTGAGACTGTATAGAGCATAACAGTGTGAAAACAAATAGTCTATATTTGCTTTAAGTTAAATACAACTACAAACAACACAGACAATGATTTGTTGGTGCATAATGTACTGGCAGATCAGGGTCTATGCTGTTTGTTCTACTGATTACTCCTAACAAACAGCACAGACCCAGAGTTGCTGGCACATTATGCAACAGCAGATCTGGATCTATGCATTTTGCAGTTGGATCAGACTCGTATGTAATAATCGATAGTATACTAAAAGTTTACATCATGTTAAAATGAATTTGTTCTTCCCTTGCAGTCAACAATTTAACCAAGCTACACATAAACACTGTGGTTCAAATATTTTCATAGGAATAAATTTGTGTTTTTCCAAAATATTACGTTTTTGTTGGTACTTAAAGTCAGGGTTGGCGAGGAAGTCTTACTGGTTATTAATGAATTTGCTGCATTTTTTAAAGAATATTCCTGACATGTAATATTTGAAAAGAGAATAGGATGGCCTGTTACTTACAGTGTCAAAGTATTCACTTTGTCTATTTGTGGTCCCAGGTTTAATCCCAAAGTAAAAGCACCTATGAGGATAGGTGCTAAATTAGCTGAGAACACCTTAGCATTAAACACTGAACTCCGATCCATTTTTTTTATGCTAAGCATCAGTGCTAAGGTCAATGATTTTACAACATTTTATATAATCCCATATTGCTCAGATGTGGAAGTTTCTGATTGGATAGAATAAGTAAAATAAATTAATCACTGAGACATTCACAGCAATGTTCTCCAACCACATTTTAGCATTTCCATGATTGCATTTAAACAATTAAATAATCCAGCAAGTCGAGTTTTATTAATTACGCTGAAACCTGAAGTCAAATATCTTATGAAACTTTCATATTTTTGCAAGGACAATAAACTTATTCCAATCTTCTCTTCATACCCTATATGTACTAAGAAATGGTTGGAGAATTTAACTGTAGTCTTATTTAAATGGTTTGATAGTATCATAAACAGATCTGCATGATATTGAATCCTATATTGGGACAATTCCAGAACTGAAAAGTTAGATATGGATGAAATTTCCCCTATATTTGAAAAAAGGAGGGATTTAACAAAGAAATAGATGTAGGACTTGCAAATGTGATGCAAAATTGTTTGCACATTCATTTGACTTTTTGGCATGAGTTTTTTTAAATTTTAGAAATTAGTATGAATCCTAGGAAAGATACTGCCTAATAAAATATTTTTAATTTCCTGGACCTTAGTGCTAAAGTTCAGCATCCCAATAACAAGGGTAAAATGTCAAAGTTTAATGCAAAAGCATCCTCAGCTAGTGCTGGCACATCCAAGACTGGTGATCTCCTCAGAATTCTTTGACTTCTTCAATCCCAAAGACCACCGCATACCAATATCTGAGTCACTGAGTAGGTTGTATAAAATGTGAGAACACTTGTACAGCTGATGTAAAATTAATACTGTATATACTCACTTACAAGTCCAGTCCAAATGCAAACTGCACAGACCCAGATCTGCCATCACATAATGCACCCGCAGATCTAAGTCTATGCAGTTTGTTAGAAGTAATCAGTAGAACAAACAATCTGAGTCACTGAGTAGGTTGTATAAAATGTGAGAACACTTGTACAGCTGATGTAAAATTAATACTGTATATACTCACTTACAAGTCCAGTCCAAATGCAAACTGCACAGACCCAGATCTGCCATCACATAATGCACCCGCAGATCTAAGTCTATGCAGTTTGTTAGAAGTAATCAGTAGAACAAACAATCTGAGTCACTGAGTAGGTTGTATAAAATGTGAGAACACTTGTACAGCTGATGCAAAATTAATACTGTATATACTCACTTACAAGTCCAGTCCAAATGCAAACTGCACAGACCCAGATCTGCCATCACATAATGCACCCGCAGATCTAAGTCTATGCAGTTTGTTAGAAGTAATCAGCAGAACAAACAATCTGAGTCACTGAGTAGGTTGTATAAAATGTGAGAACACTTGTACAGCTGATGTAAAATTAATACTGTATATACTCACTTACAAGTCCAGTCCAAATGCAAACTGCACAGACCCAGATCTGCCATCACATAATGCACCCGCAGATCTAAGTCTATGCAGTTTGTTAGGAGTAATCAGTAGAACAAACAATCTGAGTCACTGAGTAGGTTGTATAAAATGTGAGAACACTTGTACAGCTGATGTAAAATTAATACCTTTGTAATTGCTTCTAAGTCCAGTCAAACTGCAAACTGCAGACCCAGATCTGCCGGGGCATTATGTGATGGTAGATCAGGGTCTATGTTGTTTGCTGTTGGACTTGACTTATAAGTGAGTATATATGGTAAGTGTGTAACTTGAAAATGTGGTGAACTCTCTATTTCAACTAAAGTCATTCCATAGGATAACTGACAAAGCACAAATAGTTAGTCTCTTTCTTCATACATCCTTGAAGCCAGCTTCACCCATAATCTTGCTAATTTTCCTGTAACTAAGTCTTTCCATTATCTTCCTTATGATATTTCTGACAATACTGTGATTTTTGTGAGAGGTTGATACAAGTGATGAAAAATAACACCTTAGTATTGAAACTGTACATCTAGAAGTCCTTCCATTCTTGAAAAGCAAACTGAGGAATTCCAAAAATTTGAGGAAGTCCTCAAATTTTCCTCATAGATATCCCATAGGATAACTGACAAAGCACAGACAGTTAAGTCTTTCTTCCTATATCCCTGAAGCCAGTTTCACCCACTTCACATAATATGACCCTGTTACTACTGACAAATCCATTTCTAAATTTTTTTCTGGAGTACATTAATTTTTGGTTCTGAATCTTGCCATGGTCTTCCTAACAGTATACAACACAAGTTGTTTCCTAAGCTTTAATCAAGAGAGAGGACGAGTCTAGCTTTTCCATGACCAGATTTCATTATCTCTGTAGTTCTTTGATGTTAAGTAAATACATTTATGCCATCAATTCACACTTGATATGCTTTCAAATGCTTAATCAAATAAAAAATAAACAAACTTGTCAAAATAGAGCCAGGATTATTCTCCAAGTGAGTACAAATAAATCAATGATGTTGTACTTAGCGCAGTGGTAACCAAACCAACAAACACGTATGTCATCACTGAGATAATACCAGTATTCACAATGGGTAATACCAGTATTCAAAATGGGTCTAAGTATCTGGAAACTCGAGGGTCCTAACTTTAAATTTTTACCATGAATACTTTGTGATTTACAAAATGTGTGAATTGTACATATTTTCAACCCCCTCCCAACTGAAATCTACCCCACCACCAGCCATTTTCAAAAGTTTAATTTACACTTTTATCAACTAATATTTGTTGTTTTTAATAACCACAATGAAATCTTACAAACACAGGATGAATACACAAATTTCGAATTTAATTAAAGGCCGTTGCAGTAAAATATACTTGGGACCCAGGGAAGGCACTTTTAATGTGTAGTCACCCATAGTTATTTGCCCAGCTGTCATAAATTTTAGGCAACAAACTGTGCTCTTTTACAAGTCTACTAAACAACTGCATCTAATGCCCACAATGAAGAAAAATATATTTTTTTGACAAGCTTCAGATTTATATACAAATACCATTTTTTAAAAGCATTTGACCTTGAAAAACTGCTTACAGTTGATGCAGAATCATGATTTAATCATTTCTGTTCAATTTTACAGCTAATCTCAGCCATTACCCTCATACTGATTCAGTGTATATTTGATTTTAGAAGTTGACCACTGACATGCAAATTGCTTAATCTGTTGTCCTTCAATTAATTAAGACATGTCCAATCCATGTGTTTGCTGCCCTGAATGTGCTCTTCTGAACTGGAATAAAGCGTTTCAGGTGCCCTTTTGGGCAACCATTTATCATATCCTTTTCATGGTCTGTAGGAAAGAGTATCAAATGAAACCTTTTCTCGGCCTGTGGGGAGGGTAAAGTTTAATTTCTTAACAAAAATGTATCCAAAATGTAGTATCCTTACCTTGCCGAGCTTTACCACCTTGTTGGTACTGGCCAGCAATTGCTGAAATTAAAAAAATTAAATATATATTAAATTAGATCTGCAGTAAGTGAGTGCTCAGAGAAATCCTTCCTACAAAATATGAAGTGTAAATAGAATTTTTTAAAAAAAATAGGGAGATAACTCTAAAAGTACAAATTTGACAAAGATGAATCTTATATGAGACACAAATTCTTGTCATAATATAAATGCATGTTAAGTTTCATGATAATATCTCAAACTCTTCTGGAGTTATTAAAGGACCAAAAGTGTGATGGCCAAGGGGACTGATGGACACAATCTGTAATAAAAGGGGGATAACTCTTACAATGTTTATCAGACGGACTCCATTTTATACAGGACATGTCTAGTCATGATACAAATGCATACAAAGTTTTAAAAAAATGCAATGTATCTCAATTGGTTCAGGAGATATTAGGTAAACAAAAGTGTGATGGAAAGACAAGCTGACACCAACGTACCCCCTTCCTCCAACTTTGTGGTGGGTATAGGCATTAAATAAATCATTTTGTGCTCTCCTTGCTTGTTATTAATGACATATAAGCACCATTTTTGAGCATTGTGGATATCAACATGAATATAAAAATTCCTATTCAAGGTTTGATAATTAAAAAAAATTTGTAATGTACATGCATGTTTTCTATTTTTGCAAGTACTGACCATGAACACACATTTGACTGCAGGTAAATTTACAAGTTTATCTTTATGTGTGGGGTAATGAATGAAAAACACACATTACTTGCCTATTTTGTTTGATTTGATACATGTCCCTCCACCAGAAAACGCAGTCATACATGTATTTGTGTCACGATTTTATTTGTATTTTCCAGGAGAACCACCATATTAGTAATCTCTCAATCCACCGTTTAACCCTCCACTGATGAATGATCATTAAAATCTACCTTACAAAACGCATTCATGCTTTATTTCTGTGTAAATAAGAAAATAACAAACTAAATAAAACGATTTCAGAATTATAATTTTGAAGGTGTTTATGTATGACAATTACTTTAAGTAACAAGAGAGGCTCCTTAGGGGCTTTTATTGGTACACATGTCCAGAAAGGGTAAATAACAAGCAAGAAGCTATATACCAGTACGAGTCAGTGTGATTAATATCTTGTTATTTTTTAAATAAATGTGACCTATTTGTTGAGGTTCTCTCTTTTTTTCTTCCCTTTTTTTTTGGATGAGATGAAGTAGGGGATCGTGGTTTCTAAGTAAAAAAGAGATACCGTTTTCGTTGTCTTTAATTAAAGACATGACTGTCATACCTTCTAAAAGTGGACTTGTAAAATATAATACGTGATTTTCACACATTCGGTTGATTTTTTGGCACAATTGTTTTTAGGAATTAGTGCGAATCCCGTGATCGCACATCCTAGAACAGATCCTGTAGAACTTGAAATTTATGTGAACTATAGATATACAATATCTCTGGCACTTTTGATGGTAACTGCCATAAAACTTAAACTTTGACAGTATTTTGCTCTGTAACATATCACTGCACAAGTTTTTATGCGAGTCAGTGAAATCAGGGTCGTCGTAAGGGGCAGGCAATGTGGGCGACCGCCCAGGGCGCCAAGTTTACGGGGGTGCCATTATGCGGAGTTTAAGGTATATTTTTTTCTGAGTGGGGGGTGCTGAAGGCGACGTTTGCCCGGGGCTCAATTTCGTAAAGCGAAAACTTGTGACAGCCCTGACTATAATGTCTTACTCTCGAGTACAGAGTTAAACCAAGTATCTGATTAGTAACGAGTGAAATTCTGGTCTTTTATTTCAAAAGTTTAACAAATTATTCCCCTGAAAACTCTGCACTTATTAGTTTTGGAAAGGGAAAAATATACACGATATTAAACATCGACATAAATCTTCCCCACAATGTTGTGCATTCACCATCATACACATATTTGATCTCCATGCTGGGAATTTTTTTATGAGAAATTGACACAAAGGATTTAACAAACAAAAAGAAAGGTAGGGCCTGAAAATACAATAAGCTATTTCATGTATTTGGTTGATTTTTCTGCTCTATTTTTGTCTTCTAAATTAGTGTGAACCTGCAATCGTACATCCTACAATAGACCTCATACGACTGGGAATTTACGCGAAATATCTGGAAATTTTTAATGACAATTGACACAAAGGATTTAAATTTATTTTAGTTCAAGGAAGTTCATGATCACATTAAATATTTATTTATGAAGCAAACTTCGTCTCTGTTAAATTACCAGCAAACACACTGAGAAGCGACTTGAAAAAACACAGCAGATCTTCTTAGATTGTGTCAGAAAACATAAGTTCTAGAAAAAAATTATAGTCACACGTCAGAAAATGACAAGGCATCTAAATATTTTTTTCACAAAAAAGTGTTCAAAAACGAAATACGGTAGATGATATGAATGTCTTTAGTATTTCCAGCATTTATAATATTTAAAAGACCAATTTCTCCCGAGTATAAACAGTAGAACTTATTCACAACAAATTCTTTGTCGTAAAAACCAAACTTTTTATGCTCTGTAAAATGACAAAAAATATTGTCTTTCTATTTCGAAGGCATCTTTTTTCCATCACTCTTTCTGATTAGAAATGAAAAAAATAATCCATCATGTGTATTGGTGTCGAACAAGGAAATCCCACCATCAGGATCCAACTTTGTTGGCAGGAACAAGGCAAATTTTGATCCTCAGGTAGGATTTCGCTATCACACACCAGCTCACATGATGGATTCGATTATTCTCCCTTAACAGAACACTTGCCCAAATGCAAAAAGCACTAACCCTGATCTGCTGTTCTATAATATGCCAGTGGATGTGGGTCGAGCTATATGAAGTTGGACGCATGTTATAGAACGTAATTCATGTCATTTTTCACATGTGAAAAAATACTTTAAAAGATTATTTATTTTGGTTACCGACTGTATACGAAAAATTATTTGATTGGACCTGAAAAAGATCTATGTGATATACGATACTTGCCAACCTATCCATAATAATGTAAAAATAAACTAGTACAATTGTTGCCTTGTTTTGTCATACACTCTGCTGTTCTTTCCGATAACATGTTTTTGAGTAATAAGTAATAAATCTTGAAGGAATAATAATAATTAAAAACAACCTGTGTACTGCAAATACTTCTGCTGTTGGTCCAGTTCGACAACAGGCGATTCAGATGGCTGAAGTTTACCTGCAACTTATTTTCCTAGAGCAGCATCTCTGATATTCTTCAGCAATAACAAGATTCTCAAATTAGATACTGTGGTGGACATATTGGATATCAGATTGGCACCATTTTCATTTAGGACCAAGGAGACATCATTTGAAGTATTTTGGTGAAAACCCCATTTCAATATGACCATCCATTCTGGTGGAGTAGAGACAGCAAGATTTTCAAGAAAGCCATCAAGGCAGTCATACTGGTTGTATGATTGGCACCAATTTTATTTTGGACCAACTAGGTATCATAAGAGGTCTACTGGTGAAAATCACTTGTTGATATAGCTATCCATTTGAGAGGAGTAGAGACAACACTATTTTCAAGATGGTCACCATGGTGGCCATATTGATGGTCAGTTTGCATCATTTTCATTTAAGACCAATTAGACAGTATAAAAAGTCTTCTGGTGAAAACCCTGTGTTGATATGACTTTCTGTTTTTGGGGAGTAACAATAACAAGATTTTCAAGATGGCTGCCATGGTGGACATAATGGATATCAGATTCAAACCATTTCCTTTTAGGACAAACAAGACTCTTTTGGTGAAAGCACAATGTCTACATGACCAGCCATCTAGGAGGTCAGATTAGCACCATTTTCATTTAGAAGCACAAGTCTTTTGGTGAAAACCCCATGCCAATATGACTATCTGTTCAAGAGGCGTAGCGATAACAAGATTTTCAAGATGGCTGCTGTGGTAGCCATAACTACACATCTTAAGAAGTTTGTTAATGGAATCTCCATGTTGATATGATCATTCATTCAGAAGTTGTAGCGATAACAAGATGGCTGCTGTGGTGGCCATATTGGACTTCAGATTGGCACCATTTTCATTCTGGATCAACCAGACGTCGTAAGAAGTCTTTCAGTGAAAATCCCAAGTTGATTTGACTGTCCATTCAGAAGCAGCGGTAACAAGCGGCCATATTGGATGCCCAAGTTGCACCATTTTCATAAGAACGCTCTAGACTTTGGGATGACTGTGTGTGTAAAGTTTCACTGCAATCAGGAGGAATAGCGATAGCAAACTTGTGTTAACAGACAGATGGATGACAAATAACAGACCATCCCATAAGCTCTTCTGGTCTATGACCAGTAGAGCTATAAAAAAAAAAACAATGAAGACACATGTATATTTAAATATTTATATACTGATTACAAACACAAAATGTTTTTTGCAAGAGTATAGTATTAAACTGTTAAACAAAAGTCTCTCATTTTGGCAGGGGTTTTAAAAATTTCATAAATGTAGACATGTCCATGATATGTACCATCAGTAAATAAAATCCAATTGCATCCAAGAATCAAAATGTATCTTACGAAAATAAAAAAAGAACACGCACTAAAAACATTATTATCCAAGAATCAAATTCACTCACTCAATGACTTCCATGTTTATGATAGAAAATGCTAAGGTTTAAGTATTTTAGTGTGTTTACTATAATGAAACAATATGACTACTCGACCAGTGGTCTCTGGTCTTTGCTTTGGCATGTACTAATTAACAGATAATTTTTGTTTGATATGAAAGCATTAAATGGCTTCTAAACTAGTTTTAAAATTTGCAAGTTATACTATGGTGCTTCATGACAGTGGTTGACTTTGTAAAGTATGCTCATACACAACATTGTTTCTCGTTTATGTCTGTGACTTGTAAAGGCCACTGTCCTGCTGTTACTGAACTGCAGTAGTTATTGTAATGACAAGTGATCACATGCACCACTCGTTCTTCCTTCTCGCTCATAAAGATAACATAGAAGGGTGGACTGAAGAATATAGACGAATTCTCAATTAAAAAAACAATTACCCTTTCAAATCAAAAGGATCAAAGGCCTTCTGCGTGATTATAAATGAAAATTATTTAAAAAAGATATTGGTTAAGGATTATGTCTAGGAGTTGTAAAGGCCATTGGCCATGCAGTTAATGAACAGCAGTAGATATTGTAAGGACAAGCAATCACATGCATCACTAACTCAAAGTTTCCACCAAAAAAACAATAGAAAGGTGGATAGAAGAATAAAGGTATATTCTCAATTATGATCAATGGCCTTTCGACATGATTGTAAATGATTTTTGTTATATTTCTTAATCTCCTGTTTAATGATTCTGAAAGAGATCATAACCACTATATGATATTTAATACATGATATAATACATTTGATTGCATACCGAGTATTTCTATAATCAACAGATACTTAGCAAACACTACACTGGTCATTTGATCTAAATTGCACAGAGGTATTATGTTCAAGCTGTTTGAAAAATGAATTTCTCTTAACACATCAAAATATGAGGCAAAAAAATAATATAAACATTTTAAAACTGACAAAATGCCTTGATTGTGTATGATTTTAATCTTTTATTTTTTGTAAAGCATTTGCCTTTATTTTTTTTAAAATCTTTTTTTGCATACATAAAACTTCTCATTTGAATTTTTTTGTATGAAAATTTAAAGGATTTGATTAAACTTAATAAATTTTATGTAAAAAAAAAAAATATGATACATTTAAATAATTACGATTTTTATGGAGAGATTGTGTACAAAATGTTAGAGGGTATAAAAAATTATATGAATTACGGTAAGATAAGATAAGATAAGATTTATTTAAAGTCGGCATGATTTAAAACAACAGTTCAACATAAGCTTTAATGAGCTTTTTACTGACGTGAAGCTTTTTACCAACGCGAAAAGTACGGTACCATAAATTAATTTATTTTCATGGGTATCAATTTCAATGGTTTTCGGAAAAATGTAATTTTTGTTGGCACTTAAATCATGGTTTATACAAAATTCTCTGGACCAAATTTAAAGACTTTTCAAGGGTTTATTACAACTTTTTCAAGGACATGCTTAAATTACTTACCCACTTTATTCTGAAACCTCTTGTAATGTATTTGTGTCGCGTCCATTTTCAAGTTTATAAAAAAGGTGTGAAAAGTTTAAGTGTTGAAACATAAGTACTGTCATTGCATATGTACTTTGTTAGATCCCTGTACTCTATCTTCCAAGCTATATCCAATCTCTACATTTTACTTCTTCAATGGTTCTACCATATCATTCAATTTTTCTTCCAGGTTATTTAAATCCTGGGGCTTTCCTTCAGATCTTTTCCAAGGACACTTTGACTGAATGGTATATGTTAGCTGCTCTGTCTTCTTACTGAGGCTGTCAGTTTTAACTGTAATTACTTGAAAGGCAGATCTGGCCAAAATATGGGTTTTAATCCACCAGCTACATCAGGAAGGGGAGGGGGGATCTGCAGCAGACTGATATAATTTTCTCAGAATCTCATGTCTTCAAAAAGGTCATCAATGACTGTTCATAGGATTCCAAAGTGCTCACTAACAACTGATGTTTTTTTACCTCTCATATGTGAGGAAAGGGTATACTTTCTCATTTGCCCCAAATTGATTAGCTTATTATACAAAGTACACATTGCCTTGGACTTGTCCCCTTTGAACTCTCTAATCCACAAGTATCTGGGGATCCATTATTCATTTCCACTGAGAACACACTTCCCCAACATTAAAGTAGATGACAAGTCAATATTCACTGTGCTTCATCTGCCATTTGAATTGACTTGTCTACCAATATTGACACCTACACTATGCTTTGGGAAGTTTGAGTAAAACATATCACAGTCTGGCCATAAGACAAGGCATAATACTGAAGGTATCCAAATAAATTTATTGTGTGGTAAAATCAAGGATCTGAATGATCATTAATGCTCTCTTTTCCCCGAAAATAATTAAATAGGTAAAAAATGAAGATTAAATAGGTAAAAAATGAAGACGACACAAGTCAAATATTAGAGACATTCAAGGGCTTTTAAACGACTGTTAATGCAAATTTAAGGACTCTTCAAAGGGTTTCACAATGTTTTTAAATTTTCAAGACTAGACATTAAATTCAGGGGTTTTTCAAAACCTGTGTAAACCATGTAAATTTGCGAATTAAGAAAGGGTTTCATATTCTTTCCCTACATGGACTGTTGTTTATTGGGACTTTGAATTTGTGCTTTTTAGCAACCACAAAATCCATAAAAATGTGTATCCCAAGAAAATTAGTGAGCGGTACATGGACAAACAAGTTAAATAGAGTTTCATGTAACCTCTTCCATATAAGCACCTTGTAATTGGGAATAGCTACTGGATCCAATATTTCCATCAGGCAGAATCAGTAAACCTGGCATAATTTGCCGCCCTGGCTGTCCGTTCCCTGCTGCTGGTTCTGAAACAGATCAGTAACATAACTTGTAAGGAGATAAGGTGACTTTTTAGGCAGAAAACTCAATCTTAAACCAAAAATTCCCAAAATAACATCAATCAGAATACATCTAATCCGTATGTCATGAAAATTAAACATGTATGCAGAGCAAGAGTAATCAAGAGAATTCTTAAAGACCCGACTGCCAATTGGAGATGTTTTAGTATTCTGCAGAACAAAGTGACCTGCCCATAAACAGTGTTGTGTTAACAGAGGTGAGATAATTGGAAGATGAGGTGAGACAATTATAAGTGTGGCATTTCATGGTACAAACTTTAGGCATATGTTAACACTGAACCCAAGTTTTAGCTGCATACACTAACTGATGCAGGTAATATATGTCTTTGTAAGCTTTAATGCTAGTAGTACATGTCTTCATAAGCTTTAATTCTGGTAGTACATGTCTTCATAAGTTTTAATTCTGGTAGTACATGTCTTCATAAGCTTTAATGCTGGTAGTACATGTCTTCATAAGCTTTAATGCTGGTAGTACATGTCTTCACAAGCTTTAATGCTAGTAGTACATGTCTTCATAAGCTTTAATGCTAGTAGCACATGTCTTCATAAGCTTTAATGCTGGTAGTACATGTCTTCACAAGCTTTAATGCTGGTAGTACATGTCTTCACAAGCTTTAATGCTGGTAGTACATGTCTTCACAAGCTTTAATGCTAGTAGTACATGTCTTCATAAGTTTTAATGCTGGTATTACATGTCTTCATAAGCTTTAATGCTAGTAGTACATGTCTTCACAAGCTTTAATGCTAGTAGTACATGTCTTCACAAGCTTTAATGCTAGTAGCACATGTCTTCACAAGCTTTAATGCTAGTAGTACATGTCTTCACAAGCTTTAATGCTAGTAGTACATGTCTTCACAAGCTCTAATCCTAGTAGTACATGTCTTCACAAGCTTTAATGCTAGTAGTACATGTCTTCACAAGCTTTAATGCTAGTAGTACATGTCTTCACAAACTTTAATGCTAGTAGTACATGTCTTCACAAGCTTTAATGCTAGTAGTACATGTCTTCACAAGCTTTAATGCTAGTAGTACATGTCTTCATAAGTTTTAATGCTGGTAGTACATATCTTTGTAAGTTTTAATGCTGGTAGTACATGTCTTCATAAGCTTTAATGCTGGTAGTACATGTCTTTGTAAGTTTTAATGCTGGTAGTACATGTCTTCATAAGCTTTAATGCTGGAAAGACATGTCTTCATAAGCTTTAATGCTGGTAGTACATGTCTTCGTAAACTTTAATGCTGGTAGTACATGTCATTGTAAGTTTTAATGCTGGTAGTACATGTCTTTGTAAGCTTTAATGCTGGTTATATGTTAAAATACAAAAAATTTCATCTCCAGTACCTCTGCTGTCACCACCAAAAAAAGTGATACCCAGATAAAATGGATTAGATTATAACTGGAGATATCATAACAAGGATTCAACAGACTGCAATGTCCTGCATGCAAACAATTCTCTATGACACACTCCCACTGTATATATGACTTGCCAAAACTTTGACATAGAACTTCAGTACACAATCTTAACAGCGTTGACACTGCAGCCACTGCTGTCATCATCAGCAAAAAAAAAAAGATACCTATGTATCAACACTTGCCAATGAATGTAAGAAAACTAATAAATCTTCTTCATACTCACTGGATTCTTCTGTAGTATCTACAAATGTGACTTTCTTCTCAGTGGGGGAAGTCTGCAATATGATAAAACAGAGTTAACCTCTTTACAAAACCCCCCCACCCTCATTTAAAAAGTTGATTATAAACTGAATTGTAACATTATAAACACAAAGACGTATATAATGAAAGTTAGTGATAAGATAATAAGCACTTTTACCTCATTTCTTTCAATGAATTGTAGTGTATTCAATCAAGTTTTTCATAAATTGCTGAATGAAGGAATGTTTCTCAAGCAGGCATCATGGTACCTGATAATGTGGTGCTCAGGTCATATTAACACCAATGTTTGGATCCTGGATGTAATACAATCCAGATGGAAATAGATCTTGCCTTGCATTCATGTGATGGAGAAAGTCAGGAGTGGGACACACTAAGATGGCAAGTTGCATCCAAGTTTACCATATTTTTGTACAATGTAATTCTCTATAATTCTCCATGAAGTGAGAAATAGCTAAAAATGATCAATACAAAAATGATATTTAAAATCTTATTTTGCTGTTTTTATAAAAATTATATGCTCAGACCCAATGTATTCCTGGGCTGATGTAACTTTTGGTCCCTATATTAGACTGGTTCCTGATCCCTGTCCACCTATTTTTAGTTGGAAGATCTATGGTCAGGAGACAGTCTACTGTATTTTACATGTACTTCACATTTCACTTAAAATGGTACAAGTATTCTGAATTATAGGAAAAGTCTTTTTGCAGCATGAATGGAATATTATGTGTTACAATCATTTGAGGAGTCTGATGCGTCAAAACCTAACTAGATGCGATAGCTTTAGAAATTTCACCACTATTGCAGGCAGATGCAAATTTTGACTAGCCACAGGCTGAAGTTTGCTAAATTACCTTACTTATTGTCAGTTGCCAATAGTCAATACTGAGATGCCATCCCCTACCTACTTCAAATTTTTACTGAACAACATATTTTAAGCATCAAATTTTAAAATTTGCTTCCTACAGTCAACTTTCCCATCATGTAACATGCTGAAGTCTGTTGTGAAAAGACTGCAATAGCATGATTTTTGTCCCATATTGATGCTTTGCATATTTCATTCAGAAAGTACACAGCATACGTTTTTTTCGACAAGGTATAACCCTCATCAGCCACTTTTGCTTCGACATCTTTCTTGAACTTTCTCAGATGAATCAGGACACTAAAATGCTGTAATTTCTGACTGGTCAATATTCTGACTGGTCAATATTCAACTGCTTTTGTGACAAAAGCGCCTAAGCATGCCTTTCACAAAAGAATTACAGTCAGACATTACAAGCGTATCTGTTATGTAAATAAACTGGTTGACAAGTTGAGGTTTGTTTACATAAAACTATATCTAACCTGAAAATCAGAATCTGAAATAAGTGAATGTAATGGCATAATATGATGTTAAACACAGATACAATTTCATCAAAATCAGAATGGTTGGCATCTCTGGCCAATGTATAGTTATGCAAACTTGGAGACATGGGACACAACAATTTTAGTGTATGCATTCATAGATGTATGCACAGAGAAGCAATCACAATAATGATGCAAACAGTTTCAATCTTTTAGAATAGCTGTTTTCAAAGTTCTCAATATTTTCCTGTTTGGAGCCCAAACTTGTGTGTTATGGGATAAAACAAAGTTTCAAAAAATAAAAAATAAAACAGCTTCATTCAGTAACAGCTTGAAAGTTGTTCAATCCAGCTAAATAGAAATTAATACTGTGGTTTCCCTAAGTTTGTCGAGTACCAATTTTCGTAAATTTTGTTGTTACCCTGAAACATGAACTGAAAGATCCAGTGAAAAATTTGCCCCCCCCCCCCACTTTACTGATACATTCCTTGGCGATCAAAAAAGCTGTTTGATAAATCAACTTCATTACTGTAATCTGGTAATAAAATATTAGCTTTTACAACAGTTTTTTTTTTAAAACCCATTAAAAAAAAAAATTATAAAGCATTTTATATTGTTTTAATGCACATGTATTTATATGGAATCTGGTGACTGCCAGTTCCACTGACTGCCTTAAATTACCATATTGTGAGATCAGTAAGGATATAGAGAAATGAGAAAAATAAACAATGTTACGTGTAGTACAATAACCTCTTGATTTGAGATATATTTGAGGTCTGTACGAGTGCTTTTAAAGATTTTGGATTTTTCTGTTGCAACACAATTAGTGCAACTTATTTCAACATGTTACTGAAAATTAAAGAATGAATTATAAATGATACCTGTATATGAAAATTAGATTTAATACTCATTCATATCAATCCTTCAAATGAAACTGTTGTCAACAAATTTGATTACTCCTCAAAGTACATCTCAATTTTATCCATGCACATTTAATCCAAATGAATGAGACTGTGAAATACTAGAACTATCACTTGAAGCACAATTACTAATGTAACACTATGTATATACACTAATTACAGCAGAGTAATGAAGCACACACTTCACTGATTTTCTGACAAAACAATAGTTTTGTTTAAACCACTCAAGTGACCGAAGTTTGCTGTTGACTAAGTTTTAATCCTCTGTATTCTTTACTTTGACAAGAAAAATCCATGAACTTAAGTACCCTTTTTGACAAAACCATGAAAATGGAGACCCACGAAAATAAATGAAACCAAGCATGCTAACTAAAATAAAAGTTAATATTCTTGGAAAGTTTTAAACTTAGTATACCGTCAATCTGTTTATTTTCAGAGTTATCAATTTATGTGGGTTCGGTTTTGGTTTTGTAGGGTTTCACGCCATTTTTCAGGACCTGATATATACATGACAGCCAGTATATTTGGTGCAGGAAGAACCCGGGAAGACCACCACAAGAACCACTGACCTGTGGGAAGCTACTGTCAAGCTTTCTCACATACCCACGTCGGTTGCGTAGAGACTTAACTCATGCTGACAGGTGAGATGTGTGTGTGATCTGTAAAGGCGAGCACCTCTGGTCACTCTGTGGGTTTTGCAAAAAATGACATTTTCATGGGTACTTTGATCATTGTACATTGGGTACTTAAATTCATTTTTAGCAACAAGGAAATAAAGGAAAATTGGTTCTACACCCAAAAATAGTGAATTCACAATAATTATGTATTATAAAGCCCTCATTTTTCACTAAAAAAAATTTGTGTTCATACCTAAATAATCCTAAATAGGAAGCTTCTGATCCTGAATTAAAAAATTTAATGGATTTTCATGCATTTGGTGTTAATGGATTTTCATGCATTTGGTGTGGTCACAAAGGCAAAAATATGAAATGATCTTGTGCTAGGTTTTCAAACATGTGGTTGACCATACCTCTGATGGACTGCCACTTCTGATGGCTGGTTTGGCAGGCTGAGGTGAGGGTTTGTTGTAGCCCAGCAAGTCCAGCATGGCTTCAGCAGCATGTCTCTTGGCTAGCTTCTTGTTAGGACCAGTTCCTGTGCTTGTCTTGTCATCAACAGCTACCTACAGTAGTTACAAATTATGAATGAATTTAAAGCTCAGCGTACTGTGTGTCACTGCTAAAAGGAACTCCATTTCACACTGTTTCCATACCTGAAGCTTTTTTCACCCCTAAACATACTGCACTGCCATTGGTTGGAAACCAGCTTTAGGAGTAAAATATGTTCTTTCGATAATACTTAACCAATCATAATACTAAGGCTGCAATGTTAACAAAATGTCAAAATTTGTACATGGTATACAATAATTGAAATGACGCATTTAACTGAACCGATCTTAAACTCAACCTTTCCCTGATCTGCGCATACTTACAGCTGACAACTATTTATATGAAAGCCACTGCCAATGTACATGCTGTATCCTGCTCAATAAGTTTTATTTCCTGTAGATCTTTTACCTCTTATCATGACAGGATTCAGTTTTTAAGATATGTCTTTGTTGAATATAGGACAATTACCATATGTACTCGCGTATAAGCCGATACTAACTGCAAACTGCATAGACCCAGATTTGCCGGCGCATTATGCGATCAGGGTCTATGTTGTATGCATTTGGAATTGGCTTATACGGGAATATATACAGTAAGCAAAACATCATTAGGCTCCTCATGGTATTGTTTTGTACATAATAAAGTAGATAATGCAACCGGAACTGCTTGGACACGTGCATCAGCCAACACCCGATGTACGCTGGGGGAGATATCAAAGTATGAATTTCATATATTCCCCTGCTGTAATAGACGTTAAGAGAGTGCCTGTCACAACAATATGGTTTGTCTGTATTTTTTAAGTAGATTCTCATTTAAGGTGAACACTGATTTAAAAATATAACTACAACTTCACAACATTAGAAAAGCATGGAAATGAAATAATACCATGTGAATGTTCATTTAAATGGTTTATACCAATTTGGTACATGATTACAGGCAGTAAGCTCAACTAAGCTGTTTACTCATTGCTGCCTTGCATAATATATTAAAATGTATATCCACTACCGTGCAGATCCAGCCCTCCCAAGCTAAAGAAGATATGCACCATTTCTTTTGGCTTGTTTTTAGCAGAAACTAAAATAAAAGTTATCTACTTGTAGAGATGCAAGTTAGATAAGAGTGGTCTCCCCTTAGATAGAGGGATCAACTCCAGATCCACTCGATCATCATTTACTACTGGAGTGGATATGCATACTCCTCCAGGGATGTAACTGTAGGGAGAGGTTGAGAGGGTGTGCTTGTATTATAATTACGGTAAGTCTTTTAAAAAAAAAACATATTTAACTACACAAATTGGTTTCTTCTTCAACTACATCACCCGATCATAGTACATCAAAGGAATAAGGAATTACATACCCTGACACTGAATATGACCCTGGCTACATGGCTACATGATCCTAACTTATGTGAAGCAGCTTGGATTCTTTTGAGAGATTTGGATGTGGTTAGTGCATAATGAGTGGACGACCTTCTTCCCTAAGCAAATAAAATATAATGCCTGGACTCCCATTTAAACATAAATGTTGATCCCTATCTTAATATTGGTGTGTTATGGGTGTATCCAAAAAATATTCTCTATTTTCACACTCAATGTTGCTACAGAATAAATTCTGTTATTTGATACTGAACACTGTTTAGATAATGGGGTATCCTTCTTTTGCAGATATCCGCAAGGTGTTCTTTTATTCTCACTTGAAATTCCCTTTTGGTCTCACATACGTATAATTTATTGCATGTGTAACAGGTGAGTAAATAAACAATGTTATGTGTGGTACAATAACCTCTTGATTTGAGATATATTTGAGGTTTGTATAAGTGCTTTTAAAGATTTTGGATTTTTCTGTTGTAACAAAATTAGCGCAACTTATATTGCAATCCAGTACCATGTCTGCAAATGATTTACCCATGAAAGTTAATAATTTTTCTGGTCCTTTGAATGGCTGTTTCATACTCATCCACTCTGCTGAGTGTGTGGGTAAAGGTCAGGCTAGTTCATTTTTATGAGGTTTCACATAAGATATTGTTCCATGAGGGCTCAAAATCTGGGCAATTTATACATCTTGGGTGCAAGTCAATCTCAAGACCTCTTGTTGTTTTGCCTTTGATGCTGCACTGTTGGAGGTAGTCAGCTATCTTTTGTAACTTGACATACTTGAATAGTATTTTCCTACTGTCTTTGTAATGGGAGTAAGTGGTTAGGAAAGTAGCAGACAGTTAGCATTTTGGCATTCATTAAATGGGTTGTCCAGTTGTTAGTGACATCTTTTCTAATGACTGTTTTAATAGAAGAACTAGATAGAAGTTCTGATGCACTTCCATAGAGACTCTAGACAAAAAGTGCTGATGCATTCCAATATAGATAAAAGTGCTCAGGCACTTCCATAGAGACTCGTTCTGCTCTCTGTATATTCGTGACTTGGTAGATTGGTATCCACACAGAGGGTTGCCTTCACTTATGGTTAAATTAAAACTAGAAGAAAAAGCTGCCTGAAGGAAGGTGGAGGCATTCTCTGCCATCTGCTAGGGTGGTCTAGTCACCCCCAGTCCCTGACTGGTTTCATTATCCTTTTAACTCATCAGAGGGAAAAGTTCTGGTTGATACATGGGTTTAACTGATCTCTGTGTCTCGTCAGTGTGAGGTGTATATACACCCTCTAACAGCCTGTGCAGCAGTCTTCTGGGCTCAGATTTTTTAGTAGCAACATTAAGTGTAAAAATAGAAAATATTTTGGAATATACCCAAAACACACACTACATTTCAGACTGGGATCAACATTTATGTTTAAATGGGAGTCCAGACATTATATTTCATGTGTTAATTATTTTCTTCCCATGACAACCTAGATGCTTAGGCCCCACTGTCTTTTGCAGGAATTTTTAACTCTCCTGGGGAAGCTACACGCCTCCCATAACTGAACTAACTTACATACACCTCCCATAACTGAGCTAACTTTGTAAGGCTGATGTCAATTGCCATGATGTCACTTTTTTGTCATAATGACAGCATCATACAAGCAAGTTCACACAACCAAAAATTGGTCTATCTGTGTGCCATCTGTGGAATTTATTATAGACACCGCCAATCACTTTATTATAGACACTGCCAATCACTGCATATATACCTGCATATTGTCCACATTGGAATTCAAGTGTACTGCCACCATTGCCATAAGATGTACAATGGAAAAAAAGATCTAAATAAATATCAAGACAAATTAAACTCAAACCTGATTCATTCATCCACCAAAGATGAGCAGGCATTTGTAAAAATAAACCTACTGTTTTAAGTCCTGGGTAGTCTGGATAATACTCCAGATAAACCCACCTGTATTAAATACAATACAGAAAGTTCATTCCTTTAACAATATCTGCTGTCATTAACAGAATATTAATTATTTATTATTCAATAAATAATACTAACGAGTTGTTTATCCACATCTTCCTTAACTGCACCCCCCCCCCATATATTTTGTTTTTCTTTTATCAATCTATGACAGTTAAATCCTGGCTGCAAACCTTTGGTTTGTGATATCTTGCCAACTGCCAACCAGTTGTGTGTATATTACATGGCCCAAAAGGTGACTGCGCTGGCTGCTATATAAACCTCACAGACGAGACACAGTGATCAGCTGAACCAATGTATCAACCAGATATGTTCTCTCTGCTGAGTTATAAGGATAATGAAACCAGTCAGGGATCAGGGGTAACTAGACCACCTCAGCAAATGGGAGGAAATACCGCTACTTTCTTTCAGGCAGCTTTTTCTTATTTTCTGATCAAATCTGTGGACCATTTGTTCTAACTGTTTTTTCTGAGGGCTTATTTGTTTTGAGCCGGGTGTGCATCTCTGGGTTTGGATGGAAAACATGCATACACAGTTATTTCAGCAGGCAAGAGGAAGGCAGGATTTTCCTGGGAAAATCTTTCATCAGAATCAGGAGGTTGCTGATCCATGGTTTTTCCCACTTCAGGGAAACATTCAGGATTAGTTGGCACTCAGATTCCCTCGTTTTTTGCAAGACTTTGCAATTAAGAGAAAAAGGGGTAAAGGCATATTCATTGAGACCATTTCAGTTCAGGGAAAGGGTATTGACTGCCCAGGCTTTTAGATTTGGGACTGGTGAGATGACGGTTGGTAGCCTGGCATTCCACATTGTAGCAAGGAGGTCCACAAAAGATTGATCCCAACAGGTGTGGATTTAACTGAAGTGTGAGGGGTGAAGGACTATTTTGTGTATTGACTGATTCCATCTGGACCTTAGGTCTGCTAGGACATTGAGCCTGACTGGTATGTGGCAGACTTGAATTTGGTCTGTAGATAATGACAGCTCCTCAGAAAATCCCAAACCAGAAGTCAGAGGTCTGGTGACTTGGTTCCCCTTTGCCTTCTGATGCAACTGACAATGGCAGAGATTATGCACAAAATGATAACGCTCTTCTAGGTAACATATGCCATGATCAAAATGCATTCACTATGGCCTTCATCTCCAGACAATTAATGTGTATGGATCACTCCTAAAGGGACCAAACCCTGCCAACTTTTTTAAAATGAGGGCTGGAGATAGGCACCCACCACCAGTCATGCTGGCATATGTGCAGGATGAGATTTCTGGTGGTTGATCCTGCAGCAGAATACCCACTATAAGCTTGAAGAGGTCATTCCTTTTATTTCCTAGAAGGATACCCAAGGTATAGGTAGGATGCTCAGCATTCCCTCCTTCTATTACCTATTCTCCTAACATTAATGTGATTGGGGAACATATTTGAAGGAGAAAGCAAATTATTAAGTAAATAATGTTTCTTCGATGGTAGTTACCCAATCACATTACTTGTAAACCCTCCCAGCCACTCTGCCACGAGAGCATTCTCGTAGGTATATTGCTCAGCTTAAAAACTAGCGACACCTGGTGGTGGCAAGGGGAGGTAATGGGCAAGAGTTATTGCCCTTTGTCTATATGATATAGACACAAAAGACGAATTTTCGTCTTTTAATAGGGCTCGATTTGGGAGGTAGCAGGCTATGATGCTAATGTGATCGGGGAACATATTTGAAGGAGAAAGGCTTTATGGTCCATTTGCATGGAGGAGGGTTTTGACATACCCAGGCCTGCAATGTCTGTGTAAATAAGTGGGACTTCACTGTAGAAGACTGGCATGTTTGCATATGTGTCTTGTAGAAAAGTAGACTGAAGTTTGATGGGAGCCACATTTTAGAAAAGAAAGGCCTGTTGACACTTAGGTCTTGAAGTTGCCTTTCCAAGCAAATGCTAACAATATGACCAGAATGTGGTAGCTGTTTGAAAGAAAGCTGATCTTTCCTTAATCAAGAGATTGACAGATGTGAGAATTCTGTAAGAGGTCACTGACAGAACAAAAGGCAGAGACAACTCTGGAGGCAAGAGCTGGATGACTTCTATAATCCTGGGATATTGTTGAGTTGAGGAAGGAAGATAGTGCTGATGAGTATGTATCTTAATATTTGGAAGAGTGGGATGACAAGGAAACATCATGTGAAGGGTGTGATGCCTGAACTGGTGAAGCAGACAAATGAAAGTGAGGATGGTGAATAAGGATGGAAGTCCATCCATGCTAGAACAATGATCTCCAACCATTCACTTTGAGCATTATCAAGGTCAAAGATGAGTACCAGATGTCCTGGAATGGAAGGCTGGCATTGCTGATACTGGTCTGGGACAGAACCAGGACTGGTGGTGTACTTATCTGGTGCTGGTGCATGATACTTGAGTGAGTCCAGTACTGGATACTGAGGGAGATGGGTTTACTGAAACTGGTTTTGGTTACACAGGGCATCCACACTGGAATTAGTGTGACTGGGTGTCAGACACTGTTCGTATTGGAAGTCTGGGACTGGGTATACTGGCAAGACTGACTACCATTCCCAGGTGCTGGACGGCATAGATTCAGACTATGCCAGACCTAAAGTGGACAAGATCCTGGGCCAGCTGACATTTGGTGCCAAGTCCAGTACTGACTATCAAGAGAATGATCACCATATCCAGTACCAGGATCAGTATATGGTAATGGGTTGTCCAGCATTGGTCTAAGTACACCACTAAACCATATCAGTATGGACCCAGTACTCTGCTCAGTGCTAGTATGCACTATTATATTGCATTGCGGGTTATGGTGAGGTTGTAGCTGTGTGGGAGGCCCATGATCTCAACGATTGTTAATCTTTTTCTGAACTGCTGATCTATCTGCCTCAAGTTACTCAGTCGTGAGGAAGTAATCAAAACAGGTGGCATCAGTAGCAATACTGATGGTGTCCTCACGTGTGTGCATTTCTTGGTTCTCTCATTTGCACGGATCAATTGCTTGGCCACCAGTGTCACCCAGTTCTCTTCAAACCAGTGAGAGAAAATGTCACATGTATAGTTTGAATGACACAATGTACACCTTATACAGGAGATATGAATATTTTCTCTTATACACCCCACATTTAATCCTGCCCATGTTTGTTGATACCTGTTATTAATGCATGACAACATCATATTCAATTGAAATCAGTCAATCGTTGTGCCATAACTTTACTGTGAAGTGGATGCTATGAATTAAGATCAATGCCTGAGAAAATTACATAAATGATTTCATTGCTAGGAATCAATGATCATTTACTAGATACAGCTTACAAGAATGGTAGAGTATTGAGATGAATGCTAAGTACTATAGACCAAAGGACAGGTAATAAAGATGGCACTGATGATCTACAATAAACATAAACATACAGTACAAAAAAAAAAAGATGTTAAAGAACAGACAAAAAGAAATGTCTAATTTAATTTCCTCCATTTTTTACAAAAATCTGGGGACAAAAATTCCACACAAGATGTACCTGCAGTACTAAATTCCACGCAAGTAACTGAACAGAATAATTCCATGCAAAAAGTTCCTGAGTTATAAATTCCACACAATTTGTACTGAACAACACAATTCCATTGCAACAAGGAACTAATTAAAATTAGGATATGCATATGAAAGTAAAAGATGTCATTGGTGTCCTTTGATACTAACCACACATATCTGTTGTTTTCTCTCTAGAACACGATAAGAAAGCAAATTTTAAAGTAAAATATATTTCTCAGAGAATACTTACCCGATCACATTAACGTTAGGATATTAGCCTGCTACCTCCTGAATCCAGCCCTATTAAAAGACGAAAATTCGTCTTTTGTGTCTATAGCAATAACTCTTGCACATTACCTCCCCTTGCCACCACCAGGTGTCGCTAGTTTTTAAGCTGAGCGATATACCAATGAGGATGCTCGCAAGGCGGGGTGGCTGGGTGGGTTTTTAAGTAATGTGATCTGGTAATTATTCTTGGAAAAACATAATCTACTTAAAAATTTTCTTTCTCCTTAAAATATATTCCCCGATCACATTAATATTAGGAGAATAGGTAATAGGAGGAGGGAATGCTGATGATCCTACCTATACCTTGGGTATCCTTCTAGGGAATAAAAGGTTGGATTCCCTATGTGAACGATAACAAACTCTTCTAATTTGAAAGCAACACAGCCTAGGGTCACGTGAACTGTAACCCTCATATCCGGTTAAGAAGATGATTATTGAATACTTCTTACCAACATAATTTCACTGGCGAATCCAGCGAATCTAAGAGGCTGTGTTGGCTTTAACTGGGTCTGGTGGTCATTTGAGCTGTCGAGATAGGACCCACCTGATTCAGAGTTTGTCTCTGCGAAGTTAAATCTCTGAGATAAAAACTCAGCATGCCAGCCAACAGCTTCTATTATGGTTTGGATCGCAATGTTACGTTTGAAAGCGAGGCTCGCAGAGATTGCTCTAATTTCATGAGCTTAACTGCTCATAAGGCAACACTGATCTATTGCGACTTCATAGTACGCCGAACGTACAACCCACTTCAGCCACAAAGATGGGGCTAGAGGGGTAATATCCTGTTTCTCAGCCTTCACTGGGATAAAGAAACGTTTGTGTATGCCACGACTTGCCTCTGTGCACTTCAAGTAGTGCTTGAGAGCGCGGACAGGGTTTTGCATGGCCGCTGCTCTCGATGTGTCTAATGAAGAGAGGAAGTGTATGACAACTCTCAGATATCCCACTAAGGGCAACCTATTTTTTGGCCACAAAGCCTGGTTGCGTCATGAGGACTCTCGAACCATTCAATCTGAACTGAAAATAGTTCAGGTCAGGTGAAAGGGCCTGTAACTCGCTCACCCAGCTAAGGCTATCAGGAAACATGTTTTATATGACAGCAGCTTCAGTGAGGTTTGGGCTAAAGGCTAGAATTTATCTGAATTGAGCCATGTTAAAAGCCAGGAGTGATTCTATTTTGGAAACAGGGTGAGGGATTTTGGTCGATCCAAATCAAAATTGGCTAGTAGGTCCAAGAGATCTTTATCACGGCCAATATCTCATCTGCCATGATGTCTGGATGTGTCCGATATCATGGAGCAGTAGCCTTTGATAATAAATGGGGCCAGCTTTTTCTCCTCATAGAGCCAGAGAACAAAGTTGGCCTGTTGAGGGATCGAGGCATTCAAATGAACAATGTTATTGACTTGGCACTAGTCCCTGATAATACGCCACTTTCCCTCATAAGCCTTCAGAGTGGAGGGCCTTCTTGCTCTCGAGATTCTCTCCACAATAAGAGGTCTAAATTCTTTCTCTTGCAAGGTTGTCCTGACAAGAGCCAGGCGTGAAGGAAAAGGAGGTCTGGGCAGGGGTGGAACACCTCCGATCACGGTTGCTTGAGAAGATTCGGATTGGCTGGAATCTTCCTGGGCAGATATATTGCTAGATCAAGTAGATTGGTGACCCCGGACTTGTCCCATCTGAAAAGGGATATCAGAACCATCTTGTAGTTCTGACCCCTCAACCTCAGTATTACTGTCTGTACCAAGACCATGGGAGGGTAGGCAAGGCCCTGAACCCCTCCTAATTGCTCGATAGTGCATCCATAGCCAAGTTTCTGGGCCTGTAACTGGAGAGACGAAGGTGGGCAACTTTTGATTCCATCTTGTCACAAAAAGATCAATAAACCGCTAAAACAACACCCGTTACTAACTGGGTGAGCGAACAGTAGACAGTGTGCATGAAACCATGAATCACTACATGTATCAACGATAGCGTGTTGTACCATGCGTTCTAAATAGACAAAGTCTGAGAAAGTGACAAATTCATGAAAATATTGGAAAAATTGCAAAAATAATGTATACCACCTGTATAGGAATGATTAATACACACTATAAATCCAAATTTCTGGATGGATGGTTAAAATTCACATCGATATTGGCATGAATTGATGGGAGGTTTTTCGTACGATGTTGACTGTACAAAAGCGAAGCTTAAAAATTAGCAACACCTGGTGGTGGCAAGGGGAGGTAATGGCAAGAGTTATTGCCCTTTGTCTATATGATAAAGACACAAAAGACGAATTTTCGTTTTTTTAATAGGGCTGGATTTGGGAGGTAGCAGGCTTATATCCTAACGTTAATGTGATCTGGGAACGTATTTAAAGGAGAAATGTATAATCTGACCAGTATAAATGAAATGGGAATTTCAAAGGTCATCAAAACATGACTTTTTATCAGTGTGTAACAGACCTCCACAATGTCATAGGTCCATCTGAACCAGATATGTATCTTAATTACAAATTCCACACAAGATGTACCTGAATTACAAAATTCCATGTGATGTACACCCGAATGACAATTTCCATACAAGATGAGATGTACCTGAAGTACAAATTCAAACAAGATGTACCCAAATTACAAATCCACACAAGATGTACCTGAATTACAAAATTCCACATGACATGTACCTGAATGGCAAATTCCACACAAGATGTACCTGAAGTAAAAATTCTAACAAGATGCACCCAAATTACAAATCCACACAAGATGTACTGAATTACAAAAGTCCACATGACTTGTACCTGAATGACAAACTCCCTTCTCCTGGGCAATCCTTTCTCGGCTATCAGTGTATACTCAGGTTCCTTTTTCTTCTGGGCTTGTTGGATCTGAATTAGCCGACTAATGGGGTTGATGCCTACACCATAGTTTGGGTCTGCCTTCTGCATCTAATTATGAATGAATGGATAGATACTGATAAAAGGATAAAAATACAAATATAATTACACTTACTTGTACACAAAAAGACAAAATAGTTTCAGCATGGGTTCGTTTCTTTCTTGTAAGAAATGTTATGGTATGTTAATGCACCTGAATTGTAAGAAAACAAGGACTTTTATGTGAGCAATTTACATTCATGTGTATTACAAGTATGGCATACTAAAATAGCCTGGAGGAAACAAGGACAAAGTATAAAATTTTGTGTTTTTTTACAGAGAAAATACAAAGCATTGTTCTTCTTGTTGTTGATCTTGGAACTTGATTTTAAATAAGGCTTTGGAAAGGAGAAGAACCCACATCAGTGCCATTTGGGCTCAAGCCCATGAATGCCATCTTAGAGCTGATTTGTTTCATCTAAATCCTCTAATACCCTCTGCAAATGGTAATCCCTGAAATGCCAACCCTAGCTTTAGGAAAGCTAGCAAAAATCTGTCAGAATCCAGGCAGTCTGTGCTGATTGGATAACAGTCATTAAGAATCCATAACTCGATACAATCATGTAACTTTTTCCGTGCAAGCCTATACATACCTATACAAAGTCAGTAACAATTAAGGTCCAATAATAAAAAATGGTGAATCCTTTCCTCCAATTTCAGAACACTGATTTTTTTGAACATTTTTTTTGCCCAAACAATCACAATAAACATTATTTTACCTTTGAAAATTATTTGCATCTTTCTTTCCTCTTCATCTCTACCACCATTTTTCACCTATTTACAGTCTAAATGACTGGTTTCTTGTTAAGTACAATGGCAAACTATATTCTATGTACCAGTCTAAATACTGGTGCTGAAGTTCTTTTCTTTCTATCTGTTTCCACATAAAAAACTCATGTTCAAAATGTATTCCAAGAGACAAGAATGTTCCAGGATGCCTAATAAGGAACATTTACCAAAATTTATGTCACAGTATTCTTAACTGCAAAGAAGACCAAACTCTACCTTTAATTTTCACTTTTTGTGCTACAGAAACTTGGTTTGTGTACTAATTTCATGTACTACATCAATAGACTGGAATGATAAATAACTCTTACAGTATTTCCTCAGGTTTATTTCGTGCACTAACTGAATCCAGAATTCCGGATCTATCTGGAAAATTATCACGCTAAATCCCCTACAATTTAGCCCCCCCCCCCCTCAAATTTAACCAATATAATTCGGAATGAGGAATTTAATGAAGAAAAAAAAAATCATAATAATTCCACAAAATCCAGAATGGTTGGCATATCTGTATGTATATAATAAGGCAAAATGTAAGTACTGTGTATGTGGTCGGAAGAGCTGCACATAATCTATACTTGTTTTTTGCATGGTGAAGTGCTCGATAATCTGTTGTCTGTGGATTTCCCTCTATGACCTCTGGTTTCCTCTACCTCAAAGATATAATACACTAACATCTAAGCCATAGAAAATTAATACAAGTCATGAGACATTCTTATAAAACAAATGTACAATCAACAAAGATTAAACTTGAAACTCTAACCTTACTCTTGCATATGTATGGATCATACTCTTTTCTGGTGCAAAAGCTACACGGAAAATAGGAATAAAATAAAGGACATCTATAGGACTTTTTTTATAATATGTGGGACAATTATAGAATACAAATGGGGTATTTTTCCAACGTGAAAGAAAACATACACCACAGGACCAACACAAGAAGATTTCGGTTCAACTTTATGAAAATATATATTTGACTTTGATGAGTTGCACTCAGAAGAACAAAATTTTCATTTTATTATGAAGATAAATTATATTTGGCAGACTTCTAGATATTCAAAATGTGTAAGGTTACATAGAACTGGACAGAAAGCTGGCATTGCCAAAAATTAAAAGTTTCAAGTATCTAAAATATAGGAATTATAGAACATATGATCCATGCATATGAGCTAAGTTGTTCTTTACAAGATTAGCACCTCCTACAGATGTATACTAAACACAATTTCAAGTACTTCTGAGATAATTTGGTGATTTTGAAGGATGAATCTTAAGTTTGAAACGGAAAAACGCCTAAATGAAAACTTGCAGGGTATTCCATAAAACAGGACGTAGGTGGTGAAAATTTTGAAGTACCATGGGATGTTAGGGGTGCTGTCACAATGTGGGTACAGTGGGCAGCAAAAAGTAGCCAGTTACTCTGAAAGATTTTGGTGGGTAAATTACCCAGCAACTGGCACTTAGGGAATGCCTGACTTGATGTATCTTTAGGTCTGCACTGATCCTGAAATTTCTGATTCTTATATGTCCAAGCAATAAAAGAAACCGGGATAGCATGGTAGGGATGTGCTCAGTTTGCCTTTGTAGTCTCTGGCTCAATAACTAGTTCTGGCACATGCTAGGGCTTTGGCTTTGACTTTTGTGGGTTTAACGCCATTTTTCAGCACATGACATGCTATACATTGCAGCCAGTATATTTGATGGCGGATGAACCAGGGAAAACCCCAGGAAGAACCACCAACTCATGGGAAGCTACTGGCAAGCTTTCTCATATACCCATGTTGGCCGAGCCCGAGCTTAGAACCCATGTGGACAGAGGTGAGATGTCAGTGATCTGTAAAGGTGAGCGCCCTAGACCATTTGGCCACCTGAGGCCCCCACAGATGCTAGGGAAAGTCAATGCTTGGTAATTGCTGGTGGTTTCAAGTTTCAAAGACTAACTAATGCTAACATCTGAGCTGCCGAGAGAATGTTGCATAAGTAGCTAGAAGTTGTTGCATCATCAATGAATTCAGGTTCCACGTATTTTATCTGCATAGTGATATAATGAAAGTTACATGATATCCAAGAACTTGACCACTCTGCAGAGCTGTTGATAAGCAGTGTATTTTACGCAAAAACTTAGCTAAAAACACACAAAGAAAATTTGAAATCCAAAGCTGTCAAAATACTGCTCCTGTCATTAGCACATTTCATGCTCTATTATGGTACATTTGATCAATATGAACTACACTATTGGGTAAAGTTCCGGATGTCTCATGCACATTAAAAATGATAGTTACTGTACTTGATAATGGTAAGAACACTCATTCAAAAAGAGCTATATAATTGAATGCATCCTGAATCAATCTTGGTCACAAAGCAGTTTTATGCATTCCAAAAAGCATGATTAAGGTTTTGATGATTTAGACTCAGGGTTATTCCAGAAATAATGATAATGGTGAGGTGGGGTGGGGTGGTTGGAAGGCACTTTTTATTTTCACTCACCAGGCATAAAATATAATCTTAACGTTGGAATTGGCTGACACAGTACTGTGTTGGCATTGGGTGGCTGCTTACTAGTGGGCCTAGCAAACTTAAATGACCTTACATTGACCCATACCTGCATCAGATCGATAGGAGGATTTATTTTCTCAGAAATTGCAAGTATAGCATTTGTTATGTGTTTAATCCACTGACAAACGAGATGAAAGTAAAGCTTTGATGAAATTTGACCTGGTACTCACCATTTGCATTGCTATTCACGTGACTACCCAAATCTCGCAACCTACATGTCTATAACATCAGTGGTCCAGTAGTCATGTGATACCAACAAAAACCTCCTTTCCAATGTTGTTGTACACAAAAATCCAAAATATTAAATGAAAGTCACTTAATGTTTGTAAAAAAACAAAACGACACATAATTCTCAACATATTTATCAGAAACCTGTTGATGTCACAGCAACCTGAAAAAAGCCAGATTCATCAAGCAGAGAGCATGTCAACAATATTTTTGTTGGTACCACGTGATTACCATGTTGCACAACAACATTGGAAAGGGGATTTTCATTGGTATCACATGACTATTGAATCTCTGATGACATGGGCAGGTTGTGAGAGTTGGATAGTCACATGACTATAAATGCAAAAAGGGGAGTACCAGGTCAAATTTCAACAATGATGTAGTTTCATCTCATCTGGCATTGGATTAAACTTTTAATGAATGGTATACTCGCAATTTCTAAGAAAATAAATCCTCCTCATATTGATCTGATGCAGGTATGGCTCAATGTAAGGTCATTTAAGTTTTCTAGGCCTGAAAGGAAATAGCTACCCTAAACCGACATGGCGCTGTGTGGGTGAATTCCAACTTTTTGATAGGCAATGCATTCTGACCCCACACCCCAACATAAATGTCCAAATATCTAAAATGGAATGGGAAGTGTAAGAGGATGCTTGGTTGGAGACACAAGTTTTTTTTCATCATGTTGTCCTTTTATGCTGGTTTTGGTTTGATACAAATTGCATCATATGCCGAAAATCACCACCAGGCATATATTAAAAATCATTTTTGACCCCATCCTGCATGTTTTATAAATTAAAAAAAACTCACTAGGTATAATATTTTAATTGTAGTGCTGTTTGACTCTCCCACACCATCAGTTCCGGAAGAGCCCTTACACTTTTATCTTAAGTTTGTTTTACTGTGTGCTCAAAATACACTAGTGAATTAGAAAACAAAAAAAACCCAAAAAAACAATTAGTCCCAAGCCAGAGAGTAAAATAACTAGTTTTTATTAAAATTCTGATCAAGGGAATGGACCACTGATTCATTTCCCATATAACTTAATGTTAATATATCAAAAATAAAAATAATTTCTGCATTAGGTTGGCATACAAACCACACATGCTTCTATTCATTAGAGACTTTGTTTCAGCCTTGAAATACTGATGTTTTGCAGCATTTATGTCAGCCTCATGCTCCTAAACAGGAGGACTCCCTGGTCTGCACCTAATAATACAGCCTTGCACTACGAGTTTATATGCTATTTTGTCAGTAGGAAATGACATACAGTATATCAAAATAAAAGTAAATATTTTGTTGTCCGCTATAGTACACAGATTGAAGTTTATGAAATGTATAATGGATAAAAACTGAATCTATTTACTAGAAAATGGATGCATCTCAAAATATTTAGGAATCTATTTTTTATCCCCCCACCAGCAGACTGGTTCTCTGGTTGTAAAATAATTAGTGGTCCGATACCAGAACAAGTCAGTCTTAAAATTGTTGATACCATTGCTGCTGAAACTGGAAAAGTGATAGAGGATATCTACGTTTTTCGAGTAGATATACGGAAATATTTCATGAGTGAAGTGGAAACATTGTATTGTTACAAGTGGTGAAGCCACGAGTGGCAATACAAAATGTGTCTACTTCAAGGGTGAAATATCTCTGCATATCTACTAAAAAAATGTAGATTTTCTTTTTATAATATATTTTTAAAGGCAAAAGCCGTTGATTTGCAGAGATTTTCTCCATTCAGTGCCAATGTGATTAATAGCTTCATTACACATGATAAAAAGAAGTTCCTAAATTTTACAATAATTCTGGGACAGCAATGGTTTACAAATTTACATTGTACATATCATGCTTCAAATTGTGTATTTTGTCAAAATAATGACTGTTTTTGGATAAAAAGGAAGAGAGTTTTCACATTTCATATGCAGATTAATAATGTTGGGGTGGGGTAATGTAGAAAAATCACAGAGTGGTTGTATCCGACAGACTTCACATCGTAACATCTTGAAACAAAAAGATTTTAATGATTGGGAGTTTATTTGTAAGGATTTTCGTTATTTATTTTGTTTATTTCTACATTCAAATGTGAATTTTTGTGTGGCCTTGGGAAGGCTGCAGTCTAGTTCGGTAGCAGATGCTGCATCCAATATTCGATTGTCACTTTATTTTTGGTTTGCAATCAACACTAATCAACACGCAATTTATCCATCATTTTCAAACACGATTGTGATGCAAGTTAAAATTGATACTTAAAAAATTGTATTACTATATTTAATCACTAGTTTTTTTCTTAAAAATGTGTACTGTTTGTCGTAGAGTATTACAGGTATACAATACTGTATGGGTGACACATAGCAACAGGTCATGTAAGTTCAGTCACTGACAGTTTCCATGATTCATGTAGAAAACTAATTATAAAAAAGTTAATGCCTGAAGTCTACTTTTTGCTGTTTGGAGTTCGTTTTTAGGCATTTCTTGATGGCACTTCACTGATTGCATAAATGTACACTAGAGTGACTACAGCTGACACATTTTAAGATTTGTTCATCCTGATGTGGAGGAAGAGAGAGGAAGGGAGAGAGAGAGAGAAGGAGCAGAAGAAGAAAAATGAAATAGGCATAAATATGTAAATAAAGGTTTGAATAACATACATAAGGGCAGATATATTTCGAAAAACTGGAAAAAAGTAGTTCCAAAAGTGATAATGCCACTGTGGCAATAAAAGTGGTATCGCCACTGCGGTGATATCATCTTTCTCCCATTGATATATTTCAATATCTCACTATGAAATATATAATAAATATGTCATGTCTTCTGCAAATATGCAAATAAAGGCAAGACAAAATAAATGCAGCTTCAAAACTGAACAATACTAACCTTGATAAGATTTCGATTTTTCTTCTTGCTGACTGGATGCTTGCTCTTGACCCTCATGAGGGTCACTGGAAGGGGTGGCAATTTCTCCAATTCTTCCAGCATCAGTTGGGCTGCCCTCTTCTTAGAGACCTTCTTGCTGTTTCCCTCAGCCTCTGTGGAGAATTCTCCCACAACACAGAGGGTAACAAAGGTCTTCATGTGCGGTGGGCCAGATTCACGAATTGCCTAAGAGACATGAATTTTTCAGATCATCACGTTTTCTTCTTCAAAACAATTAGAATCTGACTAACAATGTCAGAAATGGTTTAAACTTATTTCATATGTTACAATGACAACAATTTATCTTTGTGAAAAATAAAGGAATAATGACAATATTGATGCAATAAATGGCTATCCTATCTGACCATCCAAGACGTGTACAATCCTATCTGACCATCTAAGATATGTACAATGTAGAAAGTAATGAACTTGCTTTGCAGCTGTCTGCAATCCTAGCTTTGATCCCCTGGCACTGAAATATGGAACTGTAAATTGGAATTTTGATGCAGACTAAAAAATTTGTGATTTAGTTTTTTTTTTAAATGGCTTTAAATCTTGGTTAGTTATATTATATAAGATGATAAAGTTTAATGCAATTTATTTTTGCAGTCTCAATCTCAGACTGCTAAATCTCTAAAATTTCTACACCACTAAAAATTCTCACTGTATTCTCCCATCTTTTCCTTGTCAGAGACCATATAAGCCAGAGCCCTATCTCTTGTCAGTTGTTAGAATTTGGACAATCAATGCGGAGTCAATAAAACAAGAATAGGGCCTCATTTTGAGCCCCATTAAAATCACTACTTCAAACAAAGTGACCTTAACTCCAGCATCAAAAGGGGTGAGCAAGTGTGTTTGAGAGTTGCAGTAAATTTTATCTTATTTTGATTTATAGGATTTCTCTATTGTGAATTAATTTATTCTTGTGGGTATACATGTATGTGGTTTTGAACCAAAAAATTATATTTTTTATTTGTACTTAAATTCTTGGATTGGAGAAAAGGTCTTTCAGTTTCTACAGAAGAATCACTGTATATGTTTGATAATAACATAATGCACTGGCAGATCAGGTTCTATGTTGTTTGTTCTTCTGATTACTCCTAACAAACTGCATAGACCCATATCTGCCAGCGCATTATGTAATAGCAGATCGGGGTCTGTGCAAATCTGGCTTGTAAGCGAGTATATACGGTCGTTTAGTATCTATAGAAGAATCAATGTTTGTTGGGTCTTTAATTTCATGGCTTGTAACAACCATAATTTCCATGACAATGGGTACCTAATGAAAATTAAGTGAATTCACAATACTCTTTTTCACCTTTAACAAGACTTTAACAAGACTTACATCAAATGTGACAGGGAGGTTGTGCCTTAATGCTAACTCGTGAACCAGGCTTATCTCTGATTTGCTGTCATCCCCTTGCTCTGAAACAGAAATAAAAAAAAGCGAACTCAGTATAAATAAAGAAATCTCACTTTGAATAAAGAAAGAAACCTCACTTAATATAAATAAAGAAACCTGACTTTGTGGACACCTTCACTGATACATACAACCCTGAAGAGTGTTTCTGCAATGACTTCTCAAAGCATTTTCAATGACTTCAGGAAGTTTTCAGTGACTTAAGGAGTTTTCAACTACTTTTAAAGTTTTAAAAGAGTATTTTTCTTGTGGAAATTGAATTTTTTCCATCTGTTACTTTCTCACTGCATATGTACGTGTAGGTATGAAAATAAAAGAGCCCAGTGCCTATAGGCAAGTTGTTAGCAGGTGGTTAGGATTGTAACTCACTGGCTATTGTTGGGAGTCTTGGGAAGGAGGAACTTGGATTCCTATCTCATTCATTATACTGGCTCTGAAACTGAAAGGCCTGATTCTGTTTGACTGCGGACAAAATTGCTGATGTTGAGCAGGACTCTGCCTTCTCCTTCTGCCTATAAGTATCTCTCCACTGTGGCTGAGACTGATGTAAGAAAAATCTGGGTGGGGTAAAGAGAGGTGGAGAGGTAGCACTTGTGCTGCTGGCTTCCACACATCTTTGGTACAACTGAAAAAAACAGTAGGGACAAACCAAATTGCAATGAACACAAGTGAGAGATGCAGTTAAATGAGGACAAGAGAAGAAAGGTGTCTCACCACACTAAACCTAAATCGCTGTCAAAGCACTGGCCATGATGCACAGTCCTCTTAATCACACTGGCAATGGGGCCAGATGACTCCAACTAGTGTTCAATGCCTGATTTTGGCCAGATGAACAATCGTTAAGGAGGTCAAGCATCTATAAAGTGCCTACCATGTTCTGCACTAGTCATGTGAAAACCAAGGCAATAAACCTTTTAGAACTGTGGGATTCTCATGTTCACTGCCACAATGCTCCTATCTAAATGCAGGACATCTGCATTGTACGTGTCTGAGTGTGTGCAACCTGTGAGAGGACAAGGATGCTGGCAACTGGCTCTCCAAAAAGAAGGACTTGGAATATCTGAGGTCGCGGATCTTGTCCAAAAGACATTTGGATATTTCCTTAATCTCTGACAATTTTGGCAGTAGATGGGATGGGGGATGTTCAAGCTAATCCTTAACCTCTATGTGCCAGTGGGTACTCAGATGGTGACAAAATACAATAAATCTACTCAACAGCCGTTTTAAACCTAACTCCATCTGCTCAATCATGAGATTGGAGTGATCATACTGATAAGGTTTTTCACTGCACTCCCTTTGGGGATTGTCCTAATCAGGCATAATTTCCTGGGCTGCGTATATCATTCCCAGTGACTTGGAAGAAGTGCCATTGTCCCTGGGCATAATCTAATACCTTTACACAATCAACAGACCTGCCAGCTGAACTGGCACATGGGCAATCAACATGGTTTGTATTGCCAGGATGACTAGCTGGCTGGCACATTGAGTGGCAAAAGTGACAGACCATTCATACAGATCCCCATAGAATTCCGTATGCAATATGATGGTTGGCACTAATGTGGCACAACCCATCAATGCAACCAACCTCTTATCACTAGCTGATATGAACAGCCTGATGGATAGATGAACTGACTGATTGGCAACCAGAGTGGCAGCAGAGGGTAAAGACAGCTGGTAATTTATGCCTGGGAGGTTGGCATTATATTCCATACACCACGACCTACAGTCACTAAGGCCATGCTCATACATGTGGGAGTACTTGCGCTAATTAGGCTGTCAAAAAGAGGGAAGATGATCTCCCATTAACTCCTCATCTGCACTGTATAGATGTGATGAACGGAAGGAAAGAAACTCCCCCGGTCAGCAACTGTTTTAATCTCCTCTTCTGATGTGAGCTGTGGGTGTATCATGGGCACCTCTGATGCACACCAATCTTCTGCTGCAGGCTGGATATAACAGTTGCTGAAGGCATGGTTCAGAGAATCTAGGGTGGGGGGAAGAGGGAGAAGCCATCACGGCATCCCCAACTACACTGGTGATCGACGATGTTTACGGTGGAGATTTAGGATGCCTGTAGACTTGTGCTTCACCAATCTCTGTTTGCCCTTTAAACTTTTCTGTAAGACCATGGACCACATTCTCTCTGAATACATTGAGCAAACACTGCAAGATGAAGTAGACAAACACTTGGTACAAGTGAGGCATGTATCATAAGTGTCCTCACTGACATTAAATATTCTGCATTTGGAACATATGCCCACCATTTTTATATCTGAATCAACAATGAAAATGACAAAATAATGGGAAATAACAACCCCAAAGAGTCAACTATATCAATAACCACACTCGTTATTAAAATAAGTGAGTAATTCAACCAGTGTTTGCAAGGTCAGAAAAACAAAGTCCATAAACTTTGAAAACTATGCACCATTATCAGTGACAAAAGTCCCTCAAAGTGATAGATGCTCTACTAGTCGAAAAGAATTTGCAGGAATCCAGGATAAGACTGTTTCTTCTTTTTCACTGCCGAGTGTTAAAATCATCTCTGATATTCTTGGATTGCCAAAGTCAATATAACCATCCATTCAGGAGTAGTAGCAACAACAAGATTTAATGATTTTCAAGACGGCCATTGTAGCAGCCATATTGGATCTACTTTCCATTATTAGGAGTAGTGATAACAAGATTTTAAAGATGGCTGCCATACTGAATCTTTGATAAACATCATTATCATTTAGGACCAATTGGACATCATGAGAAGTCTTTTGCTTAAAACCAAGTGTAAATATGACTTTCTGCATAGAAGGAAAATCAATAAAAAGATTTTCAAGATGGCTGTCGTGGTGGCCATGTTGGATGTCAGATTGGCACCATTTTCATTTAGAACCAACTGGATATCATGAGAAGTCTTTTGGTGAAAAAACCATGTTGATATGACCATCGATCCAGAAGGAGTAGCCATAACTAGATTTTCAAGATGGCCATCATGGCAGCCATACTGAAGGTTACATCAGAACCACTTTCACTTTAGAACCAACTAGACACCATAAAAAGTTTTTTGGTGAAAATTCCATATCAATATGACTGTCTGTTCTGGAAGAATAGCAATAACAATATTTTTTAGATGACTGCTATCGTTGTTATACTGAATATCAGATTGGCACTATTTTCAATTAGGACCAACTTGACATCATACAAAGTCTTTTATTGAAAATGCCATGTCAATATGACCATTTGTTCGGAGGAGTAGCAATAACAAGATTTTCAAGATGGCTGCTCTGGTGGCCATTTTGGAATTCCGAGCAATACCATTTTCATTTAGGACCAACTAGACCATGGGATAAATGTGTGTGTAAAGTTTCATGGCAATCTGAAATCCTCCTATAAGTTTTGGCAAAAGTACGTTCTGTGAAGGAACAAAGATGAGAAGACTTCTTCGGACATGACCCTTTAAACACCTTTAAAATCACAAGCAAATTTCAGGTTAAAAATTAAGCTTTATTTGAGGATGCAAGTACTTGATCAGCAGATGTTTTCATGAACACAAATCCCCTACCTAAGTGCCTGACCTGATCTAACAGACAAACATTTGACTAAATGAATGGATGAAAAGACATACCTATTACCAAATGGACTGACAAAGGTAACACTAGATCCACCTACAACATTTTGTGATAGGGCATAAAATTGGATTTGTTGATAAATAACATGGAGGAAATATACATGTATGCAAAGTCCTGATCCTCCCTCACATTTGTAAGCTGGCATGAGTATCCTGACTTTCTCCATTTGACAAAGAAATATGGACTAAGGCAAGTTTTTAAACCTCTAACCCTGTCACCTGTTAACAACCACGTGTTCTGCACAGATGTTGGACAAAACTTCATGCATCTTCAGTAGCATACTCAAAATGCCACAGACTAAAACAGGAATATGGCTTTATTGTGTTCATCCACCCAAGGATTTATGACTGGAGGTTAGGATTTCCTTATTCCAAATTAACAGGCATGTCTGTCTTTATTTTAACTTTTTTTAAAAAAAAAAAGAGCTCTTGTGGATAATTAGTGACCAAACATAAAATAGCACCATGTTGTAACACGCAATTTTGAAAAGAACAAAAAGGGATTAGTTTATTTTTAAACACTGGAAATGTGTTTATAACTTAGACAAATATTGGTAATTTAAAGCCCGAGGAAAATATCCAAATGAACACAGTGTCATTATTTGAGAAGAGACAACATTCTGCAGTGAATTTTTTGTTCCTTTTTTTTCTTGGGGGGGAATTAGGAATGGGTCCTGAACCCACCATTTTTAGGAAAGAAGTAATTCAGTTAGGAATAAAATGTGAGGAGGTAAATTGAAAAAATCTTACTATGTAATGTTGTAAGAGCACTGACTATTCAAACAATGTCCCAAACTCTATACCATGTAGTGTTGTAAGAACACTGCCTATTCAAACTATATTGCAAACTCTATATCATGTAGTGTTGTAAGAACACTGCCTATTCAAACTATGTCCCAAACTCTATATCATGTAGATTTTATCTTTTTTACTAAAGTCTGATAAAAATTCTTTCCAAAGATAAAGGCATAATTATGCATAGTCTTTCAACCACAAGCAAAGTCAATGCAGACCTTAAAAGTTAAGTTCACAAACAAAGCTTTAATTTGTGGTTTACAGATCTGCATGTCTTTCACACGAACTGAAATTATAAATAATTCAATCTGGAAATGTTTCAGTTCTTTTGTTTGTTCTATTTTAATTAAACCTAGAAATAAAAAATATAAATTCCAAGTAATTTGTGAGTAATGGCATTAACTATAGGAAATGCAATAAAATAATGCACAATACATATGCTAACATACAAATAACAAATGTTTTCTGACACTTTAACAGGGCAATGTCAGCAACTGTCAAGCTCTATTTCACAAAACATCAAACTTGCTTCCAAATATTTATGAAATTGAATTGTGGCAAAAATTTTAGAAATCATTCGCTGCAAAAACAAAAATTACTTGCAAACAAATATCTATAAATGTGAAAAGAAAATCTGATCCTTAATTACAAGATTGCACAATGTTTCTGCAATGATAATTGTACAATGTTTCTGCAATGATTCTCTAACTATATTTCTCTTTTATACTTTTTTTCAGTTATAAATTGCAAATTATTTATTTTCTTTAGTAAGGTGCATTATTTGGCAAATTTTAATACAGTGTTCTATTAAAAATGTACACATCTGGTATTCTAAAATTAAATTTCTCCTGATTTTCATAATTTTTGCAAGGGGAAGAACTCTGCAACATAATAAAACTCATTGGACATCTTCATGATTCAAGTCTTTTTACCAGGTTTTCTCAAAATTGGATCAAAAATACGGTCTTCAGAGTGTTAACAAGTTCAGATGCAAGATCACCTCAATATGGATCTCACTCATTATGAAACTCATATGAGATCTTGATCATATAAGCCTATATTCCAAGTCTGATGAAAATTGGATCAGAAATGTGACCACCAGAATGGTAACAAGTTAGGCCAATCAGATAAAAAATCACCTCATTAATATGTGTGGATCTCGCTCAATAATGAACTCATCAAATAGCTTGATGACAAAGGACTATATTCCATGTTTGTTCAAAATCAGATCAGAAATATGACTTCCAGAATGGGAACAAACTCAGCCAATCAGATGCAAGATCACCTCATTAGTATGTGTGCATCTTGCTCATTACTGGGCTTGTCCAAGATCTTGATGATGTAAGTACCTTTCCAAATTTGGCTCTCATTCATCATCAAACTTGTTTCAGCTCTTGATAATATAAATACATATATTCCAAGTTTGATAAAAATCGAATCAGAAATATGGACTCCAGAATGGTAACAAGCTCAGCCATTCTGAAGCAAGATAGCCTCATTAATATGCATGGATCTCGCTCATTAAAGAACTTATCTGAGATCTTGAAGATATATATATATTCCAAGTTATATCAAAATTGGATTGGAAATAAGGCCTCCAGAGTGGTCAGCTGATCAGATGCAAAATCAACTCATTAATAGGCATAGATCTTGCTCATATTTTAACTTGTCTGAGATTTTGATGATATAAACCTATATTCCACGTTCGATCAAAGTCAGATCGAAAAAAATGGCCTCCAAAGTGGTAAGAAGCAAATGTTGACGGATAGACAATGGACATGTGGCCATACCATAAGCTCACTAGACCTTATGGACATGTGAGCTACAAATAAACATGATACTTCTGCAATTGTACAGTCAGACATAGTTCTATCATTACTGGCCACCTGCTGTATGCTCCAGGAGACTTACCCTTTTATTTTTTTTTTTAAAACCTCACAATCATTCACAAAACACTCTAAATTCAAATGTTTTTAAAACTCTAATTCAATCATAAGAACTCGTTAAACCAAACCTTCTTCCTTCTGTTCTTCTTGATGTTCAGCAATCGGCAATTTTTCTTCATTATCAGTATTTGGCATTGGAAGGCTCTTCAGAATTCTGAGGGCTTTTGTAGCTGCACTGTGACGGGCCAATTGTCGTGTTGTTCCTTCACCAAGAAATTCCCGATTTCCAACTTTCAGGGAAGTGTAGAACATTTTTGGCATCCGCATGTATGGATACCTATTGAGACGACAATTTTAATAAAATTATACAATGAAGAAACATTAAATAGGGTCAAAGGGATGAATATAACTTGTAGGATATCGATAATTATTTTCCTTTCTAATGATCATAAGCAAATAACAATATCCATCTAAATACACATGATCCTAATTACAAATGTTTTAAGTCTTTTCTTTTCTGTATCTTTTAACTGAAGCTTAATTAAAAATACATACAATATTTTGAAAAAATATTTAAGCAACTACCTTTAGAGGAGCATTTTCTACACAGAAGTGATCAAGGGAGGTAACCACTCCAATCATTTCCTCTCGGGATTAGAATTTGGGTTGTGTCCATTTACATATCTTAACTCTCCTTTCAAGGCTAAAAGGCCACTAGAGCTAAATATAGAAAGTGCCTTATTGTTAGAAACACACACTAATTAAAAGTAACTGATGGTAGATACCATGCCATAGGATTAAAGGGATGAAAATGCTCGAAGTCAAAAACTGCTTGTCAGAATCTGATCAAATTTGACAGAAAGCATTTTGGCATTGAGGGATTTCAGCTTAATACAAATGATGCCAATATGCCACAAAAAAGTCTGCATTACTAAAGATATAAAAATTGTTTTAACTGCAACTCTCCCTCCACACCTGATGATTACATTATGATACCAAATCTCTGTACCATTCAGATATCTCCTTTTCAAATTTGCATTGACAACAGTGATAGTTAGTTGCAACATGGACACTGCAGCCATAATGAGGTCTCGTTGCTCCTCTGTGATTTGGCATGTTTCCTATGTCGCCAAGACCATCTTGCTGCAACAGCTGAGTCATATGGTAAATTATATTATTTATTGGAACTTGGTATACATTTGACACCAGATGAAATATGTTAGGAATTATTAACCCCACTTACACACACTCCATTTGCTGTCAGAGTTGCTGTGTCTAAATGGTAACTTTGCAGGTCTTGCCAGCATTGGGTTGTGGGTTTGAATCCTGCCCAGACCAGTCCAGGTTGGCTGCTGTTGTGCATTGCTGGACAAGCCACTTTAATCCCATTGCTTTGGCACTATATACAGTGTAGCTTTAATGTGATGATATGCCTTTAAACACCAAACAATCAACATTAATAATTACATTTTTTTCCCGATGAAGATGAATATTACTCATACCTCTGGTTGTAGTATCCTCGGTAGTCATACTGCTGTTGTTGCTGAGGGAAAGGGGGAAGTCGGTTATCTAGGTTTGTGTAGACAGCTTCCTCCCCTCGTTTCATAGCAATGGCATTAAGCTCCACTGTCGGGGTGATGTTATTTAAAGGGACTCCATTCTGATCTGAAAAAGTCGTCACCAAATTTGTGAAATGCTGCCAGTTATCTAAACAGAGAAATTAACTGGATGTATTTACACCCTTTTCTACTTCCCAGTGGTGGTTGCTTAACACAGGTTAGAATGTCAATGAATTGCATACATGTTCTTACTCCTTATCTTATTACCTTTATGTTTTTATTAGCACTGACATTACAGTCAAACCTGTTATACTGGTTGCTTCTCTATAGAGGCCACTGGTAAACAAAGGTAAGGAACATGCAAGAGTCCCATTTGAACACAACCAAGTGCTCATCTAGCTGAATAAAAGATCTGTTTCTAACAGTTCCACGAGTGACATTTATAAACAGGGCTGAATGCACTTTTACTAGTAATGTGCAAATTAAAATTTGTCAAAACAAACATGACTGTCATTTTCAAACCATGTTCAATATGACATACATATGAATCAAATGAAAAAGAGATTCACTCACAGACTCTCATTCCATATCTGTTCTGTTTGGGTGGTGGATGCTTGTACGCAGTTTTCTCCAGGGCCATCTTGGCTGCAGCATGCTGGGCTTTCTTAATACTGGGTCCTGATGCTGAGTAATCCTCATTTTCACCCAGCTGGAGTTTGACATAGAAGGTCTTCTTGTGGGCTGGACCCTGTTCATCCACCAGCATGTACTGGTGGCTGATCTGCACATAATAAGGAAAGATAAGATTTATGGCTCAAACAAGCATTCATGCTGAAGCAGCAGTAAATTCATTGCATCAAAGGCCTACAGGCCAATATTATAATTACATCAAAGGCCTACAGGCCAATATTATAATTACATCAAAGGCCTACAGGCCAATATTATAACTGCATCAAAGGCTTACAGGCCATTTTATAATTGCATCAAAGCTCTACAGGCTCTATTTATAATTGGATCAAATGCCTACAGGCCAATTTTATAATTGCATTACAGCTCTACAGGTTCTATTTATAATTGCATCAAAGGCTTACAGGCCAATTTTATAACTGCATCAAAGGCCTACAGACTCTATTTATAATTCCATCAAAGACTTATAGGCCAATTTTATAACTGAATTAGAGGTCACCAGGTTCTATTTATAATTCCATTCAAGTGAGTGCATTAAAAATTAATACAACACTATATATATATATATATATATATATATATATATATATATATATATATATATATATATATATATATATCCAATGATAAGTCTATGCTTGATGATAAAGCCCCCCCTCCCCACTTCTTTACAAAACTTTGATAATAAGCCCAACCACTACTTACTGACAATTTATTAGACTGACCCCTAACCCCTCCATTATAAAACTAATTGCAAATATTCTGATCAATCAAAAGGCTGCATTTGATAATTTCAAGTAATATTGCAAAGTCTGGAGTACGATTTTGTTACTCCTAGTATTCAGTAAAGTTTTATGACAGAGGGACATGGTCTTATCATTATAGAAATACCATATGCAATAAACAAGACCTTGTTTGTATTATTATATACATGCCTATTGTGTTTTGTGGATGAATCACAACAAAATTAAACAAGGGTTCCATAGAATATGGTGTCTTACATGTGCCATTCTATGATGTACCCCACTGTATCTGATTTGAAAAGAAAAACAATCGAAATTGTATTTGTATGACTTTCATGTCCACACTGCTGTAATGTTTTTAAAAGAATGCTCTGCTGACCAAAAAGTTCAAGTCCATAATTTTAAAAAATTTAGAAAAATTTGCCAAATTGCTGTAATAAACTGAAAATCTAATCAGGTCATTTACATTTAAAATTAATACAAATCCAAACAACAAATTTCACTGTCTACCTCAAACTTTGATTTGGCTTAATTGTGTAAATAAGGTTTTTGCCCCAAAAATATGCTACAAAGTTTTTAAAAAATGTGTTTAAAAAAAACTGCAATATGACAACTGTGAACGGCATATTATACACCCACCTCTAGTCAGAGTTTCCTCTGACCTTCCCCACCCCATTTTAGATATGCTGACATTTTTGTTGGGATCGTCAGGCAGGGCACATGTCCTATAAAAAAGTTGGAAATTGGCAAAACTGCAGTGTTAGCATAGGGTGGCCTCTTACTACCAGGCCTAGCAAACTTAAAGGACTTTACTTCAAACCCTACCCGTTTAAAATCAATTGGAAGATGACAGATCTTCTCAAGAATTGCAAACATTTGTTATGTTTTTAATCTGCTGACAGATGAGACAAAACTACAATGTTGACGAAATTGGCATGGTACTCTCCAGTTTCCTTTTTTTGTGTCTCATCTGTCAGCTGATGAAAGTGGCCTTTGATCTTTTGAGCCTGAAACTGATGGGGTTCTTCTTTACCTCAAGTGCAAGACATCCAGAAAGTCTGATAACTGTAGACGGTGGACAACTGGAGCTATTGCAAAGATGCCATTTTGTTTTCTTTCAGTCACAGTGACCTTGAAAAGTTGATAAATTTCTGGTCAGATAGAGATATCTTGGGTCCGAGCTCCAAAACATCACAGATTTCCATAGGTAATGAGGGTCCAAGAGGAACCCTGTATTGGGGGTCCAGTTTTCTCTATCCCAACTGGCCCAGAAAATCAGAATTCCCAAGCCCAACTAGCCCTGACAACTAAAAGTAATTGATAGGCAAGTAAAATTTCATGTAAATGGTCAGAATAAACAATTTTTTTTTTTTTAAAAAGTTTGAATTTTAAGACCATTTAACCCACATCACCCATGCCAGGTTAGTATGTCAAAATTGGAATTGTCATCAATTGTACACATGATACTTAGTTTCTTACTCACCTTATTGTAACGGGCTAACTCATTGATAAGACACATAGGGGTTTTCTCTTTTGTGTTTGCCAAGTTTTGTTGTTGCTGCAGAGTCATCATTGTTTCCTGGGTCTGCTCTGACTCGAGGCATCCATTCATCTGATGCGTATGCGGCTGCAATATTTGGATCTGTTGTGGCTGTGGAAGGTCAGTCAATGAAGAGGCAATCATTGGACCAGGAACAGTGCTGCCCCCAAGGCTTGTGACAGGTCCATTTTGATTGGCAAGAGTGACGGGAACAGTTGGAAATGGATTGTTTGTTGTGGTTGTGTTACTGACTGCAATGGATTTCTGTGGCAGCCCCTGGGTCACCATGGATGGGGCACCAGGAAAGTTGCTTGGTGGAATCAGAGGAGGCTGGCCAACTGGAGTGCTGCCATCGGACTCCATGTTGGCCATACCTCCATTGAAAGGTCCTTTGTTGATCCCTGAAGTGAAAAATAAATGTAAACAACAAAACGTTGAATAATGTTGGTTTTTATGTGTTAAATTGTCATTACAGTGGTCAATATAATAAAGCCAACATCTTAACATACTTCTTGTGTTTTTATTCACAGCAATGTGCAAGAAGCTGAGATTGGGTCAGATCACAGTATGAAAATAAATTATGCAAGTCAGATTTTCATGATAACTAAAAGTGTGTCCATATGCCACTGATGCCCCCAAGAATATGAGACAATAAATGGGCAAAGTGCTAAGCCAAACAGGGGCCATAACTCCATAAAATTTGGCCAGAACATTACCAAAAGTCCATTGAGGGGACTGATGCTCTACAGTCTGAAAAGAATTTCCAGGAATCCAAGATAAGTCTATTTCTTTTGTCCATTTATTCTTTTTAACTGCTGGGTACTGAAACCATCTCCAATATTCTTGTGATGCTCCAATGTACCAAATTAGGTAACACAATTATTGTTTTGCATGTTTTAGTTCACATGTTCACAAAATACCTGCATGTAAAAAAAAAATTGCCATGGCATTTGGCTTTGAACTTTATATCATGGACAGCAGACCAATGAACTTGTCTCAATGTCAATATATACCCACGTGCTAAGATTACTTAAATCAATCATTAATAATTTTGGGAGGAAAAAAAAAGTTATTTAAGCTTTATCTTGCAAGGTATTTATTCTTCAGATATATCTACAAATTGGGTTTGATAAGAAAATTCCATTTATACTTATTTGTGTTATCATGCTTACAAGCCAGTACAGCAAAAAACCTGAATCAAGACCTTTGACCTTAAAATCAATGTCAGAATACTGATCTTCAACTTGTTCATTGGAATGCAACTAAATACAAAATACACAAACTGGTTTCTGATTCAACCCCAAGGTCAATTAAGTCTGGTTTTCAAAACTCCTCCACAAAAGTGCAGATATGCTGCTGGTCAGATCTGCACCATTTTCATTCAGAACCAATACTGTGAGTAGTGTTTTATTGAAAACCCCCATGTAAATGCCACCAATCATGCAACAGGAATAGTAACAAGATGGCCACTATGGTGCCATGATGAAAGTGTGATGAACACCATATTCAGAACCAGCTTCATACTGCTATAATGTTGAACTGAAAAGCCCATTTAATACAACCATCTGTTCATCAGAAGTAACCATATAAAGATTTTCAGGGTGGCCATCAATGCAGCCATTTTGAGGTTGGATCATATTCATTTTAATACAGAATCATTTTATGTATTGAAAGAAAGAGTTTTTACTTTTTTTCTTTTAAGAAAACATGTGGGTGTGGACATAGATTCAGGAGAAGTAGCTCTTAAGATTTGCTTAATTTTGGACAGTCATGTTCTTAGGATCAACCTCCTCTACAGAGAGCACCCAACATACACATAGAAATAAACTATTCTAGCATGTACATATATATGACAGGGACATACATAATGTGTATAACTTTTTCAATATGCACTTAATTTGATGAACTTTAATATTACAAAATTTATCCAAATAATAATTTGTAAAGCCCCAACTGCCAGTATTATGTTGAATATGGTATATAAGGAATGAACATCTATTAAGCAACCATGTATTTTCACATGCCACTTTTCTTGCTTTCCAAAGGTTGACTGTATAAAATCCTTCCTTTAGCATGCAAAACAAAAAAAAAAATTGTTGGGTAAACTCCCATAAGATTCAAACCTTGTTGTTTCACAGGGATTCCATATGGATTATTGGCAGGGTTAGCAATCTTTTGTTTTATCATCTGGAAAAGAAATATAGCAAAATATTAGACATTAATTTTCTGCAATTTTCTAAAGTGAAAAATAATTGAAACAGACACTTGACAGCAAAGGTTGTATACATTGGTGCATGGCTTGAAATATCTCTGAAAATCCATTTGCCAACTTGTACAAAATTTTACTTTATACGGGGTAAAGTCTTACCAGCCTAGCTCCTATGCAAATAGATACTTAAGGGTCAAGCTCAACTAAAGATTTTGGCAAAGTGATTTTTACCTTGTCTAAATAGGACAAAATGATGGGGAAATAAGGACACAAGAGTTGGAGGTCATATTTTGTAATGGCAAATTAAGATCATCCACAAATGGTATTTTACTGGTTCTGCAAGTTAAACAGAATGTTAATACACTACTACTACTGAATTAGCACAAAAGTTGATTTTAAAACAGGTTTCTATTGTTTTACACCTATAAACACAAGTTTAATTACTAAAAGCCTTGCAAGAATTGCTATTTGGGGCAGAATACCAATGTGTTTAATTGGGACATGGGAGTGGGGAGGGGAGTGTAGGTGCCAATTCATGGCAAGGCGAGGTAACATTACTTTCTTTGCATGTGGAAGCAGAATTTCAGAGACTATTCCTTTATTATAAAATAGGAAGTGTTTATATAATTTTCAGTCAAACATTTATGAATACCATCTTCCACCTGTATGGTTTTGAATTCCCCTTATGCATATCTGAAATGTGTAAAATAAACCTTTACATTTAACAATTCACCTGTCCAATGGCTAAAGTTGTTGAAGCGATGATCTGAAACAACAGTCAATGGCTTTAACTGGGACATGGGACTGTAGGTGCAAATTAATGGCAAAGGCTTGGTAACATGACTTTCTTGGTATGCTGAGGCAAATTTTAACAGACTATTTGTTTACTATAAAATGGGAAGTTTTTATATAATTTTCAGTCAAACATTTATGAATACCATTTTCCTTCACTCTTTTCTTCCACCTATATATTTTTTAATTCCCTTTATGCATCATTGAAATTTGTGTAATAAACATTTACATTTAACAATTCACCTGTCCACCGACTAAAGTTGCTGAGGCTGATGATCTAAAACAACAATTACACAAAAACTTGTTTCAAGAATTATTTTTGTGTACTTCTAGGACTGTTTTGTAGAACAGCAGAACTCTCAAACCTCAAAGTGACGCAGGCCCAATTATTTTTTAAGGGGTGGGGGCATCATTATTTTGGTTGTTTAAAGTTTTTCAGGGCATACACAAAAGAATGCTTTGCAGCAGGACTGATCAAGTCCTTCAAGAGATTGTAGAATATTTGAGTGACTACAGTTTTAGTGTATTTATAAATAGAAAACAGTCTGCCCTATCTCTAGTGAGCATTTAACAGTTTTCATGGCTGCAAGGTGTTTGTAAATGGTGGATCAGAATGCAATCACCATGCCTTATATGCCAGACAGATGCTTGCCACCATGCATTATCAATCAGATATCAATATTCAGGCCATACCCATACATCCAACATCCTTAACTCAAATGGGCTGTAATGACACATAAAAATCATATGTAAAGTCTAATATCATGTCACTTATGGACTATGTTGGCATTTACGGTTGCTAAAATTGCCAAAGGTGATTTATATTTTCAGATGGAGATTCATTTCAATAAAAAAAACATACAGTAGGACCCCGCTATAGCACGATGGTCGGGGTCCACCAAACGAGATCGTGCTATAACCAACCTAGACAAAACCAAGTCATTAGCTGAAGAAAATGATGCATGCACCAAAAAATGGGGGGGGGGGGGGTAAATTGTGGGCTCAAAACAACGTGCTTCATTGGCACAGTTACCATCTTAAATCAATGCATATTAAACGAGAAATACACATGCAGTGAAAACAGAGATTGCACATATAATATTTTACTTTATTCAGAGAGCCATGCATTGGTACATTTATATGCATTGGTACATTTATATGTACATGTCTATTGTATAGCATGAATAGTTGAAGGATCAACAGGTGTATTCACCAACTGATCTCATGGCATGCGTAGGAGTGAGTCCATAATAATTCCATCGAAAATATGCACACAGAAGTATAATATCATTGTCTGATAAAGTTCTGAAATGATATATCGTCGTCTAGTCATTGTAAATCGTCGTCGTCTAGTCATCGTAAATCATGTCCAACTCTGATTCCTTAGCTTTACTGTCATATGCGGGTGCTTATGCAGAGACTGAGCTTGGGCTCTTGCAAGTAACACTTTGATCATAAAGTCAGAAATCTATTAAAGGATGCAACTGGACACGTGTCAATTGTGTGGCAAGATCACAGGGAGTTCAAATTACCACCCTCTGTTACTTGGCACTGAACAAGTATCAAACTCGTGGCTTGATCAAAGGGTTGTCACGTGGGAAAACAAGGGATTAAGGTCGAAGTATATGCACAGGAAATTGATGAACTCTACTTGGCACTGAACAAGTATTAGATTCATGGCTCGATCAAAAGGATTGTCAATTTGAAAACAAAGTGAGTGCTTTTACAAGCCAAAGGCTTATCGGCCCACGTGCACTGGCAGATAACTTGGGAAATATCACTTGGGAATTGAATCTGACTTGTGGAAACACCGGACTTAATCCTGTCCATGGCTTCAAGCTTGTTTTTTTGATGTTTTATAAATCATTGCCGCATGGTTTGAACAACCTTTAGCTTTGAGATTGACTTTGATGATTGTCAATGACTTAAATTGATTTATAAATTCAGGTGCGAATCTTTTATCAACCACTGCATTGTTCATTGCTTGGCTGTGTATGCAGTTGAATGAGCAAACATATGTCGGCTATTGTTTGAACAACGATTGTACACAGAATGTATTGAAGACAAACACAAAGAAGACTTAATGACTTTATTGTTCATATATCAGTAATAATAAAATTAACTCTTATCAGCTTTAAAATGAGCTGACATCTTTCAAAAATCAACTAAGATCAAAGTGCAGTGAAAATACAGCTTGCCAAATTATTAAATCAAACTCTTGCTTATTTTGGCACAAAACTTTGCAGTAGTTCAAGAAATTGGCGAAATTATTGTAAAATTTCGGTAGCCACGCCACGATCATATTATATCCGAATTCATACACGATCTCTTCCCCAAAATGATAATTAATTTTTTTACACATTATTTTTCGTACTTTGAAGAAAAAATTTTTTTTTTTTAATGTACGAAAAAATAGATGAAATTTCGGGAGCCATGCCATGATCGGGTTATATCTGAATTCGTGCTGTAACGAAGCGTGCTATAGCGGGGTCCTACTGTATGTAGCAACTGAAAATTTAGGGCCTTGTGCTGTTGTATGCAGATGTTCCCCTTTGAAGTCATTGACATTTTCTAGTGTAAGATATTTTCAATGTTGTATAAATGTTGTAAGAACTAAATTTCCTACCAAAGAGACATGCACAAATACACAGGGCTAGGAATTATTGCTAATCTGCTATCCTGCAGTTTGTAATTTTGCTGATGGTTCACTAAAACCCATCTGTCATTAATCTTTTTGAGCAGAGGCAATTACCACCGGTCGCCTTCATAACACAGATAAGAAGTGGTCATTAACTGGCATTCACTTTATTGGTTAATTGATCTGTTTATTGTGTTAATTGAGTACCTACCAAAATTCTGCACTCAACAAGGTACAATAAATGCTCATGGTGCAAATGGACAAGTGTTAAACCACTCATCCACTAAATGAGTGTGATTACTGTCAAAACAGTCTTTGTGCACATGGAACTCACCGGGTGTACTGCTTCCAAGCACTGATTTCATTACTGATGATAACAAAAGGCATAGGGTCGCAAGCTAGTATTGACCAATTGGAAAAGGTCACATTTACCGACTCAACAAATAATCCAGAATTATACTGAAGAATGTGTTTTATTATTTATATTGTTGCTAATAAACATTCAATGCATTGTGCAGTGACAACTGTAAACATGTGGAAGTATCTGCAAAGTGCGCAGCCACCATTGAAAAGGCATAAATTAGATAAAGATGAGAGAGCACAATCACAAATATGATCAAGAGAAAAGACTAAGTACAAGAGATGCTGGTATAATGAACACGAATGACTGAAGTATAACCCAGGAGAGGTTGTGATGTTGTGCACTTTCTGCACCGAGTATTCAGAGAAATACTTTATTCATTGATGGGTGCAAAAACTTTCATACATCAACCCTGAAATCACACAATGCAAGCTCCCTACACATAATGGCAGAGGGATATGTTAAATTAAAACAGAAAGTTGGTTCCTCAGAAGCTGAGCCAATATGGACCTAGATCTGATGATAAACAAGATACAGAAAATGAATATGAACTTTCAACTTTTTGTGTCTTGTTGGTGAAATACAGTTGTTATTGTTTTGAGCTGATGTTAATGAATAATAAATGTTGAATGAGAAACTAAACTGGTTTCTGTTTGATTTTAGCAGGATCAGTGAAATTTAGGCAGGACCAGTAAAAATTTTATTTTGATGATCCTGTGGGTTAGTGGAAAAAATCCTTATTTCGAGCCCTGAATGCATGTTGTAGCAATTAATAAACATTTTTTTATTACTTTGAAAACATAAAATAGCACAGAAAGAGGAGGATTATTATGAAAAAATAGGAGCCGGTTCTGGAACGGAAAATTACATAGTTCAGTCCTTTTTTTGTTGTACTAGTCTATCAAATATGCATGGCAAAATTAATAGAATTCTTGGGAAATTTTCTTGCCCGCCTAGCTGGCTATCAAAAACTTGCAGTGGTTTTTGTGGTGCACATAAAAATGAAACTGGAACTTTACACATAAATAGCATGTATATTTTCTACTTATTCAGTGTTAGATTGGAATAGATATGTCTTAGTATTATTCTCTATTGTCTCATAGGTATAATAATTTGAATTAATTTCTTCTGGGTGGTTTTGATTAATTTTATTGCTGTTAAAGACTGTCTAATTGCACCCAATGTACTATGGATTGGTCAGCATGTCCTAGAATGTATTTTTCCGAAAAGAGTCTTACATTTTGGTTATTTGGTCAATAGTTTACAACCTTCATTTTATTTATCCTGAAAATAACTGACATTTACAACAGTTACAGGGCTCTGAGAGATCGAAGATTCCGTGTCAAATAAACATAAAATTCTAAGAGGTATGCCATAAACAATCACGGTTTTTAACTGCCTTAATTTTTTGCATTTGTTTATTATGATACTAAATATTTCACAATGAATGTTATTTTGTCAATTGTTTACAACCCTCCTTGACAAATGACGAGAAAACTGTTCAAACCTTTATTTTATTTATGCTGAAAATAACTGACATTTACAACAGTTACAGGGCTCTCAGAGATCCAAGTTTCCATTTCAAATAAACACAAAGTTCTATGAGGATGCACCTTTTCTTCATGCAATGTGTCACTGTGACATGACTAATTTTCATATTGTGATATTTAAGTAGGTTAAAGAAGGGATAATTTTTTTTAATGAAACGAAACCATCAAATCGCTTTCATCAACATTAGCATGTTTTTCTTCATTTTGTTAAAGAAACATTCTCCCAACTACAACTGACTTCGGCTACCATCGCATTTCAACCAAATTAATGTATATCAACAGAACTTTAAAACATGTCCAATCGCTTGTGTCAGATTTGATTCCATCAGGAAAAAGACACCAAAGTAAGTATAGTCCGACTAAAGGAATTATACTTCAATCTGTGAAGGAATTATACTTTAATCTGTTGAGAAGTGTAACTATGGGCTGCCAAGTGAGATATTTGTGAACATTTGGCCTCTAATTCCTGTCATTTGATCGGGGAACAAGCTACACAACGCCGTTTATTTGGAAGTAAGACGTCCACCTAAACAACATAAATATCACGGTGGATGTCTTACATTGCAGAATTAGGAACTCCCGAGTTCAATAAGTGACGAGTCTAGGATTCCTCATCCTTAAACTCTGTTGAAAGCTCCGAGTTTGCAGGTCAGCGTTTTAGCACTTTTTCAGCAGGTTTTATTTTATAGCTAAATTTTGGCATCAGCAGATTGTCAGTGTTTTGGCAACATCGGCGTGAAAATATTTCGTACATAATCATGGAGATGTGTGGCTCAGTTTCTGTTGTATGATACATGGAAACCCGCTTTCATCGAGCAATATAGATTAACATTAAAATCCAGAACTCCAAATTCTAACATGTCATCAAGTTTAACGATAATATATGATATATAACACCACATTTAAGTTTCAAAGGGGGTGGGGTTTGCTAGAAACACTGGTGGAACTCGATTGTTCCAAAGGTTATTTATAGCGTAAATGCGGTTACCTTGATTATTTTGGGCTTGTTTCCTTGCATAAATGTAATAAGACTTATGTGAGTTTTTGTATAAAAGTAATGTCAAAAGACTTCGAAAAACATTGGCAAACAGTAAAGAAAATGCCAGACTAACACGCGGCCATGTTGGTCTGCACCCGAGTGAAAATTAGACTGGTCTGTATGTTTGTTTTTAGTCTCATTCTGTCAAGACAGTATAAAGTTATAGAATTTTGTAGATATCAGTCCGTTGTTCGGTTTTCAAGTGCATAGCGATGAAAGCCGAAGCGGACCGGGTGAACTACGTAACTCATTTCTTAAGTGTATCTTCTGTATACGAGATTTGCATGAACACAAATTAGAATAACTTTTTAAAAAAAAATAAAAAAAATAAATAAACAAACTGTTCGCATATGCAACACATATGGAGAATACAGTTGTTTTCATAGAAAAGAAAGAGATGCAATAGTCTACTACAACATATTCCAAAACAAGAAGTATAATGAATGACAAAATTATATGCAAGTAATTGCATTTTTAACAAATTGGAAATAAATTAGCATATAGAGTTACATTCCTGTTTTAACTTTAAGTTAAGTAATGACCCTTTGCCAGACTGGCAGGCACACGATAACCACACTCTGGTCGATTCATTTAAACTTTTTACCTGCACTCAGACATTCACCTGCGGTGGATATAAGGAAAAGTTTGATTTTTTTTAGATTATATCTCGGGAATTTTTGTGTTTTGCCAATCAGTGCAAGGCATAACTTTGCGCTTATTCTTTCATATATGGGTTGGGAAATGTATTTATTTTGATGACAATTAACTTTCCAATGAAAATACTCATACAAAAAGCACTAGAGGATGTGGATTATTGTTATTCAAATGATCGTAAACTTGCATTATCTAAACCTTATGTAGTTTGTCTAGCGGTTTATTAAGATCGACACGGTGATTAAAAGGACGAGAAAGCTTGAAAATAGTTATGTAACGAAACACTGGACAGGGAAAAGTGTTGGGTGATTTGAGTAAAACCTATCAACGTTTGTTCCCGATTCTCAATGGCTGTTCAGGTCATTAACGTAATATATTTTTACGAAGTAAAACTTTCGAGAAAAAGTGGTCTTTTCACGAAAGAGTCAATTTTCGTGAAAATAAACTTTGCAAGACTTTTGTTTAGCCAATAATCTAAATTATTTTCACGTGAAAAGTGTGTACCCTGGCTGAACATATAAAAAACGAAGCGATTTTTTTTTATGAAAAAGACTTGTTCTCATGATTCTTTTCTTCGCGTAAAAATATCACCAATCTCCATCGTGATTTTGTTACTTTTTCTTGAAAAATTAGCATTTTTTTATGAAGATTGCACTTTTTTGATGAAAAATTGCACTTTTTAAAAATCTGCATCGACGTGTAATGACGCTTTAACGTGAAAAAAGTAATAGTCTTATGAAGATTGCAATTTGTCATGAAAAAAAATTAAAATTTTTCATTAAAAAATACAGGCACGTTTTTCATGAAAAAATGTGACATTCTTGTTTAAAAATTGCACGTTTTGAATGAAAAGCAATTGTATTTTTATTGGAATTAGCACTGTTTTGTGCGAAGTTTGCTTCGACGTGTAAAAGGTACATGTGACATTCTAAATCAGTGGTTCCCAACCTTTCTTTTTTGCTGTGACCCTAAATTGGCCACCAAAAGGACCTTTTGACCCTCAGGCGTATGATATGATTTCTTCTCATGACCCTTCGCAACCCTACTGAGGACCCCCAGCGACCCTGATTTGGATCGCGACCTGAGGTTGGGAACCGCTGTTCTAAATGATCATTCCACATTTTTTACGAAAAACTAACTGTAACTGTTTTCGGGGAAAAAAGTGCATTCTTCACGCAGAACGTCATTTTCTTCACGAAAATGTGCATTTACACATCAATGCAAGCCTTTCATGCAAAAGTGACTTTATTATATTTGTTTCGTGAAAAAAGTAAAATCTGTATGAAGAATGTAACTATTTTAGGGAAACAAATGCCATTATACGTCCAGATAACGTTTCATGAAAACAGTTACTTTGTTTGTGAGAAACGTGTAAACATCATGAAGAATAACAGTTTCTTCACAAAAACGTGGTTTTACATGTCTAAGCAAGCCTTTCACGAAAACAAGTGACCTTACTTACTTTTCTCGTCACTTTATTTATTTTCATGAAAAATTTGCATCAACGTATACGGGCACGTTTCTCGAGAAAAAAAAAAAGACATTCTTCTTTGAAAATTGCACGTTTTGAACGAAAAAGTAACTTTTTTCAAAAGTTTGCTTCGACGTGTAAAAGGTACATATGACATTCTAAATGGTCATTATACATTTTTCATATTAAAAAATAACCGTTTTCGTAAAAAAAGAAGTGCAATCTTCATGCAGAATGTCATTTTCGTCACGTAAATGTTCATTTACACGCCAGTGCAAGCCTTTCGTGAAAGAAGTGACTTTATTACATTTGTTTCGTGAAAAAAGTAAAATTTTCATGAAGACTGTAACTTTTTTCAGGACAAAATGGGATTACACGTCCAGATAATGTTTCATGAAACAGTTCGTGAGAAACGTGATGAAGAATGTAACTTTTTTCTTCACGAAAATGTGCTTTTACATGTCCAAGCAAGCCTATCAAGAAAACAAGCCACTTTATTTAATTTTCTCGTAAAAATGTACAGTTTTAGTGAAGAAGAATGTCACTTTATTTATTTTTCCTTAAAAAGTGCAGTTTTGAGGAAGGCTGCCACTTTCTTCATATGCCATTACACGTCTGGGCGATTTGTTTTGCGAATAAAGTGACTTTTTCATGAAGAAAGTGTAAACTTCATGAAGAATGTCAGTATCTTCGCAAAAAGTGACTTTACACGTCGATGTAATCTTTTACGAAACTAACTCTGCGTTTTTCGTGAATAAATCCAGTCTGTATGGAAAATGTAAATTTTTAACAAAACAAGTAACAGTTTCCATGAAGACTAGGAAGTTTTTCGTGGAGAGAGAGAGAGAGAGAGAGAGAGAGAGAGAGAGAGAGAGAGAGAGAGAGAGAGAGAGAGAGAGAGAAAGAAAGAGAGGACTCATTAAAACAATTTTCTTCATTAAAAAAATCGCTTTACTTGTTTTATATGTTCAGACAAAGAAAAGTACACACTTTTAAGTTAAAATGGTAATCACTTTTTCATGACGTATGTATGTATGTATGTGTCATATCTAACAGCACGTCACGACAACATTGGCTATATTGTACCAATTAAAAGGTAAGTTCTAAAAATATATTTATAAAGAACTGCCATAAAAAGCCTCCCAATAAACATAACATATAGTACTAGAAGATAAAAGATAAAACGTAAGTATGCTTAAATTCTATAAAAAGTATATAAAATAACAGATTAAGGTAAAAAAAAGAATCATACAATCCTTAAAACATACGGTCACAATTTGTTGAGTACAAAAAGTCCAAGACTTTATCTGTGTTGCATGATTTAAATTCTCTTAACTGAGTTCACATACAAAACTTCTGTGACACAGGGTCGAAGTCAAAACAAAGATCTCAACCTTATTACCTAACAAATCTTCGTAAACAAAAGACAGTTTCATCAGAAAACAAAGCACTTGTTCGTTAAAAGACACCTTTCTCTTGAAACCTTTTTCTTTTTTCGTGCAATATCGCTACATAAATGACATGAACACGCGCAGATTGATGGGAAGGAGAGTAGAAGCCCCACCCCACCACGATTTTCCTGGACCCATCCCTGATGAACGGCCATTGATACTGGGAGAACAATGTGTAAATGACATTCCTATCTTGCGAAGTTATCATAGACTCCAATCGCATTCAAAATGTCGCTATTGAAAGATATATTTTAATGTACCATTATATATATATATATATATATATATATATATATATATATATATATATATATATATATATATATATAAACTTAGTTTAATTACAGACTCCCAGTAGAGGCAAGGCATTTAGACAATATACCACACCATGACAGAAAGTGCTATTTTTGTGAAGTAAAAAAAAAAAAAAAAAAAAAAAAAAAACATATTGGTGATGAATACCACTATTTGTTTATCTTTCATTCTTTTCAAGTTATGAATCTCAATTTTTTAACCTTATTTTGACATTAGACCGAACGTTGTGAAACTTAAAGAACTGTTTTCAACGGGAAATATTTATTTTTACACTGATACAATTATCGAAATCCTTGAAAAGTATAATGAAGAAATGTGCACAATTGATTCTATAGCAATAGCGATATCTCATGAGTTTGAAAACTCTTTGTATTTTTATTCAGGTCATTTATTTGAGTTAATTTTGTTAACATTCAGTCTGATACAATTTCAATGATATGCAACTACCTACAAATATGTTTGACTGTGTATGTGTGTTCGCATAATCATTAATAATTTAGCATTACTTATGTGCATGTATATGTATGTATGTATGTATGTATGTATGTATGTATGTATGTATGTATGTATGTATGTATGTATGTATGTATGTATGTTTTATTTTTTTATAACCTTTTTTAAATGAATTATATAAATTCATAAGAATAACATCGCTAGCACAGAAGACCCAGTCTTGTCCTTAGGATTCCAACCAACATCTGCCGTTACGTCTACTAATATTGTGTGTGTGTACAGGTTGACTTTTCTATCACAATCTGCTTGATATGTGCATCAAAGTTGCTTTGTATATTGTCTTACTGATTTGGATGAAGCAGAACACGTATATCATTGGTAAAGATTGTGATGATGATGATGATGTTTTCCATGAAGACAACGGTAGATGAGTGTTGCTCGATAGAAAGCTTACTGTAAAATTGACGTTCAAATGTCTTTTTACTTAATTAAAGAAACAACATTATATTGTGTTAAAGATTATATAATATTTTATTCTCCTTCAGTATGACTGTACTCCTTATCTGTAATAGTAATGTACACCCCAAATGAAATATTGTAAAACTGAAAAAGTAAGAATATTGATGTGAATGATGAGGACTACATTTTTCTCAATTTTTGTTTCCAAAAACTACATATACACGCTTTCTGTTTCAGAAAACTACATATGCACGCTTTCTGTTTCCAAAAACTACCTTTACACGCTTTCTGTTTTCAAAAACTACATATACACACTTTCTGTTTCCAAAAACAACACATACGACGCCTTGTTTCCAAAAACTACATATACACACTTTCTGTTTCCAAAAACTACATATACACACTTTCTGTTTTCAAAAACTACACATACATACTTTCTGTTTCCAAAAACTACACATACGACGTTTTCTGTTTCCAAAAGCTACATATACACGCTTTCTGTTTCCAAAAACTACATATACACACTTTCTGTTTCCAAAAACTACATATACACACTTTCTGTTTCCAAAAACTACACATACGACGCTTTCTGTTTCCAAAAGCTACATATACACGCTTTCTGTTCCAAAAACTACATATACACACTTTCTGTTTCCAAAAAATACATCTACACGCTTTCTGTTTGCATTCATTAATATGCTATATATTCTTAATATTCACAAGACAAATTGTCACCACTTATAACTTTTTTGTTTTCCTCATATGCTACATGTGGATTGTTAGTTGAAAAAATAAACGTTTTGCTCTGTTCTTTTCTTATCTGCCAGGTATGTATATATTTACCTGTCACTAATTCGCATTATCTTCAGGTAACTATATATTACACGAATAATTGTGAATTTCGCGGCTGGTATCTATGAAGCTTCTTCGATAAATTAGGTTTTAGGATAGGTAATACTAATTAAGACGCAAGCGAAATTCAGGTAATTCTATCACCTGCAAATAATATCTCCAGATAATTAAAATTAGCAGATAATGTAAATTTATCTATCTAGTTCTTAGATATTGAATTATATGCTGCTAATGCTAATCAGTGCTCGCGAAATAAAAAAAAAATTCAGTTAATATGTAGTTACTTCAGGTATACTTAGTTTATCTAGCAGGTATCTGTATATTACCTGACACGAATGCGCATTATCTCCAAGTAATTTGATATTACCTGAATTTATGTGAAACTTGCGGCAGTATCTATGAATTACCTGTGAGACATCTGCCAGCTATCCCTATAATACTGCGTCATCAATTGTCGTCACCTGACAGCCAAATGTATTTAAATCACAAATCGTTTACAAGCCACATTTTCATTGGTTAATTGCTTTAGCTTCAGAACTTGATTCCCTCACAACACCTGTATGCATAATATATTTTCTACCTAAATACAAAATAAATGGTCATTTTTAAATCGCCATTTTGATTTATCTTTGAGAATAATAGTATACATTTCGTTTGCCATTCCGAACGTGAAGAATAAGTGTTGAGAAGGGGTGGGGGTGGGGGTATTACCTAACAATACCGGTCTAAATCTGACTTTTTACATTTTAGGTTGAATGACGAACTTATGAAGTGTACTCTTTGTAGTTGATACATCTATCGCCGCCTACCTTTTATGGGTGATCGTAAAACAGTAAGACACACCTGAATAAAAATCAGTACAATTAGGTCTTCATCCTGGGACAACACACACACACACACACACACACACACACACACACACACACACACACACACACACACACACACACGTAGAACAATAGATATTTACATTTTGGTACAGAAATGAACAAGCGTCCCTTGAAGGGACTGACGCTCTTGTATTCAAAAAGAATTTCCGGAATCCAATATAAGACCGTTTGTTGAAACTATCTATGATAATCTTGAGCAACAACAAGATTTTCAAAATGGCCGCAGCGAGGGATATATTAGATGTCAGATCGGCGCGATTTTCATTTAGGTCCAACGAGACATCATTAGAAGTCTTTTGGTGAAAACTCAATGTCAGTATGACCCTTTGTGATAATAAGATTTACAAGACGCCTTTCGTGGCAGGTATATTGGATGTAAGATTGGCACCATTTTTAACTGAGATCGACTAGATATCAAAAGAACGTTTGTTAGCGAATACCCCATGTAGATATGACCATCTATTCAGGAGGAGTAGTGATAATAAAATTTTCAAAATAGCCCCTGTGATGGCCATATTTGATGTCCGACCGGAACCATTTTTATTTAAAACCAATTGGGTCTTCAGATGAATGTTTGTGTAAAATTTCATGGAGATCCTACAAGTAGTTTATTAGGAGTAGGGATAAAAATCTTGTGTGAACGGACTGACGGACGACAGACAACAGGCCATCCCATAAGCTATTCTAGTCTATGATCAGTATAGCTAAAACTATTAAAGAAAAGGTCTAAACTATCCATGAATTATCCTAGAAAAGGTCTAAATTATCCATGTAAAGGTCTAAAGTATCCATGTGAAGGTCTAAATTATCCATGAAAAGATCTAAAGTATCCCAAAAGGTCTAAATTATCCATGAAAAGATCTAAAGTATCCCAAAAGGTCTAAAGTATCCATGAAAAGGTCTAAAGTATCCATGTAAAGGTCTAAATTATCCATGTAAAGGTCTAAAGTATCCATGTAAAGGTCTAAATTATCCATGTAAAGGTCTAAATTATCCATGTAAAGGTCTAAATTATCCATGAAAAGATCTAAAGTATCCCAAAAGGTCTAAAGTATCCAGTAGAGCTGAAACTATTAAAGAAAAGGTCTAAACTATCGAAGAAAAGGTCTAAACTATCCAGTAGAGCTGAAACTATTAAAGAAAAGGTCTAAACTATCGAAGAAAAGGTCTAAACTATCCAGTAGAGCTGAAACTATTAAAGAAAAGGTCTAAACTATCGAAGAAAAGGTCTAAACTATCCAAGAAAATGTCTAAACTATCCAAGAAAAGGTCTAAGCTATCCATAAAAAGGTCTAAACTATCCATGAAAAGGTCTAAATTATCCATGAAAAGGACTAAACTATTCATGAAAAGGTCTAAACTATCCATGTAAAGGTCTAAACTATCCACGAAAAAGGTCCATATTATCCAATGAAAGGTCTAAACTTTCGACGAAAAGGCCTAAAGAATCCAAAAAAAGGTCTAAATTATCCATGAAATGGACTAAACTATTCACGAAAAGGTCTAAACTATCAATGTACAGGTCTAAACTATCAATTTAAAGGTCTAAACTATCCATGAAAAGGTCTAAGCTATTCATGGAAAGGTCTAAACTCTCAATGTAAAGGTCTAAAGTATCCATGTACAGCTCTAAACTATCAATGTAAAGGTCTAAACTTTCCACAACAAGGTCTAAACCATCCAAGAAAATGTCCAAACTATCCACGAAAAGGTCTAAAGTAATGACAAAGAACAAAATAACAGGAAATAACTACATGTCTAGAAAGGGATCTATTATCAACGAATAAAGCAAAAGAGATTTGATGCAAGCTATCAGCACAATAGCAATTTGCTATTACGTCAGGACGTAAATGCTGTTTTCTTCTGACACATCATAACCGTTGGTTGGTATTGGAAGTAACTCGTGCTGATGAACTCTTGAAGCTAGTTATCCTGGACATTTGACTTAGAGATTAGACAACGTTTGTCTTTACATCTGTAGGTTCCTGCTTCCGTACTAGTATTGGAATACAAATAGGCACGCACAAGGTGTTTTTTATATAGTCTTTTGATCGTTGATAAGCAACTTGGTGCTTACAAGACCATCTTGTGCGTGCCCTAATATGTATACGAAATTGACGTATCACTAGAACTTAAAACTCGTTAACGTAGAGATTATAGAGTTGGAAATTCGCGAGAAGGTTATGAAATGAACAGTTGTACTGTGGAAATTCAAGAAATTTCGTCTACTAATCGTACACCCACGTTTAATATGTTCATTGATAGATCAAGAGAAAAAAAAGTAAACAAATAATGACAATGATTGGAAAGATGTACGAAAAACTACTTCCGCATTTAAATGGGGAGGAGTGACCCCTAATCTCCTAACATCTAACATAATACTTTGCAATGTTCTATTTGATCTCCTAACATAATACTTTGCTATGTTTTATTTGATCTCCTAACATAATACTTTGCTATGTTCTATTTGATCTCATAACATAACACCTTGCTATGTTCTATTTGATCTCATAACATAATACTTTGCTATGTTTTATTTGATCTCCTAACATACAACTTTGCTATGTTCTATTTGATCTCCTAACATAATACTTTGCTATGTTCTGTTTGATCTCCTAACATAATACTTTGCTATGTTCTGTTTGATCTCCTAACATAATACTTTGCTATGTTCTATTTGATATTTGCTGCTTTTATTTCTTTATCAACAATCTATAACGCAAATGTTTACAACAGATATATGTTTGTAGTTGACATTTTTGTACCTTATTAAAGAGGACGACTGCATAAACTCCGTCATTTTTACTTGAAATGACAGTGCAAATCGAGACATTTCTACATCAGTGGTGGGTGGACTTGTTCTGTAATGATGTCACACATGGAAGCAAACCGAGCATTAGTCAAGGGAGATAATGCTGTCGGTAATTTTGGACACTAACTTTCCTTTAAATTTAGCGGTAAATTTCAGATTCGATTGGAGTAAATTTTACCGGTGAGACGGACTTTTAATCGACACATAATGTTCATATGTATTCATATGGTTAAATGTCTTTTTTCAAGAATTTAGATTGCATAGTTGTAAAATATCGACATGTTTCTGTACATTTTGATCACTTAAATATTTTAGCCAGGTGTTCTATAAACTGTCCCATGAATCTAATTCTATCTACAAACCTGATTACCCTATTTATTCTAATTTTATTTCTTTCATGAACCTATCAGCTATGAAATCCTTGCTGTATTACGTATTTTTTTTTTTTTTTCCCCGTATTGTTGTACGGTATAGTTTTTGATCTTTTCATCTGGATCACTTCTTACAAGTATCTTGAGAAATAAGTGACTGTTATAACCAGACAAGTTATAAATAAACAATGGTATATATTTTGAATACATGTAATTGGATTCATCATTTGCTGGACCTCTATACTTGGCTGTTAGTTTATATAATATATTATTTGAAAAATAAATTTCTGCATTTTTTATATCAACATCCATGTTATAAGCATTGTAATTAGGAGTATTTATGCCAATAACAAATATATACATAATATTTGTGCTTTGATTTATTTGAATTAATAGATTTTTTAATTAATATCTTGTTATTAGTTTTTGTTGAATTATTTCTTCTCTATATTTACTGTACCAATCAATACCAAGTTGTTTATCTCTTTGTGTAGATAACCAGAGAACTTGTACTTGTCATACAAGACTGATGGATATTGAAGAGTGGAAATTGCTATTAAAAAGAAGACAATTGGAAATTCTGGAGAAGATGTAGCAACTGAAAAAGAAAGTATAATGATGCAACATCATACTTCTCTGTGTCTAATTTTATTATATTTTATTAATGTTTAAACACTTTGTGTAATCAAATGGAAGTGTAATTATGTTTAGAATTTATAACTTTTATTTTCCAATGATAATTAACAACCTGGTGATATGCACATTTTTATGACTACCTTAAGACAAATGACAACCAACCAAATATTATGATAAATTTGTCACTGTGTACTAAATATTGCCTTGCAAGTATTTCACAAAAACTTTTAAATTCAAGTAGCTAATATAGCAAACATACAGTACGGGACTGTATATATAAAATATATAAATTATTAACTAAGACACTTAAACATCCTCTAGAAAATATAAAATAGAAGACATGCAACTCTTTAGAATAATGCAAAATCAATAATAAACAAATATATGCTTATATTTATTTTTGAAGTAAGACTATTTATAATAAATATACAATGTACCAAAAACACTGCCTTTTATTTGTCCAAATTATTCATAAAAGGGTGTAGTGTATATTACAAGGTGTATGCGAAGTGTACTCCAGCCATTAAACAGATGAAAGAATATCCTTGCTACATTTGACATCGATTATAATCTCATTTATGTGATCTGAGTGGAGCCAAATAAAATGTACGATGTTTGATACACTTGTTACACTAACATTTAAACTTTAAACCTGTATGTATGTATGTATGTATGTATGTATGTATGTATGTATTTATTATCTTGTATTCATAAATATCATTATAAATGTTATTAATAAAGTTCATCATAATAATCATGTTCTTGTTAATAGTAATGTAAAGTATTAACATATATGTATGTATGTCTGTATGTATGTATGTATGTATGTATGTATGTATGTATGTATGTATGTATGTATGTATGTATTCACAAATACCATTGTAAATGTTATTAACAATGTTCATAATAATCATGTTCTTCTTATAAGTAATGTAAAGTATTAACATGTATGTATGTATGTCTACTTTCCATTTACACCATTGTAAATGTTATTAAATATGATTGAAAATACTACCACTAGTAATAATAATAAATTATTATTATTATTATTGTGTAGCATATTTTCACATCTGACTACAGTTTGTGGTCTTTTTACAATTTATTTATCATTCACTCTATCTCACATTTCTGACATGACGTCTCTCTCTCTCTCTCCTAAATTTCTGCCGTAACGGCACAGCTCCCACTCATGCATTAGTCAGTTCCCAGTGATATGATCCTCTCTAGATGGTTGCCACGTGTTACTCTTGCCTTGTGGTGATGCTGCTTTCTAGGTATGCATGGGTAATTCAAATCTGAGGTCAACAGCCGCTGAATACACAGGTGTTCTGTTCTGACAGGGATTTATACTAAAAAAGTGAGTGTTCTAAAGGATTTAACGCAATGGATCATTAAAAGAGGGATTATACTTACCGTCTGGATACAAAGGTTAGTTTAAAAAAATTTATTAATTAATAGCGAGCGGTCCGATAATCCGGCTTATACACAGGCGGACGCTTCAGCACAATTAGTGCATTGCACCATTGTTCTCCGCCACCAGTTAAAAAAAAAAAAAAGGTGGAGAACAACTTGTTGGTCTATGTTAGGTTGTGAAATAACCTTGTATGTTGTTGTAGGAATAAATATCAATTTGATGTGTTTAATGATTTGCCTCTGGCGGGTTGCACATGAAAGTTTTTCTCGTGTTCAGTATTAATAAACTTTCATGATCTGCATTTATATCATTTCTAAGTAAGGTGTCAGCGATCCTACTAAACACCGCAAAGTCTGACAAAGTCAAACAAAGCCTGTTTATTTTTTTTTATTAATTTGCACATAAATGTATATATTATACTATATTAACCTTATTTTGACAATATCGTAAATAAAATTTTTATTAAAAAAGCGTGTTTTAGTCTTGTTGAAAGTAAAGTTGGTACACACGCACCTTAGTTATGTCCCTTTATTTTGTATTGTACTTGCCTCGGTACGATATTCCTACGTGATGTTGATGTGCCGCAAAAAAAAAAAAAAAAAAAAAAGACGAAGTAAAAAGGACAACAATAACACAAAATTTTTAAAAAACCCCCAAAAAACAAAAAAAACCCAAAGCAAACATAAAGCAACCACACATAGAAACAAACATAAAAACAAGTGATTTATTGACTTTGTACATGGGATTCATTACATACATGTATATCTCTCTATCAATGTACACAGTCACGCATAGTACGGACAATTTGTATTATTTATTTCTATAAACAACTCTACTTTTCCTTGTTTGTATTACATCAGAAATGAACATGCTTTTAGTGCGTATAAAAAGTATTTTGAATATGCAATTTACAGAAATAACTTATAGAAATGTTGATATTAATATCACATACCGCATACATATGTGTAGGTACGTTCAGTTAGATTATAATCACGTATCGAGTTATTAAACTATTTTAGAAACATTAGAATTGTAATATTTATAAAATTGTCGAAAAAAAAACAACAAAACAATTATTCATGTTTCATATGATAGGCGAAAGTAATGGGTTGGGTCTGATGTTTACATATAACAGTATTTTTTTTACAGATACTTTAACGAAAGAGTATGAGCATGATTTTCTAAGATAAGAATACTAGTTATTTAATAAAAGATGGAAATTGTCATATTTATTTCTTCGGTTTGACCAGTTTTTAATTGCATAATATAGTCATTATTTGCAATGTGTCCATGTAAATAAAATGAGGAAATGATATACTTCAATAAGTTTTGATTCATTGTAGTTAGCGATCAAGGATGAAAAGTTTCTACAAATAATATGATATTAATTAGGAGTAAAGCGGAATGGAAAAAAAGTTGGATGATTTTGTTTAGGACTGTAGATAAATGTATTCATTAGGAGTAAAGCGGAATGGAACAAAAAAATCGATGATTTTGTTTAGGACTGTAGATAAATGTGGATTCAGATGTACCGAATTGTCTTGAGTTTTGAATGTGAAGCCTGAAATACATAATTACATGGGAAATTACCTGAAATGATTAGCATATTCATTTTCAACATCATCGTCAGCTGGGTATGCCACCCCTCCCCCCCCCCAAAAAAAAAAGAAAAAGAGAAAATATGAAACTGAATATGAGACCTTGTCAAATCTACACATGTATGTACTTATAATTAAAGTATGAGATGCACTCTTATAAATTACCTTTAACCTCGCCATTAGTATGTGGAGGAAAAGTATCATATTTGCATGTACACTTCTTTCAAATATGAATTAAAAGGCCAAACGTTAGATACATTCTGGTATCATTAATGAATTTTCTTTTCCAAAAGTGTGTTGATCCTAGGCAACACATACAGTCGCTTCAAATATTGCAATTTAGAAAAAGGATGACGTATACGATGAAATGGCTATTATCTTTGGGAAGGTTTAAATGAATTCTGAAGTGATAATTTAAACAGTTCAGATCAGTAGTTTAATTGTAATTTCAACATATCACACATATTTCTTGTGCACAGGGTATGCCAGCTAGATTTTTCAAGAATATAAAACATGATGAATGCAAATAAATGAAACGAATGTTCACTTAGTTCTTTCTTTCTGTCCATTTGCCACGTAACATTTCGATAGTCTCATGTACTATTTATAATCATTGTAGCTTCAATTTATGGGCAACATAAATAGTTTCTCCTACGATTTAAACATAATGACAGCTTCCCGATTGCATACTCTGGCAATATGAGCAATGTTTAACGGATGTACTCCAACCAGACAAATACACGTAGCTTCATAAATAGGTACAAAAGTCTACATTTGTTAAACACATAGGTCATACACTTCCACAACATCACATAAATCGTACGTCACAATGAAACTGTCCTTATCCTTGTAGAATCTGATATTGAGCGGACCCTTGTTTTCTGCTTTCTTTGAGATCAGTGTCTTAATAAGCTTCCCTTCTGCTGATATCTGCTGGATGCATTTTGAATTAAATCCACACAGATAAATGTTACCCTCTCTATCAGTGTCGACACCGACTGCATTTGTCGTGTCCTGATCCATGTAGGTGAACATGACATTCCAATTCATATTGTAGGCTACAAGTTTATGCCCAATGTGATACGATATACACATAGCTGAATTAGTCGTATCCGTTGTGATATATAAAGGGTGCAGAAGTTTCTCACTTTAATAAGTGTCCGTGCGGACGGTCTTGATCTCATTTCCATGCATGTCCACTATTAGGACACTATGTTCATCTGCATATGTAGTGATCACCAATTGGTCCTTCACTACTGCTATACCCCAACAATTAAGCCTCGTTCTGATCTCCCTGACCTTCAGTATCTTGTCCTTAATCACGATAATCTGGATTGTTTTCTGATCTGGAATTGTCACAGCCACCTCGGTGTCAGATAACGAGCAAGCAGAGCATGGACCATTTTGAAATGTCATACACTCTTGATACTTATAATCTTGTCGAAACATCTTAATTTTGCAATATTTGTGGTCAATCAGTAGCATTCTGCTATCCTTCAAGAGCAAAATGTCTGATATGTGACACACACTGGTATCTCCAGATACCTTCACGTTAAACTCTGACACCTTCACGGCTTTCCCTTCCTTTAGTGGAGTTCTGACGGGTCCACTCACGCTAACTGTCCGAAATTGTGTTTCAAAAACGTCTGGACAAGGTGAACAATTGAAATCATTGCAAGTCAAATTTATCTTCCCGAATTCGCTTATGGTATTCACAAATGTCTGAAAAGTTGTATTAACGTCCAAACTTATCCTGACTTCTTTAATGTCCTGTTGATACTCCGATATGGCCCGAAAGTACCTACGCTGATTCTGATCCAAATTGTGGAGCATAATGAACTTCTGGATCTCGGACCCGTGGATTATAACCAGTTCAAGCTGGGTCCGATCACTCTCGATAGCGGTAATCAAGCTTTGTCCCTTGGTTTCTTGGGTTTGAAGGTTTTAATTTTCAGATTTGTAATTACTTTCTAGAGATGCAATGAGATCATCTTCAAGTTTCTGTAACTTTGCAATCAGCTGGGCTTTGAGGGAGTGAATATGTTGCAAAATGTCGGCCTTGTCTTTTTGAATGGTGTCTGCATTTACCTTGATCTTGCGTGTTATTTGTTTTAAATGATCCTCAAACTTGCATAGGTTAGCTTCCACTTCTTTTGATATATTTTTGTCATTAAACGACTTTAGCATGTCGTCGATCATGATAACTCGATCGCATTTTCGATGCTCCAGAATTACGCAAGTATTACAGCACAGCGTATTGTGATCACCACAGAAGAATTTGATACGTTCACTAGAATGCTTGGGGCATACTTCTATGTTGGACAGAGTGGGTATCACAAAGCAAGACTCATCACCATCACTTGTTGCAATCTTACAATATTATCACACATACTCGAAACCAGAAGTAGAGAGACGCGACAATTCAGTACCTCCCAGCGCTGAGGGGGTGGTAATATGAATCGAGGCGTGTGATATGGCTGGCTATCAGAAACCGTGCAATATCGATGATGTGGGTCTATTCGTGTCAGTATATGCTAAATTACTCATGTTACGTACATGTTTATGATAAATATTTGCATTTGCTGCACATATGATATACCGTCGTCACTCACAAGAAGACAGCTTCATTTGATAACAAGGGGGACTAAAATTTGGTTTATTAAGATCCCGGGATATAAAAAGATTGTGCATAACACCTTATATAAGTAGGTTGTAGCAGGGAAGAGAATATGCAAACAAAAACTTTACCATCTAGATGTCTTGATGTTTCAATACACAAAATTAGAATTTCTTCGTATCAAGTATGGCGGGCTAACGATAAGAAGGAATGCTGTCCTATAGTGTAGATATTGCAGTGATCTAGTCATTGTGTTGGCTTACAACGAAAATGACCTATTTATGTTTTTGCTATGATAGCTTGGTTTAATTGACTAAAAGCGTGTTTCTTTTTAACTTTGCATATACTAAAATGTTTCCAAAACACGATCTTGCACATATATTTTGGCGATGACTATTATATTTGCTATGTGCTAGAAAAATATCATGCGCATGTAATAATAAAAATTTTCCTTTAAAGAGACCTGGGAAAAACAAAAATGTTCATTGTAGTGACAAATACAGAAATAAAGGTCTCAATATCACTCTTAAGCCATGGTGAGAAAGCGGTTTACCCTTAAAAATGCACACGTTTTGGTAAGTTCACCCCAGTGGTTACCCTGAGTATTTTCTAAAAAAACCCAGTCGTGAACAAAATGGAATTAACTCGTCAAGGTCGGGTGCTTATTTTCATTTTGACTTAAGAAGGGGGTAGAAAACAATGTTTTCTTGTACCTCCAATTGGATCCATGCAGGCTTGGTTCAGACAGACTTTCGTATCGCCAGTTGCTTAGATATGTAGTAAAAGCTGTTTTGGTTTAGCTATATGGCATGCGCATGAGGAAATAGGTGAAGTTTTGACTTTTTTGCGTTTTAGAACCCATTAGGTCCACTTTTCCCCCATATCCCAAACTCATCCCGAGTTTTGCAAAGGTTCGTCTATTCGTTTGACGGTTGGTCAGGTTTGCTTTAGATCTAACTTGAGGAAGCCTAATCCAGACAAAGAATCCGGTTTTTGAACACGCGAGTTTTTGTCTGCAGAAAATCTGATCTCAATAATTGCGTTTTTTAATATATAATTTTAATGTGAGTAGAATGTCTACATTATTTGGCATCACTGTAAGGCTACTTTCCGTTCTTTTCTTTATTACCACCCGCTTGAATCTATCAGGATCTGTGATGATGTCATAAACCCTGGATAAGGGTTCTATCTCATGACGTAAAATTAGGCTTAGGCATTAATGAGTTAAGCTAACAGTGCTTGTTTAGATTTCCTCTGCCAATATTCTTAAAATATAGCAAAAATCTGTAAAGCTCGCAAACTTCAAATAGTTACAGTGGTTTTACTTTCAAAAAAGTGTATTCCAGAACTACAACAACGTAATGCATGAATTGTTTGTAAGTTTGCAGGAGTATTTTCGTTTTCTTTCTGAGTATTCATGCCTACATATTTCCAGTAAGACAACCCCTACGTACCGTGCTTCAGGAGTCGGTGTAAATATAAAAATTGATTAGAATGATTACAATTGAATACAATTACTGATTACGATAACCCCAATTCTATTGTTGGGACATCCCAACAATGTCTTATAGTATATATCCCTCCAGTTTGACTGATTCCACACAAAGCAGGCTGGGACATCCCAACAATGTCCTATATATCTCACTTGTTGGACAGTGATGTCACACAAAGCAGGCTCAGCACTCTGTATGGAAGATGTTGAAATGTTGCAGGTTTATACCAACAAAATGCGATATATCGCGCTATGTTCCAACAAAATGCCATGTATCTCCTGATGGGTTGTACGGTTATCTCAACAGTGTATTATTTGTATTACTTCAAAAATAATATTTAAAAAAAGAAATAGCAATATAACATTATCAATAGGCAAGATCTTGATAGGCTGTTGAGACATCCAGTGATTTGTTACAAGTTTGATTCAAACAGAAAAAGCAACAAAATAGATAGTTACATCGTTATCAGTTCTTGCTGTTTAAGAATGCATTTCTGAAAAAAGTATACATAACTTTAATATATAGAGTAGGAGTAGATTCGCCAATCTTCAGCTACCAAAGGACCCCCACCCCCCGAAACCCATTAACGTCTGTTTTACTTGTGGGACAATGATACGACATTCCAATTTGTTATTAGAAACTAAGGATCAAAAAATACTCTTTATTTGAAATTATTTTTGTCTGCAAATATTTAAGTTACAGTTACTTGTAATCAGCTGCAGATGAATGCTATCACTTATTACGATTACCCAACAAAGTATTATAAATCTCAGTTGACAGACAGTAACGTCATACATAGCTGACTCAGTGTTGACTGTTTGGGATATCTTGATGGGTTGTTGTGTCCTTCCAACAAAGTGCGTGGTGTTCAATATAGATGTTCAACCCGTGTTTCCGTATCACACACCCAGACTGGAACTACTTAGGTGTCTTCTCTGATGTTCACTCATATATATTTTTAGCGTAAGTGAATCGAACTTTTATAAATTCCAATTTATTTTGAATTTCATTCACACTATAAAGCAAAAAAATGTTTACTTCAGAGAGGGGGCAGGTCATAAATAATAAATGTATGTAATAAATACAACACCGTATGTGAGTTTTGTTCTGAGTCAATATAGCTTATGAATATGTCTAGGCCTAACAGCCTTGTCATACCCCCACGCCATATCAAACTCGATCTTTCCGCCGACTGAGAAAAAAATCCACGCATGTAGTTGTTTGTGTGTATATTACATACCAATTTAATCTTACATGGTCGATCTGGCACTCGATACAGATGTTGAGTCCGTATTTCCGTATCACACACACATAATGGAGCTATTTAGGTGTTTTTTTGTGACGTCTGGGCATGGAGACATGTCTTTCTAGACACACCGAATAGAACTTTAATAAATCTCAGTGTGTTTCGAATTCCATTCAGGTGGTAGCGGCGGATCTAGAAAAAAATATCGTTTAGTATCGTTGGTGGCGGTGATGAGGTGGGGGAAGTAAACAAGTAGGTAAGGGGTCTGTGGCATGGAACCCCTATTGGGGGCCACGATAATCCACAGGAAGCTCCAACATTTTAAGGGCATACTTTTAACGATCTAACTGCAAAGAAAACTTAATCTAGGAAACATTTCAGTTGTTTTTGGATTTTTATGGGGGCCTGCACTGGCAATGCCCCGCCTTCAACTTGTTCTTTCTGCCAACTCTGTACAAAACACGTATGTAGTGTTGTGTATATATCACACACAAGATGATTGATGTGCACAATCTTAATAAAATGTCCCAAGAAAGTTCTATCAGACTTGTTGTGCAGAGCTGTCACATGAACATGCTCCATATGCAAGATCTGAGTGGGTTGTCGGGACATCCCAACTGAGTGCCATATCTCACTATATCAAACACAAGAAGCTCGATGCGCATGACCTTAATGGATTGTTGGGACATCCCAACAAGGTACTGTCTCTCACTGGTTTGCCACAGATGTCACACGGAACATGCTGCATATGAAAACTCTTGATGGGTTGTTCAGACTTAAGTGATTTCCTCAAATTTTGAGGGGAAAGGCAAAACTACAAATTAGACGGTTGAATGTTTATCATGTTAACCGTTGAAGAATTATGCTTTGAAAAGTAGGCCAGCATTTGTTCTGTGTAGCGTTTTAATTCCGATACCTTCATCCTTTTAAGGAAAACACTTAACACATGAACAATGTGGTATATCTCACAATATGCAATGAGACAACCCTGGTATTCAAAACATTCTGTATATTCAAGATCTCGATAGGCTGTTGGGACATCCAGTAATTTTCTTAAATTTAGTTTGAAACAGGAAAACCAACAAAGTAGACGGTTACATTTGTATTATTGTTTTTGGTGTTTAGTAATACATTTCTGAAAAGTATGCAACACTTTGATGAGAGTATAATATAACTCTTGTCTTTGATTTTAGAAATCAAAGTCCAGAGCCACATGTCTCGAAATTCTGAGAAACCAGAACTAAGTGACGGAGGTCCTGGAAGCAGGGGCTTTTATCCAGATAACTATAGTACTAGATATTGTAAATTCCACCTCTGAACATCAGAACGAAGTACGTCCGGTATATCTCAGTTGTGGGACAATAATGCTCTAGAAAACATGATCAGCATGCAAGATATTGATGTCCTGTTGGAACATTCCAACAGATTGCTATACATTCCAAGTGTTATATATCTCACTTATTGGTTAATAATATCAAACAAAACATGCTGAATATGCAAGAGCTTATTGAGTTTTTGGGATGTCCAGTGAATAACTTAAACTGTTTTGAGAACAGCAAAACCTAAAATTAAAACCTACAGTTACGATTTTACCATCCTTTACGTTTTAATTTTGTTTTGGTTTTTGGTTTTGATGGCTTTTAATGGCACTTTTAACATATTATTGGCTATATCATGCCGAGAAAATGGGATCTAAGTGCCTTTCTTAAGGACACACCAAGGCAGCCGACCCGGGCTGGCCTGAGTGGGTATTGAACTTGAGACCCTTTGAATACGAGTCTGATCCTCTACCAACTGAGCAAATGGGGTTCTCCTTTTACTTGTGAAGAACTTTCTGAAAAGTATATGGGAATAAGATCAGAGTAAGGATGTAAATTCTTCCATCTGGCACCTCTTATTAGCAAAATCCTTGACATCCCAACAAAGTGCTATCTCACTTGTGGAACAGTTGTGTCAGTCATGTTATACAAAACAAGCTCAATATACAAGGTCTTGTTGGTTTGTTGGGACACTGCTTGGACTTAAGTAATCTTGGTACATAAGAGATAAAAATCACTGTTAAGACTTAGGTATTCTTGGGACATGAAAGATAAAACTCCACTGTTCGGGTACCATGCATAATACATCTCCAATCTCTCCCACGCCCCATTTTGATGAAATGTTTATATTGCTTTATATCAACAAGATCTATGACAAGTTTCTTAACCGGCAAAATCTTTTCATAATAATGTGCTGATCTGGGATTCAAATGACGGACATTTCGAGTGCGATAGAGGTTTATTTGTGAATATTTAAGATGCATTCAACAAACTGCAGTGCATGCAGAATACTTACTATTTTCCACTCGTGCCTGTGTACCTACCACTGATGTACACTCAACAACATGATGTAATTTTACAGCCTTAAACAATTCTTGAGTTTGATGAGTTGCATTTAAAACTCCTTGAATTTCAGAAAAGGTGGTTTTATCCTTTAAAAAACGCCTTGAATTTAAAAAAATTGAATTTTGACAAATGCTCTATGAATTTAATTGAGGGAATACAACAGGTTTCAATTGAATAAAATTATATCAGTTTAAATAATGGTAATGTTAATAATAATAATGTTATGGAGATGAATGGGTGTAGTTATCTCCACTCTGACGATAAGTCTATACCTCAGATAAGTTAATTGTCAGTGTTCTGTGTCAATATTTGTTGGAGTTATGGTGCCTTACATGTTGTTTATTATTATTATTCCTCTTATCTGTAGTTTCCACACTTGTTTTTGCACAATAACTCTATTATTGGATTTCAATTAAATTTTCTATGTAGCTTTATATCAACAGCACCTCAGATGAGTTCAATTGTTAGTCTTCTGCATCATTATTTGCTGGAGTTATGGCCGTCAATTGATGCAAGAATGGGAAATCCAGTCTCTTACTGAATCAAATATATTTGCAACAGCTGCTTAGTTCTTCTGAAGTTAATTATATAGCTATTTGCCATCTTTTTAATTTTCTTTCTTCCATTACACTGTTGCTCAGAGTAGTATTATCCAAGGTCTTTCCAGCTACAAATGTACATTGTTTTCTATTTGTTTCCAGTAGTTTATGTACAAGAATAAACTTCAGAAAATTTAGCTTGAATTAAATGTATAGATGAGACTATCTTTAAGAATAGATAAGACAACAAATAAGCATTAATTAAATGTTATTGCTCGTCATTCTGTATATGATGTTCACCTTTACTGTCTCTATGGTAACACCACACATCCGGGTATTGTTGTATTGTATTGCACATGGCTGCCTTCATTGATAGTCAAAAAAGTGTTTTAAATCATCTTGGCAGTTGGATTGGAACAACATGTTGTGTAATATCCTTTATTCTGGCATATTTGAGGTTCTTGATATTTATTTTTGAGGCCATGGAAAGTCCTGGAAAAGTCCTTGAATTTGACTTGAGTGGAAAGCATATAAACCGTGTATCTGTGTCTTTTATGTTACTATAGAGAAATGGTCTTACTGACAACGCGACAATTTAATCTCAGCAAAAACTGCTTACTAGAACGAGAAGTTACAGGCTGTGCTTAAGTGTATGTGTGAAGCTTTTGCCTACATTGGTTTTTGTCAAGCCAGTAAGTGGCGAGGCATAGGTAACACTTTGTGTGTGTGTGTGTGTGTGTGTGTGTGTGTGTGGATGACAACATCAACAATGTGAAGATTCTGTGTGAAATTTTTTAAAGTCGAATAACGCTTACATCAGTTGCTCCATTCAACTAATCCTTTGGTACAATGTTATTTAATAGCTCAAATTTATAACCTGCTATAATAGAATTCACATCCCACCTATTTATGTACATTTTACCTACATATATGTAGATTGGGGACATGGTTAGGGGATGCTTTGCCATTAGTACTACATCCTTCTCACATAAATGAATCATTGTGACCTATATTTCACATTTTTCAGACTTTGGTTTAATTTTGTGTTAAACTTAAATTTACATTAACTGTTAATGCTTTATAAATGTATTATCATGCATACATGCATTAATGATTGTCAAATTCACAAAGTGGTGTTATATCATTAATTAGACTGGTATGGATCCAATGGTTAAAGATCCAGAATTATATTTTCTGCATGACAACTTTCATCCATAATAAATGCTGCTACAAACTCCTAAATGCTTCATTAAGGTGATTACATTCTGGTTTACTGATGTATTTTCAGTAATATCCTATTTGATATGCAGGGACTAGAATTGCAGGAATTTGTAAGGGACATGGGGCATGAGCTTGCTGTGCATTATAAGTTTTATAGATTACAAGAGGATGTAATATAACTGTTAGGGATTAACATTCGATGATATCGATATGCAGGGTGATTTGTTAAGCTCAACTGATCATGGACCAGAAGAGCTGTCTGCCGTGGCATTTTATCTGGCATCTGTTAGTACATGATTGTTATTGCCACTCTTGCTATTCTACTTTGAGTGTTGCCATGGAACTTTACAAGCTCATTTATCCGAAGGTCTAGTTGGTCCTAAATGAAAATGGTGCCCCTGGAATATCCAATAAGGCAGTTATCTTAAAAATCTTGTTTCCGTTATTATACCTGTACAGATGATCACAGCTACATGATGTTTTTACTTAGAAATTACTTGTGATGTCTGGTTGGTCCTAAATGAAAATGATGCTGATCTGACATCCAATATAACTGCTGTGGTGGCCATTTTGAAAATCTTGTCATGGCCCCTCCTATCAGAATAATAATGTACTGTTCATGGTGCTTTTGCTTTGTTATGGCCAGTAAAGTTAGTTTTTTATGTACGGACACAGTAAATGCAAAAGTACTCGTTGTAATTGTACACAGCATTGTGATATGTTTGTATGGGTAAGAACATAAAATGTAAATTACTGTACACAATAGAACATTTACCAAGCCTCAAAATTAGAACTAGGATTAGGTGGCAATTTTACTATTTGATTATTGGTTGATGATTGATTCATAGGTAAATGTTGTTCACAAAATATTTGAAATAACGAAGGATGACAGAGCCCACACACCCACTGATCATTAGTTGTGTATACAATGTTTTTCAACATGTAATATTAAATTTGCCTTTTTCATGTTGAATTCACCAAAATGAGTGAAAGATTAAAATAAAGCATAGAAACACATCCCAACTATAGGAAGATTAAGTCTGAAAGATTATACTAAACCTTATGCTGATTAGGCACTGGAAGAAACATTTCAACTGTCCTTAAGTTAGACTGTAAATCGCTTTGGCCAATTTTCATAATATATTTTTGCAAACCTGCTTCTTTGGACTTTTTCATGACTTCTTGCATTTGCAGTTGTCAGGTGGAAAAATACTTTAATTTCACAACAAGTTTCGATTTAGTGCGAATTGGAAATCTGCATGACTATACTGAGGGTCATTAAACAAATATGTATATGATGGTTATAGAAGAAAACTAAGCACACATAGGTAAATAAATACTTGATATGTTTTAAGTAGTAATATTGCGCAAGAAAATCTGATATTTTCACACAGGTATGATCTTTCTCAAATATACTATACACTGTTAGTAACATGCATCTGTCTGTTGTATGACACCAGTGTCAGGATGTTGTCTCTATATAGTGGCTTTAAGAGTTTCACTTCATAATTATTATTAGTAGTTTACACTGTTTAAAATATGCCCTCTTTGCATTACAAGTTTCTCACATCTTTTGGCCTATGCTGAAAATGTCTTTATACTCTGATAACTCAATGCACTTTAGATCCTCTAAACTGTAAAACTATCTCATGAAAGATTTGACTTCAGCTTGAGGAAAAAAACTTTAAATCCAATGGGGTCAAATTTGGGCTAAATGGCTGGTGTGGAAGTGATTCAGAACAAAGCAGATATATTTTTATTATTGTTGAGGAAGCTAGTTGTGTTTGTGCTGATCCCTCTACCATTAAATTACCAGTCAGAGCTAATATGATCAGTCCTTCATTAACATTGGCCGGTCTACAGGGCTGGCTCCTATCCATAAATGATGTCTTGCCATCTCTAACACGCTTATGCCATTTATAGACAAGTGTTCTTTACAGAGGAGGTTTAACTGAAGCAGCATCCAGTAGCCGTTTGTTTTGTTGCTGGGTTTCCAAGTTTGACAGATAGTTTATTTAATGATTGCACACTGTTCCGTGAAATCATCCTGGGCCACGTTTCAACATGAAACTCTGATTGGGTTTAGAACAGATATAGTAGAATCAAATACAAATGGCTTAATCGATTACATCATAATTTTGCGGGTATGATGTTATTAAGTCATTAGTAATGCAGTCATAATTTTGTTTTTTTCCTGCCAAACTTTCAGGATACATATGTCTAATTTGGAGTCATCCAATGTGTCAACAATCCCATAAATACGAAGCTTTTGAGGCTGTTCCATAACATTCACCTTACATTACTCTTACGAATGTGTTCTGCCATATGGTTTGAACTTGACAGTTACAAATACGAGGACACTTTAAGTAGTATTCAGGAAATGCACTGTGAAAGAATGGGATCAGTCTGAATTATTTTGTGAATAAAAGCAGTGTGTATGCATGTTTGGAATAACCTATATATGCAACTTGGTCGGCCCACTGTGGGCTCGGGGATGGAGAATAGGTCCGATGCAAAGTGGTTAGTGTGCTAGACACGTGACCAAAAGGATGCTGGGACAAATCCTATCATCAAATCAACTCATGTCAGCTTATGTGGTGTTCTTGAACAAGGCACTTTACTCCAATTGAATTGGCACTTTATAACCTACTTTCGTTACTGTGTTGTTAAACACCAACCAAAACCAAACCTTGGTCAAGTCATGATTTTGCATGGCGTTCTGTCCTATACAGTGTGTCTGAAATCCAGTTCAGTTTTCTGCAATTGTGTTCACAAATAAAATGTCATGGTAATTCTTCATGTATTTTAAAGATAAATCAATGGACTACATAGGCTACTAAAAATCTTGCGTTTTTGAGATCTTTAAGTCCAAATGAAAACTCCTTGTGAATTTGTACAAAGTTAATGGTAGTGATATATGGTTGTATTTTCAGTAATCTGTACATTTTATTTTAATGGAAACCAGTAATGAAAATATTAAAACAGAATTTATCTTTCAGATCTTGATGTGGCAGTAGAAACTGCAGAAGACAGCATGATCCTTACAAACCAATCAACAGAGACTGGTGGCACAGGGAAAATCAAGAAGCACAAGTCAGATGCATGAGCTCGTAGCTTACATATATACATTCTGTAATAGCCATTACAAAACCATAGGCATCGAAAGTTATCTATTTGCCCCGAAATATATATATATATATATATATATATATATATATATATATATATATATATATATATATATATATATATAATATATATAATGACACAAAATTGATAACGGCGCAAATACAAAACAGTTTCCCAACGTTTCAAGATATATATATATATATATATATATATATATATATATATATATATATATATATATATATATATATATATATATATATATTAGCAGATATGCTACCATTGGTCGACACACTTGCAACCTTTATGCGTCTGTGGTCGCCGAGAGGATATATCTAGTGTCGCCCAAAAGTAATACAATATTCTTTATTATTTCTGTTAATAGAAAAGCGTATTAGCTATTTCAGAATTATGACTGAGATAGCAATAATGTTATACCTGACTGTAAACCAAGTTTGTTTGAAATGATTTGTAGATTTTTACATTTTACAGTTTTGATATATATTTGCAGTGCAACCTTCCGGCGACATCATGTATACTATGGATATTTCTGGTGATAGGATGTATATTTACATTACTAAAATAGATTTTAAAATGCTTTTTTATCATCATCGTTGTTACGTATCATAAATATTGTTAAGGTTAAAACTCCACAGATTAGCTAAGTTTAGGCCCACTTATAAGCCTAACCGCTTTGGTCATGCATTCTAGTGTGATGCGCATGCTTTTAGTCAGCTTCCGGACAAACTGCCCTCAATATTATTCGAAATAATGGCTGGCTTACCATTAAGCTATGGAAAGCACATAGTAATGACTATGCATCTAATGAAGCGATTCGCAGACTCGCGAAGAGCGATTTAGCATTGTAGAAAGAGTTTCGCAAGAATGGGAGGGGTGGGGTTGCTGCTGCCATTTGACCGACTGTAGTCTCTGTGACAGTGTCGTGCTGGAAGTTGATTGGATTATCATGACACCTGTTACAATCTTGGTCACAATAACACACAATAACTTGTATTAGTCTTAGTCAGAGTACATAATGTAGATTAAAGTTTAGTTGTTTTTTTTAATCTACAGGTAACTTTGGTGCTGTAAATGGTAAGGCTACCACATGTGAGAAAAATGGGAGTAGACATTTTAGCTTAAAGTTGGGTAATTTTGTGTCTTCAATCCGGGATATTTGTAATATGTATGAGCGTGGAGGGGAATGCGTAATCTTCATGGCTTACATAGGGGTGCTTCTTATCCAAGATTTTAAATTTACCCTCAATGAAGAATGTTTGGAGTAACCTCTGCATTCATTTAAGGGCTATTGGTAATGCACAATTCAGTACAGGTGAGTGGAGGATGGTACTCTGAGTGTGAAGAAATGGCTAAAGTTATGGTAATATAGATGTCTCATTTCTTTCAGGTAAGTATTATATAACAATTTGGCAGTGAATGTGTGAAAGAATAACTTATAATAAAAACAATTCCATACCTTTTTGTCAACAGACTTTCATGCAGTGTACAGCAATATGGAGTCTGTATGCTTTTTCAGTTTTTTAAGTTAATAATTTATAACTTTTCACTTCTTGCGTACTATAAGTGATATATGGCTATGCCACACCCACCCTTCTCAGTTTGGTTAGAGAAGGGTGCCTTGTTCAAATTGTTCTATCTATGTAGCAGTCTATCAATCTATCTATCCGTACATGTGATAATACCGGTTATATCCGGAAAATCCCTAGTTTGAATCACAATTTCAAGCATCTAAAAGATTCAGGAGACAAATTCCTGCTTTTTAACCCCCCAAAATATATATTTTCATGATAAAAGTCTCACCAAATGGCGCAGAAAGTCAAGGTGTCCTATTAATAAACATTCTTAAGCTAAAAACAGTATCAGAAGCTACTCGCTCCTTAACTCAGTCAAGATTTTGAAATTATTTTAGCAGCTAAGGGAAAATAACATCTCAAATATCCACTTTATCATGTCTTTACACATTATTCATGACGTGAGAAAGCATTTCAATTATTTTACAGCTGAAGCCATTTACTTCCTGTCGCTGTGTGTATACATCACGTTGAGTTGCATCCCATTACGATCATATGGAATTTCAAAACATAATTCATAGACTTCGGGCTAAAACAGCAATAAATTAACACAATAGAAAACAACATTAAACTCGTATTTCCTTTCTATAATCACTTTCAGCCAAACTGCATTAAAAATACAAGTTAAGAGTCGCATATTTAGGGGTGCTGGCTAGCTAGGATTAACTTTTGGGTGAGCACCTACTTCGCAATTCTTAAAGTAATTTTGTACTGTTTATGGTTCACGGTGCACTTTCCTTTTTTTGTTTTATAAATACATATTTGGGTGTGAAAATAAATTGGTGTTGATTTATAGCAAGTTTGACAATATAGAATTTTACATATTTTTACTCAATGTCGGAAGGTGGGTGGGTGTGAAAATAAATGGGTTAAATAACCTGATGAAATATTGTCATGCAAATATTTTATTTACTCAGCTTCTCCATACTCCTATTAGCAAATATACAAATAACATGTTGTTCATTGCATTGCAATGTATTGCAGTTGGTGGATTTTCATCCAACATGGTGCATACTGACACGTCGACCTTGCCCGATGCTGTGTAGTCGTACCGTACCGATTGGCTGTTGACACTAAGTAATTTTTGAACTGTTAAAATAATCACTCAGAACAACAATTTTCAACTATGCAGTAAATAATGAAGACGAATTCTATTTGCTATTTACATTTTATGCGAACTAATTATAAAGAGCGATGGATCGATACAAGAGACCAAAGCCACTAAGTGTTCAAGGCGTTGGAACCGTGACCAGAAGATTGTAGGTTTGATTACCACCATCAAATCAGCCCGTATCGGCTACCATGGTGTGCCCTTTGGCAAGGCATTTTACTCTGCTTGCCTGGGCACGATATTACCTATGCTGTGTTGATGTGCAGGAAAACCACCATCAACACCCAAAAGAAAGCAAATATAAACCAACCAAACAAAGAAACAAACATAAAACAAGAGATTTAAAAATTTTTGGTAAAGGACCCATTACATATATATCTATCTCTCTATCCATGTATACAGACATATACATGCATAGTATGGAATGGTTTTTTTTATTGTTTCTTTCGATAAACTGTGCTACTTATCTTTGTCAGAAATGAACATGCTTTCAGTGTACGTACTGTAATAATTTTAAAAGATAGGAACTAATAATGTTTAAGTTTGTTGTTTTGTTTTCTTCACGTTTGCAATGATGCTTTAACAGGTAGTATGAATATTGCAATCGACAGAGATAACTTATAGAAATAAACATGCAGATATGCACCTATCTTCAGCAACATTATTTTTACGTATCGAGTTATTAAACTATTTTAGAAGCATTAGAATTGCAATATTTATACAATTACCGTCTCATGTAATAGGAGAATGTAATAGGTTGGGTCTGATGTTTACATACAACATAGTAATTTTACCGATAATTGAGTCAAAGAGTTTCAGCATGATTTTCTAATATAAGAATACTAGTTATATAGGAACGCATGGAAAATGTCATATTTATTTATCAAGTTTAAGAAGTTCTAATGACATAATATAGTAATTATTTGCAATCTGCATGTAAATAAAAGGAGGAAATTAGATACTTCAACATGCTTTGTTTCATTGTAGTTTGCGATGAAGGATGAAACGTTGATACAAATCATATGATATTAATTAGGAGAAAAGCGGAATGGAGCTTAAATAGATGATTTAGGAAGGTACTGCATATAAATGTGCATTCAGATGTGCAACCCCCGCCCCCCGCCCAAAAAGGAACAAAAGATCAGAAAATATTAAACTGAAAATGAGACCTTATGAAATCTACACTTATATGTACTTATAATTAAATGTACCAAATACATTACCTTTAAGCTCTTCATTATTACGTAGAGGAAAAGCATATTTGCATGTACACTTGCTTCAAATATGAATTAAATGGCCAACGGTTAGGTATATTCAGACATAAATAATGAATTGGCTGTCCCAAAAAATGTGCTGATCCAAGGCAACAGATATAGTCGTTTTAAAAAAAACTTCAATATTTAAAATAAAAGCATGACATATACAATGAAATTGCAATCATCTTTGAGAAGGTTTAAATTAATTTCGAAGCGATAATTTAAAACTTTTAGATCAGTCGGATTAATTGTAATATCAACAGATCACACTTGCGGGAACTAGACGTTTCAAGAATATTAAATATGACGAATGCAAATAAATGAAACAAATGCTCTATTCATTTTTTCTTTGTGTCAATATGCCACGTAACATTTCGATAGTCTCAAGTATTATTTATAATCATCGTAGCTTCAGTTTATGGACGAAACAAATAGGGTCTCATACGATATCAATAGTATGACAGCTTTCCTGTTGCTCACTTAGGCAATTAGAGCAATGTTTAAGTGCTTCAACCATGTAAATTTAAGTTGCTCCATAAATGGGTACAACAGTCTACATTTGTTAAAGACGTATTTCATATACTTCCACAATATTACATTCACCGTACGTCACAATGAAACTGTCCTTATCCCTGTAGAATCTGATCATGAGCGGTCTCTTGTGTTCTTTTTCCGTTGAGAGCAGTGTCTTCATTAGCTTCCCTTCAGCTGATATCTGCTGGACGCATTTCGAGCTATATCCACATACGTAAATGTTTCCCTCTCTATCAATGTCGATACCTCCTGCGCGAGTCATGTCCTGATTGATGTAGGTGAACAAAACATGCCATGGCATATTGTAGGCGACAAGTTTATTCCCAGCGTCATACGATATGTACATAACTGAGTTAGTCGTATCCGTTGTGATATAAAAAGGGTCAAGAAGATTTTCACTTAGATAAGTGTTCGTGCGGACGGACTTGATCTCCTTTCCATGCATGTCTAGTATGAGGACACTATGTTCATCTCCTTTTGTCGTGATCACCAATTGGTCCTTCACTACTGCTATACCCCAACACTGAAGCCTCGTTCTGATCTTGCTGACCTTCAGCATCCTGTCTTTGATCCCGATGATCTGGATTGTTCTCTGATGTGGAATCGTCACGGCTACTTCGGTGCCAAATAACGAGCAAACAGACCATGGACCCTTTTGAAATGTCATACACTCTTGACACTTATAATCTTGTCCAAACATCTTAATTTTGCAATTCCAGAAGTCAATCAGTAGTATTCTGCTATCCTTCAAGTTCAAAATATCTGATATGTGACACACACTGGTATCTCCTGATAATTTCACGTTAAACTCTGACACCTTCATGGCTTTCCAACCCTTTTGTAGAGTTCTGACGCTAATTGTCCGAAATTGTGTTTCAAAAACGTCTGAACAAGGTGAACAATCGAAATCTTTGTAGGTCAAATTTATCTTCCCGAATTCGCTGATGGCATTCACGAATGTCTGAAAAGTTGTATCGATGTTCAAACTCATCCTGACTTCTTTAATACTCTTTTGATATTCCGATATGGCCCGATAGTACCTACGCTGATTCTGATCCAAATTGTGGAGCATAATGAACTTCTGGACCTCTGACCCGTGGATTATAACGAGTTCAAGTTGGGTCCGATCACTCTCGACAGCGGTAATCAAACTTTGTCCCTTGGTTTTTTGGGTTTGAAGGTTTACATTTTCAGATTTGTAATTACTTTCTAGAGATGCAATGACATCATCTTCAAGTTTCTGTAACTTTGCAATCAGCTGGGCTTTGAGGGAAAGAATATCTTGCAAAATCTCGGCCTTGTCCTTTTGAATGGTGTCTGCATTTACCTTGATCTTGCGTGTTATTTGTTTCAAATGATCCTCAAACTTGCATAGGTTAGCTTCCACTTCTTTTGATATATTTTTGTCATTAAACGACTTTAGCATGTCGTCGATCATGATAACTAGATCGCAATTTCGATGTTCCAGAATTATGCAAGTATTACAGCACAGTGTTTTGTGATCACTGCAGAAGAATTTGATACGTTCACCAGAATGCTTGGGGCATACTTCTATGGTGGCCAGATTGGGTATCACAAAGCAAGACTCATCACCATCACTTACGTTTATGATATGATGCCGACTTAATAAAGGGAATCCATCGTGATTTTGTTTGCATGTCATGCACATAGATCGGTCACAGTCCTTACAAAAGCACGCTGCCAATGATTCTTTTCCATGCTTTACACACTGGTCACAAGATTTTCCAGCCCTTTTCCCTACTGAGATATCTAATAAGGAAGATACAATGCTGTTTACAGGCAATGATTCCGCCCACTGTTCGATATTGATATTAGGATCTGATGAGGTTGTATCCGCACTACACACCGGACAAGGGAAACACACCTGATGTGTTCCAATGTGGGTCACCTTGTTGCTGATATGTGACTGTAGACATGAAGTACAATATGTGTGTCCACAAGGGAGAACTTTGGGTCTTTTCAACGTCTCCAAACAGATAGGACACTGTAATATTTGAGAGAATCGTGCCACTGCTTGTAAAGCGGTCGCCATTTTGGTACAGCTAGTCACCTATTGATTTTCTACGTGCACATGTATTACCTTTTTCCTGTAATTATATGCCCTACTTGACGGTATCCTCTAGTATGAATAGGACAGGTATGCCCAGTACACCGTCCCAGATCATAAACTTGTATATAGTCTATTCATTTATGCGACATTTAGATACGTAGAGTAAGCTTATGCATGCGTGCACACAAATAGTCCATATTGCCTTACAGTAGAAAAGGAACGATAATGTTCAACGTACAACTTAAAACAAAATCTTTCAATCCTCAGGTAAAGAAAACGACCGTGGTATTGACTTGTCGCCTGTGAATACAAAGCGTTAATATATAGAGCAGGCAAGTATAAACCTGTTTTATAGCTAATTAGATTACGTTCTATGTATTTAGGGGTTATTATATGCCACTTTTCATATCATGTACCTTATCAACCCGAGACTATCATTTTCGTCTGACAGTTAAATGTCTGCTGACGGTTGATATGGGTCAAGGGTTGGTATGGCGTTTGATATGAACATTGCCATATGGTTTAAATTTTTATCATATATTCCAACTATCTATAAGTTTGTAACTATTAAGTTTATGTTTTTTGTCTTCTGTCACTCCCAACGACATTTGGTAGATGGTATTCTTTTAAAAGTTTCAGAATTCTGATTTGATTACGTGTTATATATGTGTTATATATAAACCAAGAAAGTGTATGTATTGATATGATTGTGAGGTGATATCAGTCATTTCTATATACCAATTAACGTTAGAATTTACCGGAAATAACTTCATTGTAGCGTTTATCTTTAATTATATAGCGTTGAGATGGACCACTGCAGTCTGACATTGAATAAGGAAACAATGAAAATGGTGATATTTGTGTTACTTAAGGAATATATAGAACTGCGATAGACTCACAAATATGTAGCAACAAATCATGTGCGCTTAACTGGTTCTTTCGACAGTAAGTCCGCCCTACTTCCTACAGACAGGTGAACTCAGAATACATGTGGCCTCATCTTTATTTTGTATAGTGCCGATTTATTGTATTTCTTGCTTGTTTTTCGGCGCGATAATGTCAAATCGTTGCAGTCTTACAATATAATCATTAATATTCGAAACCATAATCAGAGAGACACAACAATTCAGTACCTTCCAGTGATGATGGGGTGGTAACATGAATCAAGGAGTGTGATATGGCTGGTTATCAGAAACCGTGCGATATCGATGATGTGGGTCTACTCATGTCAGCATATGCTAAATTACTCGTGTTACGTACATGTTTATGATAAATATTTGCATTTGCTGCACATATGATATACCGTCGTCACTCACGAGAAGACAGCTTCATTTGATAACACCGGGACTAATATTTGTTTTATTAAGATCCCGGGATATAAAAACATTGTACATAGCAACTATGGAAGAGAGTAGACAAACAAAAAACTCTACCATATTGATGTTTCAATAAACAAAATTAGAGTTTCATGTTTCAATACACAAAATTAGAAAGTCTTCGTATCAAGGATGGCGGGCTAACGATAAGAAGGAATGCTGTTCTATAGTGTAGATATTGCAGTGATCTAGTCATTGTGTTGGCTTACAACGAAAATGACCTATTTATGTTTTTGCTATGATATCTTGGTTTAATTAACTAAATTGTGACTAAAAGCGTGTTTCTTTTTAAAAATTTTTTTTCGGCGAAAATGCTTCTTGAATCTTACAAGAAGAAAATAACTTCAGAAGACAGCGCAGATATAATGAACACACTAAACCCACTAGAAAAAGAGTTAACGAAGAGGCATATGATTCATGTAGTGTTCAGTTTCTTTCAACTTGTATAAGATTAGTATTTAAGATGCATTCAACAAACTGCAGTGCATGCAAAATACTTACTACTTTCCTCTTGTGACCGTGTACCTACCACTGATGTACACTCAAGAACATGATGTAATATTTACAGCCTTACAAAATTCTTGAATTTGATGGGTTGCATTTAAAACTCCTTGAATTTCAGAAAAGCTGGTTTTAACCTTTCAAAAACGCCTTGAATTTAAAAAAAGAAATGAATTTCGACAAATACTTCATAAATTGGTTTAAACTGGGTAAACATACATCAGTTTTAAAATTCAGAATATTTGTTATTTACGTATTTTCAAAGATAATAAGTGGGTGAAATGGGATAAAATTGGGTTGGTGAAAAAACACATGACACTGACAGTTACCAGTTGGAGTAGCATCCCTTTGCTGAACTTGTGCAGTTGTTGTGTTTTTCTTCTACGTTTATACAGTGAAAAAGTAACATGGAGAAATTTCAGTTGCCTTATGAATAAGATACTCATTTAAAACTTGTCGAAATCCTTGATAAAACAGTAACTTCTCCATAACTGCAAGAACCATGTCAATAAAGATTCGTGAGAAAAAGAAGATGCTGAGACTGCTATTCGTTAGCCAGTGGAATCTTTTTGTAATTGTTTTTGATGGCAGGCATAGTTTATCATCATATTTAGGATAGAGATAGTGAATGTTGTGGGGAAGAAAAACAGAAAGGTTCCTGTACTTCTGACTCCAACTGTCACCAAAGCCATGGAATGTGATTGTGAGGAATCAATCTCTGTAGAAAACCGCATGTCTTTGAGAAGGTAAATTTCAATTATACCCAGAGTTTTCACACACCCATGAACAATCAAGTGCAGGGAAGACTGTTTAATATATCTGGTCAAAACCACCCACACCTTGTTTAATTTACTTTGGAAAGTTAAGATAGTATTGAAGCACGGAAACTTCGTAAATTGTCGTAAGTACACCATGCATCGCTTACAGTTTTTGAACTTTTACTCGGGTAGTTTATAGCGCTGTCATTATTGCATATATTAGATGCATTTGCTACTTAATGTCTTGATTATTAATAACTCTTCTAAGCAATCAGTGCAATGAATGAATATAATAAATAAGTGCACACAATTTTTACTTGTTTGCTTCTGCAAGCTGTAACAATTGGATTTTGCACAGTGTGCATGCTATAAAGAGCATCAGTTGTGCACAAGCATTTCCTTTTTCACTTGTGCAATCTCTAAACAGCTGGATTTAGCTCTGTGTTCATGCCATAAAGATATAATCAGATGTACAAAAAGGGCAGTAAATGCTTGGGCCATCTAATATACTTAACATATTGCAACATGCTTTTAAAATGTAAATGTGACCATATTGATAATGTTTTTTAATGTATTGATATATTAATAACTCTTTTAAGCAATCAGTGTAATGAATGAATATAAATAAAAATGTGTGCACACAATTTATACTTTTTTCTTCTTCTGCAAACTGTTACAATTTGATTTTTCACAGTGTGCATGTTATAAAGAGTATCAGTTGTGCACAGAAAAATTAGTTTTCACTTGTGCAAGCTCTAAACAGCTGGATTTAGCTATGTGTGCATGAAATACAAATGTTGTATACACTAAAGGAGGATCCAATGCTTGGACTATCTAATATACTGAATATAGTGCAACATACTTTTGTAAATGTGACCATATTGATGAAAAGGATTTATTCCACTAACTTGGTTTTATGAAAAAGTAAAATCTTGTATGTGTGAAGAATTTCACATTTTTAAAATTACTAATTCTCAATGCAAGAGACAGCATGCCTTCAAATGTGCATTTGTACATTTATTATCATGTCATATTTATCCTGAGATAGGTTGTACATAGTTCTTAAATACAAGTAGCACAGACACTAAACTGGTGTTATAGACTGGTAAAAACAAAAAGATTTAATGATGTTATGCAGATAAATGGGCATAGTTATCTCCACTCTGATGACATGTCTATACCTCAGATAAGTTTAATTGTTAGTGCTCTGTGTCAATATTAGTTGGAGTTCAGACACTTGTTTAGGTGTGTAAATATTTTAGGTCATTACAAGGAAGCTTCACAGGCAAGCATGATTGATTTCTAAAATGATTTTAATTACCTTTTTGTGCCTTTTTGGAAAGTTTATTTGCTATTTAATTCTTTCTTTTCCAGAAATTTGAGAAAGCAGAAGAATGCAGTTTTCATTGATGACAGCAGTGATGAATGTTAGTTGGACAAAGATGCAGATTACAAAGGTTATTATTAAAAAAATGCTTGATCTGTTTTACTTTACAAAATAGAAGTGTGTATTTTAATAAATGGAATTGTTAAACTCTTGCAATAGAATCTCTGTTATGCAAACTCCTAGTGAAACAAGAGATAATGTTATTAAATGTAGTCTGGATTGATGAGTGCAGATTATACAAACTCTGCACAGTTTGGGAGGACATGTATGTCATTTGGGTAAATATATATATATCGTCTTTCGTTCCATGGTTGTGCAGGCCATCAGCTGGAGGAATCTTAAAATCATTCTGCATGTTTCAAAATTAAATAAGTACTATATTTGCACAAAAAGGAATTTGTAACTACTTTTAAATATCATGATGATTTTTTTCCATTAAATGGTTTAAAATAATAAAAACAGTCCCTTCTTTTTTTGACATGCAAATAATAGAACAAAATCAAACTTTTTTCAGCTTTCAGTGCAAACTGTTTGATGATTTAGTGTAAACAAAAAGTTTCGAAGGTGTTTTATTCAAATGATTTAATATGGATATATGATATTTAGTTCTTATCTTGTAGTGACAGTCATATTTCAGTCTGTTGTTCACAGTTTTAAGAGAAGTTTACATAGATCTGCGAGCATATCTGTTGTGATTATAAAAACCGCGCGCATTCATTTTTCTGTCATATCAGTGTCAGACCAAACTAATCTCACTGGGCGTGTATTGCAAAAGGGATTTGGGTAGTTGTTGTATATATGACAAAAAGTGATAATTTAAACAGATTTTATAGTAAGTTGATAGAAAGCAGAGAAATAATTTGAAATAGGTCATATAGTAAGCACACAGAGAAAAGTGTTAGAGACATTTATTGTGTAATTGAGGAAGATATGTGAAACAAGTAAATGTAGATGTAAGATATGAAAAATGAAGATTTACAAAGATAAAGAACTAGATAGGCAGAATTTCTATTTTTTTAAAAATAATGCTAGCTAATAAAGAAAAGAAAAATGAACAAATTGAATAAGAAAAGTGTAGTTTGTCTTGTATATTTATGGTGAAGCACAGGGAATAAACTCTGCTTCACCATTTTAAATATCAATTGAATTTTGCCCAGTTCCTCTAATTTTTATTCGTAAAGTGCACAAGTAAACGGAACTGTCTCTTCTGGTGATCTCATTGAAGGATATTTCTCAAATTTGCTCTAAGATATAGCTTCATTTAATAAATTCAATAGAAATCATAGAACCATCTTAGTCTTTGCTTGACTTCCCCGTAGTTAGTTACTGAAGTCATGTAATATTTGTCCCTGTTGCAATCACTCATACCTCCCAGTCAATTGCTCCCCTGCCTATCCATCCATTCATCCTTCATGTCTTCCATCCATCCATCCTGACCTGACAAATACTGGAGGGTAGCATGTTACAAGATATATATATATATATATTTATATACAGAGGAGCCTCGTTAATCCGGACTCTGTTTATCCGGAAACCTTGCTATTCAGACAGAGTTCAATAGGAACGGATTTCCTAAACGTTATTTTGCTCCGTTAATCAAGAAATCCGCGTTCCGGATCCGGAAATCAAAATCGGGGACCAAAGTGTAAAATTACTATAAAACTTGCCTCGATAATCCGGAAATAATCTGTCCAAACAAAAGAAAATTCGAAAAATCGTATATGAAAATACAGTCAGTCGGATAACACCGATTCACCTATGCAAATTTGGAGGTGTGTCAATGTATCAATCTCTGATTGGTCAAATTCTAGTGGCATGTTAAAGTTATAAATTGATCATGTGATCATGCGTGTGGAAAAACTTCAAGTAGCATGACCGTATTGTAACCAGCAATTGTATAAACAAAGTCTGTTTTAGCTAGTCCCCGACGGGGGTGTTAATAATTAAATAAACACACTGGGATCAAATCGTCCACACTTTTTGACGTAACATGTGGTTAATAAATTAAGTGTGTCATTAAGTCTCTTTACCAATTGTATGTTACAATCACAGTTTGTAGATGGCTGAACAAATAAAGTGGATTGACTTAAGCTGTGGACAGTATAGTGATTCATTTCAGAATAAAAGGGGATGTCAATTATCAGTTCATTAGCAGCTATAACAGTTGTAAAATACGACTTATAGAAATGAATGCATTTTATAAGTTTACCATAACGCATTTAACTGCGAGATATCAGTTTGTATTCGTTGTACTTTTTATATTATTATGGCGACACCATCAAGCAAGCGTAGATGAGTAGAGATATCGGCCAGCATAAAAAAGAAGATTTGCCAGCACAAAGAAGATCACCCAAAAGCCACCATTCAAGATATCCGCCAGCATATTATAGCTTACTCATCCTTAGACATTGGCAAGTCGACATTTGCGGACATCATAAAAAACAAGGACAAATGGTTGTCCATACCGGCTGACTCAGCAGACCTAACCTGCGCTCGCTACGCCAAATATCAACAAGTCGATGATGCTGTATTCATGTGGTTCTCAGACATGTCGGCCCACCATGCCGCCGTCAACGATGAAATGCTCATCGCCAAGGCAAAGATACTCGTAGACCAACTCGACATCACGGACTTTGCCTATTCTCGTGGTTGGCTACAACGCTTCAAGAATTGGCGGGGCATCAAACGAAAATTGTATGAGGGAGAAGCAGATACTGCTGACATGAACAAAGTGCAAGCCTTACAAGTGCATGTTATAATAAAGTGAAATAAACACAAGTCAATAGATGTATTCATTAATTTATTTCAACCATTATTGCATATACAGTACATTTACAGCTAGCAAATACATGTACATGTACAGTACATGCACATATATACGGTATGATGACATCGTAAAATAAAAATGTGCATGATTCAATTATCCGGAAAACTCGTTAATCCGGAAATATTCACTGGAAATGAAGGTGTCCAGATTAACGAGGCTCCTCTGTATAAATATATATATAAATATAATTTTTGGGGTGACCAGATGTGCAGCCTGTGGAAATTATATCTTGATTGAAATCTTTAAAAAGATATCTTAAGTGTTATAATAGCTTAAAAAGATTTAGCATGATTTATCCCATAGTTTTAATCAGTTGCATATATTTGCATTCTAATCAGTTTCAGATTGGGTGTAGGATAATGGAAATTTGTCGTTTGTGATATGGAATTATGGACTGAACATCCATAATTAAATGCCTTATAAAAATGTAAGATTCTGTTCATTTGTAATAAGAGATATCATTGGATGCGTTCTGTTATTTTTATCAACCGAAGGAGCCATCATCAGAGTGTGACACAGAAATCTTGTTGAAGAAAGGAGAAGGTAAAGTAGATTAGATTCAAGTGATTTTTACTAATTGTCCAATAAATAAAGTCAGATACTTGTTGTATATCTAACATGTGCACAGACACACACTCCAAATTTATGATTAGTGTAAACTGGATTCACATACCAGATGAAGTTAAATATAAATATATATAATATGGATACAGCAAATAATTGAGACAGTGGAGTAAGCCTCTTTTACATATGGAATTCCCTAGAAACAAGTATCACTGTGTGTATATTCACATGCATAAATTTAATATGTATGTATATATCAGACATGTACAGTGAAGTTGTATTTATCGAGACTCCATTGATGGGAATGTCTCAATATATATACTGCCTTTGGGGGAACAATTTTCCTATATTCTTCTTTGAAACAATTTGTTTGTACAGAATCCCACTTATCTGTATGAAAACATGTCTAGACTACCAGGGTTTCACTGTACATGTTTTCAAGTGGACTCAGAGGCTTGTATATAATTTGTAGAGCTCAGTTTAGATTGCCAGTGTGGCACAAATTATAATTCCTTACAATATTTGATGATCGATACTCTCTATATCGGAACATTTTGAAGTTTTTAAATGTTCAGGAATTCCTTATTTTCAGTAAATAGCGTGTTTATTTTTGCACTTTTGAAAATATATTATGATCTGCTGTGTCTGTCCAGTTTTGTCAGGAGCCTAGGTAGTTCACCTGGTAGAGTGTAGGGCTTGCAATCAATTGGTTGTGGGTTTGATACCCACCCAAGGCAGCACTGGTCTGCTCTCGTTGTGTCCTCTGGAAATGCAGTTAGCTCCCATATACTTGGCATGAAGTAGCCAATAATGTGTTGAAAGTGCTGTTAAAAACTAACCAATCAACCAACTTCCTTTTGTCAGGTTTTATTTGTAACCTATGATCCATTAGTAGTGGTTGAGAGAGGGTGATCATATTTGGTATGATTCTACACCATGATGAGTAGATGATAATGAAGGTTTCACCTTGGATACAGCACAATGTGGCATGGGGATAGGTTATGATTTTACATTTTCACAAGTATTATGGATTCTTGTTTGTAGCTTGAACTCTGTATACATCAGTTGAAATATATTTGGCATGTGTTTTCACCACAATAAGTAGATGACAATGAAATTGTTGAATTTGGGATGTACTCACTGTGGGTAGGGCTATAAGGCTGAAGACCACTATATCATAGGTACAATGGAATCTTGCTTGTAACCTGAAATCTGTATATCAGTTTAAGGAGGTTGACCTTTATTGGAACGAAGTTTAAGGAGAATGAGTATGTGACAACCTAAGGTTTCAGATGCTGGATGCAACTATAGGGGACGGAGTAGGCAGGTGTTAATGGGGGTGGGGGTGGGAGGTGCCAAAAGGAAAAAAATATGGATATTTGTGATGGCTTCCACCTCTTGGTGCAGTTGTTTGATTAAAGGTATTTTGTTTTATTACAATGCTTTCTTAATAAAATTTCAGTGGGGTTTTGTTTGTTACCAGGTCTCAAAAATTAAAGGTGCTGACATTTTCACATTAACGGTAGTTAAATTAAAAGTCAGTCTCTCTCTCTCTCTCTCTATATATATATATATATATGTATATATATATATACTAAAGCAATTTAAAAACTTTTCTGCACAGAATCTGTTGCCCAGCAGCCTGGGGCAACTAAATTTTAACTTCGGGGAATCAAGTATATCAAAGTCACAACATGGTCAGGCAACTATATTTTGATGGCTGTGATTTATAATGAGTCTATTTACTATGATGAAAAATCAATTTGTGTGGGGATCCTACAGGTCTGCTCATTCTTATGTATGCCAAGTGTTAATTGTACTAAAGATGTGATACTCACCTGCCAGAGTCAATCATGTGTAATAATCCTACTTCTTGCCATCACATGGTGATTCAGGGCTAATGCCAGATACATGTATTAAGGTCACTGGAACAGACATATTTAATTTCTGGCATTGTTTAGGGTATTGTAAAATAACAACTGCCCAAAGAGGAAACACCAGGAACAATTCTTTACTCAAATAATTACATTCTTTTTAGCCACCATTCTAACACAGCCACATACTGAGATTGTAGTTGTTTTCAATCTTTCTACTTCAGGCACATCACCTTTATCTTAGTGCCTAGATATGGATGAATTCAAAAGTAATTTACTCTTTTAGTATTCTATGCAGGTACATTATAAAGATAAATACTTGCACTGTGCTAATTATGTTTGTCTTTTCTGTTTTTCTGCTTTTTGAAAGTCTGACATAATTTAAAACTACAAAAACCAATTGGTAGCTTGCATGATACATTTATATGTAGTTTAGAGGGACAAAATTCCGCAAGATAAAATGAAGTCAAAAAATGTATAAAATGAAAAAGGAGAATTTTAGTAAATGAAAAAATAAACTTTTTATTGTGAAGACCAAAGAAATTTGTTTGGCTTAATATTCATATCAGAAAAAAAGATTGTAAATATTTGAAGCTAATAATAACTCTAAACTTATAAATAATACTGACTAGATGCACATAATAGAGAGAAAGATTTGATAATAACATTTGCATATACAGGACATGTTATAATTTATAGACAGCCAGAATAATATATATTTTAGCACTTTGAAATTGATTTCTTTTAATTGATGTTAGAGTTCCTTTGTGCTCAAGAGAATATATAGAACCTGATGAGTCATGCATATTAAAATCCAGATGTTGATTATATTATACATTTTTGGTGTCATTTATTGAGAAATGAAGTACATAATTTGATTAGACATTTGCAGTAAAATTTGATTTACTGTTAATCATATTCAGTGGAAATTTGTTAGGGAATTTCTAATATGGAGAATCATATTATTTTACTAGAAACCAGATTTTGCAATTTGGTTGATCAGTGGCAGCCAGGCCTTGGATAATTGTCCAGTCTTATATGTGTATTACTGCAATTTTAGGGGCAACCACAGTAATTTACTGGGAAACCAGGAAAAATCTTCAGGGTAACTAGTTTTTCATAGCTGGTTCCCCAGGGACAACCATGCACTTTCCAAATTTGACTACCTCTGCATTTTACATGTCCAAATACTCTGACTCGAGATCCTCTAAAGTCCTGTAACGTATCTGTTGTTTGCTGTTCAAATTTTTTTTCCCCAAGTTTCTTTTTTTGTTTTTGTCAAGGGCAGTTAACAAATATGAAATACATATTTTATAAAATATTTCATCTTTAATTGTACGGACCTGTTTGATAGTTACTTGATAAAATTGAACAAATGTAAAAGTTTCTTCTTTGTTCTGGTTTCTTTACATCAGCATTATATCAAGTTTTGAGATTGGGAAGGAGGTGGATCCTATAAATACCTTCATATATACACACACCATGAAAAAGTAAAACAGGTAGAATATGAGTAAGGTTATAAACAAGATATATCACTGTATTTTTAACTGACTCTAAGAGCCTGCCTCTTCTTTAATAAACAATTTGCCCATACCAAAGAAAGGTCTGCATTAAGAAGAATACATTTTACCCACAGTCAAAACCATCCAACAAAAATGTGTTGACAAAATAAGACATTGATGTACTCTCCTGGAAAAATAAGAGCTGGAAGTGCATTAAGTATCAAGGATGGTCTATGTACGAGCAATAAAGAAAGAAGCATCTGTCAGCAGTAAAAGCCTTACTGGATGATCATTAAATTCTACACAATTGTTATTGTTTCTTAAAACATTGGTATTTTATTAATGAGAACAATTTCTTTCTTGAGCAACTTTAACAATAAATGTGTTTCCATTGTAGATGAATATGTGTCATGAATGCATTATGAGCTTTTCTTTATAACATTGCTTGAAATTTCATACTGGATACAATTTCAGTACTTTATTTTTACCTCCAGCCACCAAACGTAATGTGTGGATTAGTCTTGTTGTATGGTTAGGGGTAACAAGTCCAAAAAAGAAATCATTTGAATTACTCAAACCGACATTGCATAAGTTGAAATATGGTAGTATGTCCCTTTTATAAGAAGGTTTCTGGTGCTGACATATAGTGTCTTATTTTACCAAGAATTCATAATCTGGAAGTAACATTCAGGATAATGTATCTTGCATGTTCAAACCATGATAGGTTATTTGTAAATTTAATTCTGCTGAAATATGTTTTAGACTTGTTTTAAGTTCATTTCTTATTTGTGCTCAGATAAATCGTGTCTGAATAAGTTTGTTCAGGATGACTACTACCAACTTCTCAGGATTCGATTTTGATAGAATGAAAAATAACACCACCTATCTGATAAAACATGTAAACATTTTTACCATTCTGTAGAAAAACAAGTTTTTCAAACCATGCCCAATACCTATGTCATTTGGAATAATTTTAAAAAATACCCTTGTCTTAACTTCATTTCTCCAAACTGGTTAACATTATTGTGGAATGTTTCTTCAGTTATTGAGGGACCTCATTCAATTTCTCTTTAGGTTATAAACTCATTTAAACCTACATGGTAAAAATGCTTTATTTTGCCCATATATTTTTGGAGTAATCGTTTTATATCTTAATTCTTATTGATTTCAGTTGGGAGAAAAATGGTACATCTTGTGTTTGATCCCACCTCTCAATGTATTGTGCCCCTAAAACTACAATGCTGATTAGTAATTGAACACCAACATAAGTACACAATATTCAAATTGACCAATCTTTGCCATATTTTCTTGGTTATGATAATGCTTGTGCAGTTCGATCACCAGTGAAATAATTGAATAGAATGGGGAATCTTATATTAATAACGTATTCCAGATGATATAAGTATTGTGCATGGTTTAATTACTTTGTTTTTTAAAAGCCGATCAAAGGCATATTGTGTCTTTATATGTCACTGTCCATCCATCCACCTGTTTATCTGTCCACTTTCTGGTCTTGTGTGTACCATAAATAGTTTCTTCACCATCTACCTTTACCAAACTTTGTGGGTGGCTTTGAAATATTTGTGGGCGGCTTTCAATTGATGAAAGGAAGACACCTGTCCATTTGGAGTGAAAAGGTCAAAGGTTGAGCACACTGAAAGGATAAAATATTAAACTTAGACAATACAGTCATGAGCGACCTCTGCTATGAGCGACCACCTGTCATGAGTGACCACAATCGTAATGCACGGATCGATTTTATTATATAAACGCACTGTCCTGAGCGACCACCTGCAGAACGCGACCAGCGACCGCGCTTTCTTGGCAAAATATGCATTTCAACACTGCTATGAATGACCGCATCACAAAAACAGAGATAAACACAACTGACCTTTATTTAACCCTTTGTAACCACGACTGCTTAAGAAGCAAACACGTTAAAAACAAAATCAAAAACTTAAAAACAAATTAGGCTGGGTACCGGTTTCTTGAATTGTACAGGTCATGCATGTAGTGTCATATGTTATTGATTGTAAACCAGACTAGAGTACATGCCGATTGCTTATTCGGAAATACCTCGGCTATTTCTGCGACACTAAAGTATGATCCATAGGACTTCCCGCGTATGGCAGCTTGTTCTAAAATAATACTGCTATGAACGACCCTATTGCGAGAACTGCGACAAACACCACTGATGTTTATTTTATCCTTTGTAACAACGACCGCTTCCAAAGTAAAGACTGTTCTAAAAATAAAATATTATAAAAACAAATTAGACTGGCTACCGGTTTCCTAACTTTTGCAGGTCATGCATGTAGTTTCCTTTGTTCTAGACTGTAAACCAGACTAAAGTACATGTCACTAACTGCCATTGTAGTGCCAAAGTCAATATAGCGGTCGCATACATCATTTGTCTTTGGAGTTAATCCCTAATGCCTGGGGTGCATGAGGTCTTTGTTTTTGTCTTTAATACCAGTAGGTGAGAATCATTTTCCGGATTCGATTGTCATTGCGAAAGGCTTGTGTTGTTTGTTGGGGTGTTTTTGATAATACAGTGATTACAACCCACACACCAAACCATCATCTGTTGACCTTAGTGCAGCCGGTTACATCCTCTGTTTATAGAGTTAATCCCTTTGTATCTTTGGTGAATAAAGTCTTTGACTGTTATCTCTAAACAAATTTATTCTGTCTTTTTATTTCATTCATTGGTACATATACATTGTATATGTATTCCATATTTCCCCAAAGCCTGATCAAAACCGCTACAGTCGTTATTACAATTGATCCCTTATAGCATTAACACCTAGCACTTTAATAACAATGGCAGAACCCAAATGAAAAAGAGACAAATTCTAACATTGTAGGAAAGAATTAATGTAATTGAAAGAAGTGAAAAACGGGAGACCGTTTGCAACATAGCAGCCATTTGAAATGTCGGTAAAACTCAAATTTAGGGTGTTATAAAAGACAAAAAGTCAATTAGAAACGAACTCATATGCTAATACTAGTACATGTACGTGTGATCTTCAAATATAAATGTGATTCACGTTTAATGATAGATGTATATCTTTATTACTATTTGAAATTATTTTCAGATTAATGCATGCAATATTTTAACAAGAACTATGAACAAAGAATACAATAAATGTACATGATTGTGCTTATTTTTCCCTCTTAAAAAGTGCTGAATTTCGACCTTGGAAACTGGTCTTTTTGTACAAACCTGTTATGAGAGACCACCTGTCTTGAGAGACCGCTTTTTGCTGGCAGAAGGGGCGGTCTCTCATGACAGGTTTTACTGTATACTTTAACCAAACTTTACTTATGTGTTGCAGTAGAGTCAAGGAAGAATTTGTGGGATTTAGGGAGGTCAAATGTCAAGGTTTCGGTGACTGGAAAAAAATTTGTTTAAATTACTTTAGTTCTATACTACCTACTGTAATTAAACATTGTGGAATACTTGCAGAGGTAATGGTCACCTTGGGAATAGGTGTAGTACTTTTGTTCTGTAATATGTGAAATTGCACACATTTTCTATATGACACGAACAACAGCTTTCATTCTTTTAAGGTGGGGCATTTTTCTGTCAGATTACAACATTTTTGTCTTGAAAAACAAGTCTTAAAAATGCATAATCTTGTCATCTATAACCATCTATAGAATTGTGTTTTTATCATAAATGTGGCACATCAGATTCTAGATTTATTATGGCAGATGAGTTGTAATCATTATTACTTTTTTAAATACTATACATAATCATTCTGTTACTTTCAAACCACTTAATATAAACTGCAGTAGTTGATACTTGTAACTACATTTCTGGTTTATGTCTGGAGTTCTGTATGTCAGTTGACGTTGTATCAGCTGTGTATAGATCAGTTGAAGAGACTGTTTTTAAGCGATAGGTGGTTCTTTTATAAATGGGAACAATAATGAAAGACTATGAATTCAGTCTCAGGGGACTTCATATATAATTTCATCGGCTATAGAGAAAGCTCATATATTTATACACACACACACACACACACACACACATATATATATATATATATATATATATATATATATATATATATATATATATATATACATGTTTGTAATATTTTGAATAACTATAATGTTACAATGTAGTTATATTGTCAGCACAATGATATACTGTTAACCAGTTTATAAGAGCTTCACTAGATCAAAAGCCTTATTGATATCAACAGGAACAGTACCTGTTTGTTAGCCATATCCAGGACACACAGCAGTTTGTGATTTAAGGAGACCAGTGCAGTTTTGCCGGAATGATTATGTTGGAAAGTAAATTCATTTGGAGATAATAGTGCATACTTATTTAGATTAGATATTTAAAAAAATAAAAATTTGTTTTTCTAACAGTTTATGTAGTGTAAGTTCGGAAATGAGCCTGAAGTTACTGGCATATTCTTTAGGACCAAACTTTAAAATTGGAGTAAGCTTTACACTTTGTCATTTTGGTAAAATTAAATAAGACTGGCTAAAACTGTTACCCTCTCTGAAGTGACAGGAGCAGCTGATCATAAAAGTCATTTACCTTTTGATCAAGTACTCTGGCTTTCTGAATGTACGTTTCATTGTTAACAATTTAGTACAAAGCTTTCTGATCTATTGATAATGTAGAATTTGGCATTCCTAGGAATTATTTTAGAGAAAAATATTTGAGCTTCATTGTGTTAGTTTGTGCCAGTGATTCTTTTATTTGAGATGCTATGTTGATTAAGAAATCATTAGAGATATTTTCTTTATTATTCTCATTATTTACATAGTTACCTTGAACTATGAGACAATGAGATTTACTTGTTAGATTAGCTGCTTTGCCAGCATTAGGTTCCTAAAAGATGTTCCTTACAAAATTGAAAGCAATTTATTCTTTTGAAAGCATATTCTGGTATGTTTTGTTTGCATGTTTGTTTTTAAAAACCTTCTTTTTGTCCAAGTTTTGTATTCAGTATGTTTTGCAATTGCCCTATGGTGATCTTAATAGTTCACCTGACCATAAAGTCATGTGATCTTATGTTATGTTCCCGTGTTTCTCTTTCATCCATGTGTCCATCAAGAACTGGTTGTAACAACTTTAGTTGTTATCTCTAAACATATTTTAATAAAAGTCCTACCTAGTCTGGTATCTTCTAGATCTCCATTGTGCAGAATCTATACATGTTAATGAGATTATCTAGCACCTGTTTATTTGAGCTTATTAACGCTGAACATACTGTATTTCGGATCAGGTTTTGATCAGATAGCAAGGTTTTGGAAAAGTTATTTGTCTTGAGCAACATCCATGCATATTAGGAAGGTGATTTGGCACTTAATTTGCTGGGTGTATTGCCAGTCAGGAAGCAGTGTTCCAATCGGATTTTGCAGCGTTTTGTAACTGCTGTTCCAGTAAAACATACTTGAGACACAGGGAAGGCATCTCCAATGTTGAGTAGTCACCCATAGATATAGTTTATAATTTTGGATCATTTTCATGTGAACTCTTTGAGTAATCAGAGTACACTGGTATATATGTTAACAACAACTGCCTTCCCTGTGTACCATGTATGCATAACAGATTGTACTTAAACTGATTTAAACAAGACATTACATTGTTCTGACCTTGAATAAATAATTGCAGACATATGATGTTACTTTTGGATTGACCGATAATAACAGATCTTTCTACAATCTTAGTGCCTATGATCTTCAATACAATCAAAAAATTCACAAGATTGAAAGATGAGCAGATACTTTACATTAGGGATATATGTGTACAGAAATCTTGTCCTTGTATAATGTTTAGTTTCAAAAGCATCAGCCAGGTAAGCAATATCAAGTCTACTTGGGTCTCCTTGTGTTTAATTGCATCTGAAGTGCCCATTGTAGGCCAGTGAGGTTTCAGCATCACATGTTTTCATCTTTTGGAATACAATGAGATTGATCCATCCTCAATTCCCTATATGACCTGGCATTGTTTGTGAATTGATGCATCAATATTTAGGATAATTTTGATATCAAGTGGAATATGTACCTACAAGCAGGTGATTTTTCATCCTGTTTATGTATTCATTTGTTCTTTTAAGTCAGATTCTAACAATTTATTAGTCTTAGCTTGAATATGCTATATAGTCTTAGCACATAGATTTGATAATCAGTACCATGCTGGCAGTCTTTAGGCTATATTTATGAAAAGTTTTCACAAAACTTTACCATGTAAGCATTAATCAACCAGACTGGATCAACTGCAACAGTAAGGTGTAAAAAAAAAGAGCCTTACTGATCTCCTGTTTAGTAAGAGCTCCTCTAACCTGTTTATAAGGAATCGGTTAACTTTTAAAATACAAATATGCCTCTTTCTTTGACTTGAAATTCTTGTAATGTTTTCTCTCAATGCAGTAAAATTTCCAAAAATGTATATAAGAATGATTGCATGCAATAGATCAATAGAGCAACATTGTTGCTAGATGAGGGCTAGAGTTATGATTTAAAATTTTGACAGCCAGCAATATTTGTAAGGTGCTGAAAAGTGCCAAATGTTGCAAACATCCAGGGTTGTCCAGCTAATTAAAATGGACACAAATGGATGTGGGTCAGCTCATTATTACAGCATCCAGGGCCTCCCGCTAATAAAAACATACATAAAGTGGATGTGGATACATAAAGTGGATGTGGTTACAAGAAAATTTGTTCCTCCCTATGCATTATTAATACATATTACAACAAATTCTTTGTCACAAGAGTCTTTTTTTCATTTTGTATGCAATGCTGATATTTTACGTAGACTTTCTGAATAGTAACCAGTTTTATAGTGATATCACTCTAATTATAGCTTGCAATAGTTGTTTTCAGAACACAGTTTCTGTGCCTTGTGCTGCATTAAGTTTTATCTTTACTGGTCATATACCAAAAGAGCTTATGGGATAATTTGTTGTCTGTCCATCTATTAGCACACGTTTGTTATCACTACTCCTAAACTAACAGGATTGCCATGAAACTTGACACATAGATTTATCCCAAAGTCAAGTTGGTCCTAAATGAAAAGGGTGCCACTTGGACATCCAATATGGCCACCACAGCAGCCATCTTGATAATCTGGATATCTCTATTCCTCCTAAATAGATGGTCACATCAACACGATGTTTTCATTGAAAGATTTCTTATATCTAGTTGGTTCTAAATCAAAATGGTGCTGATCTTGCATCCAGTACGGCTGCATTAGCAGCAATCTTGAAAATCTTGTTATTGTACTTCTGGATGGAAGGTCATATGAACATGGTGTTTTTATCAGAAGACTTGTTATGTTGTCTAGTTGGTCCAAAATGAAAATGATGCAGATCTGACATACAATACAGCCACAATGACAGCCACCTTGAAAATATTGTTATCGCTACTTCTCCTGAATCAATGGTCTTCTCAACATAGGGTTTTCACCAAAAGAAGATTTACAATGTCTAGTTGGTTCTAATTGAAAATAGTGCTGATATTACATCCAATATAGTCACCATGGTTGTGATCTTTAAAATCTTGTTTGTGTTCAAGAATATCAGATATGGTTTCAGCAGTAGATATTTAAAAAGAAGAACAATTCTTATCTTGAATTCCTGGTAATTCTTTTGGGCCACTAGAGCATCAATCAATGCTAGGTACTCTTGTTCTCTTAATTTAGTCAAAGCTTGAAAATCTCTGAGTGTATTCAAACATTTGTGTGAAAAACGTCAATGGAAATCATACATTGCACAAAAATAATTGATTTTTCTCCCTAGATCTTTGCACCTGTTCCCACGAACTAATGTAGTAATCAACCACAATTAATGAACAATTTGTATCTACTTTTCCATGGTACATGCATTTTTTTTATATATACATCCACTTTTTGGCAGAACATATATGCTAATACCATGTACATCTGTCCACTAACGTTCCGTTTTGCTTCAGTTCTACAGCACCTATCTTCGCCAAACTGTATAGATTATGTTCTTGATGAAAGAAAGAAACAAACTGAATTTTGGGTTTTGATAGGTTGACTGAAAGAAATAAAATGGTTTCTGCAGAATAACATTAGTTGTACATAAGAGACATGTACCAAACTTTGTGAATGGCTTGCACTTGGAGTAAGGAAAAAGCCTATTGATTTTGGGGTTGAAAGTCAAGATCAGAGGCAAAGACGAAAATGGTTTCTACACAAATATTTCATTTCTCAACCATGTACCTTCACATAAGTTTGTGGATGACTTGCATATTGAGTAGCAACGAAGTATATTGATTTTTGGGGTCAAAAGGTCAAGGTCACTGACTGAAAGAAAACAAAATGTTTTCTAATAACTTTAGTTCCAAACCATGCACCGTGATCAAAGTTTGTGGATGGCTTGCACTTAAGGTCTGAAAAAGGCCTATTGATTATAGGTCAGGTCATTGTGGCTCTAAAGAAACTGGGTTTTGCAGAATATCTTGTGTTGTAGAGTAAGTTACTTGATCAATAATTTAGGCATCTGAGGCTAGAATTTGAAATGTATAGAGATGACAGTGAAACACAGAGTTATGAATGTTTGAACACGAAGTATTTTTTTCTTCTCAAACACTTTCATGTGTAGGATCATGTTTTGCATAGCAGAACACTCATGCAGGATTTTTCTGTTGTATCGAGCTTGACTGTTATCCTTCTTCACATGACGTCAAAATAACTACATATTACTGACATATCCGACTTTATACTGAATTGTAAACCAATTGGAATCCCTTCTTTCGAATGACCCAAAAGTTTTGATGAATATTTTGTCCTTCTTAATGCTCTCTCTCTCTCTGTTGACATTTTGTTATTCACATTTTGTTTTTCCATTCCTGTGAAATAAACACCCATATATACTGATGTGGGATAGGGACATTTCACCATCAGTCTCATAATTCATCGGAAAGAGCTTGGGAAAGCCTCAGTTATGCCCATAAATTATGACACTTTGTTGGGATTTTTTTCATCATGTGCTTAAAAGACCATCTTGTGTGTGCCCTAATATGTATACGAAAGTGAAGTATCACTAGAACTTAAAACTCGTTAACGAGGAGATTATAGAGTAGGAAATTCCCACGAAGGTTATGAAATGAACAATCGTACTGTGGAAATTCAGGTGTATTTACACTACTGATTCTACACCCATGGTTAATAAGTTCATTGATAGATCCAGATTAGAGTAAAGAAATGAAAACAATGATTGGAAAGAAGCACGAAAAAGTACTGCCCATTTAAATATAGAAGAGCGACACATCACCTCCCAACATAACACTTTACTATGTTCTATTTGATCTCCAAACATAATACATTGCTATGTTCTATTTCATCTCATAACATAATACTTTGATATGTTCTATTTGATCTCCTAACATAATACTTTGGTATGTTCTATTTGATATTTGCTGTTCTTATTTTTTATCATCAATCGATAAAGCAAATGTTTACTCAAGATAGATGTTTGCAGCTGACATTTTTGTACCTTATTAAAGAGGATGACTGCATAACATCCGTCATTTTTACTGGACATGACCATGCAAATCAAGACATTTCTACATTAGTGGCGGGTGGACGTGTTCTGTAACACCGTCACACATCGAAGCTAAGCAAGCCTTATTCAAGGGAGGTAATGCAGTCGGTAATTTTTGACGCTAACTGTTCTTTACTTTTAGCGGTACATGTCAGGAATTCGATTTGAGTAAATATGAGCAGAGAAATGGCTTTTTTAAAATCAACACACAATGTTCTACAAAATGCATGAGAAATTTATATTTGAAGATTTTCTCCATAATTGACATTTAAGTTTATATGTAGTTACTATACTGTACCCAAACTATCGGTTGTGAATTTGGGTTGCGTTTTAAGTAGTATTACCTATCCACAAACATAATAGATCTGAGGTAATTCATATATACTTACCGCAAGATTCACAAAGATTCAGATAATATATAGTTATATGCAAATAAGTCAAAGCAGTGTCGGGTAATATATAGATACCAGGAGGATAAACCAGGTCAGATAAACAAGGTTTGTTTGTAATATCGATATATTACATGAATTTGTTTTAGAATTTTGCAAGCCATAATTAACAGTTGTATCCGGTAATGTTAATTATCATAGAAAGGTACATAAATTCACTTTTAACGGCTAATTTTAATTATTTGCAGATAATGCTAATTAGATTCAGTTAATATATGCATGCCAGGTAGATAAACTATTTGTTTTCCCGGCGGTACTATGTATTAACTGAATGTTTTAAATATTTCGTGACCGATAGTTTGATTTGGCTTCATGGAATACATCTTCACAGAAAAAGATAGATAACAGTGCATTACCTGTCAATTTAGTTAAATGCAGATATTGCTAAATAGGTCCAGGTAATATAGGGATACTTGGCAGATGAACTAAGTTTGTCTGATGTAACTATATAATCCCTGAATTGTGTGAATTTTGCTTGCTATATATAAGTTTCACACAATGGCTGGTCAGTGGTCAGGAATCGATCGGTTTGCTGTTATTTAGAGTCATATACCTTTCACATGAGGATTGATTTCACATTCGTTATTATATGATATATTGTATTCAGAATGATAACAGTGATGATGACTTTAGCATTATAAATGAGCATATTAGAAATTAAAAATTCATATTGTATCTACATGTTTGTATTTGAAAAACAATTTAAATATTATAGACTTGGCTGGAAACAGTACATATTGTTCCGGTTTTTCATCATATATCAACAATGCACGATTTCATGCAGTTTGCAACCACTGTTTTATTATGCATCCCCAATCCCTTTCAAAACTTATGGTATAATTCTACGTGCAGCCTCCAGGACTTACTTCAAAATATAATGTTTACACTTAAAGCAACTAGCATATAGTGCCAACTTTCTCACTCTACTCGTTATTTTCTTTTATAAATTGCTTTTATTGTAGTTGCAGAGATTACATAATTTTCATAACACACCACATGAGCCTCCCCTTACAAAGGAAAATTATATTATCCCACAGTTCGTCTCCTCAAAGGTGAGAGGTAAAACTGTCATTGAGAAATATTTGACCTATAGAAAGGAACTACCTTAAAAACTATATCAAAAATAATTATGCAATATGTATGACCCACACTAGTCCAAAAGTATTTGGGACCCCAAAACTTAATCTGACATTTGCATAGACAGTCATGGATGACACCATATGTCCCAATCACATTCGCAGTTGAGGCTGAAAAAAAAAAAACAAAAAAAAAACAACTGAACTTGTCTCTAAAGAGCAGTAAGAAAATGGACAGTGTTGGGGATTTCTTATATTTTATTTTGTTGTTGTTGTTGTTGTTGTTGTTGTTTTTATCCTGTAAACAGTATTTGAAGAAACAAAGTTATTTCAGACGAAACAGAAGGTGAAACTGTAGAGAATCACAAAGAGAATACACGGAGCAAACTTGTAATACGTTAAGAGTTTTGCTTTGTCTAGAGTTTGCACGTGACCATAAGGTAATGGAATTGTATTGTCAAAAAAGCTTGTCGTCATACATATACAATTCTACTTTGTTCGTTTACATTCTATACATCTCGTGATTGTATGATCTACATAAATTCAATCGATGCAAATTTTGTTTAACTCCATAAGCAATCTTTGTTCATCTCAATTTTGACATTATTCTTTATTGTTTGTTGTAAATGAATAATGTTTTGACCATCACCCGCACAACTCTCTTAATTGGAACACACTTTTGCTCATCCTTAAAAGTCCAGGAACTTTGTTATTCATTTGTGGGATACCAAATATGTTGAACTTTTGTTAGTCACTATTTTCAAAAAATTTCATGTTATCCTTTATGTCACCGTGTAAGTTTTCTGTCTCAAGATTGATAGGCAATTAATCCGTATCAGTCCTAAATTTTTTATTTTTGTTTGTTTTTAAGCTTATTAATGTAAAATTGGTACATTAGGCATTGAGATAACTCTAACACTGTAAGACCACTGTAAACAGATTTTTTGAAAATATTAACTATCTTGTTTTCCATACTAACCAGTACTAACTCGTAACCAGTACTAACTCATAACCAGTACTAACTCATAGTCAATAATTGTTATCTTTGCATATGAGAGAGTTCGTTTGGGCAATTTAAACAACGTATCATCATCAGCACATATTTTAACTGTTGCTCTTATTCTGAGATTTTCCATCTATTTACAGAGTGCAGTGTTGTTCATCAATTTAAAGAAGTTATTTTCGAAATCATTGTTTTGCAATGGAGATGAATCAATTTCATCTGTAATTAATTTCTCATATGAGTAGTGTTTGAAATATTCGTGCAAATATAATACTATCTCCAGTCTAGTTTTAAAATGCACCCAGTATCATAGTCATGTGGAATTTTGAAAAACAATTCTGCTAAACATCTAATTTGTTGATAAGTTTCCCACCTTCTTTTACCAGCATGTAATGAGACATCCACTAATTGTAGATATTTTGCTTTCAATAGCCTCAACCAATTTATTACGTTGCTATTAGTGATGACACATCATCGAGTTTTTGTGACGTCAATCAAGTTATTAGAAGGTAATAATAACCATAGACTTAACGGTAGTTAATAATGACTACTATTTATATCTGAGGTCTTTTTCTATTGAATGGCCAAACATGTTTCGATTGTGTGAGGAGAGGGACATTAGCAAACTGATACCCAGATAGCGCTCTCGCTTTTCTCGAAACTGCCACCACAAGTTGATTTCTGCCGCTTTCTTGCAGAAACGCGTGCTCAGATTAATTTTTCAAGAAATTCGCAACAAGTAACAGGAAGAATAGAAATGTTAGAGGTTTGAGTCAGGAATTCAGCACTGTTATTGTAAATTTTTCATTTTCTTTGTCAACATTCAACAACAAAAATGACTCAGATAACAACTCAAAACGAGGCAGATCCTGGAGTTACACTGTTTGCGCAGGCAATGACGTTGTTTATTGTATGTCACTGGAGAAAAGATTTTGATATCCGATGTATTTTAAAGAATACGACAGAAAAGGCCGGGGACGTTCAGAGTGCCTATGACCTCTAGTATCGATCGGATCATCCCTCGGCCGTTTCCGTCAGATCGTGAAATAACATCGGAAGTAGATGTAGGAATACACATCAATTTGATGTGTTTGATGATTCGCCTCACATGTTACAACAGCAAAGCTCGACAATGTTCCGATTGTGACTTTGTCTCCTTCCGCCACCATATAGTTACACAGTTCTCAATGGCGACGGATTACATCTGAGGTTTCTTTCTCGACATGACGGAAAAGGCCAAGGATGATCCGACTTCTCTAGTCTCAGCGTGGGTCATTCGGCCCGGTTCAGCTTCTGCTCTCAGCAACGAAAAGCCGAAATATAGTATGTGAAACAAAAGAAAAAAGAAACGAAAAGTAAAACAGCAGCGAGGCGGCATAAATTTTGGAGCAATAGATGGCACTGTCAGCTTTGATTAAAGGTAAACTAAATCAATAATGAAAGCTTGCGATGTCAATACACACCTTTAATGTAGCTCCAAAATTATTTATATTAGGCGGGATTAATATTTACTATATATTAGCCTAGTGTAGTTTCTGATGTTATGTATTTTATGGCATCATAATATTGATGATGTCAGTATTGTCTAAAGTACATGTACATGAAGTAAAAATGTATCTGCTTAATGTGAACAATGCGCAGAGGGGCGTAGGTTTTGTCTTATTTTCTCCACACTGATAATGGCAAATTCCCCATGCAGACACCGTCTGGGCAGGCCGAGACGACACTATTCTCACATTCATATGTGTGTATGATCCTGTTTTGCCACGTTGAACACCGCCTCAGGATAGCTCTATATTACCTCACAAATGACCTTTATCCTGACTCGTGGACTATTTTAATCTTCTACTGCGAGCATAGTGCACACACGGTAGCAAACAACTTCTCGATTTCCATTGTCACTTAAACATTCTTTCACATTAATAAAGATAAACATTGATTTCAACACATTTTCGTGTTAACACGAACAGTGGTTGAAGTTAAGTGTTCCTCAAACAGGCCATTTCACACTGATTGATCTAACTACACAAAGGGCTTCCTTAGTCCAATTTAGAGTTGAAAAAACCCGTTGTTATAATTGTAATTTCTTTGTTTAATTTCATATTTTAATTATTATTTTCAAGGGTAAATCAATTCTAGATGAAAGTTTAATCGAGGACCATTTCATTTTGCTGTCTGTCTCGAATTAATCTTATGGATTATTGTGGACTTTTGTTTTTTTACCTGTTCACATCTGTATCATTGCGCAAGCTATATGCAGTTCACAGTTCAGACGCTGTTTATTGCCATTACCATGACCATTTCAACCGCTGTTCTTTGATAGCTAAAATGTGTTTAAACATCATTTAAAATTTACAATGAATTTTTCAGTGCAAACTTTTACGCTCTATCTTAAGGTAAGGAAATTTTCCATGAGCGTTTTGCTGTTTGAAAGTTTTGTCAATATTCACAATACGCCATTTTGATTTTGACCCACATTTTTGTTCAGAAAAGTGAGAAAAATAATCCATCATTATGCTTCAGTGTAGGATAGGGTCAGAATTTTGCATCAGACACGGGGCTTTGCTGAGTGTCTTACTCAAAACTAAGATCCCGATGGTAGATTTTTTCTATCCTGAAACGTTTCCCTGTGTAAGTTATTTTTACCGCTATATGGTTGACATTATATCCTGAAAACGCTTATAATGAAGATGCGTCAGGGGCTTCGCGCCATGGGTCCCACCAGGTTTTATATCTCATACATCCCTTATCTACTTGTTTACGCCCCCACCGAATCCCAACGATATCCCTGGATTCTTCCCTGGGAAATCTTTTTTTTGTCTTTTTGCAACAGCTATTTTTAGCATATCACTTAAATGTTTTCACTACTATGCTGGTAATGCATAGTAAAGATGGTTCTATCATGATGCCAGTCAGACGAGATCATTTAACGAGCAACATTAAACAGACCGTATGTATTTTACCGACCCAACTGGAGAAACGCGTGCTCGCGCGCGCGTGCGCCTTCACCCCCCCCCCACATACACAAACACGTACGGTGCTACCTCCTGGCCAATAATTCATGCAGTGTGCTATTTGTTCTTAGGGCACATGAAATGTGGTAAATTCTTTTCGGAGTATATTTGTTGCAATCGTTAGGCACTTTACATGCGCCCTTGAGGTAAAGATATTGATGAAAGTGAAATGTATGAGACCAATTACATTAGGTTTATACATGTACCTAAAATGCCTAACAGATTTTGGAGTATGCCAGTTATTAAATCTCCAGATATTGTGAGGGCAGCGTACCACCCAGTTTCGTCAGAGAATGGTGTCTTGTTTAAACAGACTAGGGACAATGCTGCATATCTATCTATCTATCTATCAGTCTATCAATCTGTGTATCAGTACATGTAATAATACCCAATTACTCCGGAAAATATGCATGTTCATGATAAGAGTCTCACCAAATGGTGGAAGCAGAACGTCACGCTCTCCTACTAATAAACATTGTTAATCCAAAAACAGTGTAAAAAGCTATTAATTACCTTTTACTATCAAAAGCCCATCCTAGACCACCGCTTTTTCTTTACTTTTCGAAGATGGAGTCATCCACAGATAACCCGATTATGATAAGATATGTCAATATTGTAATGATGACTAGCATTACCTCACTCCTTAACTCTATCAAGATTTTGAAAGTATTTTGGCAGCTGAGGCAAAATCACATCTCACTTTCTCATGTCTTTGCACTTTATTCATGACACAAGAAAGCATTTCACTTATTGTACAACTGAAGCCATTTACTTCCTATCGCTGTGGTGTATACATAAAGTTGAGTTACATCCCCTCACGATCATATGGAATTTCAAAACATAACTTATAGACTTCTGGCTAAAACAGCAGTAAATTAGCACAATAGAAAACAACATTAAACTGGTATTTCCTTTCCGCAATTACTCCCAACAAAACTGCACAAAAAAAAAGAAGTTCACAGTCAAAGATTTAAGATGGCTGGCTAGCTAGGATTAACTTTGGGTGAGCACTTACTTTGCAATTCGCAAGGAAAAGCATCATATTTGCATGTACACTTGTTTCAAATATGAATTAAATTGCCAAAAGTTACGTATATTGAGACATCAGTAATGAATTGGCTGTCCCTAAAAATGTGCTGATCCTAGATAACAGATATAATAGTTTAAAAAAGTTTCAATTATTAAAACAAAAGGATGACATATACAATGAAATTACAATCATCTTTGAGAAGGTTTAAATGAATTTCGAAGAGATAATTTACATTTTTCAGATCAGTCGGTTAATTGTAACATCAACATATCACACTTGTTTCTTGTTCATGGTGTATGCCAACTAGACTTTTCAAGAATATAAATAATGATGAATTCAAATAAAGGAAACGAATGCCCTATTCATTCTTTCTTTGTGTCAATATGCCACGTAACATTTCGATAGTCTCAAGTATTATTTATAATCATTGTAGCTTCAATTTATGGACAAAACAAATAGGTTCTCCTACCATTTAAATATTATGACAGCTTTCATGTTGCATACTTTGGCAATTAGAACAATGTTTAAGGGATGTGCTTCAACTAGATACATTTACGTTGCTCCATAAATAGGTACTAAAGTCTACATTTGTTAAAGATGTATTTCATACACGTCCACAATATCACAGTCACCGTACGTCACAATGAAACTGTTCTTATCCCTGGAGAATCGGATCATGATCGGTCTCTTGTCTTTTTTTTTTACAGAGAACAGTGTCTTCACGAGCTTCTCTGCTGCTGATATCTGCTGGACGCACTCCGAATGAAATCCACATAGGTAAATGTTTCCCTCTCTATCAGTGTCGATACCTGATGCATAAGTCGGGTCCTGATTCGTGTAGGTGAACAGGACATTCCATGTCATATTGTAGGCGACAAGTTTATTCCCAGTGTGATACGATATATACATAACTGAGTTAGTCGTATCCGTTGTGATATAAAAAGGACCAAGAAGTTTCAAACTTTGAAAAGTGTCCATGCGGACGGTCCTGATCTCCTTTCCATGCATATCCACTATTAGGACACTATGTTCATCTTTATATGTTGTGATTACCATTTGGTCCTTCACTACTGCTATACCTGAACACTGAAGCCTCGTTCTGATCTCCCTGACCTTCAGCATCTTGTCCTTGGTCCCGATGATCTGGATTGTTTTCTTATATGGAATCGTCACGGCCACCTCGGTGTCAGATAACGAGCAAACAGATCATGGCATTCCTTGCAATTTCATACACTCTTGACACTTATAATCTTGTCCAAACATCTTAATTTTGGAATTCTTGCAGTCAATCGGTAGCATTCTACTATACTTCGAGTGCAAAACGCCTGATATGTGACAAACACTAGTATCTCCTGATACTTTCACGTTAAACGCTGACACCTTTACGGCTTTCCCTTCCTTTAGTAAAGTTCTGGCAGGTCCACTCACGCTAACTGACCGAAATTGTGTTTCAAAAACGTCTGGACAAGGTGAACAATCGAATTCTTTGCAAATCAAATTTATCTTCCCGAATTCGCTTATGGTATTCACAAATGTCTGAAAAGTTTTATCAATGTCTAAAGCGATCATGACTTCTTTAATGCTATTTTGATAGTCAGATATGGCCCGAAACTACCTACGCTGATTATGATCCAAATTGTGGAGCATAATGAATTTCTGGATCTCGGACCCGTGGATTATGACGAGTTCAAGCTGGATCCGATCATTGTTAATAGCGGTAATCAAACTTTGTCCCTTGGTTTCTTCGGTTTGAAGGTTTAAATTTTCAGATTTGTAATTGCTTTCTAGAGATGTAATGACATCATCTTCAAGTTTCTGTAACTTTGCAATCAGCTGGGTTTTGATGGAGTGAATATGTTGCAAAATGTCGGCCTTGTCCTTTTGAATGTTGTCGGCATTTACTTTGATCTTGCGTGTTATTTGTTTTAAATGATCCTCAAAATTGCATAGGTTAGCTTCCACTTCTTTTGATATATTTTTGTCATTAAACGACTTTAGCATGTCGTCGATCATGACAACTCGATCGCATTTTCGATGCTCCAGAATTACGCAAGTATTACAGCACAGTGTTTTGTGATCACTGCAGAAGAATTTTATACGCTTACCAGAATGCTTGGGACATACTTCTGTGGTGGACAGATTGGGTATCACAAAGCAAGACTCATCACCATCACTTTCGTTTATGATATGATGCCGACTTAATGAAGGGAATCCGTCATGGTATTGCTTGCATGTCATGCACATAGATTGGTCACAGTCCTTACAAAAGCATGTTGCCAATGATTCTGTTCCCTGCTTTACACACTGGTTACAAGATTTCCTTGCCTTTTTTCCTACAGAGATATATAATATGGAAGATACAATGCTGTTCACAGGTAATGTTTCCTCCCACTGCTCAATGTTGATATTAGGATCAGATGAGGGTGTATCCGTTCTACACGGTATCAGGACATCTCCCCCCTGGACATTTCCCCCCCCCCGGACTTTTCCCCCCCGACATACCCCCCCGGACATCTCCCCCCTGGACTTTCCCCCCCCCCCATCAAATAGGACTTTTCCCTCCCCAGTCATTTCCCCCCCCCATTATCTTTATGCTACTTTATTTATATATAGTAACATTTAGCTTTGATATATACTTGCACCTCGCATCACCGTTAGTGCATAGGTATGACTGTTGTCACCTGAAATAAATGCATTATCAAATGTAAAATATCTACTTTCCTGACCTCTCTCTCTCTCTCTCTCTCTCTCATACAATCATGCTTTTACTCACTGTAGAACAGGAGGTTTCTTTGAAGTATGAAGAGGCTTCAGTCTAACCTTTATTTATTGTGCATATTTGGTATATTTAAGATAAACAACAGAAGGATTAGCCATCGTTCAATTAATTGTAGTTGTTTCAGTACAGTACTCAGGCCAGATGTCAACATAAGCGGATTATGATGTAACAATGCACTGTAAAGATGGGTTTGTCAATACGAACAAAGGATTTGTTTATGTAACATATAAATTCCAGTGCATTGTATTGCCAAGTTTGTGGCTTCCTTTCGTGGTTCCTTCGAATTTCTCCACTCCAGATCCATGATTGTATGTACAAATTAAAAAGCCAAAAAGGCTGTCGCCAAAAGTGAATGTAGGGCAAAAGTTAAATTAAATGAAGATCTGCCAGTAGTTAGTTACCTGCATGAGCACACTCATACTGCTGATTCGGTTCATTGTGAGGTTTTGACGGTCCGGGCAAGTATCAAACGAAAAGCAGAGGAAACTGAAGAAACACCGCAACAAATTCTGGGTCAAGAATTGCAGCAACTAAGCCAGCAAGCTGCTGTTCAGATGGTGCCAATTCGACATCTACGGAGAAACATCAGAAGAGTTAAACAGAAGAAGAATGCAGTTCACCCTCTTCCAGTCGACCGCACATTTGAAATTCCAGAAGAATACAAGAGTTTGGCTGATGGAGAAAATTTTCTACTCTACGACAGCGGATGTGATGACCCCAACCGAATCTTGATTTTTGAAACAGAACGCACACTAAATTTGATTAAAGATTCACAGCATTGGTTCATGGATGGAACTTTCAAGGTGGTACCTGAACTGTTTTTTCAATTATATACAGTACAAGCTCTTGTAGCTGGATCAATTGTTCCGTGCTTGTATGTTCTCCTACCAAACAAAACACAGGTTACTTACTGTCGTTTATTTGAAGAAATCAAAGTGCTGCAGCCTCAAGTTCATCCAACAACAATTACGACGGATTTCGAAAAGGCTGCAATTAATGCAGCCACCGAGTGTTTTGCAAACGTTGAAATACATGGCTGCTTCTTCCATCTTGCACAAAATATATGCAGAAAAGTTCAATCTGTTGGACTGCAGGATCGATACCAGAATGATGAAGATTTTGCCTTGTCAATTCGGATGATTGCTGCGTTAGCATTCGTTCCAAGCGAAAAGGTCATCGAATCGTTCGAAACACTTCAGGAATCGTTGTCAGAGGAGTTTGCCACTGTCATGGATTATTTTGAGGACAACTACATTGGTCGTCTCCGTCGTAATCGCCGTGCAGTAGCGGTGTTCGATAAAAGCATTTGAAGTGTGCATTCACGTGTTGCCAACAGTTTGCCCAGAACAAACAATGCTGTGGAAGGTTGGCATAGAAAGATGCAGTCCGCAGTTTCCTGTCATCATCCAAATATCTGGAGCTTCCTTCGGATTCTTGAACGTGAACAGAGCTTAAATAATGTCAACCTAAATCAGATCTTCGGTGGACATTTGCCTGAACAACCAAAGAAGAAGTACAAAGACTGTTCTTCGAGAATTGCAAACATAGTCGCCGACTTCGACAATCGTGACATCATAGAACACTTAAAAGCAATTGGTTACAACATTAACTTTTAAACAATACATTTTTTTAATATGTGAAAATGTTAACTTTCTTTAACACTTACTACTTACTGCGTGTGCAGTGCTGTGCTGTGCTGTGCGTGTGTGTGTATTTTCGAGGTGAAGAGATATCTTGAGATATCTGCTTTGTTGATATCAGTTCACTATTTTGAATGAATGGAATGTCAGTTCACTATTTTGAGTGAGTAAACTATCAAGTCGCTATTTTGAGTGAAAACATCATTTGTTTTGCTATTGTGAAAATCGTATTTTCATTTTGTGATATACCATGAATCGTTCGTTTTTTTTTTTTTTGTCCTGGTACCGTATATGACAATGTGTTTGCATTTGTATTTGTTGCATTAGTAGGATCGTGCTAATTATGTTAATTCGTCCAATATTTGGACCCATACACGCACGTATCAGTCATACTTATTTCCTTATTTTCATATATCATTAAATATTGTATTTGCATTACCATCAATAGTGTTTTGTTGTTAATCCGGAAATACCAAACTCGGTTTTCTTGTTACAAATCTTGTTATCTTTATTTCAAATAACCTTTTTCTTTTAACATAACATAATATAAGTTTTTATAATTAAATATTAAATGAATTAAGTTTTAAGATAATGGGGGGGAAATGACTGGGGGGGAAAAGTCCTATTTGATGGGGGGGGGGGAAGTCCAGGGGGGAAATGTCCGGGGGGATATGTCGGGGGGGGGGAGGGGGAATGTCCGGGGGGGGGGCGATGTCCTAGACTCTGTATTTCGGGGTTATTATATGCCACATTTCACATCATGCACCTAATCAACATGAGACTATCATTTTCGTCTGACAGTGAAATGTGTGTTGACCGTTGATGTGGGTCGAGGGTTGGTATGGCGTATGATATGAACATTGCCATATGGTTCACTTTTTATCACATATTTCAACCATATATAAGTTCGTAACTATTGTGTTGATGTTTATCGGTAAGTGGTAGTTGGTATTCTTTTAAAACTTTCAGAAATCTGATTGGATTACGTGTTATATATATAGACCAATGAAGTGTATGTATTGATATGATTGTGAGGTGATATCAGTCATTTCTATATACCAATTAACGTTAGAATTTACCGGAAATAGCTTCTTTATAGCCTTTATCTTTAATTATATAGCTTTGAGATGGACCACTGCACTATGAGATTGCATAAGAAAACAATCAAAATGGTGATAGTTGTGTTACTTAAGAGATATATAGAACTTCGCTAGACTCACAAATATGTTGAAACTAACCATGTTCGCTTAGCTCGTTCTTTAAACAGTAAGTCCGCCCTACTTCCTACAGACAGGTGAACTCAGAATACATTTGTCCTCATCTTTATTTTGTCTAGTGCCGATTTATTGTATTTATTGCTTGTTTTTCGGCTCGATAATGTCAAAACTGTTGCAAACTAACAATATGATCACCCATACTAGAAACCAGGAGTAGAGAGACACAACAATTCAGTACCTTCCAGTGTTGAGGGGATGGTATTATGAATCAAGGGGTGTGATATGGCTGGTTATCAGAAACCGTGCGGTATCGCTGCTGTATGTTTATTCATGCGAGTAAGCGTTAAATTATGTTACGTACATGTTTATGATAAATATTTGCATTTGCTACACATATGATGTGCCGTCAGCACTCACAAGAAGACAGCTTCATTTGATAACTCTGGGGACTAAAATGTGTTTTATTAAAAATATTGTACATAAGACCTTATATAAGTAGGTTGTTGTAGGTAAGAGAATAGGCAAACACACAATTAGAGTTTCTTCGTAATAAGGTTGGCGGTCTAACGATAAGAAGGAATGCTGTCTATATAATGTAGATGTTGCAGTGATCTAGTCATTGTGTTGGCTTACAACAAAAATGACATATTTATGTTTTTGCTATGATACCTGGGTTTAATTGAATTAAAGTGTGTTTCTTTTTAATTTGGCGTGTTCTAAACTTTTTCCAAACGCGAGCTTGCACATATTTTCTAACGATGACTATTCTATTTGTTATGTGCTAGACAAATATCATACGCATGTAATAATAAAAATATTCTTATCAATAGACCTGGGAGAAACAAAAATGTTCATTGTAGTGACAAATACGGAGATAAAGGTTTCAATATTTCTCTGAATACATGTTGAGAAAGCGACTAAAATGCACACTTTTTGATAAGTTCATCTCACTGGTTACCCTGAGTATTTACTAAAAAACAGCCATGGACAAAAAATGGAATAAACTCGTCAAGGCCAGGAGGTTTTTTCATTTTGACTTAAGATGGGGGTAGAAGACTATGTTTTCTTGTTACTTATGATTGGATCCATGCCGGTATGATTCAGAGTGTCTTTCGTATCGCCAGTTGCTTACATATGTAGAAAACTTTGTTTTGGTTTAGGTATATGGCTTGCGCTTGAGGAAATGGGTGAAATTGTGACATTTTTTGTTTATTGGACCCATTATTTTCGCATGCAGATCCCCTTTTCCCCCAAATCTCAAACTCACTCAGACTTTTGCAGAGTTTCATCTGTCCGGTTCAGGAACCGGCGAGTTAAGCCTGAAGAAAATCTGATCTCAATAATTGCATTTTGTTCGGATATAATGTTAATATGGGTAGAATGTCTCCTTTACTTGGCATTACTGTAAAGCTACATTTGCGTATTTTCTTTAATACCACCCGCTTGGATCTATCAGGATCTGTGATGATGTCATAAACCCTGTGTAAGGGTTTTATTTCATGACGCAAAATTAGACTTCGGCTTTAATGAGTTAAGCTAACAGTGCTTGCTGAGATTTCCTCTGCCAATATTCTTAAAGTATAGCACAATCTGTAGAGCTCGCAAACATCAAATAGTTACAGCGTTTTTACTTTTAAAAAGTGTATTCCAGAACTACCACAACATAATGCATGAATCGTGTGTGAATTTGCAGGAGTCTTTTCTTTTTCTTTCTGAGCATTCATGCCCACATATTTCCGGTAATACTACCCCTACTTACCGCGCTTCAGGAGTCGGTGTAAATATAAAATTTGATTACAATGCTTACAATTGATCAGAACCACTGATTATGATAACCCCAATTATATTGTTGGGACATCCATACAACGTTCTGTCTTACTTGTCGGACAATGATGCAACATTCCGTTTTGATATTATAAGCTAAGGATCAAAATGTAATCTTAATTGCATATTAATTTTGCCTGCAAATATTTAAGTTACAGTTACTTTGTAATTAGCTGCAGATGAATGCTATCACTTTTCTATTACGATTACCCGAAGTCTGTTGTTGTGACATCCCAACAAACTACTATAAATCTCATATCACAGACAGTAACGTCATTCATAACAGACTCAGTGTTGACTTTTTGGGATATCTTGATGGGTTGCTTTGTCCTTCCAACAAAGTGCGTGGGGTTCAATACATATGTTCAACTCGTGTTTCCGTATCACACACCCAGACTGGAGCTACTTAGGTGTCTTCTCTGATGTTCACTCATATATATTTTTAGCGTAAGTGAATCGAACTTTTATAAATTCCAATTAGTCTTGAATTTCATTCACACTGTAAAGCAAATAGATATTTAGCATAAAACAGGGGGCAGGTCATAACAAATAAACGTAATAAATACAAAAAACAGCATGTGAGTTTTGCTCTGAGTCAATATAGCTTATGAATACGTCTCGGCCTAACAGCCTCGTCGTATCCTCACGCCATATCAAACTCGTTCTTTCCGCCAACTCCCCCCCCCCCCAGTATGTAGTTTTGTGCATATATTACATACCCATTTAATCTTACATGGTCGATCTGGCATTCGATGTAGATGTTGAATCCGTATTTCCGTATCACACACCCAGAATGGAACTATTTAGGTGTTTTCTGTGACGTCTGGGCATGAATACACGTATTTATAGACACACCGCATAGAACTTGAATAAATCTCAATTTGTTTCGAATTCCATTCAGATGGTATCGGTTGATCCAAAAAACATATCGTTTAGTATCGTTGTTGTTGGTGGTGGTGGGGTTAGGTGGGGGATGCAAACAAGTAGGTAAGGGGTCTGTGGCATGGAACCCATGGTGAGGGCTCCAACATTTTTAGGGCATAATTTTAACGATCTAACTGTAAAGAAAACTTACTTTAGTTGTTTTGCGCTGTTTTATGGGGGCCTGCACAGGCTATGCCCCCCCCCCGCCCCCAACTTGTTCTTTCTGCCAACTCTGAACAAAACACGTATGTAGTGTTGTGTATATATCACACACAAGACGCTCGATGTGCATCATCTTAATCAGTTGTTGGGACATCATAAGAAGATTATATCTCTCACTTATTTTCCATATGCAAGATCTTGATGGGTTGTTGGGACATCGCAACAGAGTGCATTATCGCAACAGAGTGTCATATCTCACTATGTCACACACAAGATGTTCGATATGCATGATCTTAATGGATTGTTGAGACATCCCAACAAGGTACTATCTCTCACTGGTTTGTCACAGATGTCACACGGAACATGCTGCATAGGAAAACTCTTGAGGGGTTGTTCGGACCTGAGGAGTTTCCTTAAATTTTCACTGGAAAGGCAAAAGATACAAATTAGACTGTTGAATGTTTATCATGTTTAACTGTTGAAGAATTATGTTTTAAAAAGTAGGCCAACATTTGTTCCGTGTAGCTTGTAAATTCTGATGCCTTCAGCCACTTAAGGAAAACATCTGACACATGAACTATGTGCTATATCTCACAATATGCAACGAGACATCCATGTCATTCAAAACAATCTGTATATTCAAGATCTTGATGGGTTGTTGGGACATCCAGTAATTTCCTTAAATTTTGTTTGAAACAGCAAAACCAACAATGTCGATAGTTACATTTTTATTATTGTTTTGGTGTTTAAGAATAAACTTCTAAAAAGTATGCAAAAAATTGATCAGAGTATAATATAACACTTGTTGTTGATTTTAGAAATTGAAACCAGAGCCACATGTCTCGAGAAACCAGAATGAAGTGATGGAAATCCTGGAATCAGGGGCTTTTACCCAAATAACTATAATACTAGGTACTGTAAATTACGCGTCTTGACATTCCAACAATGTGCGTCCGGTATATCTCAGTTGTCGGACAATAATGCTCTAGAAAACATGATCAGCATGCAGGATAATTATGTGTTGTTGGGACATCCCAACAGTTTGCTATACATTCCAAGTGCTATATATCTCACTTACTGGTTAATAATATCACACAAAACATACTGAATATGCACAATATTGTTGAGTTTTTGGGATGTCAGGTGAGTAGCCTAAACTTTTTGAGAACATCAAAACCTAAAATTAAAACCTACAGTTACGTTTTAGCATCTTTTACTTTTTATAATTTTTTTTTTTGGATTTTGTTTTTGGTGGTTTTTAACACCACTTTTAACATATTATTGGCTATATCATGCCGAGTAAATGGGATTGAAGTGCCTTTCTTAAAGACACACCAAGGTAGACGATCTGGGCTGGCCTGAGTGGGTATTGAACTTGAGACCCTTTGAATACGAGTCTGATGCTCTACCAACTGAGCTACTGGGGTTCCCCGTTTACTTTTAAAAAAATTTCTAAAATGTAGACTGGAACATAATCAGAGAAAGATGTAAATTTTTCCACCTGGCACCTATTATTAACAAACAACTTGACATCCCAACGAAGTGCTATCTCACTTATGGAACAGTTGTGTTTGCCATGTCACACAAAACAAGCTCAATATGCAAGGTCTTGATGGCTTGTTGGGACATGTTAACAGAGTGCATTATTTCACTTGTGGGACATCCCAAACAGGAGCTATATATCTCCCTTGCAACAAACTGACACCCAGTCTGTATGGCGAACTTGCTGACACTAACATTGTTAAAACGGTGTAATGTTTATTTGTATCATGATGTTTTCACTGCTCCTACATTCGAGTCTCTTTAGTACATGCACCTTGCTACTCAAAAAAGATTCTCACGGCTTGTTATAACATCGCAGCAAGACACTACTATCAGAATGCTGATATGAGCTATAAACTAATGTCAAATAGCTTGTGGCCATATAATTTACAGATGCCATCTTGCTACAAACTCTTTGGAAACAAATAGTTTGTGGCCATATTAATTTACAGATGCCATCTTGCTACAAACTCTTTGGAAACAAATAGTTTGTGGCCATATAAATTTACAGATGCCATCTTCCTACAAACTCTTTGGAATCAAATAGTTTGTGGCCATATAAATTTACAGATGCCATCTTCCTACAAACTCTTTGGAATCAGATAGTTTGTGGCCATATAAATTTACAGATGCCATCTTCCTACAAACTCTTTGGAATCAAATAGTTTGTGGCCATATACATTTACAGATGCCATCTTGCTACAAACTCTATCAAAACAAATAGCTTGTGGCCATATAAATTTACAGATGCCATCTTGCTACAAACTCTTTGGAAACAAATAGTTTGTGGCCATATAAATTTACAGATGCCATCTTCCTACAAACTCTTTGGAATCAAATAGTTTGTGGCCATATAAATTTACAGATGCCATCTTCCTACAAACTCTTTGGAATCAGATAGTTTGTGGCCATATACATTTACAGATGCCATCTTCCTACAAACTCTTTGGAAACAAATAGCTTGTGGCCATATAAATTTACAGATGCCATCTTGCTACAAACTCTTTGGAATCAAACAGTTTGTGGCCATATAAATTTACAGATGCCATCTTGCTATAAACTCTTTGAAATCAAATAGTTTGTGGCCATATAAATTTACAGATGCCATCTTCCTACAAACTCTTTGGAATCAAATAGTTTGTGGCCATATACATTTACAGATGCCATCTTGCTACAAACTCTATCAAAACAAATAGCTTGTGGCCATATAAATTTACAGATGCCATCTTCCTACAAACTCTATCAAAACAAATAGCTTGTGGCCATATAAATTTACAGATGCCATCTTGCTAAAAACTCTATCAAAACAAATAGCTTGTGGGCATATAAATTTACAGATGCCACATTGCTACAAACTCTTTGGAATCAAATAGTTTGTGGCCATATAATTTACAGATGCCATCTTGCTACAAACTCTATCAAAACAAATAGCTTGTGGCCATATAAATTTACAGATGCCACATTGCTACAAACTCTTTGAAATCAAATAGTTTGTGGCCATATAATTTACAGATGCCATCTTGCTACAAACTCTATCAAAACAAATAGCTTGTGGCCATATAAATTTACAGATGCCATCTTCCTACAAACTATATCAAAACAAATAGCTTGTGGCCATATAAATTTACAGATGCCATCTTGCTACAAACTCTATCAAAACAAATAGCTTGTGGCCATATAATTTACAGATGCCATCTTGCTACAAACTCTATCAAAACAAATAGCTTGTGGCCATATAAATTTACAGATGCCATCTTCCTACAAACTATATCAAAACAAATAGCTTGTGGCCATATAAATTTACAGATGCCATCTTCCTACAAACTATATCAAAACAAATAGCTTGTGGCCATATAATTTACAGATGCCATCTTCCTACAAACTCTATCAAAACAAATAGCTTGTGGCCATATAAATTTACAGATGCCACATTGCTACAAACTCTTTGGAATCAAATAGTTTGTGGCCATATAAATTTACAGATGCCATCTTGCTACAAACTCTATCAAAACAAATAGCTTGTGGCCATATAATTTACAGATGCCATCTTGCTACAAACTCTATCAAAACAAATAGCTTGTGGCCATATAAATTTACAGATGCCATCTTCCTACAAACTATATCAAAACAAATAGCTTGTGGCCATATAAATTTACAGATGCCATCTTGCTACAAACTCTATCAAAACAAATAGCTTGTGGCCATATAAATTTACAGATGCCATCTTCCTACAAACTATATCAAAACAAATAGCTTGTGGCCATATAATTTACAGATGCCATCTTGCTACAAACTCTATCAAAACAAATAGCTTGTGGCCATATAAATTTACAGATGCCATCTTCCTACAAACTATATCAAAACAAATAGCTTGTGGCCATATAAATTTACAGATGCCATCTTGCTACAAACTCTATCAAAACAAATAGCTTGTGGCCATATAATTTACAGATGCCATCTTGCTACAAACTCTATCAAAACAAATAGCTTGTGGCCATATAAATTTACAGATGCCATCTTCCTACAAACTATATCAAAACAAATAGCTTGTGGCCATATAAATTTACAGATGCCATCTTCCTACAAACTATATCAAAACAAATAGCTTGTGGCCATATAATTTACAGATGCCATCTTCCTACAAACTCTATCAAAACAAATAGCTTGTGGCCATATAAATTTACAGATGCCACATTGCTACAAACTCTTTGGAATCAAATAGTTTGTGGCCATATAAATTTACAGATGCCATCTTGCTACAAACTCTATCAAAACAAATAGCTTGTGGCCATATAATTTACAGATGCCATCTTGCTACAAACTCTATCAAAACAAATAGCTTGTGGCCATATAAATTTACAGATGCCATCTTCCTACAAACTATATCAAAACAAATAGCTTGTGGCCATATAAATTTACAGATGCCATCTTCCTACAAACTATATCAAAACAAATAGCTTGTGGCCATATAATTTACAGATGCCATCTTCCTACAAACTCTATCAAAACAAATAGCTTGTGGCCATATAAATTTACAGATGCCACATTGCTACAAACTCTTTGGAATCAAATAGTTTGTGGCCATATAAATTTACAGATGCCATCTTGCTACAAACTCTATCAAAACAAATAGCTTGTGGCCATATAAATTTACAGATGCCACATTGCTACAAACTCTTTGGAATCAAATAGCTTGTGGCCATATAAATTTACAGATGCCATCTTGCTACAAACTATATCAAAACAAATAGCTTGTGGCCATATAAATTTACAGATGCCATCTTGCTACAAACTCTATCAAAACAAATAGCTTGTGGCCATATAAATTTACAGATGCCATCTTCCTACAAACTCTATCAAAACAAATAGCTTGTGGCCATATAATTTACAGATGCCACATTGCTACAAACTCTTTGGAATCAAATAGCTTGTGGCCATATAAATTTACAGATGCCACATTGCTACAAACTCTTTGGAAACAAATAGCTTGTGGCCATATAAATTTACAGATGCCATCTTCCTACAAACTATATCAAAACAAATAGCTTGTGGCCATATAATTTACAGATGCCATCTTCCTACAAACTCTATCAAAACAAATAGCTTGTGGCCATATAAATTTACAGATGCCACATTGCTACAAACTCTTTGGAATCAAATAGCTTGTGGCCATATAAATTTACAGATGCCATCTTCCTACAAACTCTATCAAAACAAATAGCTTGTGGCCATATAAATTTACAGATGCCATCTTCCTACAAACTCTATCAAAACAAATAGCTTGTGGCCATATAATTTACAGATGCCACATTGCTACAAACTCTTTGGAATCAAATAGCTTGTGGCCATATAAATTTACAGATGCCACATTGCTACAAACTCTTTGGAAACAAATAGCTTGTGGCCATATAAATTTACAGATGCCATCTTCCTACAAACTATATCAAAACAAATAGCTTGTGGCCATATAATTTACAGATGCCATCTTCCTACAAACTCTATCAAAACAAATAGCTTGTGGCCATATAAATTTACAGATGCCACATTGCTACAAACTCTTTGGAATCAAATAGCTTGTGGCCATATAAATTTACAGATGCCATCTTGCTACAAACTATATCAAAACAAATAGCTTTAGAATAATGTTTGTTTCTATTAACCTTCAGCAGCAGTTAATGATGTGGTACATCATGCCGTTAATTTGATATATACTGTAGAAAAAAATTAAGTCCACATACTTTTTCATCCATGAAGACAGGATAATCCTACGGACTTGACACTACCAAAGTCCGTGGCCAGTTTTCTCCCAAAACTTAAAATAACCAAGGTTAACATCATTGCTCATGATCTTTCCCAATATCTTGTTATCGTCTTCTGTATCTTTTTATATTTTAAGCAAGCGAATAAATATTGGTGTTCCTTAACTACTCAAAACGAATCTTGACTTGTTTTCAATAGCATGTGTTACTGCTATATATAATCTGTAACCATTAAGACAGACAAAAAGACAGACATTATCATGATAATACATGTGCATGGAAACTTCTATAGAATTCATCAATCAGCTGCTCAATTGGGGTTATGGATAGCTAATTGAATTGACAGTTGTATAGCGGCAATTCTTGGTAAATAAGCAGACTTCTTGAAAATGAGAAAACCATAGGAAACTTCTTGTTGCTGGAAATTTGCTTTCTGGAAAGTGTGCAGGTTGTTTAGGCACAATGTCGTTTTATAGGGATATGAGAGATACAATATACTTTGGAATTTGAATATTCTTGGTACATTGGAGCCTAAAATTGCTGTATGTGCCTTTATATCAACAGGTCCTTTAGGTCATTGCGAGAAAGGTTGCATGATTGATCCTGAAAGAAAATAGCGCTTAGTAGTACAATTAAGTGAGACAAACTATACAGTTATTCCACTTGAGCTCAAAAATGTTTTTCTATCTTCATCAGTTTAGTCAAGTGATTTTTTTTAAAAACAACAACAAAATAACAAAAAACATTTTAGCTCTGTCCATCAGTTAGCCTGACTGACTAGTAAAAAACTCTTTTTGGTGCATACAGCTATATTGATAGAGAGACCTGTTTTAACTGGTATATGTTCTCTCAAAACAGAAAATTCATCTAGTGTTGACTTCAGTGAGAAGTATGTTGCTGTCTTGCTTGGTCTGTTCCCCAGTGCTGTAAAAACACTGAGATACAACAATCCATATCATGTTACTGTAATTATGACATAAGAACATATATCAGCTTCATGAGAAGTCAATAGTTGTATAAATGATGTAGATCATAAAGTGATTTATTCTTTCGTTTTTTTCTTACAATCTTTTATTCATAACTATTTCTGTATTTAAGTAAATCCTTTAGGTCGTTGCGAGAAAGGTTGCATGATTGATCCTAAATGAAAATAACATTTAGTAGTACAGTTAAGTTAGACAAACTAAAAAGTTATTCTGCTTGAGCTCAAAAATGTTTTCCATCTTCACCAGTTCAAGTGAATATGTTTTGAAAAACAAGTTAGCTCTGTCTAGTAATTAGCCTGATTGACTAGTATAAACATATTTTGGTGCATACAGCTATATTGATAAAATAACCTGTTTGTACTGGTACATGTTCCCAAAAGCAGGAATTTTCATCTAGTGTTGACTTTAGTGAGAAATATGTTGCTGTCTTGCTTCGTCTGTTCCCCAGTGCTGTAAAAACACTGTGATACAACAATCCATATCAGGTTACTGTTTGTGTTACATAAGAACATATATCAGCTTCATGAGAAGTCAGTAGTTGTATAAATGATGTAGGTCTTAAAAGTTCTTAATTCTTACTGTTTTAAACAGACATAAAAGAACTAAAGACAAAAACATTGCTGTTCCTCACACTGCTCTTTATACTTTGTATGCAAATTCATGATGCCATTTTCTTGCAAGACTCCTGGATAGTTTAGGAAATCCATATATATATGGGATGAGGGATATAGACAAATCCATGTCATTTGTTTTTATTGTCGCATAGCTTTTCCTAAAAATTACACCGTGTTTTGTGATAACTGACTTGGATGAATCAAATGATTATTTGCAAAAAGTATTGGTTAACTATGTTCAGAAATACCAAGAAAAGCAGATGAGGATATTAACTGCAGCTTGTCAACAGAATGCTCTTAACCAAGCAATAAGAAAATTGGCAGAGGTACAATGTAATCCTGTCAAATCTTATTACCTTTAGCTAAACGCACGGGGATGAACCAGTGAAAATGCTTATAAAATCCAACTAGAAGAGACTAATTTCAGAAGGCAGTGCAGAAATAATGAACACACTAAGCCGCCCCCCCCCCCAAAAAAAGAGTTAACGAAGAGGCATATGATTCATGCAGTGTGCATTTTCTTTTAACTTGTATGGGATTAGTATTTAAGATGCATTCAGCAAACTGCATTGCATGCAAAATACTTACTATTTTCCACTTGTGCCTGTGTACCTACCACTGATTTACACTCAACAACATGATGTAATTTTACAGCTTTTAAAAATTCTTTAAATTGATTAGTTACATTTAAAACTCCTTGAGTTTCAGAAAAGTTGGTTTTATCCTTTCAAAAACGCCTTGAATTAAAAATGAGAATTGAATTTCGACAAATAGTCCATGAAAGTTTTTTGAAGGAATACAGCAGTTTTAAATTTAATAAAATGATATCAGTTTTAAATTCAGAGTACATGTTATTTACGTATTTTCAAAGATAATAAGTAGGTAAAATGGGATAAAATTGGGTTGGTTAAAAGACACATGACACTGACGGTTACCAGTTGAGTATCATCCCTTTGCTGTTGCTGTAGTTGTACAGTTATTGTATTTTTCTTCTATGTTTATACGTACTTATGCAGTGAAAAAGTAACATGAAGAAAGTTGAATTGCCTTATGAATACAATACTCCTTTAAAACTTTTAGAAGTTCCTGATGAAACTTTTTCATGATTGCATGAACCATGTCAATAAAGACCTCATTTAGGAGAAAAAGAAGCTGTAGAGCCTGATATCCGTTAGCCAATGGAATCTTTTTGTAATTGTTTCTTATGGCAGGCACAGTATTGATGTGCATTGTTTATAACCATATTTTGGATAGAGATATTGGATGTTGTGGGGAAGAAAAACAGAAAGGTTCCTGTGTTTCTGACTCCAACTGTCACCAAAGCCATGGAATGTGATTGTGAGGTATGATATCTCTCTAGTAAACCGCATGTCTTTGAGAAGGTAAACATCAGTTATACCCATAGATTTCACACACTCATGAATCATCAAGTACAGGGGAGACTGCTCAATATATCTTGTCAAATCCACTCACACCTTGTTAAACTTACTTTGGAAAGTTAAGATAGTATGGAAGCATGGAAACTTCTTAAATTGCCATGAGTACACCATGCAGCTCTTACAGTTTTTGAACTTTTACTTAGATAGTTTATAGGGCTGTCATTATTACATATATTAGATTTATTTGATACTTAATGTCTTGATATATTAATAACTCCTCTAAGAAATTAATCGAAGGAATGAATATAAATAAATTTGTGCACACACGTTTTACTATTTTGCCTTTGCAAACTGTGAAAATTGGATTTTGCACAGTGTGCATAATATAAAGCGTATCAGTTGTGCACAAAAAGTTACTTTTTCACTTGTACAAGCTCTAAACAGCTGGATTTAGGTCTGTGTGCATGCCATAAAGATATCATCAGATACACGAAAGAAGCACCCAACGCATGGACTATCTAATATACTTAATATATTGCAACATGCTTTAAAATGTAAATGTGACGATATGGATAAAATGGATGAAAAGGATTTACTCTACTAACTTAATTGATTGAAAAGGTAAAATCTTGCATGCGTGAAGAATCTCAGCTGCATAGTTCTTCTGAAGTTAATTATACAGATATTTACCGTTCTTTTTATTTTCTTTCTTTCAGTACATTGTTACTCAGGGCATGGTTTCTTCCAGCTACAAATGTAAAGTTGTTTGAAATTTTTTTTTTTACAAGAAGTTTATGTACAAGAACATACTTCAGAAAATTGAGCTTGGATCAAATGTATAGATGAGACTATCTGTAAGAAAAGATAAAACAACAAATAAGCATTAATTAAATGTTATTGGTTGTCATTCTGTATATGATTTTCACCATGGCTGTCTATATGGTAACACCACACATCCAGTTATTGCTCTGCTGTATTGCACATGGCTGCCTTCATTGTTTGTCAAATCACTATTTTAAATCATCTTGGCAACTGGATTCGAACAACCTGTTGTGTAATATCGTTTATTTTGGCATACTTGTGGTCCTGGAAATTATTTTTGAGGCCATGGAAGGTCCTGGAAAAGTCCTCGAAGTTCACTGGAGTGGAAATCATACAAAACCCTGTATCTGTATCTTTTTCTAGAGAGAAACGGTTTTATTGAAAACTTGTAAAACTTACGACTACATTGGTTAACAATGTGAAGATTCTTTGCGAAATGTTTGAAAGTCGAATAACATTTACATCAGTTGCTCAACTAAAACTTTGGTACACTATTATTTTATTTAATGGCTCAAGTTTATAATCGAATTCATATCCCACCTGTTTTAACACCGTTCACAGGTTCTACACACTTTCAATGGAACCGTTGCTTTTACTATGTACATTTTACCTACATTTATCTACATAGGGGACAGGGTTAGGGGATTTTTTGCCATTAGTACTACATCCTTCTCACATAAATGGGTCAGTGTGACCTATATTTAATATTTTTCAGATTGTGGTCTACTTTTGTGTTGAGCTTAAATTTACACTAACTGTTAATGCTTTATAAATGTAATATCAGGCATACACGCATTAATGATTGTCATATTCACACAGTGGTGTTATATCTGTAAGTACTCCCAGTTTTGTATGAATTCAAAAGTTAAAAAATCCTGAATTATATTTTCTGCATGACAACTTTCATCTATAATAAATGCTGCTACAAACTAATAAATGCTTCATTGAGGTGATTACATTCTGGTTTACTGAAGAATTTTCAGTAATGTCCTATTTTATTTGGACGTACCATTTAGCGACGTTATAGTTTATTGATATACAGGAACCAAAATTGCAGGAATTGGTAAGGGACATGGGGCATGCGCTTGCTGGGCATTGTCAGTTGAATAGATTAATAGAGGATGTAACAGAACTGTCAAAGATAAGCAAGCTGCTGTCAGCTGTTGAAAATTGCTTTATTAGTAAATTCTAGGGTCTTACATTAGACAATATCAACATTTATTTTATCGCCACTCTTGCTTTAGTGTTGAGATGGTTGCCATGAAACTTTACAAGTACATTTATCCTAATGTCCATTTGGTCGTAAATGAACATGGTGCCCCTCGAACATCCAATATGGCAGCAATGTTGAAAATCAGACTTTCGTTATTATTCCGGAACAGATGGTCATATCAATGTGGAATTTTCACTGAGAAACTACTTTTGATGTTTGGTTGGTCCTAAATGGAATCTGTACCGATCTGACATCCAATATAACTGCTGTGGTGACCATCTTGAAAATATTGTTATTGCCCCTCCTACTGAACAGATTGTTGTATCAGCTTGGGGTTTTCGCTAAAATGCTTGCTATAATCTCTAGTATAATGTACTGTTCATGGTACTCTTGTTTGTATTGCCAGTAAAGGTAATATTTAACGTACGGACACAGTAAATGCAATAATTCTCGTTGTAATTGCACACAGCATTTTGATATGTTTTTGCGGGTAGGAACAGAAACTCTAAATGACTGTACGTAAGTAGAAGCTATTCTTAACCTTGAAATTAGTAGTGGGAGTAATTATCAATTATACTAATTGATTATTGGTTGATGATTGATTTATAGGTAAATGTTGTGCACACAATATTTGAAATGACGAATGAGGACAGTGGACCTCACATTTGTTGTGTACACAATGAAAGGATTTGTTTAACAACATGAAAGATTAAACTTTCCTAGTTTCATGTTGAATTCATCAAAATGAGTAAAAATATAAAATACAGGCCAGAAACACATGCTAGCTACAGGAAGATTAAGTCTGAAAGATTAACCGAAACTTTATGCCGATGAGGACCTGGGAAAAACATTTTAACTGTCCTTAAGTTAAACTATTAATCGCTTGGGCCAATTTTCATAATATATGTTTGCAAACCTGCGTCTTTTGGACTTGTTTATGAATATTTGCATTTGCGGTTGAGAGGTGGAACAATACTTTAAGTTCGCAACAACTTTATATTTAGTGCCAATTTGAAATATACATGACTATACTGAGGGTAATTTAAAAAAATATGTATACAATGGTTATAAAAGAAAACTGAACACACATAGGAAAATTAATGTTAGATTTGTTTTAAGTACTATTATTGTGCAATAAAATTTGATATTTTCACACATGTATGATCAGTTTCAAATATGTTATAGACTGTTATTAAGATACAGGAGTTTGTTCTATGACCTCAGTGTTAGGATGTTGTCTGTGCATAGTGGCTTTAAGAGTTTTACTATTATTAATAGTTTATGCTTTTAAAAATATGCTCTCTTTACATTAAAAAGATTGTTTGAGAAAAAACTGTAAATCCATTGGGGTAAAACTTGGGGAATATGGTGGATGTGGAAGTCACTCAGAACCAAGCAGATCTTTTTTTTTATTGTTGAGGAAGTTGTGTTTTTGCTGTATCCTGTACCATTAAATTACCAGTCAGAGCTGATATGATCAGTCCTTCATTATTGACAATGGCTAGTCTACAGGATTGGATGTCATCCATAAATGATGTTCTACAGTCTCACATGCCTATGCCATTTATAGACAAGTGTTCTTTACACAGGAGGCTTAACTGCAGCAGTATCCAGTAGCTGTTTTGTTTCAGGGTCTTACTTTCCAAAGTTGACAAAACATTTAATGATTGCACATTGCTCCCTGAGATCATCCAAGGCCAAGTTTGAACGTGAAACTCGAATTGGATTTAGAACAGATATAGTAGAATCAAATACAAATGGCTTAAGCAGTTACCTAATTTTGCAAGTATGACGTTATGATGTCATCAGTAATGCAAACATAAGTTTTGTCTTTTTTTCCTGCCAAACTTTCAGAATACATATGTCTAATTTGGATGACACATTCCAATCAACACAAAGATCTTGATGGTGTTCCATAACATCCTCCTTATGTTAATCTTCCTGTATGTTCTGTCATATGGTTTGAATTTGACAGTTAAAAATATGGAGAAACTTTTAAGTGGTGTTAAGGAAAAACAATGAGAAAGAATGGGATAAATTTAAATTGTTTTGTGAATAAAAAGCAGCGTGTATGCATTTTCGAAATGACCTATATATGCATGTGCCTTGGTTTGCCCACTGTAGGCTTCGGGATGGGGAATAGGCATGATACGACCTCCTGCATGTCATAAGAGGCAGCTAAACGAAGCCGGAGTCATAGTGGCACAGTGGTCAGTGTGCCAGACTCATAACCGAAAGGATCCTGGTTCAAATCCTACCAGTGGATCAGCTCAGTCAGCTATTGTGGTGTCCTTTAACAAGGCACTTTACTCCAGTTGCCTTGGCACTAAATAACCTACTACTGTGCTGTTAAACACCAAACCAAAATAAACCTTGGTCAAGTCATGATTTTGCATGTCGTTCTGTCCCTTGCAATGTGTCTGAGGTCATGTTCAGTTTTCTCCAATGGTTTTCACAAATAAAATGTCATGATAATTCTTCATGTATTATTCGTGTACTTTTAGAATAAACCGATGCACCACATAGACTACAAAAAATATTGCATTTTTAGAGATTTAAATAAAAAAGGGAAATCTTGTGAATTTGCACAAAGATAATGATAGTGATAAATCGTTATATTTTCAGTAATCTGTGTTTGTAGATTAAATCAATGTATTCCTTCAGCTCTTAAAGGAATACATTTTATTTTAATGGAAAAACAACCAATGAAACTATTTAAACAAAATTTATCTTTCAGATCCTGATGTGACAGAAGAAACTGCATAAGACGGCATGATCCTTAAAAATCAGAGACTGGTGGCATATGGGAAATCGATCAGCATACAGGTAAAAGAAACACAAGTCAGATGCATGAGCTCATAGTTTGCATACATACATTCTGTAATAGCCATTACAAAATTACAGGCATCTAAAGTGATCAAATTGTAAAGAAATATTGCAATATTGCTAAAGATACACAAACTCCAGCAAATGTTTGCGACTAGTTTTGCATTTACTGTATGCGTATTTACTATGAGGGTTTAATGGTTTGTGGCATATCAGCACAATCCAGGCTATATAATGTGGAGCAAATTTAGACATCCCAAAAAGGGCATACGGAACAGAGATCGGAGCATAAAAAGGTGAATCCTTACATACAATGTCAAACTTTTTGTATGCAAACCTAACCCTTTTAAAAAGTCCAAGTGCTTCTCAGCATGAACATCAACATGAGATGCATCCTTGGTCATACAGTTTTCTTCCAGTATCTGCCTCTTAAGACATGCAAGATTATATTAAAATATACAGTGGAACCTGTTTATAATGAAATCAGATTTAATGAAGTATATACTTTCATCCAAATTATCCTCTTATTATAGATAGATATTTGAATAACAAAATTTGCTAGTCGCTTGAAGTTCAGTGTAACTCTGCTCCTCTATATTTATATAACTGAATTAATCTGTATTTATATTTCAAATGCTTTTCAGACTGACAGCTAACTGACGTAAATTGTACTTCACTGTTCATAGTTGTCCAGTGTGTTTGCCTGCAGTATATTATTACTTCTCCACATCAAATGTTTAGAATTACAGACCAATGAAATTCAGAACATTTGTTTATAGCCATGTTGATAGATTTAAAAGGGAGGCGGAGATATGCTACCACAGAAGGTGATATGAAATTAACAGTTCGTAACTGAAACAAGAAGAGCTACTTTGCCAGTTTCTTTCTATATTCTGAAATTTTCAAAACTTTGCACAGAGATCAATAGAAATCAAATAAGAAATTTAAGACCTTCAGGATATTTATTATCACATCACAAAATATTAATTATATAATTTGTCCCATAAATTATCAGAATCCAATAACTTCATAATCACTGAAGCACTTGCTGCGGCAGTGATGATGAAAAAAGGAGCATCTGCAATGAACATGAATAATAGTCAGACTGGTGGGTACAACAACATAGAATGTGAAAACCACACACACACTTTATTTGTGCGAAGAGTTTGATGAAACTTGCTATGTAGCTTTATACCATAAATATCTAGCATAGGCTTGTTAAACAGAGAAATCGGTGCGTATTAATGAGGTTATTTGGCCCTTAATTGGCTGACATTGTGTGATATGCCGTTATTTGTGAATGGATTTTGGTTTATCTTGCTCGTAAGATTTATATTAATACACTATCCGAGGAGTTTAATAAACATCAATAGCCGCAGATATTATTGTAATGATGCAATCTTTGATTGGCTGACCTTGTTAACTATTCTCAGAACTTTACTTTTGAACAGATATGTATTGAGCTTGCTATGAGACTTCATGTCAAAATGTCTTGAATGTGTATAGTAAGCAGACAAATCTACGTATATTGATGAGCTAATCTTGTCTCTGATGGATATGTTAGAAACTTTGTTATAAATACATAGTTTGAAATTTGCTTTTCTTAAATTTATATTAACAAGATCTGAAATAGATTTAATTAAAAGAAAAACCCTTGCATATCAGCGGGTTGATCTTAACTCTCATTTGATGGCCTTATTAACAACCTAGAGGCTCTGTTTATAAGCATATTTGCATACAACTTGCTGCCTAGGTGTATTTTAAGATTTTATGCCTTCTTTTGGTCATAAATAGATTTCCATTAGATTTTGAACATAGATGCATCCCGATAATGGGATGGTTAAGACAGCCAAGGGCATCATATGGTTGGTTTAGCTGATGAGACAATTTATAGTTTTGAAATTTCAGTGAAAGAATGTATTACATCCGATCCAACGAGTTTATAGGGTTATCTTCTGTTGATAAATCTTTAAAAGTATTTGCTTTAAATGCGTCCAAAATATGGTATATGAACTGAACTAATTTATTACATTGCATTTACTATGTAGGCTAAGCGTCCACAGCATACAAATTATTCTTAAAATTAATTTGTATCGTAAGCTATAGGACAAGCCTACTGTCTGCAGTAGTTTTTGTTATTAATTCTGATTAAATGACTGGTAATATTTTGTGATAACAGGTGTTATATTTGACTGGAATCTTGTGAGAATTATGATACAACGTTTTCCCTGATACTTATAAATAGTCAAAGTCACTGATGCCAGTGTTACAGCTACTAGCAATGTCATCATCAGCAACTTATGCTTAACCATTGCTCTTGACAATTTGTTTTCCGATTACTATTCCTTTACGTGTATAAATCTTTTAGGTCATTACAAGGAAGGTTCACATGCAAGCATGATTGATTGTAAAAGGATTTAAATTACCTTTCTGTTCCTTTTGAGAAGTTTGTGTTGCTATTTAATTCTTTCTTTTCTATCAAATTTGAGAAAGCAGAAGAATGCAGTTGCTATTGATGACAGCAGTGATAAATTTAAGTTAGAAAATTCCAGGTTACAAAGGTGTGTATTTTAAAAAAAAAAATGCATGTTCTGCTTTACACTGCAAAGTGGAAGTGTGTATTTAATAAGTGGAATTGTAACTCTTTCAGTGGAATCTCCTTTATTCAAACTCCTAGGGAAATAAATAAAAAAACGTTATGAGTGGGAGTTTGGATTGATGAGTTCAGATTATATGAACTCTGCACAGTCTGGGGGGACATGCATGGCATTTGGGTAAATAACATGGACAAACTAGGTCCTAATAAGAAAGTGTCTAATTTACATACATATATGCTCTTTCATTCTATGGCTGTGCAGTCCATCCGCTGGAGGAATTTCCATCTTAAAATCATTCTGCATTGATCTCAAATATTTATTGTTCATTTCAAGATTGAATATACAATTTTTGCACAAAAACTAATTGTAACTGCTTTTAAAATAATAAAAATAGTCCCTTTTTATTGACTTGCATATAATGCAAAAAAATCAAATTTTATTCAGCTTTATGTATTATATTCACCTAATTACCTACATGTTAAGGGACAGATGTAATGAGTTTGACATTGCACACAAAAACATATATGTTCATTCCACAAGGCCAATACATATTCCTGCTCCATATCAAATGAATTAATTCCTATCACTGTGAATGGAACACACATACACTTCTTTTGTTCATCACATGCCTGGTTTTTATTTTATTCTTTTTTAAACTTTCCACAAATATTAACTACACGTGTCAAATATAAATCAAAGAGCATTACCACAGAATATCTCCGTAGGCATATATATATATATATATATATATATATATATATATATATATATATATATATATATATCTATATATATATATATATATATATATAACAAAGATAATGTTTTGGGGGACCATATGCAGAGACTGTGGAAATTATATATTGATTGAAATCTTTAAAAAGATATCTTAAATATAATAATTGCTCAAAAGACTTCATTATGATTTATCGTAAAGTTTAATCAGTTGCATATATTGGCATGCTAATCAATTTCAGGTTGGGTGTAGAATAATGGAAATTTGCCATTTGTAATATGCCCATATTGAATGCCATATAAAAATATAAGACTAAGTGGATTTGTAATAAGATATATCATTGGATGCTTTCTGTTATTTTTATCAACAGAATGAGCCATCATCAAAGAGTGACACAGATGTCCTGGTGAAGAAAGGAGAAGCTAAATCAGATTAGTTTCAAGTGGTTTTTACTAGCTGTCCAATAAATAAAATGACATACTTGTTGTTTGCCTAAATGTGCACATGCTGCAAATTTATAATTAGTGTGAATTTGATTCACATACCCGATGAAGTGTAATATAAATATTTATAATATGAATACAAGAAATAATTGAGACAGTTGAGTATGTCTCATTGTCATATGGAATTCCCTGAAAACAAGTATCACTCTGCGTGTGTTCACGTGCATAAAATGAATATATATGTATGTATAAAACATGTACAGTGAAGTTGTGTTTATCTAGACTATGTTGATAGGAATGTCTCAATATATCTACTGCCGGGGGGCATGGGCAATTTTCCTATATTCTTCTTTGAAACGATTTGTCCAGAATCCCACTTATCTGTATGAAAGAGTTGGGAACACACGTGTGGATTAACAGGGCTTCTTTGTATATATCTTCAAGTGTACTCAAAGGCTTGTATATGAAAGAACTCGTGGAGCTCAATTTAGATTCCCAAAGTAGGACAAATTATAAATTATAATGCTTGTTGATGGATACTGTCTGTATATGGGAAAATTGTGAAGCTATTTCAGCAAATAGCTTCTTAATTTCTGCATGTATACATCTGCACTTTTGAGAATATATTATGATCTGCTGTGTCTGTCCAGTTTTCTCGGTAGCCTAGAGCGTAGGACTTGCAATCAATTGGGTTCGATAGCGACTCCGAACAGCATGGGTTGGCTGCCTCGCTGTGTCCTTTGGAAATGCATTTGGCTCCCATTTACTTGGCATGAAGTTGCTAATAATGTGTTGAAAGTGCTGTTATACACCAATGAACCAGTCAACCAACCAACCAACTTCCTTATGTCAGTGGTTTGTTTTTGTAACCTGAGATCAATCAGCAGTGATTGAGAGAGGGTGATTATATATTGGTATGATTTTTCACTATGATGAGTAGATAATAATGAAGATTTCATCTTGGATAGAGCATCATGTCGCATGGGGAGTCACAAACAGAAGTGGACTGCAGAGGAAAGAAAAGCGATAGAAGGATACATTTTACCTACAGTCAAGGGAAGTGTAAACCACCCAACAAAAAATGTGAGGGCTAAGCAAGACAAAGATCTTCTGGAAAATTGAGCTGCAAGTGGATTAAGTATCATGGATGGTCTATGTACTAGCAATATAAAAAGAAGCATATGTCAGCAGCAAAAGCCTAATTGGAGGATCATTAAATTCTTCACATATGTTTAATAAAAAATTGGTATTTTATTAGTGATACAATTTCATTCTTGAGCAACTTTAAAAATAAATGTGTGTCCATTGTTGATGAATATGTGTCATCAGTGTATTATGAGCTTTTCATCAGAACATTGCTTGAATTTTTATACTGGATAAAATGTTGGTATCTTTTACCTCCAACCACGAAACTTAATGTGTAGGTCAGTCTTGTAGTATATTAGAGGTAGCAAGTACATAAAAAAATTCATTTTTGAATTGCTTAAACAGATGTTGCATAAGTTGAAATATAGTAGCATGTCACTTTAATAAGAAAGTTTCTGGTGATTACAGATATTGTCTAATTTTACCAAGAAATCATAATCTGAAAGTAACGTTCTGGATAATGAAACTTGTGTGTTCAAACCATAATAGGTTATTGTCAATTTAATTCTGTTGAAATATGTTTTTGACTTATTTTAAGTTCATTTTCTTGTTTGTACTCAGATCGATCATGTCTGTGAATAAGTTTGTTCAGGATGACTACTGTCAAATTCTCACAATTCCATTGTGATAGAATGATAAATATCACCACTTATCTGATGAAATATGTAAACATTTTTACTATTTTGTAGAAAAACAAAGTTTTTAAACTATGCCCAATACCTATGTCATTTGGAACAATAAAATAATACCCATGCCTTTCCGTCGTTCCTCAAAACTTATTTTTTTATTGTGTAATATTTCTTCTGTTGGGGTATTAAATGATCTCATTCACTTTCTTTTTAGCTTATGATACCATTTAAATCTTCATGTTCCAAATACATTCTTTTTGCCCATATAAATCATGGAGCTGGGTGAGTCAGTTTTTATTGTATGGTGCGTGGAAACCTGCTTTAATCGAGCAATATAGATCAGCATTTATATCCAGGCCTCCAAATTATACCATGCGATCAAATTTAACGAAAATATATGATAAATACACCACATTTAAGTTTCAGAGGGGGTTGGGGTTTGCTAGAAACACTGGTGGAGCTCGATTGTTGCGAAAGGTCATTTATAGCCTAAATGTGGTTACGTTGATTATTTTGGGCTTGTTAAATGTAATACGACCTATGTGAGTTTTGGTATAAAACCAATGTAAAAAGACTTCGAAAAACACTGGCAAACAGTAAAGAAAATGCCAAACTAACACGCTGCCATGTTGGTCTGCACCCAGGTGAATTAGACTGGTCTGTACATTTGTTTTTATTCTGAGCATGTCCAGACTATATACTGTTATAGAATTTTGTAGATATCAGTCCCTTGTTCGGTCTTCCTGTGTTTAGCGATGAAAGCCGAAGCGGGCTGGGTGACCTACGTTAGTTATTTCTTACGTATCATATATATACGAGGTTTTGTTCGAACACAAATCAGAATAACTTTATTAAAAAAAAAAAAAAAACCTGTATGCATATGCAACTCAAATGGAGGGTACATTTGTTTTTATAGAAAAGAAAGGGATACAAAAGTCTACTACACCATATTCCAAAACAAGAAGTATAATATTGTAAATGATAAAATTATATGCAAATAATTTTTAACAGATTGTAAATAAAGAGGCACGTGAAGTTACATTCCTGTTTTGACTTTAAGTTAAGTAAATGACCCTTTGACTGACTATCAGACACAAGATAACCACACTCGGGTCGATTCACTTGAATGTTTTACCTATACTTAGATATTCACCTGCAGTGGATATAAGAAAAAGTGTGATTGTTCGCTATATCTAGGGATTTCTTGTATTTTGCCAATCAGTACAAGGCGTAACTTTGCACTTATTCTTTCATATATGGGTTGGGAAATGTATTTATTTTGGTGACAATTAACTTTCCAATGAAAATACTCATACAAAAAGCACTAGAGGATGTGGTTTATTGTTATTCAAATGAAAGCAAACTTGCACTTTATAAACCTTGTGTAGTTTGTTTAGTGGTTTATTAAGATTTACACGCTAATTAAAAGGATGAGAACACTTGAAAATAATTATGTAACGGAGCACTGGACAGGGAAACGTGTTAGCTGATTTTGAGCAAGATCTATCAATATTTGTTCTGGAATATCAATGGCTGTTGAGGTCATTAACTTAGTATATTTTCAGAAAGAATAGCTTTAAAGAAAAAGGGGTCTTTTCAGGAAAAGTCAATTTTGGTGAAAAAAAAACTTTTTAAGAATTTTTGTCTAGCCAGTAATGTCAATTTTTTTTCACGTTAAATGCGTGTACCCTGGCCAAACATAAAAAATAAAGCGATTTGTTCATGAAAAAGACTTGTTTTGATGATTCTTTTCTCCACGTAAAATATCACCAAAATTACAGTATACCTCTGGATGTCTCCTCAAAGCTGAGGGGTAAGTCTGTAATTGGTACATATTTGACCTATATGAAGGGACTACCCTGTAGAAAAAAATAAAGAAAAATAATGTGTTCATGGAAGATGAATAAAACAGAACAGTGCACGAGAAACTGGGCCTCCAAAACGCAACCTAACACATGGATAGAAGGACATGGGGTAACAGTATAAATATATGTCACAACCATATTGGTGGTTGGAGCTGAAAATTAAATAAATCTGTCACCCAAGAGCAATAAGGAAAAAATAGCGCTAGAGTTCTCATGTTTTTATGGTTGTATATCCCGTAAAAAGTGTTTGAAGAAAGCCAAATTATTCCAGAGAAATTGCAGAAATTCTCACAGAGATTAAATGGAGCGAACATTTAATTTGTTTAGAGTTTCCCTTTTGACTATAGAGTGCTGATGAATCAATAAGATACTAGAAATATAGTTGTCAACAACAAAATATTTGTTGTCATACATATACAATTGTGCTTTGGTTATTTATATTTTGTGCATTTAGTGATTGTATTATCTGAGTAAATTAAATCCATAGGAATGTTCTGTAAATTAATAAGTAATGTTTGTACGTCTAGATTTTGACATTCTTCTTTATTACGTAATTTGCTTTCCTTTGCAAACTTTCTTTTCGTCTTTATTTCTTGGAAATGAATAAAAATTTGACCTTGACCACAGAACTCGTTAACTGGAACAAAATTTAGCTCATCCTTAAACGTACAAGAACTTTCTAATTCATTTTTTGGATAGCAAATATGTTTTACTTTTGGCAGTGATTAGTGTCGTACAACTTGATGTTATCCTTCGTATACGTTTTCTATCTCAACGTATGTACACAACGAATACGTATCAGTCATGAGTGGTGTCATTTTATTACCGTATTTGTTGTTGAGCTTATTAATCTAAACTTCGTACATTAGCATTTAGATAACTATAACTTCTGTATGCCCACTGGTTTTAAATTTATATTGTTTTGTTAATTATCTGGGTTTTCATACCAACCATAATAAAGCCATTGTCAACAATTGTTCTTGCAAATGAGAGAAGAGATCTTTTGGGGATTTAAAAAAATGTATCTTTATCTACACATATTTTAACTGTTGCTCTCATCTTGAGATTTTCCCTCTGTTTACAGAATACAGCGTTGTCCATCAATTTGAAAAAGTTAGTTTCGAAATCATTGCTAGCTTTTTTGTTACATAATTGTATTAAGTTCCATATAGAACCTAAGCCAATGTCGTTGTTCAAACAAGACAACCCTGCTTATGTTTTTTTCAATTATATTTCCAACAGTCTGTAAAGCTTTAAGTTTTTGTAGTGAATGGTATATTTCTTTATGTGTTTGAATGTGTTCAATAGTTTTGATACAGTTCGTTTTGTACCCTTGTAATCATCAGTCAACTTTTGCATAAGAATTTAATCATTTTCAAATGGAATTCATTTCGCTGCAGTATTGGGTTGATCATGCAAGTGTAATGGATTCCCCAGATGTACTTTTAAAATGCAACTAGTATCACAATGATGTTGCATTTCGAAGAAAAAAAAAGAAAGAAAAAAAAAAGACAATTCTAACCATCTAATTTGTTTATCAGTTGTGTAAAGCTTTTGGTTTGCGTTGAGACATCCACCAATTCTAGAGATCGTTAGTATTAAGGCATTCGATGAATGACCTTAGACTTTTCGTAAGTAAAAATATCTTTTTTTATCGCAAAATAGTCGTTCAGATATCAAAGTATATAAAGGTGAAAATGGGGTTAAAATGTTTCATGACATCCTAAACTTACTGATAATCGTTGTATGATATGTTTGATTCATCCAAACTTGAGTTGAATAGAACGTTTATATCGGTGGTGTAGTCGTTAAGCATTTCAAACGGTCCATGTATTCATATGGGCTAATGTTGTCTCAAGTATTTAGACTGCATAATTGTAACAAATCTAAATGTTTATATAAATTTTCATCACTTAAAATGTATAGCCAGCTGTTCTATAAACTGTTCCATGAATCTTATTCTTGTCCTTTTTAGCGTAATTTCTTTTCCTTCTTTCATGAACCTACCAGCTATGAAATCCATTTATCATTAGATCTTAAAAGTAGACTCTAAACTAAAACATATACTGGGGAACTGTAAGGAAACTATTAATTGTTTATTAGAAAAACTGGATCATAATTTTTAATACTGACACATTTTCTTTTTTTAATCAGGCTCTTTTCTTTCTTGTACCTGATTCAGACTAGAAATCTATGGAAATGTGCACATCATCAAAATGATAAGTCACTGAAATATACACTTAAGTCACTTTCTAACCAACGATTAACTTGAAAATAACAATCGATCATCAATGAAATATATGTACTCTTAATGTTTAATGTTATTTCTCCAGTTTTTTTACCGAAAAATATTGTGACAAAATTATTTATTTTCAGTAGCCTCAAACATTTTATTACGTTGCTATAAGTAATGGCATTTCATGCAGTCGTTTTGACGTCAATGAAGTTATTAGAAGCTAATAACAACCATGGGCTTAAGGCCAGTTCATCAAGACTACTATTTACACCCGATGTATTTTTCTATGGAATGGCCAAACACGTTCCAATTGTGTGAGGAGAGGGACAATAGCAAACTGATCCCCAGGTGGCGCTATCACTTTTCTCAAAACTGCCACTACAAGCTGATTTCTGCCACTTTCTTGCAGAAAAGCATGCTCAGACTCATTTTGCCAAGAATTTGCAATAAGGAACGGAAAATATAGAAATTTTAAAGCCTTTAGTCAGCACAGTTATTGTTAACTTTTTATCTTTCTTTGTCAAAATTCAAGAACAAGAATGACTGAGATGACAAGTCAAAATAAGACAGATCCTGGGGTCACATGGTTTGTGCAGGCAGTGATGTTGTTCATTGTATGTCACTGGATAGCAGTTTTTAATATCCGATGCATTTTCTAGAAAAAGCCGGTGACGTTCCGAGTGTCTATGACCTATGGTCTCGAACAGAACATAGCTCTGCCATTTCCGTCAGATCATGAAATAACCTCGGAAGTTGTTGTAAGAATACACATCAATTTGATATGTTACAATAGCAAACGCCAAACATATTCTGATTGTGACTTTGTCTCCTTCCGCCGCCATATTGTTCCATATGAACAAAAGTAGTTCAGAATATAGTTCTCAATGGCTATAAATCACATCCGATGTTTCTTTTTCGATCTGACAAGAAAGGTCCAGGATGATCCTACTACTCTACTCTTAGCGTGGGTCATTCGGCCCTGATCAACTTTCAACGCTAAGCAACGAAAAGGCAAAATACAGTCTGTGAGAAAGAAAGAGAGAAAGAAAGAAAGAAATAAATAAAAGAAAAGTGAAATAGCAGCGATGCGCTCTAAATGTTGGAGCTATAGACTGCGATTTAAGCTTTGACTAAAGATAAATGAAATCAATAATGAAAGCAAGGCATGTCAATACACACCTTTAATGTAACTCCAAAATTATTTATATTAGGCAGGAGGAATAATGTAATAAACCTAGAGTATGTGCTAGTTGTATTTACGTCTCCGTTTATAGTTTTGTTAGATTTTAGTGATTAGCTGTTTTATTATGGGGAGTCGGTGTTGGGAAGATATTTCTCAGCCCGAGTAATTAGCCAATTTCTAGGAGCAGACGTTATGGTGTAGAGTATTCACGAGACTTCATGACCACGGATTAGTTTCCTAAAATGGACACTCGCTAATTTCTTAACACAGGGAATTCTCTGGATATGTTTTTAGGTATACCTGTTTAGTAAATTGAGATAAGAATTTGTACTGGGAGTTTGGGTCGAGGTTTGTACTGCATGGCGTGAAGTACTAATATTCGGCAAGGGAAGGCTTACTGGCGAATCATGCAAATGTGAAACAAGAAAAACCATGCAAGTTTGCAATTAGAGTTTCCTTATGTGTGGTCATTAGGTTTTTATAGGAAAATTATTTGTGGTGTTTGCGCGTTTAAGAATCGTTCAGCTGACAACGACTGTTGCCTTGAGGTCCTTGGAAAGAGTTATTAAATCTCGCGATACTGAGAGCGCAGCGTGCCACCAAGTTTGGTCAGAGAAGAGTGCCTTGTTCAAACTGACCAGGGACAACACTGCATATCTATTTGTCTAGCGATCTATATATCTATCCGTACATGTGATAATTCCTGATTACTCTCGAAAATCTCTCGTTTGAATCACGATTTCCAGCGTAAATAAAATTCCAGGGACAAATTTCCCCTTTTTAACGCCCCAAAATATCCATTTTCATAATAAGAGTCTTAGATCACGTTGAGTTACATCCCTTACGATCATGTGGAATTTCAAAACATACTTATACATTTCTGGCTAAAGGAGCAATACTCTAATAAAGTAGAAAACAACATTAAACTCGTATTTCTTTTCCATAATCACTCCGAACAAAACTGCATTAAAAATACAAGTTCAAAGGTATAGTTTTAGGGGTGGCTATCTAGATAGGATTAAGCACCTACTTGCAAATTCTCAAAGTAATTTTGCACTGTTCATGGTTCACGGTCCACTTTCCTATAGTTTGTTTTTAAAATACATATTTGGATGAGTAAATACAAAGATGATGATTTATAGTGAGTATGAAAATGTAGAGGTTGTTTTATTTTCACTAACCGCTGCATCGTGGGTGGGTGGGTGTGAAAATAAATGGATGAAATAACCTGAGGAAATATTTGTCATGCAAATATTATATTTACTCAGCTTTTCCATACTCCTGTTAGCATATATATATATATATTGCTCATTGCATTGCAATGTACTGGAGTGGGTGGATTTTTATGCAACATGGTGCACACAGGCACGTCGACCTTGCCCGATGCGGTGTAGTCCTACCGTACCGATTGTTTTTGCCACTAAGCTCATTTTTGTACTGTTAACAGAATCACTCAGAGCAAGAATGTTCAACTATATAGTAAATAAGGAACATGAATTCTGTTTGCTTGAAATATTGAAAAGAAAAATACATTTTATACGAACTAATTATAACGACCGATGGATCAATACAAAGTCATGTTTTTGATTTGAAAATTCCACTGTTAGACCAAGAGGCCACGGTAGCTAAGTGGTTGAGGCATTGGACTAGTGATCAGAAGGTTGTGGGTTTGATTCCCACCATGAACTCAGCCCGTATCGCGTACCTTGGTGTGTCCTTGGGCAAGGCACTTTAATCTACTTGCCACGGCACGATATATCATATATGCTGTTGATGTGCCGCAAAAAAGACGAAGGAAAAAGGACAACAACAGCAACAAACAAACCAAACAAAGAAACAAACATAAAACAAGTGATTTATAGACTTTTTATATGGGAGTCATTAAATATATGTATATTTCTATTTCCATGTACAGAGACACGCATAGTATGGACAATTTATTATTATTTCCTTCGATAAACAACACTACTTTTCCTTGTTTGTATTACATCAGAAATGAACATGCTTTTAATGTGCTTTAAAAAGTATTAAGAATATGGAATATACAGAAATAACTCATAGAAATATTTATATTAATACCATATACTGCATACATGTGTTCACGTATCGGTTTATTAAACTATTTTAGAAATGTTATAATTGCAATATTTATAAAATTACTATAAAAAAAATATTCATGTCTCATATTACAGGCGAAAGTAATGGGTTGGTTCCGAAGTTTGCATACAACAGTTTTTTTTTGTTTGTTTTATTTTACAGATACTTGAGCCATAGAGTTTTATGATGATTTTCTGTTATAAGGATTCCGAGTATTTAATAAAACATGGAAAATGTGATATATTTGTCTTCAGTATGATCATTTTGTTATGCAGAATGTAGTTATTATTTGCAATGCATGCATGTAATAAAGGGAGGAAATGCTATGCTTCAACATGATTTGTTTTGTTTCATTGTAGTTTGCGGTCAAGGATGAAAGTTTCTACAGATATGATATTAACTAGGAGAAAAACGAAACGTGATGATCCTAGGCAACACATATAATCGCTTCAACAATTGCAATATTTTAAAATAAAAGGATGACGTAATCGATGAAATAAGAATTATCTTTCAGAAGGTTTAAATAAATCCGGAATCGATAGTTTAAAAATTTCCCATCAAACGGTTAATTGTAATTTCAACAGTTCACGGTTGTTTTGTTTTTTTTTTGCACACGGTGTGTCAACTAGATTTTTCACGAACCTGTTGAATGCAGCTATATGATGAGAATGTTCACTTCATTCATTCCTTTTTTCCATTTGACACATAACATTTCGATAGCCTCACGAACAAAGTATAATCATTGTAGCTTCAGCTAGGTTCTCTTGCGATTTTAATATTACGACAACTTTCCTGTGGCATACTTTAGCAATTAGGTCAATGTATGACGGATATGTTTCAACCAAGAAAATTTACGTTGTTCCATAAATAGGTACAAAAGTCTACATTTGTTAAACACGTAGGTCATACACTTCCACAATATCACATTTACCGTACGTCACAATGAATCTGTTTTTATCCCTGTAGAATCTGATCATGAACGGATTCTTGTTTTTTCTTTCTTTGATATTAATGTCTTAATGACCTTCCCTTTTGCTGATATCTGCTGGACGCATCGTGAGTTATATCCACACAGGTAAATGTTTCCCTCTCTATCAATGTCAATACCGGCAGCATTTGTCATATCCTGATTTAGGTAGGTGAATAGGACATTCCAAGAATAATAACTCTCATTTTCACTATAGCTTCCTCTTTTATTTTCTTTCATCTGAATAAAAGTTGAACAATTCTCATTTAAAGTGAAAACGGGATGTACAACTATGAAAAGAAAGAAATATCATGTGGTGTATTACATTTTTAATGTATATTTTTTTCAATAAAAAGTATTTGAATACGACATAAACAGGAATCGCACAGACGAGTGAACGGAGTTTTGGACAGATAATGAAGTTGCCAAATGAATAATTAGACGGAAGCACGTCCAATAATTGTATATTATTCGTTCAGACAAGTGAGAGACCAATTAAAACGTCTATCAGTCAACAAACACTCGAATAGATGGAATAGGGTGTTACTAATTCTGAGTCCATTCGTTCCTTGTGAAATAGGGGAAACCTGATATGCCTAACAAATGAATTCTTTAAGAAGTCGGTTTATTAACACATTATATCAGAAACACATTTCCAAGGCTCTATCGATGTAATATTTCCACCTTTACCAAGTTTTAGTCGCCTCTTTTATTTAAATACCAATTTCTTTCTCCGCCTCGCTCTCTCCTGTTATATCCTCCTCTTCCCTACCCCCGGCATTTCACTTTCAAACTGGACTAGTTCTGCGGTATCGACGTAGTCGTTACCTAAGCTTTTCTTTCTTTTATTTGTTAAAAGCGATCAATACAAGCAGAAAATGCTTTGTCGTAATACGCATGATCATTATTGACTATTCAGTAAAATTAATCATAATATTAAACTACGATGGTAATATGCAAATATATTTTGTGAAAATACGTACAGAAGAATAAGCACACAAGTAGCGTTCATGTACACTCTCCCTCTCTTTCTCACATATATGAAACAATGAATTCTTACTAATATAGTACCTTTACAAAACCTTGAATCAATGACACAGTTAAAATACAGACACATTACAGCACTTGTAATAAAACAGAACTACACTAAACTTGATTGCAAACTTAGGTATAACAATAGACATAACAGATTCAGTACAACTACAAATTAGTAATGGTGGTGGTATAGCGGATAGAAAAGAGAGGGGTAGAGTTACGACTCTATGGTCTAAGAAAAATGTAACAAAAAGAAAGAAAATGAAACCAACAAATCAAGTAAAAATCAAAAAGCATTTTATTTCTAGATAATAAAAATGAAAATCAAAAGACACTTACAGTAAGGTGAATTAAAATCCAAATAATCAAATAATCCTAAGTATCCTAATCACAAGTCCTAAATATAGAATGTTCTGAATGAATGAATGTTCCGAGTAAATGCATGTTCTGAATGAATGTTTCGAATGAATGGGTAGTCTGGAATGTCCTGATGTACCCCAATAATGTAATCCAGATCATCTTTGAGAACGTCCACAAGTATCCAAAAGTCATATATTTAAATCCAAAGGTTGATGTATGCAATTAAGGTAACTCCAATGAATGTTCCAATAAATAATTCCTTTTGAATTATGTATACAGGAATACAACATTAAGAGATTACAATACTACAGGATTACACGATTACAGCAAACAATTCCAAACAATCTTTCGATTCCAAAAGACTAGTCACACAAACATGAATGTTGTTAACACAATATTTAACATTGGAATGGAATCTTGTTTACCAAATGCTGTATAAATATAAGACAAGCCACATGACAGAAAGTTCTAGAATATTATATGGTGTATGTGACTTTTAACAAATAACTCTAAGGAAATGCTGGTTTTATCTGTTAGCAAAATCAACGCTGACCTCAAATTGAATAAACAACTTGTTTACCAAAGCCGTCCTTGAACTCAAATACTAAGTAAACAACCCAATTCAAGGACAATAGCTAAAGATGTAAACATTATACTTAACATTAAGGTTTAAGCAAATATTATAATCAAGAAAACATTTATAATTTCCTAAAATATTTATAATATTATATAAACATCATACAAAACAGTAGAGAGATAGTCTGATCAATATTTTGGCCATGCATAACAAAACGGGGTGAAACGGTAATAGACATAACTATTCTGCTTTGATATGGGAAACAACATAATTAAATATCCGTTCTTTAAATTTATTTAATCTTACCTGTACTTTAACGTTTTTGTTATTTAGCAACTCACTTAAATTTGTATGTTTTAACATTTTTAAGATACTTCTTACTTATATATTGTTTTCTTATTTCAGCAAAATATTTATATTGAAAAAAGATTGTGAAAGTCAAGACCTATGACTTGTTAGGTACATAATTCACAGTTTCTTTTGTGTGTATATATATATATATATATATATATATATATATATATATATATATATATATATATATATATATATATATATATATATATATATATATATTCTGCCACCTTCCAATTTTAATTTGAAACCTATGAGTCGTTCCATAGAACTTTGATAAAATTATTCCACTACTTTGTGGCAACACTCTGAAACAATATCACAATGATCCTAAAGTTGTTTAACCGAAATTGTAGGATATATTCAACAAAGACCTTTTAACAAATTGAATTATGTCATGATACTTTAAAATATATATATACTCCATGCAATGTCAGTATTACGGTCACACAGTGCATACTAATAATCAATCAAAGAAGATTGCATTCAATCACATCCAGACCGTAAAACTGTATAATTTATCAATTAAGTGTATGAAATGACTCCTGAGAAACCCTGCCGGCTATTTTATCAAATGTTGTAAAGACGTGAATATAAATCGATTGACTGCTTCTTCAACATTTCGTTCTTTTCAAATAGTTCACATTAGTCCAAAGTACGTGTTCGAGTTATCAATGTAACTTAATTGTTCTCTTGAGAAAATAAGTTGACAGGTAATTCAATGCTTTTTGAAAAGATATTTGTACAGTTAAAGTAACTGATGAGAGATCTAACGTAAGTTTTAATTATTTTCATATGCAAGATAAATAACTAAATGAACAAACCCTGGCCTCCTCGGAGATCGGGACAAGTGGTTGATTATTATCTGTGAAGGAAAATGTGCCTATTGAATGATTATATCTTGTAAACAAATATATATATATATATATATATATATATATATATATATATATATATATATATATATATATATATATATATATATATATGAATGAAAATAGCGTACAACACGCATTGTATTAAAATTTTTTAACCTATTATGATTAAATAATCATACCTTTTTCCCAATTTTGTTTTACAAATTTAGAAATTTATGTTGTTTTTGTGACCCTCGGATGATCTTCTGAAGAGTAACCAAGAACAATTATCGTTTTAATTCTAATTTGGCGCGCATTTACGGCCCAGCTAAGTTCTTTCACATTATGTCATGATTAGCCATCCCTAACACTTTACAAAATATCGCGGTGGCTGATGCATGCGCTCAATTTAAAATATTGTCCGAAAGGGCTGGCAAAAAGTGCGTTTTTCAGAGTTCCACTACCATTTCGTCACGTGACATTATGGCTTCAGCACGTGCATATGACATCATAGGGTATCAAGCTCAAGACTTATCGGTATTGTCTTATTTTATGATAGAGATAAGTCTATGCATGAAAATTTATTTTTTTACCAGATTTTAGGGCCGTTTAGAAGGTAAAGTGAACCTAGTCCTTTCAGGTTTAAAAAAAAAAAAAAAAAAAAAAAAAAAATTAAAAAAATTAATACTTTAGAAAACGTAATTAAACTGTTTTTCCTTTTACATAATCATTCCAAAGCTGAACTGCATTAAAATACTAGCCCAGTGTCACAGATGTTCAAAGCCCAATGTTCAAAGCCATTTTTTCACTGTTCATGGTTCATTATAATATATTTGGGTATAGCTTGATAACCCCATGTCAGTGTCATTTCCACGATTTCGTTTGCTATTGATCTGCAGTTGTGCTAAAACTATGCAGTTTTACTGATTTTCACTCACCGTTGGAGAGTGGGTGGGTGTGCAAAAGAAAGTATATTACATGTAATATTTCTTTGCACAACTTCTTCATCTCCCTCTGAGCATATATATATATATATATATATATATATATATATATATATATATATATATATATATGCCGATGATTACATTGCAATATATTGCAGTGACTTGATTTTCATCCAAAATAGTGCATGCATGCACGCGCTTCTTCAGATTACGGAAATACACATACAGCCAGTTTATAAGACTGCCAGATTTGTGTAAGATACCACCGCTTGTCACTATAGCAATATAATTATAAATCAATCGTTACGTAAACTCAAAATTTATAAAGATGCCCAGAGATATTGCTATGCCCTGTACTTAACATATACAATCTGATGACATCCAAAACTAAATACATACATTTGAATCACTTTCAACTGAAACCGGAATGTTCTAAACATCGCCGCAGGTACGGAAAATTACTGTTTTAACAGGTGAATAGCTTACATATATGGATACATCCTGTGCGGTAGAAAAGTCGCTGCTTGCAGATAAAATAATTCGAGAATGTATTCCTTACACAAATGCTATAAAGCTAAACTCCGATAGGTACCGTATTTTCTACAATTTATACATATGCCACGAGTAGCTCCTTTTTATTAGCTTCTTGTAATAAACTCTTTCTTGTTTTGAAAAACGAATCACCTATGGTATTTCGGTATCTTTTTGGTGTCCTTTTGTTTATGAATAAGACTGCAAATGGAAGAGTGACCGTTTTGTTTTATTGTCTGATAATGCAATATCTGTGCAGCCTTATAAACTTGCAGGTGATTCTTAGTTTGTACAATACCATACACGTCATGTACTGGGTTGGCACACGCGACCAGTCATGCGAAGACCTGCAGAGAGTACGAATCCATATTTATCGAGGCTTCTCCTTTCCAATGTTTCAGATGGAAAAAGAAATTTGGATTACAGATTCATAGCTGACGCTAATGTGATTGACTGTGTTGTAATCAATTGATATATGAACATGACAATTATATTTGCTTCGTGCATTAAAAAAAATACATTTTACATGAATCATTTAAAAGACCGCTGAACTGATAAAGCATAAATAAGACCTTCGATGAAAATTTTCATATTGTTTGACCTAGACGCTTCGATAGTTCAGTGTATAGGCATTGGAATCCTGACCAGAAGGTTGTGGGTTCAATTCCCACCGACAGATGAGCCCGTATTGGCCTCTGTGGTGTGTCCTTGGGCAAGTCACTTTCCTCTACTTGTCTCGCCACGATATAATCTAGGCAGCGTGTATGTGCCTTAGAAAGCACAAAATCCAAACAAACATAGAAATAAACAGAAAAACAACATATTTGCAGATTTTGGTGTGGGAGTTATTACATGTATGTCTGTCTCTCTATACATATATACAGACACACATCAGAAATGAATGAAGATGCCTTCAGTGTGCTGTAACAACCAAAAGATCCTTGTTTAGATTGTATTAGAAATGAACGTGCTTTAAGTGACTAAAAAGATACGAACATACACTGTTTACAATTTTGTTTGTTTTGTTCTTATGAATATGCAATCTATGGGGATAACGCATAGAAAAATGAATATTTTGCCACCTACTACTGCAGACAAATGTGCCCGTATTGTCAGTATGACTATTTTTGCGTATCTAGTTATTAAGCAAGTATCGACTATTTTATAAACATTAGAATTGCTATACTTATAACATTATCGTGAAAACATAGTCATGTGTCATATGATAGGAAAGTGTATCTGTCATGTATACAGCCAAAGCGATGGGTTGGGTCCAATGTTTGCACAAAATACCATATTTGCCCAGATACTTGAGCCAAAAGTGTTTGAGCATAGTTTTGTGATATTAGGAAACTGGTTATTTAAGAAAACATGGAAAATTCCATATTTGGTGTTTCTTCACTATGATAATATTTATGGCATCGAAAAGTCATCATTTACGATGTGTCCATGTAGATAAAAGGACGAAATTATTTACTTCAACATGTTTTCTTTCATTGCAGTTGACGATCAATTATGGTAAGTGTCTGCCAATAATATGATTGTAATTAGGAGACAAAATGAAACGAGCAAAGATGGATGACTTTGGTTAGGACTGCAGATAAATATACATTCAGGTGTGTAACATTTTGTTGAGTTTTGTAAATACAGCCTGAAATGCAAAATATAAATCAGAATATGAAACCTTGTAAAATTCACACATGCATGTATTTATATTAATATGTACAATGTAGAACGTTTTACACTACTTTTAACCTCGCCATTTTCTGTGGAGGTAAAGCACCATATTTGCATGCACACTTGTTTCATACATTAATTAAATGGCAATACATTGGGTATATTCAGTGTCAATTAAAAACGTTGGTCTTCCAAGGAATTGTGCTGATCCTAAGCAACACATACAATCATTTCAAAAATAGCAATTTGTAAATTAAAGATTGACGGATACTTTGCAGCTGCAGTTATCGTTGATTTGGTTTGAATGAATTTCGAAGCGATAATTTATAAATTTCAGTTCAGTTTATTAAGTTTAATTTCAAAAGATCGCACGTTTGCCTTGTGCACATATGCAATCGTTTAAAAATAGCAATTTTGAAATTCTTCGATTAGGTTGGAATTAATTTGTAAACGATAATTATACATTTCAGTTCAATTGATTAATTTTAATTTCAGCTGATCACACGTTTTCGTTGTGCACGGTGTGTGCGAATGATATTTGTCAAGACTATACAATATAATGACTGCAAACATGTAAAACGAATGGTCACGTCATTGTTTATTTCTGTTTATTTGGCGCGGAACATTTAGATACTCTCACGTATTAGGTATAATCATTGTATCTTCAACTCCAGAACATTAGAAACGACACTCAGCATGTACTAGGTAGCCTCATATATCATTTATACTTATTGTAATCATGTTAGTAGAGAATGTATTACTGCAAATTGTAAATGAGAAAGGAAGTGGCTATTGCAATAATATTCTGCAGAAAATGGTTTGATACAATTTCAAGTTTGATGCAACTGATTTCATAAACTACCCTAAATTCATAAGATAATAATAATAATAATAATAATAATAATAATAATAATAATACCTGATTACGTAAAAATGTTGTTGAAGCATATCCGCTAAAATTTACTCTGCCAAAGTGTGCAGCAGGAAAGCTGCAATACTAATAAAATCAAAGGATAAGATATTTGTTTCGCAAGTAAATTGCAGTTGCTTCATGACAGATTCAAAACTCTACTTCTGTCAAACACATAGCTCATACACTTCCACAACATCACAGTGACCGTACGTCACAATGAAACTGTCCTTATTCTTGTAGAATATGATACTGATCGGTTTCTTGTTTTCTCCTTTCTTTGATATCAGTGTCTTAATGAGCTTCCCTTCTGCTGATATCTGCTGGACCCATCGTGAATTATATCCACACAAGTAAATATTTCCCTCTCGATCAATGTCGATACCGGCTGCATTCGTAAGGTCCAGATTCCTGTAGGTGAACAGGACATCCCAAGTCATACTGTAGGCGACAAGTTTATGACTAGTCTCATACGATATATACATAGCCGTGTTAGTCATATCAGCTTTGATATAGTTAGGTGCCAGATTTTTCTCAATGTGATAAGTGTTCGTGTAGACGGTACTGATCTCCTTTCCATGCATGTCCAGTATTAGAATAATATGTCCACGTGTAGTGACAACAAACTGGTTCTTCGCCACTGCTATACCCCAACACGGGAACCTCGTTGTGATCTCCCTGATCTTCAGCATCCTGTCCTTGATCCCGATAATCTGGATTGTTTGCTGATGTGGAATCGTCACGGCCACCTCTGTGTCAGATAACGAGCAAGCAAACCATGGGTGCTTTTGAAACTTCATACTCTCTTGACACTTATAATCTTGTCCAAACAGCTTAATTTTGTCATTCATGTGATCGACTATTAGCATTCTGGCGTCCTTCAAGTGCAGAATGTAAGATATGTGACATAAATTCCTATCTGTTGATACTTTTACTTTGAACTCTGACACCTTGACGGCTTTCCTTTCTTTTAGTGGAGGTATGCCGGGTCCACTCATGCTAATTGGCTGTAATTGTGTTTCAGAATCTTCCGAACAAGGTGAACAATCTAAATTTTTACGAACCAGATTTATCTTCCCTAATTCGCTTATGGTATTTACAAATGTCGGAAAAGTTTTATCAGCGTCTAAACTGATCGTGATTTCTTTGATGCCATTTTGATACTCCGATATAGCCCGAAAGTACCTACGTTGATTCTGATCTAAATTGTGGAGCATAATGACCTTCTGGATCTCTGATCCGTGGGTGATAACGAGTTCAAGCTGGGTCCGATCACTGTCTATGGCGGTAATCAAACTTTGTCCCTTTATTTCTTGGGTATGAAGATTTAAATGTTCAGATTTGAAGTTGCTTTCTAGGGATGCAATGATATCGTCTTCAAGTTTCTGTAACTTTGCAATTAACTGCACTTTGATGGAGTGAATATGTTCCAAAATGTCGGCCTTGTCCTTTTGAATTGTGTCAGTATTTACCTTGATCTTGCGTGTTATTTGATTTAAGTGATCCTCAAATTTATTTAGGTTGGCTTCCACTTCTTTTGATTTCTTCTTCACATCAAACGACTTTAGCATGTCGTCTACCGTGATAACTCGTTCGCATTTCCGATGTTCCAGAATTACACAAGTATTGCAGCACAGTGTTTTGTGATCTCCGCAGAAGAATTTGACATGTTTACTACAATGCCTAGGGCATGCTTCTATAGTGGACAAATCAGGTGTTAGAAAACAAGATTCATCACCATCACTTACGTTTATGACATAATGCCGGCTTAATGAAGGGAATCCGTCGTGGCATTGTTTGCATGTCATGCACATAGACTGGTCACAGTCCTTACAAAAGCATGTTGCCAATAATTCTTTTCCCTGCTTTACACATTGGTCACAAGATTTCTCTGTCTTTTTTCTTACTGAGACATCTAATAAAGAAGATACAATGCTGTTCACAGGCAACGATTCCGCCCACTGTTCGATGTTGATATTAGGATCAGATGAGGGTGTATCCGCTCTGCACACCGGGCAAGGGAAACATACATTAGGAGTTCCCTTGTGGGTCACCTTGTTGTTGATATGTGACTGTAGACATGAAGCACAATATGTGTGTCCACAAAGCAGAACTTTGGGTCTTTTGAACGTCTCCAAACAGATAGGGCATTGCAAAATTTGAGTGAATCGTGCGTCTGCTTGTGAAGCGGTCGCCATTTTGCTTCAGTTTAGTAGTCTATTTCTTTTCCACATGAACAGGTATTACATTCCTTTTGTATTATGCCCTACTTGACGGTATCTGCTTCTATGAATAGCTAATGCACAGTCGTGTATGCCCAGCACACCGTCCCAGATTATAGATTTTGTATACCGTATATTCATTGAAGAAACAGTTAGATACGTGGCGTAGGTTTATGCTTGGTTTTAAAAATAATCCAGATTGTATGTAGGAACGGAACGACAATTTTTAAAGACAAGTTAAAACAAAATCTTTCAATCCTCACGTAAAGAAAAGAATTATGATATTGATTTGTCGCTTGAGCATATAAGGCATTAATGTATATAGTCAACAGATGCAAGCATGTGATAGCGTATTAGATTACTTACTACGTATTCATGTGGTAACTGTCATATCATACACCATATCAACCCGAGACTATCATTTTGGTCAGAGAGCTAAAGTCTGCTGACGGTTGTTCAATTTATCAAAAACAAAATGTCCAGATAAATGTCTCACAATCCTCTTAAACCACGGTTAGGAAACCGCCTACCCCTAAAAAATTCACGTTTTTTTCTATACGTCCCTCGTGTGGTTACCCAAGGTATTTAACTTTAAAACAGTCGTGAACAAAATGGAATTAAGCTAACAGTGGTTGTTAAGATTTCCTCTGTCAATATTCTTAAAATATCTCAATAATCCGTAGAACTCGCAAACATCAAATATGTTCATTGGTTCTACTTTGAACACGTGTGTCGCAGGAATACTGCAATGTAATACTTGAATCATTTGTGAGTTTGCAGAACTTTTGCTTCTTCCAGGGTATTCATGCACATATATCCACGACCACACCACTACCCACTGCACTTTATGCGACGATGTACAATTTAAAAAAACATTTGAGTACATATATCCCATCGTTGGACGTTTCTATCGAACTATAGTATGAAGTATTGAGCGACAGACAACACTCAGACGCACACACACATGTACGGGAAGATGGGATCGTGTTGTATCTGCGTTCTCGGTGAGAATTTCGGGATCTTTCAAAACTGTATCAATTGGTTCACAGAGTATGGCCGGTGCATATTGTGTCATTATGATATATTTACAAGCGAAGTAGGGAACCATTAAAAAAGTTCTTTATGTAAATATTTGACACACAGAGATAAGATGATGAAAGCATGTCGCAACCAGGCCCTCTATGTGGGCAGACTATATTGTGAAAGGGAGTGGAATTGAGATATTTAGCCATGCAACTCTAGCCGATCTCAAGTGATTGAGATATGTTTTATAATCTTATATATTGAAGCAACTATGTCATGTTTCTGAGGAGAGCAGGGAATCCCGTGAACAAGTTAATGAACAAAACGCTAAGACATAACTACATGTTTATATTTAAACAGAGTTACTTTGAGGTCTTACAGATTTAAATGATTATTTTTACAACAACGAACAAACGAAATCTTCATATGAGTTATGTGCATTTGAAAAACTGCTAACTTTGTCACACAGTTTTATTGAAGTTTTTCTTGTTAATCTTTCCGCAACTATTTGACGGCCATTGTGATTCTTTAAATGAGGTAGTGTAAATAACGTGTCAGGAGCAGGGTATCAGAACATTATAAATTAATCACATTTATATAATTTCCCGGGCAAAATTAAAATAATGTTGAAAAAGAAACATCGATGGATATTCACTAGAACTGCCTAAAACTTGTTTTCCCAACTTTCGGCTGATGTTACATTCACTAACGGTTGGATATAGCCTTATCATATCAAATATGTATTGTGATTTGTTTCTCGCCTCACGATTATGTAATATTTAGCAAGTTCTTTTTAGGATTCAACTCTTTTCGAGGAATCATACCGTAACAATTTGAAATTCATCTAGACACCAAAGCATTCATGCCAACCAAATCATTCTCATTAAGTGACTTTTGACACTGCACCCGGTGTGTATCAAGCTCTGAATTCGTCGTTATCTCTTTATCCCCATAAAACATCACACCAAATATGAATACCCTCTCTCACTCAGTGTTGCCGAATTCAGTTTACAGGGAAAACTGTCTGATCATGGACAGATGGACAGGTGTGTGGGCACAAAGTGCGGATATAAAAAACTCCAGATAAGCTATTAATGGGTAAAAGACAAATCTAGCCTGGAAGATTATGTAAATATTATCATGCTGAGACATAAACACAATTAAAAATATTGATATCTCATTGAGTAATATGAGAACACTAACTAATCACGTGTTAGAGCTTTTAGTTTAATTTGAGTTTGAAGATGAAGAAGGTTCTATAACCGTGATGTTTGGACAACGGCAACATATTTGAGAAAGAAAAAAAAAATAATTGGCACATATTATAAAGTACAAACATGTGCAAACCATATTTAGAGGCCCTGAACTGCTACGTAACATTAAAAATATATTCCAGAAATCATGCTCCTGAACACGCGATTCAAAAGGAATATAATCATCTGTCCCACTTTAATTACCTCCCTGTGTATATGTCTGTATTGTCCTTTCTGGAGACAATATGACCTATGCTTTTCTTCTTTGTGGCTTACTTCTGTCCGTTTTATACGTTTTATGCCATTGCATGAGGTAAGCAAGATTAATATCAGGGTAGGAAATTGTATTGCACCTTAGACTTCAATTTGTAACCACTATCGATGGACACGTTCTTATTTAGCAAATCCATTCTGATTATTTTGTCTCCGCATTAAGTTGTTGATTAAATACTGGCTTTTGGTTCATCATCATGTGTTCTTTTATTCAGAGAGTGTTGACGAAACATAAATTAAATCAATAGTAAAAGTAAAGCATGTCAGTTCACACATTTAATGTAACCAACAAAATTACACTTGGCTGGAAGAATATTGTGTGATAAATTTTCTGTATATTAGTCTAACGTAATGCTTGATGTGATGTACATTGTGACATCATAACATCGATCATGTAAATAGTTTCTAGCGATATAATGTCACAATATGAACAAACCGTAAGGGAGCGCAGTCTTTAACGTATTTTCTCTAAAATGATTTTTGCAAATTCTCAATGTACATATGGTCGGTGCTGGCAGAAATTACACTAATGACGGCCGCCACAAAATTGACAGATATTAGTCTGGGAAAACCGAGTAAGTCTTGACGTACAATTGCATGTACATTATAACATCTAGATTATGTGATGCCATAATGTGCATGACGTCAAAATAACTTATGCTAATATTCAACTGAACTGATCTTGAAACATTGTCATAGACTGATACAAATTTTACTTTATTTACTTTAAAGGTATGAATGAGAATGTGTTTTCCTTCATTATTAGTTTGATTTGTCTTGGTCAAGGCTTACAGTGGCGTATAGCGCAAAAAGACACAAGGTAATGAGAAATGCACCGCCATATTAAACTGCTTCCTAGATAACGTCCTAAATCATAACAATACATGCAGAATCCATTGGGCGCCAGCGTCAATCTCGTTTTGAAACGTTCAATCTGTTTTTGTTTTTATTTGGACAAAAGGATCGATATATTTAATGTGATAGCGCTAGATCTGACAGTTTAAACATTAAGTTTTCTATAATAGTATGATATATTTCATGCTCGATAGTAATAGTTACTTATATCATATTATTTTCCGTTGGATATAAATCGTACAAGTGAGCTGAAAGATGTCGCAACATAAAAAATAAGATATGAAACCATATGTCTTCTTTTTGCTCATATTTCCATTTGACTTTTTTTTAAGAAACTATATTTAAATCGTATGCATGGTTGCGTTGACAGACGATATTTAGCATAGATGTAAATAAAAACTGGGAATTGCTCTCCATTACTGTACTTCCATTATGGCTACCCAATAACAAGCTTACTCCGTTATTTAAAACGGTAATCTGCAGGGCATTTTGGGGATTACTTGTCGGTTAAATGGGACACTTACGTATGGCATGGGGACAGTATCTGAAATTTAAGCCGTTAATGTGCATACACTAATTTATCGACGCCACGTCTATCTTCCTGAGCAATTTAAGGCACCAAACGATAAGTGCAGCTCATATTATTAGCACTCCTTAAGATAGTACTAAATACAGAAAACTTTTTCTTGTTTAATAATTTTATATTAAATCCACTTTGATCTGGAGATGAAGAATGTTCGGAATTATTGAAAATAAAGATAAAACGAATGGTGTATGAGGAAAATTAGCTACTAGTATTTCGGCACTGAATACTAATTTAGGTCAAGGTTGATCGATTTTCCTTATGGATAAAAGTATTTGCCTGACCCATTACATCACGCTGTCTGATACAACGTGTATCGTGTACTAATAGCTTTCGTAAACGTGGTGATCTACGTGATGACCTGACACGGAGAGATAAGGATAGAGATGTTGCACTGTTAGACGATAGACTGAAACTGCCACCATATATTTATGTTCATCTTCTCCGTGTAAGTTTGTTGAAAAACACAAGCGCAATATGTACCAAAGTAACTGTGGTGATTTATTACCTGGAAAATGAGAGAGAGAGAGAGAGAGAGAGAGAGAGAGAGAGAGAGAGAGAGAGAGAGAGAGAGAGAGAGAGAGAGCGAGAGAAGAACGAATTCATTTAATGTAGATACATCTGGCACACAGTCACAATAAGCCACTGAGTTAATATGAAGACAAGAAGATGTAGTTTGGGAAATTAGATAAATAGCCATTAAAAATTATAGGTTTTGAAACAACATTTTACGGTTATTCAAGAAATAATATTTGCAGCTAGGGTAAAGCCCAGTACCATCATAATTAATCATTGGAAGTAAAACAACTGTAATGGTTCTTCATTGCAAATCCTCGAGATTTTTACTGCACATTCTATATCTCCCCTCCCCGTACTCAAACCCATCCGATACACTGACCCAAGGGTAATACTGTACATCTGAAATTTGGTCATCTCCCAGGAACCCCAAAGGTTGCAACAAAGAGTGAAACCATTTTTTTAGGCTATCTGCGGGACGAAATTATAAAGAAAAAATCCCAACCGACCCAAATCCCCCCCCCCCCCCCCCACCAAAAAAAAAATAAAATAGATCAGTGGTCGGTCGCTGGTTATAAAAATTATGTTAAATATGCAATATATATATATATATATATATATATATATATATATATATATATATATATATATATATATATATATATATATATATATATATATATATATAATATGTGTCATTATATATAGATATAATGACACAAAAATTGATAATGACGCAAATACAAAACAGTTTCCCACCGTTTCGAGCTAAACAAGCTCTTTGTCAGATGAATAAACAATTTACATACACAAAACAAAACACCAGAAACAAAAGCCAAGAAATATTCTTGACTCCTACATGTTTAAATGACTGGGAAATAAACAAAGGATAAATAATAGAAGAAAACCATCATCCTAACAAAGTTGTGAAAAAAATATTTCATAGTGTGTATTGTGCGTATCACGAATAGGATCAAAGTTGTTTGACCTAATTCAAGGCTTTGAACAAAGGACTGACACCATGCTCATCGATAAATCAATGCCATCGTCAAAATGTGCAAAGGAAATTATATCCCGGAAAAGTTATGCATGGAGGTACTACAGGAGTATATCAAGAGCATGGTATAGAGGGATAATGGACAAGTGTAATAATAATAATAATAATAATAATAATAATAATAATAATAATAATAATAATAATATTATTATTATTATTAATAATAATAACAATAATAATAATGATAAAATAATGATGATAATAATAGCAATAATAATAATAATAATAATAATAAGAAGAAGAAGATGGAGAAGAAGAAGAGGAGGAGGAGGAAGATTACCAAAAATACACGTAAAGAGTTACGGAATATTTACTTGGGTAAATATTATCGCAAAAATGCGTACGTCTGATAAACTGATGCCTGGCTGTAGTTATGATGCGATTGCAACAGGAAGGTTAGACGTTTTGATTTAGGCCGAACTCCCCATGAGTTTTCGATTGACGTATCCAGTATCGTTCCTTACGTGTGCGTTCTATGACGGTCCACCCCAGGTTAGAATCAATTGGTAGCATCTCGAGGGACTCGACTGAATGCCCAGTCGAGTTGTAGTGGTTGGCGAGTTTTGCGTTGATTTTGTTGCGAATGTGGCTCTTGTGGTTATTCATTCGTTTCCTGAAATCAGCTGTTTCGCCAACATATTGAGTGCCACAGATATTGAATGCTAGAAGATAGACTACATTTTTGGTTCGGCATCCTAACTTCTGATTGATCGTGTAGCTAACTCCTGTCGTCGAACTTCTGAACTAATTGGTCCCGGGCATATGTTTGCTAATAAGGCAACGCCTGTCTTTGCTGCAATATGTGCCTGAATCTGTAGTCTTGTTTGAAGTTACCTTGGCACGTACCAGATGGTCCTTAAGATTTTTGGGTCTACGGTACGCAACCATAGGAACTTCTTGAAATATGCCCTTCAGATGTTTGGAGGATTCAATCTGGTCCCAATGATTCCGAATTATCTGTTGTTACGACTCTATGGTCTAGAAAAATGTAACAGAAAGAAAGTGAAACCAACAAATCAAGTAAAAATCAAAAAGCAATTTATTTCTAGATAATTAAAATGAAAAATCAAAAAGACACCTACAGTAATGTGTATTAAAATCCAAATAATCCAATAAGAATTAGTATTCTAATCACAAGTCCTAATATAGAATGTTCCGAATGCACGGGTATCCCTGAATGTTGTGATATGCCAATGGTCTTTAACGTCCTGATGTACTAGTAGTCTTTAATGTGCTGATGTCAAAATGAAGTACTCCAAAATATCTCTGAATAAGTTCACATAAATTCCAAAATCATCAATTAAAAAATCCAAAATCCAAAGGTTTATGAGCACTGTTATAATCCAATGAATATTTAAAATAATTCCTCTCTTAGAATTTGGAATGACTTTCTACGACTGTAATAGCTCTTTAGAAGACTGATACAAATGTCGAAACAGAAAAACTGTCCACTAAACATGGTATATATAAAGATTGGTCACATGACAGAATGTTCTAGAATATGTGTCATCTTAATGGAATTTTACTTGTGTGGACATGACTTTTTACACACAACTCTAAGGATTTTCCAGTTTTATCTGTAAACAAAATCAACCTTGACCTCAAATTTAGAAAATATTGTGTTTATCAAAACTGTGCTTGAACTACAATTATTTCTCAATATTACGGCCATACTCATAACAAAGACTGGTATCATGTCGATTCGTCAGGATAAAGGCCTTCGCATAGCTGGTTGCATTAGTATGCTGTGTGAAGCATACACGAGAAAAATATTGTATCTTTTTATATGTGGCTTGTTTCCATCCAGCAACCTTTGACATACTGTTCACACCCTCTAACAATTGATGTATTCAGAACACAACTTTAGACGGAGAAAGTTTGGTGCGTAACTACATAAACACAACAAGTTGGAAACCACATTTGATATTTTGGTGAAAAAGGTGCCTTTATATATAGAGCCAGGTCAGTAATTTATGCCTAAATTGGTAATGGGTTTTGTTATAAAATTCTTTGGAGTAAACGTTGTTAAGGTACTCCATAAGCTATGTGGTAATTATTGTTTTCAGGTCGGTAAAAGCCGTAGAAATTTCTAAATTAAAGAAAATGGCTTAATGGAGCGCTCGTTTTAACTTAAATTCATGGTACAAACTTTAATTTTTATTCAGGAATAATTAATGCAAAATATATGAAAATAATTGGTCTTGACGACACTCAATTTTTGGGGTTAGGAAACCTCTTCGGGATTTAATGTACCTTAAGTTCGGACTTGTCCTTTCCAACTTACATTATGGATATGTCGTAAATATTTTTATTTGACTTAGTCTGTCAATATTTACAAGAAGGGAAAAATAAAATATAAATGGGCTTGTTTTATTTTAGTTTGCAACGATACAATAATAGTTTTATATAAATATGATTCTTTTACCAAACAATGATTAATGTTGGCACAAACTAGTAACAAATATGAACGTATTTTAAACATAGATGTATACTCCGTATCCATCTGTTACAATACGCATACAGTATTAAAAAAGGAAACAATTGCAATAAATAAAAATACGTCGGAAAAATGTAAAGTTGCTAATCATGTTCATGTGCATCAACAGTGTAAGCAATAGATAAGGCTGAGTTGTTTACATTGAAGAAATTATCTTTTCAGGTACATGAGCTAAGGAGTTTGTGCGTGATTGATAGACACAAGGAAACTGGTCATTTAAGAAACTGTGGAAAATATATATATTGTTTTAGGGTTTCTTCATGATTCTTATGGCATTGTAATATCAGTTTTTAAGGGATTAATGTTGACTCTAATTCTTTTGTCATGGTATAGACTGTCCGTTGCCGAATCACACTGCAAATAATGCCTAAAGTTTATACCACGATAAAGGCAGAATCCTCCTCCCTCTCTAACATTAAGATCCTATACTTGCAATCGTGAATTAATTTAATTGTGTCTTTGATTATCTTGTTTTGTTGTTGTTTTTTTTGTATCCTTGTTTTCCTATTCCATCATGGAGCATCCTGTCAAGTAGGACTATTCTTCTTTAACCAGTTGTTTCTGCACCAAACAAATTCTAAAAGTACTTACGCCGATCAATTTTACTTGAATGAAAAATCAGAGCCATGTTCACAATTTTCGAATTAGCAGTTAGGAACAAATGAAATAAGTATATATTTAAATAGGAGAAGATTTCGCTTGTCATCTTTGTTGCGAATTTTTACTTGTGATAGTTCTCGTTAGGGGACTTTTCGGATCGATCAAAATCTTAGGTAAAGTAAACTTTGGTTAAACAGTCAAGCCTACAATACCTCCAGAATATAATGAAATCATGAATTTGTTGTCAATTACAATTGAACATAAATCAAAATAAAACTGTCGAAGTAATTTTGCCAGCTCCGTATATTGCAGAGAGAGAGAGAGAGAGAGAGAGAGAGAGAGAGAGTCAGGAATCAGTTTTGAGTTTTTTTTTCTGACATTCCAGTCAGTGACTATGAAATGAGGCACGGTCACGACGTCCCTAAATCACAGAGAAGACATTTTTGAAAGTGTCTGGAACCGTCTGAGTGGAAGTGTAAGTATTCTGAGTATTAAATTTTGACAAGGACAAATATTTGTTTTTAAGTAATTCCCGATTATTTCCATCAGCAGTCAACATCCAAAACAAAGGCTCCTTTTATGTCTTCCTCTCTCTCCACCCTCTTCTCCCTCCTCCCGCACACAACCATGTGCACGGTCAGCCAAGAATAATGTCTTTGTAGGAGTGGTAATATTGAACGACTTGAAAGTCTGCATCGAGTGTCCTTGATTTCGCAAAACTTTCCCGGTGTCCCGAATCAGATTTGTAATGTACAATTTGCTCTATCCATGATCTCAATGCAAATTTGGTATGATTTACTGACTGTATAGAAGCATAAAGATTTGGCTATTTCATTTCATTCATTTAAAATATGTACAAAATATGAAATTAGGAGTTCGAATCACAAACTACGATGATCGCCATTTTCTCAGTGTTAATTTCAGCTAGTTGTTCTTGCGAGTCTATTTTTAGAAATAAAAAGTAGTTAATCGAGCAGTTTCCTTACAAATAGTAACAGCAGGTGGTTGTTAAATTGCATTTTGACCAGTGGAATTATCCTGGACACGAAATATTCATACTAATTGCCAATGTGTACTATGTGTACCTGGAAATTATTGAATGTAGCTCATTGTTATATTGTTGTTTGAAATTAAGTATGAACATTTATTATCTAACCCGTTAACCCGTGACCCTTGGATTGCGAGTCAGACGCCTTGCAAACCGAGCAACCGTGTCTTCTCTATACAACAAACGAAGCAATAAACAAACCAAATGGGTAATGTGGGCAGAGACGACAAACAAATACATACATTCATGTGTGCAAAGTGTTCGTAGCGTCCTAAAGTGAATCGCAAAATGCCTGTTTACTACCTGGGGTAGTGAGCATATTAGCATGAAACCTAAAGGGAAATCCGGCTTTTGAAATTTGTTCTGCCTACTTTGATCTTTTATCTAATTATGGGTTATTATGCCAATTATTCTACAAAAAGTTTTGCTAATCAGATAATCAAGATTCAGGCTGAAAATTTAATAATCTCAGAACCGTGCCATATTGGCTCGATCTATGAGCTTTGAGAATATGGGAAATAGTTCATTTGGTCTTCCAGTGACGTCTTAACGATTTTTCTCGCTGTGCTAAGAATTGGGACGTAGATGTTTTCCTACAAGTCAAACTTTCCTCAGTGTGCTTATGTTTTTGTATGAACTAAAATTTTGCTCACGTTTAATTGTTGTCATAGATATGAACAAAACGCATATTTATTTTTGACGGATAATATATTTTTGAAAGGATAATTGTATTCGTCCAGAAAAATAATTTATATTGTCTCTTGGATATGCAAAATAGAAAGACGTTAGAACCTTAGAATGCCAACTTGGAAAATTTACAAAACGTACACTTCTACATGACCTCAGACCTCAGCCGAGGTCACGTGGTGCAATAGCAGCTTATGACCATGTACTTTGCTTTCAATATACCGATTATGATCTGAGAATTTTATTAGCTTTGATTTCAATATATGAAAAAAATTAACCTAATATATAGCATATTTTTAAAATGTTGGTTGTTTCACGAGATGTGTATATCCAACGAAAGACGAGCAGTGTTTGGGCAAATTACCCTTTCCCCTTATTTAAAAAAGAGAGACACATAGGCAGAAATTGGAATTTTCTTTGTGCGAGTTTATACGACTCTCAAAGTGAGAAGTGAATAATGTCAGAATGTTAGGCTGTTATGTGTATTTAATCCGTTATGTGTGTTTAAATCTTGTCAATGAAGGTCAGTAGTACTTTAAATTCTTGTCACTAGTAAACAGAATCCTTACTAGCATTTGAGTTCAAGGACAGTCGTGTTGACATTTAGACTGGGTTTGTTTCCCATTGTATTGCTTCACATCCTGTTGATATTAGTCAAGTGAAAATGTGTATAAATAGGGATTTGGTAAACAAATAATTCATTCCTGTTTTAGATCAGTCTTTGGGAATCTATTTGAGATCAGATTTTATAGTTTGTGCCGTTGAAATCAGATATATTTCTAGAGGAATTATTTACTTAATATATTCATTGGAATTAATAAAGTGCTCATTGGCTTTTGGCTTAATACATTACTTTGGACTTTTGTGAACTCATTCAAAGACATTCTGGATTGCATCATTGTGTTATATCAGAACATTAGAGACTATTGAAACTCATTCAGGAGATTAAAGATATTTGGACTTGTGATTAGGACATTTAGGATTATTTGGAATTTGATTCACAATATTGTAAGTATCGTTTGAATTTAACTTTGTATTATAGGGAAATAAATCGCTTGTTGATATTACTAACATTGATGGTTTCACTTTCTTTCTGTTACATTTTTTTTAAGACCTATAGTCGTAACAAAGTTCAATTGTGATTTTATTAGAGTATTTTTTTTTCCTCCGTCGAATGTGACGAACAGCCGTTGACTCATTTTTACAATATTCTAGATGTAGGTTTAATCCGGAGACAAAATCTATCTTAGTATACAAAATGTGATAAATGAAAACGATTGAAACAAATGCCAGCTATCTTTTTCTTTATTGTTGTTTACAAAGAACTTATCTAATTAGAGTTATAATCCATTATGATTTACACTGATTGCAAACATTTTATCATTAAGTTCAGTACAGAAAAAATGTAATATACAGACTGAAGCAGAAATGAGAAGATTATTAGCCACAAATAATAATGATAATAATAATAATAATAATAATAAAAATATAATAATAATAATAATAATAATAATAATAGAGTACGTGCTTATTGATTTGATGTACACCCGTTAAATATTTATCTAATTGTCAAAGTTTATGATTGAAAAGCTTTAATAATACACACACACATACACACACACACACACACACACACACACACACACACATATATATATATATATATATATATATATATATATATATATATATATATATATATATATATATATATATATATATATATTAGCGCAGAATAAACCTGACTATGTTCCTATAAAATCTGATCGTGCAATACAATCTGATCGTTAATGGTTACCTTTTCTTCTGCTTTCTTTATCATCGATGTCTGAGCAAGTTTCCCTTCTGGTGATATATGTTGGTTACAGTATTATCATTGTGTGCACGGGCAAAAGTTTCTCTCACTTTCAGTGTCAAAGCCGGCTGTGCACTTCAAGCCCTGATTCATGTATGTGAAGAAAACATTCTAGGTTGTATTAGAGGCAACGAAGTTTTTTTTCAGAATAATTTGATGTATAAATAGGTGAGTTAGTTGTATTCGCTTTGATATAACTGGAATGAAGTAGTATCTCAGTTTGGAAACAGTCCTTTTGGACTTCTCAGTTTGGAAACAGTCCTTTTGGACTGTCCTGATCTCCTTCTCATACATGTGGTGATCACCAAACTCGTCCTGCATTACTGTTATGACCGAGCAGAGGAGCCTCTTTCTGATCATTCTGACCAAATTTCATTTTTACGGCTGTTGTTGTCAACCATCAGCATTCTCGTCATTCTAGTTTTCATTTGTACGTTTTGAGCGCATTTTTCGCCCACCTCTGCACCATCATCATCGCCAACAACACTTGCATACTTATGAAATAAAATGCTCTATAAAGCAAGGGAAACAACTCAAGCGGCTGTGATTTAGAACATCACGGAGTTAAAGTGAGAATCTAATGTCATTCACGGATTGAGTTACATCAAATTGATGCAATTCTCTGGAATGATACTTATGTGCACCGTCAATGACTGTAGGTATGTCACGCACTTTAGTTTTATCGAAATACTCACCTGTTCGTTTCGATAATCATTCTCAAAGTGTAAAAAAAAAGTATCCTAAAAAATTAAACATGTACTACTGACCCAGATTCTAACATTTCAGCCCTGGTTAATTATAAACCATTTATCGTGACAGACATTGGAGGAACCAAGACGTTTACCACAGTGACTGATGTGTCATATGAAAGGATTTGTTTCTTCATTAAAGTAAAATACACTCTATATTCGAGGTCACGTTACAATTAAATGAATGGACCAAGAAGGCTCCGAGTGTATGAGGAGACAATCAAAGTACCCGAATCTCTTTCCAAGGGATCGAATAACTTCAACTCTCTGAAAGAGACTCGGAGATAATAGTAATGATGCTTCACATATTGATACGTTTTCAGCATACGAACATCCTGCTAGATGATCGAAGAGTACTTATGATAAAAAGAGAGTTATTGAAAATAACACTCGACAACGTTTCAACCATCAACGACATACCCGTACTTTATTTTTTTATGTTATTCAGCATCATTTTAATGACAAAATGAAAACATCATTCATTTTCAATCGCCTCAAACTAGTATTATGTTGCTATACATGATGACACGACATCGAGTTAGCTTCGGCCACCCGACCCACCCCAGTTTTCATCGCTAAGGAATGGAAAGTCAAACGAGGACCTGGAGAGAAAACGAAAACGATGAGCTCCACATTTTGGGGCGCTAGACGACACCTTTAACATTTGACTAAAGCGAAACTAAATCAATAATAAAAGCAAAGCATGTCAATTCAGACCTTTAATGTAACCAAACTAAATTATGTTGGTCGGGAAGAATAATGTAGGATACTGTCTATTAGATTAACGTAATTTTTGACGTACACGTCAAAGAATAAAGTCAAAATGTACCCGCCGTATTTTTTTCTAAACTGATACCTGCAAATTCTCAATGTCAATACAGTCGAGTACACTAGTCACGGATCGCCCAGATTGCATAATTCGTAAATATATCAGTGTGGGTAAAATGCTGTAAACTGCAAAGAGAAGAATACGTGTTATTGTTTCCAGAACAATTTACATGTTTCAATGCCATTTAGATTATAGGTACGAGATTATGATGTAATAATGCCCATAAAGTCCAAATGACGTTAGGCTAATATTCGATTAAATTTAATCTTGCAACATTTCCTCGACTGAGAAAAACGTTACTTTGATTTACCTTGAAGGTGTGAATTGGTATGCTTTATCCTTCATTATTAGTTTGATTTGTCTTGGTCAACGCTTACAGCGTTGTCTAGCGCATAAAGACCCAAAGTGTTCTAAAATACAGGGCCAAATCAAACAGCTTCCAACACGACGTCATAAATGACGCAACTGCCTGCAGAAACCAGCTTTATTTTGAAACGTTATTTGTCTTTTTGTGTTATTTTCGTGATGATTGTTTAAAAAAAAAAAAAAAAAAAAAAAAAACAAACAAATAATACATTTACTATGACAGCGCTGGATCTGCTAGCTTAAGCATTAAATGTTCTATTTTATCTGTAACGTTTTGGCAAATTCTTTCGCAAACAAGTTTAAATCCAGAATAAGTTTGTCTGCAAGCCTCTAGCAGATCTCAACTTACGATGGCAGTTGCGTTATCTGAACTGTAAAGAAGGTGACATGCAGCGAGGAGTATTGCATTCGGAACATTCTCGTCTCTTTCCGACGCGAGTCTAATAACTCTCTTTTCCACTTCTTCACAGTTTACACTCTTTCAGACTATATCGCTACCATAAGGCTGTTTTGACCCTTGTGCCATTTAAACTTTAGCCCATTGCTTCAGCGCATGAGTACACTATCAAATTGACTGGATTCTACCATTCTTCTCTTATCGCATATTAAAATCGAATAAAAATGAGTGATAAAGAACCAGACTATGTCTATCGTCTCAGATGCACTTCACTGTGCGCCATCGGCATATTGTGACGTCTGTCGCTTGCTAACTTATAACATCGTCAACCCTGTACTCCACCCCATGGAAGTAAAGGATTCCTGACTTTCTCCTCCTCCTACGGATGAAGCAAAAGTTTCACATTCTGTATTAAACACATCGTAGAGGTAACATCGCAGGAAATGAAGCCTACATTAAATATTATACAGTTAACATAACATACGGTTTCCCCAGGTGACGTTTTATCGAAAAATGTACTGTGTTGTTGCAGGCAAAAGTGGTGTTATTCCACAAAAGGGAGGTAACCCATTGTGATGAGTATGCACATGCGACAAAGAAGCCGCAGACGTTCCCATTGAGCCATATTGGTTCACCATACTCTGTCGTCCCGATGGGTGGTGTGGAACTGGAAAGTCGCAAATTACCTTGCTAGAATAAGATGTTGACCGGAATAATTGTTAATAGTAATTTTTTAAGAAGTCTTACTCTTTACACTTTTTATATCTCACCGTGCAGCAAAAATGTGTGGTTCAGATATTACCTTTTCCAGTCTTTTTTCTCGTTTCTTATCTTTTTTATTTTCCTCTTAAGGTGACGCAACAATTGTCTAGAACTGCATGCATTTTTAGAAAAATATTTTAATATTTTAATATTGTCCCAATATATATGTATTATATGCATGTGTCATCTATCTTTATGTCAAAAAAAAAAGCAGCTCATCTTCAAATTTAGTACAAACATTCCATGCTCTATTTTGACGCAAAGGTTGGAATTTGACAAATTCTGACAATTTCTATTGTACGTTTATGCTAACCCTAAACTTTCAAATTGCCCGTAGCTAGCTATGCTTAATGATTAGCTTGATGGAATTTGTTTATTTTTGTTTATTGTGAATTTTCCCTCTCCTCCCTAAGCGGAGGTCCAAAGTCATCCTCAACATTTCTACATGTTTTGATTTTTCTTTTGATTCATGAAATTATTTAAAATGAGAATCACATTTTTCTTGATATGATATCGAGAATGCTTACATCTTTCAAATGCTGCATAATAGACACATTTTCGTTTTAAACAAACATTGCTTTTAGTTCTTGCCGCTTTTTCTGTCTCTATCATCTGTAGTCAATACTTGTAAACTTTTGTTATCAAAGATGCAGTAACGACCAGCTGCACACAAGGAACACCTGCATGTGAAGACCAATCCATTTGCACATGAACATAAGGACAAACTGGTCATAGAGACCACTTTCAGATGATCCCCAGAATGGTATGTATACACAGGTTTGACTGTATATGCTTTTTCAGCATGAACAGGCAAGTCATTTATAGAACCAACATCGGTTCCTTGGTCTTTCTTTATCAACTAGAGGACTGACACGTAGGCCGTAACATAGAAAATATTGATAGAACCACACTAGAAGTAGATATAATCTTATCTGACTTGACAAAGAGAATTAGCTTTTGCAAATAGCATTTGTTTCTGGGTCTGCTTCCCTTTCCCCATGCCAAGCCTCTGGGTAATACTCTCGAAACCAATGAGATACTCAACCTATCACCACATGTACAGTTTCATCGCATTGAATATCAAGGTCACTCATACAGCCAGCATTCGTCCCCGGATCTCTGCCTGCTCCCGTGGGGGCCGGCTCCTGGGTCATACATTTAAGAATATTTAAAACCAGACACTATAACTATATGAACACTTATTATACACGGTTATGAACGCAAAGATGATACGTAGAGGCCAAAAAGGGACAGACATGTAATGTTCTTTATGAGCATGTCTCGTGCGAATAATGAATTTTCCCAAAGCAAACACCAATGGATAATTACTTGAAGTATGCATATTTTTTTTATTATTTTAGGAAACTTTGTTTTTACTTAGGTCGTGGATTCTCTTGCATGAAGGAGAAAGACTCGTAAAAGATCAATATAGTCCAAGTCGAGATGTTGCAAGAGAGTGCGTGACGCAGTCACAGTATATATAGACACTGGATATTGACAGGTACTTGTTCGTAGAGTGTTACGCCGGTATCGTCCTTTTCAAAGATGAACCGTATACGTTTGCGGGTCATTCAGAATATATATTTTGATTTTGATGATTCACGAAATTATTGAAAATGAGAATCAAATTTTTCACTCAACCGCCATTTATCTCTTCAGAAAAGAGAGATAGACACGTCCTTAGGCACTTAAGGAGTTAAGCACATAAATAGATTCCTAAAGACTGTATAAAATGTGAACACCTGTGGAATGAGTGCCTTTTTTCCCGTCTGCTCTTGATACTGCTTTTTCAGGATCATAGGTTGCTTCCCTTGCTATCAAGGAATCACCTGCTGAACAATACGTAGTGTAAACACATGACATCTTTGTTAACTTGTATTTCTTTAATTTAAGCCTAGAAAAAATGCTCTCTGAGCTAGTTACTGTTGAGCAAAACACTTACAATGGGGAGGCAATTGCCTCCCGGAAAGGGACGTAACTTGGAAATACAATAGAGAAATATGACTGAGCCAGGCATACGTTGATCGCACAAATGTGACTGTGTTTTTTTTTAACAAGGGATTAATTTTGATCACAGTTTCACCGCATAAATCAATGTATCCTTCCTCCACTGGAAACACACTGCTACAAATCTCTCGTAAGCATAGTTTGATGTTTAATCGATAAAACCACAAAAACGTACCTTCCGATTATGCATGGAAGGATCACAAATGTAGACGACACATTGGGTTGTCCAATTAAAGTGCGAAAGTGATTTGACCCATTAATTACTTTTCGTTTGTTTATCTGGTTGTGAATGTGAAGATTTGTCGCTGCTATATGAAGTAAAAGTTGTATCTAATTTAAGATAGATATATAACCTTAGCTCTAATGCATTTTCTACCAGAGTTGACAAACAGCAGCACAAACTCTTTATAAGTATTTATAATTAGAATGTTCAGAGATATCAACATGCAAAGAGACTTGGTCAACTGGTCAGATATTATTTTGTTTTGATCTGAAACTTGATAGGTAAGAAGAGAAATCAGAAATTTCCGTTTTAATTTCACAACCCAAAGTGTCATCTGCATTTGTGAGTCAGACAAAAGAGAGAGAGAGAGAGAGAGAGAGAGAGAGAGAGAGAGAGAGAGAGAGAGAGAGAGAAATTGATGTAGGTACTTCTGGCACACTGTCCATTCGGTTTATCCATGAAATGAATCAGAACATTCATCCTGGAAAATTAGATGAATGACAATACAAACATTATAAGTCTGACACAATATTCCACATTTTAGTTTTTCAAGTACATTTTCACAGGTAAAGCATAGAAATAATTTTAATTTTATCTTTCAAATAAAGGTGTTGCATTATAATATTCTTTAGAACAATGACATTGCAGAGATACTCCTGAGGGATTTACTGTAAATATTGTTCATAGTCGGTGATTCCCTCCTTCAATAAAAAAATATATACTAAATGCCATTTGAGGCTTTATTAGTATTCAATTTAATGATGCAAATTTTGAATACAACATACGCGGACAATCTAAGAAGATTTTGTCTTGTCCGAATGTGATTTTGGGGTATAAGAAAAGAAGCACAAAGGAAAACGACAACTTTTGGGAAACAAGCCTGTTAAGTTCGGTTTTGTTCTTTCGTATAATTCTTAAGTGTATGGAGGACGTTGTGACTAAAAAGTGGTCGTACATTTGTTCACAAGTTCAGTACTGTTTTTAAAACTTAAAATGTTTATAACTCCTGTATGGTTTTGTAACAGATATTATATGCACTTCGCCTAAGTGTTTTCACGGCATAATAAAGATCGTTCTGTCAAGATGCCAAACGATCGTGCTAGTGCAACGAACAGCATTTAGGAGCCCTGTTAATCTTACCATCCCATCTTGATAAATGCAGAAACACAGTGTTGTCCCCAGACCAATAATCAGGGCAGTGTGTTGTTTGTCTCTTAAACATATTAAATGCTGTAATGTCTTTTTCGAGTGCATGTCGTGCAATCGTTATGCAAAGTATTAGTGCCTATAAAATAAAAGAAATGATCTATATGAAATGTAGGGGGTCTATGACATTAAGTTGATACATGCACCGAAAATGCATAATATATGTTAGAGTATGTAATTTACTAAATCTCGAGATATTGAGAGGGCAGCGTGCCACCCAGTTTGGTCTGGTAAATGTGTCCTGATAAAATAAGCTATGGACAACACTGCATATCTATCTATCTATCTATCTATCTATCTATCTATCTATCTATCTATCTATCTATCTATCTATCTATCTATCCGTACATGTGATAATTCCCTATTACTTGCGAAAATCCCAGATGTTAATTACGATTCCCGGAGTAAATATGTTTCTGGGAATAAATTACCGATTTTTAGTCTCCAAAATTAAGCATTTTCATAATAAGAGTCTCACCAACTGATGCATGCAGGAAGTCACAATGTCCTATTAATAAAATGTCTTAAGTCTAAAAACAATATAAAACACTATTAATTACCTTTTACTACCAGAAGCCTATGCTTGAAAACCTCCCTCAAGCTTACCCATTCATTTCCGAAGATGCATTCATCCATAGATAATTCGATAACGACAAGGGATGACCAGTTACCACTCTGATTCACTCAAGTAAGTTGTTCAGAAGCTCATTCAGAATCTCAAATATCCACTTCTTCATAGGTTTGCACTTTATTCATGACATCAGATAGCATTTGGATGTATGTACTGCACAAGGAATTTACTTCCTGTCGCTGTTGTATATATATCATGCTGAGATAAGCTCCCTTACGATCATATGGAATTGTCTTTCAGAACCATATTTGCAAAGGACTAGGCTCGCTTTTGACTATAATCTGCTCTATGTCAGATTTTAATGATATTTTCCAAATGTATCTAATACATGGGTACTTCGTAGAACAGTTTTGTTTTTGACATGGGTAATAGTCTTTACTGTGCTTTAATGCGAAATGATGATAGCGTCATATAGAGCGGAAAACATCAATGACGTTGATCAGCGTTCCAAATATATGTGCAACGTGCTCTGTTTGTGTACTGCAGTGTATACATAGACGCGCAAGAGGAAGAAGTTCTCTTTTCCGATTATATTTATTATTAGGTATAGTATTTCAAAAGTTTATTCAATATGGCGAACATTTTATTATTCATTGTAAAGCCTTTTACATCAGGCGTCCACGGTTCGCAATTGTATCGATGGGGATTCTTTTTGTTGTAAAATTAATTTATGTATACCAACGGTTTATTTTAGTAATGTAATGTATTTAGATTTGCTATTATTCAATTAGTTAAGGAGATCGAAGTTAAAAAAAAATAACAGTAATGTTTCTTCACCTTCATAGAAAATCTGGTCAATTCAGATAGTCTAATTCATCGTCAGTGTATGTTGTCTGTATTATTGGAAATTTTGTTTGAATACTTATATGTATTTGCAGTTACATATTAGTGTATCAGTACTTGTGCATGTGTATGTGTGTGAGAGAGAGAGAGAGGCGATCAACAGTTTTTTTAGCATAGTTTGTTATTAACTCCCTTGGCACTTTGGGAGTTAATGCCCCTTACTGCGGCTTTACGTGTAGGGTATTCACAACTTCTCGGTCAAGCCTTCGGATCATTACTCGAATGTATGCCGATAACTGTCATTAGCTGTCATTCGGACCACCTCTGTTATTTACTAAACAAGGATTGACCGAGAAGTTGCGAATGCATGAAACTATTTTTTCATTCGCACATTTTCATTTACACACAAACACCCCAACCCCCACATACACACATTTGCTGTTTCACGAAGATAATATTAAGGCACCAATATAATTGTGCTTCTTCCAACCAGAGTTGCATTTCTTAAATCGAGTACATGACTTTCTGCTATTTCCTATTTGTGATGTGCTTGGATGTTCGACCAAATGGGAAACAATCAAGACAACATTAAGCAAATGTGTCCGAAGTATTATTTTCGAATGACATTCATTCACAGTTATTCTAAATATGCAGTTGTTGTATATATGTACAGTGTATGCATGTTGGTAAGCAACTATGCACGTGATGAAGAATAACAACTCTTCTTTTCAGTGTAGCTTCTTCTTTTAATTTCGTTCATCCGAATAAACGTTGAACAATTCTCTTTTAAAGCGCAAAACGGGAAGTACAACTATGAATAGAAAGCAATTTTTGTGGTGTATTATAAATTAAAGTATCTCTTGTTTCAATAAAAAGTATTTGAAGACGACATCAACAGTAATCGCACAGACGAGTGAATGGAGTTTTGGACAGATAATGAAGTCGTCAAATGAATAATTGAACCGAAGCACGGGAAGAAGTTCCAATAATTGTATACTATTCGTTTAGACAAGTGAGAGCCCAATTAAAACGTGTATATGAGAGCAAACACTCGAATAGATGGAATAGGGTGTGACAAATTATGCGCCCATTCGTTCCCTTTGGAATATGGCAAACCTGATATGCCCAACAAATGAATTCTTTAAGAAGTCGGTTTATGAACACATTATATCACAAACACATTTCCAAGGTTCTATCGATGTAATATTTCCACCTTTACAAAGTTTTAGTCGCCTCTTTTACTTAGATGCCAATTTCTTTGTCCGCCTAGCTCTCTCTTTCTCTACCCCCCCCCCTTCTCCCCCACCAGGCATTTCACTTTTAAACTGGACTAGTCCTGTAGTATCGACTTAGTCGTTATCGATGCCTTTCTTTCTTCTTTTTGTCAAAGGCGATAAATGCAAGCTGAAATGATTCATCTTAATACGCATGATCAATATTAACTATTCAGTAAAATTAATCATAATATCAAAATACTATGGCAATATGGAAATATATTTGGTGAAAATACATACAGAAGAATGAGCACACAAGTAACGTTCATGCACACTGGATTAGGATTTCTCTCCCTCTCTGTCTCACAAATATTAAACAATTAATTCTTACTAATATAGTACGCTTTACAAAACCTTGAATCAATTACACAGTTAAAATACAGACACAATAGAGCACTCGTAACAAAACAGAACTACACTGAACTTGATTGCCAATTCAGGTCTGACAATAGACATAACAGATTCAGAACAAATACACATTATTAATGGTTGTGGTATAGCGGATAGAAAAGGAAAGGGTAGAGAGATAGTCTGATCAATATTTTGGCCATGCATGACAAAACGGGATGAAACGGTAACAGACATAACTATTCTGAGTTTATATTGGAACAGCATGATTTACATATTAGTTCTTTAAATTTATTTAATCTTACCTGTACGTTAATATTTGTGTTATCTCGCAACTCACTTAAATTTGTATGTATTAACATTTTTGAGATACTTCTTACTTATATATTGTTTTCTTATTTCAGCAAAATATTTATAGCAAAGAAAGATTCTGAAAGTCAACACCTATGACGTGTTAGGCACATAATTCACATTTTCTTTCAGATATATACAAATTCTGCCACCTTCTAGTTTTAATTGTAAACCTGTGAGTCGTTATAGAGAACTTTAACAAAATTATTCTATACTTTTGTGGCAACACTACGTAATAATATCACAACGATACCCTAAAATTGTTTTACCTAAATTGTCAGATATATTTAACAAAATACTTTTAACAAATTGAATTATGTTACGATATTGAAAAATAGATATATACCCCATACAATGTCACTGTTAGGGTCAGACAGTGCATGCTAATAATCAATCAAAGAACATTACATTCAATCGTATCCAGACTGTAAACCTGTATAATTTGTCAATTAAGTATATGAAATGATCTCTGAGAGACCTGCGTAGCTATTTTATCAAATGTTGTAAACACGTGAATCTAAATCGATTAACTCTTTGTTCAACACCTCGTTCTTTTCAAATATTTCACATTGATACTGTAGTCCATAGTACGTGTTCAAATTATCAATGCAACTTAATTGTTCTCTTGATAAAATAAGTTGAAAGGTAATTCAATGCTTTTGAAAGGATATTTGTACGGTTAAAGTAACTGATCCTGTTTGATAAGATCTCACGGAAGTAATAATTATTTTCATATCCAAAGAAAAATAAATAAATTAATAAACTCTGGCCTCCTCCGAGATCGGAACAAGTGGTTGATTATTATCTGTGAAGGAAAATGTGCTCACTGAATGCTTATATCTTGAAAACATTTGGTAAGCGAACTATTTCCTCGTGTCCTTTCACTCAAACTTACACCATATATCCACTCACTGAGAGAGAGAGACAGAATATTATCATACAGATCGGAGAATTTGTAATTTGGTTACGACACTCATCGCCTCGAAAAAGCACACATCCGCCAAAAAGGATGTTACAAAGTCGCTGATATAGGCATTCGTGCATAGTAGCCACACCCGCTTATAGACCCAGTTATTAATTCTCATCTAAGTACAACCATTCAACATTTTTATGAGTCTGTTCTCTGGTGAAATTTATACCATACGAATATTGCAGTAGTGTTTAGTACAGGCGAATTGTTCTTTCTTTCTTTCTTTCTTTATTTATTTATTTCACTTAAACGTGTATGCTGATTTATTTTTGAACGTGGAAAATACTTTTTTTAAAGTGATACAGATCAGTCCATGACTTCCTTATATGTAGCTGTCCGATGTAAGCGGAACGTGCAGATCGGAGGAAAGGTTGAGTTTCCAATCTGTTCGATTAAACAGCACCATTTTGGTTATTGTATGATATATACGTTTAAATATTTTTGTAAACGTTGCAGCCTTAGTATTTTAAACATATTTAAGTTTTTTTCTGAAGTAAGAAAATGAAGTCTTCTTTCTCAATTTTATACGCACTCAAAGGTTTTTCGTTCACATATCTCTTAAGTTTGATTTTAAGTTCATAAATTTCCGCCGAGATAGCTATGAATGAAAATAGCGTAAAACACCCATTTTATAAATATATTTTAACCTGTTATGATTAAATAGTGGTATTTTTTCCCCAATTTTGTTTTAAAAATGTAGAAATTTATGTTGTTTTTGTGACCATCGGTTGATCTTCTGACGAGCAATAGAGAACAATTATCTGTACTTCTAATGTGGAGCGCATTTACGGCCCATCTAAGTTCTTTCACATTATGTCATGATTAGCCTTAACTAATACTTAAAAAAATATCGCGGTGGGCGATGAATGTGCTCAATGTAAAATATTGTCCGAAAGAGGATATTTCTGTCTAAAATTGCGTTTTTCAGCGTTCCACTACCATTTCGTCACGTGATATCACGACCTCAGCACTTGCTGACGTCATAGGGTACCAAGCTGAAGACTTATCGGTATTGTATTATTTTATGATAAACATAAGTCTATGCATGAAAAAAAAAGAACCAAAAAAAAAATGAAAGAAATTAATACTTTAGAAAACTTACTGAAACTGTTATCTGTTATTTCTTTTCCATAATCACTCCAAACTTAAACTGCATTAAAAATACTAGCCCAAGGTAACAGATTTTATTGGTGACTGTCTAGCTAGGACTAGCTAAAATCGGCAACTACTTCGCAATGTTCAAAGTTATTTGTCCAATGTTCATGGTTTATTGTCCACAGTCCCGTTGATTTTTCTAATACATATTTGGGTATAGCTTGATAACCCTGTAGTACTGTCATTTCCACGATTTCGTTTGTTATTGATCTGTAATGGTGTTAAAACTATACAGTTTTACTGATCTTCACTCACTGTTGGAGAGTGGGTGAGTGTGCAAAAGAAACCTCTGAAAGTATTTGGCATGTAATATTTCTTCGCAGCATCTTCATCCTCCTTATATATATATATATATATATATATATATATATATATATATATATATATATATATATATATATATATATATATATGACGATCATTATATAGCAATACATTACAGTGAGTTCATTTTCATTAAAAATGGTACATGCATGCACGTGGTTCATCAGATTACGGAAATACACACGGAACCAGTTTATAAGTCAGCCAGATTTGTGTAAGATACCGCTTGTCACTGAGGTATCTTATATTATAAATGAATCGTTACGTAAATTCAAAATTTATAAAGATGCCCATAGATATTGCTATGCCATGTACTTGGAATATGCAATCTGATGACAGCCTAAACTAAATCCATACATTTGAATCAACTTTCAGCTGAAACTGGAATGTTCTAAATATCGCCACAGGTACGGGCAATTACTGTTTTAAGAGACGAAGAGCTTGGATACATCCTGTGCGGTATGAAAGTCGACGATTGGAGCTAAAATAATTAGAGAATGTGTCCCTTACAAAAGTGCTATAAAGAAAAACTCCAAATTTTCTACAATTTATACATATGCCACTTGTATTTCCTTTTTCTTTGCTTCTTGTAACAAACTCTTTCTAGTTTTGAAAAAAAATGAATCACCAATAGTATTTCGGGATCTTTTTGGTACCTTTTTTATCAATAAGACTGCAAATCGAAGAGTGACCGTTTTGTTTTATTGTCTGATAATGCAGTATGTGTGCAGCCTTATCAACTTGAAGACGATTTTTAATTTGTACAATACCATAGACGTCATGTACTAGGTTGGCACACGCGACCTGTCACGCGAAGACCTGTAGTGAGTACGAATCCTCATTTTATCCAGTCTTCTCCTTTCCACTGTTTCAGATGGAAACAAGAAATTTAGATTACATAACTCTATGACAGATTCATAACTGACACTAATGTGATTGACTGTGTGTAATCAATTGATATATGAACAAGACAATTATATTTCCTTGGTGCATTACAAAATACATTTTACGTGAATCAATTAAAGGACCGATGGACCGATAAAGCATAAATCAGACCTTCAATGAAAGTTTCATATTGTTTGACCTAGAGGCCTCGGCAGCGCAGTGTTGAAGGCATTGGAATGCTGACGAGAAGGATGTGGGTTAAATTTTCACCAGCAGAAGAGCTGTATTGGCTACTATCCGGAAACTGGTTATTTAAGAAACATGGAGAATTCCATGTTTGGTGTTTTTTCACTTTGATAATATAATGGCATCGAAAAGTCGTCATTTGCTATGTCTACATGTAAATAATAGGACGAAAGTATTTACTGCAACATATTTATTTAGTTGCAGGTGACGATCAGTTATGAGAAGATTCTGCAAATAATATGATTGTAATTAGGAGACAAAATGGAACGAAAAAAGATGGATAATTTTGGTTAGAACTGCAGACAAATATACATTCAGCTGTGCAACATTTTGTTGAGTTTTAAAAATGAAGCCTGAAATGCAAAACATGAATCGGATTATATGAAACTTTGTAGAATCAAAACATTCATGTATTTATAATTAAATGTACAATTTTTCACATTAATGTTAAGCCTCCCAATTTTCTGTGGAGGTATAGTACCATATTTGCATGCACACTTCTTTTATATCTTAATTAAATAGCAAAACATTAGGTATATTCAGTGTTAATTAAAACGTCGGCGCTCCAAGGAATTGTGTTGATCCTAAGCAACACATACAATCGTTTCAAAAATAGCAATTTTAAAATGAAAGATTGACGGATTAGGTTTGAAGGAGCTTCGAAGAGATAATTTATAAATTTCAGTTTAGTCTGTTAAGTTTAATTTCAATAGATCGCACGTTTGCCTCGTGCACGTATGCAATGATTAAAAAACTAGCAATTTTGAAATAAAAGAATGACGGATACTTTGAAAATGCAATTATCTTTGATTAGGTTGGAATGAATTTTTCAAGCGATAATTTATAAATTTCACTTCAGTCGGTTAATTTTAATTTCAGTTGATCACACGGATGGGTTGTACACTCTGTGTGAAAATTAGATTTTTCAAGAATACAAAATATGATCACTGCAAACATGTGAAACGAATGCTCATTTCATTTTTATTTCTGTTTATTTGCGCGGAACATTTAGATACTCTCATGTATTATTTATTATCATTGTAGCTTCAACTTACGGGCCAATATGTCCAGACAGAATGCACGAGGTGTGTCAATTACATTTTTTTCCAGAATATTATATATGAAACTTAGCATGTACTAGGTAGCTTCATATATCATGTATACTCATTCTAATCACGTTAGCAGAGAATTTATTACTGCAAAATTGTAAATGAGAAAAGAAGTGGCTATTGCAATAATATTCTGCAGAAAATGTTTTGATACAATTGACAGTTTAATGCAATTGATTTCATAAACAACACTAAATTCCTAGAATAATAATAATAATAATAATAATAATAATAATAATAATAATAATAATACCTGATTACGTAGCAATGTAGTTTAAGCATATCCGCTAAACTTTACTCTGCCGAAGTTTGCAACAGGAAAGCTGCAATACTATTGAAATCATAGGAGAACCTATTTGTTTCGCAAGTAAATTTTAGTTGCTTCATGACGAATTCAAATCTCTACTTTTATGAAACACGTAGGTCATACACTTCCACAACATCACAGTCACCGTACGTCACAATGAAACTGTCCTTATCCCTGTAGAAACTGGTCACGACCGGATTCTTGTTTTCTTTTTTCTTTGATATCAGAGTCCTAATGATCTTCCCTTTTGCTGATATCTGCTGGACGCATTGTGAGACATATCCACACAGGTAAATGTTTCCCTCTGTATCAATGTTGATACCGGTTGGATTCTCCAGGTCTTGATTTGTGTAGGTGAATAGGACATTCCAGGTCATACTGTAGGCGACAAGTTTATGCCCAGTATCATTCGATATATATATAGCTGAGTTAGTCGTATCCGCTATGATATAGTTAGGTTCCAGATGTTCATCACTGCAACGAGTGTCCGTGCGAACGGTCCTGATCTCCTTTCCATCCATGTCCAGTATTAGAACAATATGTCCACGTGTAGTGACCGCCAACTGGTCCTTCACTACTGCTATTGTCCAACACTGGAATCTCGTTGTGATCTTCCTGATCTTCAGCATCTTGTCCTTGATCCCGATAATCTGGATTATTTTCTGAACTGGAATCGTTACAGCCACCTCGGTGTCAGATAACGTGCAAGCACACCATGGGCGCTCTTGAAATATCACACTCTCTTGACACTTATAATCATGTCCAAACAGCTTAATTTTGTAATTGTTGTAGTCGACCATTAGCATTCTGCCATCTTTGAAGTGCAGGATATCAGATATGTGACACGAATCCACATCTCTCGATACTTGCACTTTAAACTCTGACACCTTCATGGCTTTTCTTTTCTTTAGAGGAGGTATGATGGGTCCACTCACGCTAATTGGCTGGAATTTTGTTTCAAAATCTTCGGAACAAGCTGAACAATCTAAATTGTTGCGAATCAGATTTATCTTCCCTAATTTGCTTATTTTATTTACATATGTCGGAAAAGTCTTATCAACGTCCAAACTCATTCTGACTTCTTTAATGTCATTTTGATACTCAGATATGACCGGAACGTATCTATGCTGATTCTGATTCAAATTGTGGAGCATAATGACCTTCTGGACCTCTGATCCGTGGGTCATAACGAGTTCAAACTGGGTCCGATTGCTGTCGATAGGGTAATCAAACTTTGTCCCTTGGTTTTTTGGGTTTGAAGATTAGCATTTTCAGATTTGTAACTGCTTTCAAGGGATGCTATGACATCGTCTTCAAGTTGTTGTAACTTTGCAATCACCTGGGCTTTGATGGAGTGAATATGGTTTAAAATATTGGCCTTGTCCTTTTGAATGATGTCAGCATTTTTCTTGATCTTGCGTGTTATTTGATTTAATTGATCCTCAAACTTATCCAGGTTAACTTCCACTGCTTTTCATGTCTTCTTGACATCAAACGATTTTATCATGTCGTCTACCGTGATAACTCGTTCGCATTTCCGATGTTCCAGAATCACGCAAGTATTACAGCACAGTGTTTTGTGATCCCCACAGAAGAACTTGATGCGTTTACTACAATGCCTGGGGCATGCTTCTATGGTGGACAGATTGGGTGTTACAAAACAAGACTCAGCACTATCAATTACGTTTATGACATAATGCCGACGTAATGAAGGGAATCCGTCGTGGTATTGCTTGCATGTCATGCACATAGACTGGTGACAGTCCTTACAAAAGCACGTTGCCAAAGATTCTTTTTCCTGCTTCAAGCACTGGTCGCAGTATTTCCCTGCATTTTTTATCACTGAGCCATCTAATATGGAAGATACAATACTGTTCACTGGTAATGATTCCGCCCACTGCGCTATGTTAATATTAGGATCACATGAGGGTGTATCCACTCCACACACCGGACAAGGGAAACATACCTCAGGAGTTCCCCTGTGGGTCACATTGTTGTTGATATGTGACTGTAGACAAGAAGCGCAATATGTGTGTCCACAAGGGAGAACTTTGGGTCTTTTGAACGTCTCCAAACAGATAGGACACTGTAACATTTGAGAGAATCGTGCCTCTGCTTGTAAAGCAGTCGCCATTTTGATTCAGTTCAGTCGTCTATTTCTTTTATACATGAACAGGTATTACATTGTTCCTTGTATTATGGACTACTTGATGGTATCTGCTTATATAAATAGCTAATACACTGTCAGGTATGCCCAGCACTCCGCTCTAATTCAATAAATGATATTGATTTGTCACTTGAGCACAATGGGCATTAATGTATAGAGTCAACAGATATAAGCGTATTAAATTACTTACCGTCTATTTATGTGGTAACTGTCATATCATACACCATATCAACCCGAGACTGTTATTATCGTCAGAGAGCTAAAGTCTGCTGATGGTTGATATAGGTCCAGGGTTGGTATGGCGTATGATATGACAATTACCACATGATGAAATATTTATCATACTTACACCACCTATAAGTTAGAAACTAATGGATTTATGTTTCTGTCTTCTCTCACTAGAAACGATACTTTCGACACTAAATGGAAGTTGGTAATGTCAATATATGTCTATAAAAAGAAGGAAACGTGAGTATTATTAAGATTGTGAGTAGATTTCAACCACTTCTGTATACTGATTAACGTTAGAATTTACTGGACAAATAACGCTTCGTTGTTGCGTTTTATATTTAGTTATGAGACCAAGAACATGGTCCATGGTCCACTCCATTATGACACTGAATAAAAAAAAATGAAAATCGTAATATTCGTGTTACTTAAGGGACTGTTACAACGACGCTAGTCTCATAAAAGGTTTGCAATCAGTTACGCTGCTTAACTCGTTCTTCCAACAACACGTTCGCTTTACCTCGATATTGTCAAAATTTAAGCATGCTGACAATATAGTCTCCGACACTGGAAACAAGTCGTCTTGAGTCACAGAACACTTCCGTGGTGACAAGGGGTGGTGGCATGATACAAGGGGTGTGATATGGCTGGTTATCAGAAACCCGTGCGATATAGATGTTGTGGACAAATTCGTATCGGTTGTGATACATTGCTCATGCCACATACAAGTTCATGATACATAGCTGCATTTGTTGTACATTTGATATGCAGTTGTACTCAAACGAAGACGACAGCATTTGATAGCACGGGAAGCTAATTTTGTTTTAGCAAGATTCCTCGATAAGAAAACATCGTGCATACCACCTTACATAAAATGTCATTTCTGTGGAAAATAATAGACATATGAAAACGTTACCATCTAAATATTAGTGATAAGAAGGGATTCTTTCCCATATTGCAGTGGTCTAGTGATTGTGCTGAACTATGACGAAAATCACTTTTTCGTGACTTGTTTGCCATGATAATTGGGCTTAACTGACTAAAAGTGTGTTTCATTTTAACTTGGAGAAGACTACAATTTAGGCAAACACATTTTTGCACATGTTTACTGGCGACGACTATTCTACTTGTTATCTGTTAGAAAAAAAGCACACGCATTTGATGATGATACTACTACTACTACTACTAATAATAATCATAGTAATAATAAGCACTCTTTACTCATGAGAGAAACAAAAATGTTCAATTTGTCGAAAAAATGCCCCGTTAAAGGTTCCACAATCTCTCTTAAGCCATGGTTAGAAAGCCGCCCACCCCTAAACAATCCAAGTTATTTTGGATTTTTTTTCGTTCTTTCTATAGGTTCTCCTGTGGTTACCCTGGTTATTTACCTTTAAAACAATCGATAACAAAATGGAATTAAGCTAACAGTGGTTGTTAAATTTTCCTCTGTCAATATTCTTAAAATATCGCAAGAATCTGTAGAACTTTGCAAACATCAAATATTTACATTGGATTTAGTTTGAAAACGTGTGTCGCAGGACTACTGCAATGTAATGCTTGAATCATTTGTCAGTCTGCAGAATGTTTCTTTCTTCAGAGTATTCATGCACATGTATCCCGACCACACCACTCCTACTTACTAACCTTTATGCGACGATGTGCAATTTAAACACATTTGATTACATATATCCTATCATTATCAAACTATAATATAAAGTTTTGAACGACAGACAACGCGCGGAGATGCACACTCGCATGCACGGGAAGATGGGATCATGTTGTATCCGTGTTCGTGGTGAGAATCCCAGGATCTTTCACAACTTGTATTAATTGGTTCATACAGTAGGCACATGCATAATATGTAATTATGATATATTGACCAGCGAAGTAGGGAACCACCCATTAAAATTTTTTTATGTAAAAATCTGTCACACAGATATAAGATGATGAAAGCGTGTCGCAACCAAGACCTCTATGAAGGCAGACAATATTGTGAAAGTGTGGGAATTGAGATCTTTAGTCATGCAACTCTAGCAGAACTCAAGTGATATACATGGGTTCAATATATTGAAGCAATCATGTCATGTTTCGGAGGAGAGCAGGGAATCCCGTGACTGAGTTAATGAACAAACCGTTAAGACATAAGTACATATTCATGTTTAAACAGTGTTACTTTGAAGTCTTACAGATTTAAATTATTATTTTTACACAAAACAAATGAAAGCTTCATATGAGTTATGTGCATTTGAAAAAAATGTTAACGTTTTCACAGTTTAGTTGAAGTTTTCTTTGTTAATCTTTCCGCAACTATTTGACGGCCCGAGGGGTTCTTTAAATGAGGTATTATAAAACACGTGCCAGTAGGAGGGTAACAGACCATTGTAAATGAATCATATTTGTTAAATTTACAGCTGTTGTCACATTTGCTAACTGTTGGACATAGCGTTATCATACCAAATATGTATTGCGATTTGTTTCTCACCTCACGATTATAATATTTAGCAAGTTCTCTTTAGAATTTAAGTTTTTTCGCGGAATCATAGCTTTGGAGAAGCGTGAAACCGCCTTGCTCTAACAAATGAAACATATAAAAGAAATATGAATATGTTTACCATATCATCTTCCACGGATTGCTGCTAGCAGCAAATGTTTTAGCATTCATTAAAGCTTCCAGAAAAGTGATAATAAAACGATTTAAATTTTCCAATGATTTATAATTTATTGGAAAGCGATGCATTATCAAATCTATGGATGAAAGCGCCATGTCACGACAATTTCTCGTTTGCTTACATTTGTCAGTCATTGAAGAAAAAATATAAAACAATCGTTAAGAGACAAAACATTTATTATCTTCAATGCGTGCGATGTCCATACTAAATATATAGCTATATTTGTAAAGCTTGAATTTAGCTCTTATTGAGATCAAAAAAGCTCGTTTAAGGACATATGAAAGGGCAGTAAAACGTCCGTTAACAGGATTCGTTGTAACCTGATTTACCATAAAGACTGGCCATTTGATGCCAGCAAAACTGTTTAAATACTAATCCAACCTCCTAATAGTAGCCATTTCTATAAAAAGGACGAAAGTATGGCCCAGAACAGGGTTATATTCTTAGAAGTTTTACTGCAAGGCAAACTCCGAATTTCAGAATATCGCCTTATCTCGTGCTGAAGAAGGAACAAGACCATGTATCATGAGGATTCGTCCCTATAAAGGCCTTCAGATAACTGGTTGCATTAGTATGACGTGTATGGTAAATGTAAAAGAAAATATTTTATCTTGTTTTAGGAGGTATACTTCCATCCTGCAACATTTGACACACTGTCCATTCGCCCTAATCATTGATGTTTTCAGAACACAACCTTAAGTGCATTAATTTCGGCGCATAACTACACAAGCACTACAAGTGTGAAATCGCATTTCACATTTTGATGAAAAAGTAATATTTCCATAGTGAACTCGTGAGATTATTTCAATACTTTATCACTGAAAAGAGTGTATTTTGTTATAAAATTCTTTGGAGTATAAGTTGTTAAGGTAATCCAGTGAGCTCGATAGTAAATATTGCTTTCAATTTAGTTTAAATACGTGGTGCAATCTTTACTTCCTTATGAAGAGAATAATTAATACAAAATATCCGAAAATAATTGGTTTTCTCGACACGTAATGGTTGAATTAGAAGACATCAATGTGATCAATAACCGTTAAGTGAAATCTTGGTCATTTTGGCTTATGCTATGGATATGTCATAAACAAAAATTACGCTAAGCTTCCTGTTTGCAGTGTGTTTGGTCCTGACAGGATTGTAAAATAGCAAATAAAACAAAGCAAATCAAAAGCATTGAAGGAAGCAATCAGAAATAGATACGCCTTTGCCTTTTCGTAATTTTGACACCACTTCTCACCCCTGCCCCCCTCCCCCCGAAGATGCATTTTGCTCTACCTTAGTGACATATAAAGAAATGTTACATCTTCTTTCTTGTATTCTTTACCTGTATTGGAGTCGTCTGATTATTTAAAGAACTCATACACAGTATATACGCTTAGCTCTGTTCTAGATCATAAACTTACATATAGTCATTAATTTGCATGGTCTGTCCTTTCAGTAATATTTTCAACACGTTGAATAGATAGATTTTTGCCTGTGTGTAAAAGTAATTTATAATGTCTGAAAATGGAAAAAGATCGACATTTGAAAATGACAAGCTAAAATCTCAGATACTAGAAAAGGATCGACACGTTTAATGAGCATGAAAAGCAAAACATTTCTATCTCCCACGTAAAGAATAGACAGGTTGTATTGACGTATCGCTTGCGTATGAAGAGCGCCAATGTATAGTCAGAACGATTGAGATAGTGTATTAGGTTACATGCAATATATCTAATGTATGTGTTGCACTTTTGATGTGGATTCGTCACTTATAATAAGACCGCTATATATCATCTTATAGGCCTCTTGTTTATGATAAGATAAACAAATGAAAATGGGCAATACTCCACCATCCAGATGTCTTGCTTTTTCGATACATATGAATGTAAATTATGTTAATCAAGTTTGTTAGCTTCACAACCCGAAGAAATAGTTTTGATTGAACCTGAAACAGAATAGTACATTAACTTTTCTGAGATGATTGCATGTACACGTCATTACAAAACTAAAAATTCTTCGACGATATTTAAAAGGTACGAAATGTTAATTCTGGGCAAAAATCAATTGAAAAGGTCGCATAAATCTGTATCATGCCCTTCCTAACTGTCGCTTTTAGACTTTTTTCTCGAATTCCTTGTGGTCATCCTTGGATGTGTACCTTTAAAAACAGTTGTGAAATAATTGAAATTGAAATTCCTAAAGCATCGCAAACCAAATAATTAAAACTTCGATTAATGACACTGGTTTTTCCACTAAATTCGTGCATAGCAGAACTGCGTCGAAGTAATGCAATATGAGTATTCAATATTTGTTTCTTTCCTGTTATTCTTTTCACGCTCCTGGCTCCCCAATTCCTATATGCTTTCAGCCACGCTCCACGTGTCTTGGCAACGTGCAGATATGTTCCATACATATGCAAAACTTCAAGATCGTATCCTGTGATTTTACGTCTTTATGAAATTACAAATGTGAGGAACAGAACGACAGACATAATGCACAATCAATCATATATACACGTGTACGGTCGGATTGGCTAGATTCATCTTAAAATTCTCAGCAGAAAAAGGCCAGAAGCTGTTGCACAATTATATCATTTTAATGATATTATAGGTATGTATATACGCGGATAATTGATTACACAAGTTTTAATGGAGCTTTTGTTGTCGTTTGTTTTTGGTGGGTAATCAAACATACCTAACATTTTTTGGGAGATTTAGACTAAAGCAGTTAAAACATGAACAGGAATTATAAACGTGCCAATCTTAGAATCTTCTGAGGGCTGCAATACATTGAATACTTTACTAGAAAGTGTTGACTAAGCTACACCAATGATGATACGGCAATCTTAGTACTCCAATTGCAGTTTTTAAATATTTAAAGATGATGAAGAACACAATTTGCAGTATCGATGAAAAATTGTTGTAACGAAAATTATTGTTGTATAACAGTGGATATAAACATGACGATAGGCTTACTTTTTGTAGGGAAGATATCCAAAATTTGCATATAAAGGTTTTGTCTAAATTTGTAAGCCCTGAATTTATCTCTTATGTCATGTTGAAAATTAATCATCATAAAATGACCTACCAATGTACCTGTAAATAAGACGTCTAACGCAGCGATTTCCAAGAGACTCCTGAATATATCTTCATTTATCTAAATATCTCTACAACAGATGATATATCATATTCATGAGACCAAAATAAGCCTATCGATGTATATCAATATAACTGATATATCGATGTATCCAATTTTGTTATTAATGGTGTTTATCATACTAATATTCTGCATTATAAAACCTGTATTAATGTGATCTGGAAAATTAATATTTATCAACAGCTATAGTAAGTCCGCTTTGCTTGGTTTTCCTTTTTCAACATCATTATGATGGGATTAATAAAAGTGAAATAGAGAAAGCAAAACAATGCAGAACTAGACATTGAAGTCATGCAAATATAAGCTCTCTTTCTTTTTATTCCACTGAACCTTATGGGAATTAATCTAGACACCAAAATGTTTGTGCCAACCAAGTCTTTCTCGTTATGTGACTTTTGATACTGCACCCAGTGTGTATCCAGCTCAGAATTAGTCGTTATCTTTTTTCCCCATAAAACATCACAACAAATATGAATACTCTCCCGGTGTTGACGAATTCAGTTTACAAGCGCAAATGTTGATCATGGACAGATGGACAGGTGTGTAGGCACACACACGAATGACGGGAATGACTGATCACAACATGCGGGTAAAATAAAACTCGAGTTAAGTTGTTAATGGGTAGAAGACAACTCTGGCCTGGAAGATGATGTAAATATTATCACGCTGAGACATAAGCACAATTATACCTCATTGGCTAATATCCAATCACTACATAATCAGATGTTATAGCTTTTAGTTTACTTTGAGTCTGAAAATGAGGAAGGTTCTATGGCCGTGAGGCCTGGACAACGACAACATATTTGAGAAAAATAAAAGAAGAAATAATTGACACATATTATAAACTTCAGCTAGGTACATACCATATTTAGAAGCACCGAACAGCAACGTATATTGCAGCATATATCTTGCCGTGAAAAATATATCCCAGAAATCATTCTCTTGAACACTCGATTCGAATGGAATATGATCATCTGTCCATCTTTATCTACTTCTCTTTTTATATGTCTGTATTGTCCTTTCTGGAGACAATATGACCTATGCTTGTCTTCTTTTTGGTTTACTTCTATCCATTTTATACGTTTTACGGGATTGCATGGGGTCAGCAGGATTTATCATGTGTTGTTTTCTTTAGAGACGGCACTTTTTGCTCAAGTCTATTTTGTTTAGTTTCTTGCTTAATGTACAAATTGAATTTAAAGAACCTTTACATCTGGACATTAGATATTAAACTAAGGTACAGTTGATTATTGCCATAAAAATTATGACCATTCCACACTTGATTTCTGTTCATAATATTATTGTAATTTTATGGATTATTGTATTTATATAGTTTCTTTTTTCACCTCGTTTTTTGCAGTAATGTTTGAAATACTATTTAATCGTCTCGCAACTGCCATAAGTATTGCAGTAGAATAAGAGGAGTAACTTATTTGTCCTTGGTATGTATCCGTGTAAGGGCAGGCATGTTTACCTTCCTGGATAACATCAGACACATGACACATGCATTGGTACAGAGATATGGCTATGAAATCATTATGACTTTCAAAACATACTTTATATTATAGTTGTAAAAGTACTGTTATACATGGGCTGATCGAGAGCCCAAAACGATCTAAACGCCTCCTAGAGTTAGTTTTCTTTACAATTAGATGTTTAAAATTGGATCCCCTTAGGGGATTTCGTCCCACAGTCCTCACGCATACTTGTTTAGCCCACCCCCACCCTCCGGATAAACGATATGTTGGGTTCTTCCATCATCGTTACGTGTGGAGCATATATGTAATTTTGTCTGTACAATGAAAGTGTTTCATTATAAAATTATTGACTGTATAAATTGCAGAGAAACTCTCTTCCTATGGAAGATCTTGTTTTAAAGTCGCAGGAACCGCTATAAAATAACAGCAATTGAACAAAACCACTCAGTAGTTAGTTTGTATCATGACGAGGAAATGGGAGCAAAGTGCCTTCCCCAAAAGACACACCAAGGCAGCTGACGCAGACTGGCATGTGAGGGTGTAAACCCCGCGACATTTGGATTACGAGTTTGACTCACAACCAATAATCTACCGCGGCTCTCTCAAGTTAAAGATAAAATCACACTTTTGCCTATCTAGCAATAAATTAAGATAAGTCTGCTAAATTTATCAGAGGGAGTTTGTCTTCTCGACATGTATTTTCTCAGTTACAAACCGACATATTTTGAAACAAATGCTTGTTAAGTCCGGTCGTATTCATTCGTTTAATTTGTAATGAATACAGGACGTTGTGACTAAAACTTAGTTGTATTGTTGCTTACTCTTGCATGACTTACTTGAAAACATAGAATGTACATCATTTCTATCAGAGAAAACTTATGTAAGAGTCATCTGTTTAAAAACTGATCATTTATTTGATTTTACTATTGTGCTGGCACAGCATAGTACAGACAGTGTTGTTATGATATCAAAAGTATGAAAATTTAGTAAGCAACACCAGCAACCCTGTATTCCTTTTCATTAGATCATACTAATGAGGAAAAAAGAACAAGAAAATAAAATAATAAAACAACTGTTTAGTTGATGATGTGGATTATTTATTATAATGTATCACGCTAGACTGCGTTTTAATTCTAGTCCTTCCTGAATCATACAATAAATCAACATACGTTTTTTTTCACTTGTAATATTTACAAAAAAGGAGAAAGAAATATAAACTTGATTTTATTATTTTAGTTTGTAATGATACATTAAAATTAATAATAATATATTTTCCTGTATCATTACATTATTAATATTTGCCCATACCAGTGACAATATGAACGTATTTTCAACATAGGTTTATCTTTCCGTATCCATCTGTTGCAATATGCATACAGTAATAAAAAAAGCAAATTTTACACACAAAAGAGCAACAAAACAAAAAAACAACAAAAAACAAACAAAAAAAAAAAACAAAAAACAAAACAACAACAACAACAAACATTCGGACTAAGTTATGAAAATGGCAGAGTGTTTTTTATATAGAAGATTATCTTTTTAAGTTTCTAAGTTAATGAGTTTGTGCATAATTGTACTATACGATGAACATATTTGTTTAAGAAAATATAGAAAATGTAAATGTATATTATTTTTGGTTTTCACCATCATTCATACGGCACTATGTATTCATTATTTAAGAATTTAATATTGTCATTTCTCGTTTATTATGGTATAGATTGTCCGTTGGGGAATCTCACAACAAATAACGCCCGAAGGGATTTATGTAAGCTGTGTGATATCATCATCATCATCATCATCAATCTTTATTTCCTCTTTTCAGAGATAAGGATGCATACAAATGAAAAATAAAATAATGAAACAATATTGAAATGAATTGAATTAGTTATATACAATTAACAGAGGTATACATGAGAGGAATCTGTGAATTTTCCATATGAGGATTCTTATATGATGACACTATACTTATCAAAAGTATGGTGCACTCTTGCGCAATCCTTCAATGCTTAATTATTGTACCGTTGGGAAATTCTCTACCAAGGAGATGTTGAATAAATTCTTCATCTGATATATTATGAAGGTACACGCCAAGACGAATGTCAGAGTTATTTATAATATGTGTCCAAAATATGTCTCGTTGTCGCACAGTGCTCTGACAGGAAATAAATGCATGGATTATTACATCTGTATAAGAGTAACTGCAGTGTTTACAAACTTGCATAGTATTATTTGGAACAGTTATCAGAACATTTGCAAGGGATGTAATTAACTGTAACTCTCTTGTTGTTTTTGGAGTTTGCCATAGAATTGAGGGTTTTATTGAAGTATAAACATTTTTGAATCTTTTGTAGGAAATGTCAGTATGGCACAAGTTTGTAAAGCGCTCGTTTTCATATTTGTGAGTAGCATGTTTTATAATTTGTTTCCACTGTATTTTTCCTGGAAATATTTTGTCTCTGACAAAAATTTCAATAAATTCATAAATATTATATTTCTGCAAAATGCTACATATATCTGGAATAAAGATTTTTTTTCTGTAACATCTTTTCTAGAAAGATATAGATATAGTCTGAATAAAAATATTCTTTTAGTTGTTACATTTTCTGGAAGATGGCATAATTTACCAAGAAAGTTCAGTTTCCTTTTATCAATTTCTGATATAATTCTCTTTATCCCCAGTAAACTTTCACTCATTCCTGACCGCGTGTTTTGAGGAAAGCCTTGCAGAATTTTGGTACAATGATGCTGAAATACATCGAGCTTTCTCAAGTCTTTGAGTCTGATATTCGACCAAACTTCACAACCATAAAGGGCTGATGGTATCACAATTTTTTGGTACAAGCTGACGTAGGTAAGTGGATTGGATCTAGCTTCATTTGTGTCAACTCCTACAAGAGAATAAAATGATTTTCTGCCTTTAGTACAAGATCTGTCTACTTTAGTCAAGCATTTCATATTGGAACACACAGGAATTCCAACATGCTCAGTTTCACTTAAAATGGGTATAGTATGATTGCCTATTTTCCAGTTAAACTTCTCACATGTTGTTTGCTTATTCTGATTAAAAACTAATACACAGCTTTTACTAACGTTGAAGGTGAAGTTCCATGTTAGTGAGTATCTGTTACATATATCAAGCATTTTTTGCAAATGGATTGGTGTGTTTGCGAGCAGAGTTATATCATCGGCTAATGCTGGATTTCCAGACGGAGTGGACCCAACAAGTAGCCCTAATTTTGACTGATGTAAGTCTTGTAAAAGGTTATTAATATAAACAAGATATAAAAATGTTGATAAAACACCTCCCTGTCGAATACCCCGTTCTATTGGAAAAGGTTCGGATTTTGACTCGTTCATCAGGACAATGCTTTGAATATTTGTGTATGATTCCTTTAATACATGTAAAATCTTTCCTTGAATGCCCAGATTTCTGAGTTTTAGAAAAAGTCTGTCGTGATTCACAGTGTCAAACGCCTTTTTAATATCTAAGAAAGCAGCAAACACTCTTGATCCTAGTTCTAAAAAGGAAAAAACAGCTTCGTGTAGATTGAAAGATGCTGTTATAATGCTCAGTCCCTTTTGAAACCCCTGTTGTTCAGTATTAGGGAAATTATATATAGTGCTATTACACCATGCAGTTAATCTATTGAATAAGCACTTTTCAAATAGTTTATATAATACAGGCAGCAGGGAAATAGCTCTGTAATTGTCAGGGTCCGTTTTAGATTTCCCTCCTCCGATATGCACATTCATGTGTGCAAAGTGTTGGTAACTTCTTAAAGTAAATCGCAAAATGCCTGTTTATTACCTGTGGTAGTTTGCTTATTAGTGTCAACCTGAAAGGAAAATCTGGTATTGAAACTTTGTATCCATACTTTAATCTTTACATAATTATAGAGCATCGTCCTAGTTATTTCAAAGTTTTGCTAATTAGAGAATTAGGAATGAGGCTGATATTCCATAATCTCAAAACCGCTCCAGATTGTCTCGATCTACGTACTTTGAAAACAAGGGGATTAACACCGTTTTCTATTCCAGTGACGTTATAGCAGTTTATCTCGCTGTGTTAAGAATAGGGACGTAGATGTTTTCATAAAAGTGAACATTCTTCAATGTGCTTATGTTTTTGCCTCAACTACAGTTTTGCACACGTTTTAATTGTTGCCATGGTTACGAACAAAACAAATATTTATTCTTAATGGATAATATATTTTTGGAGGGGTAATTGAATTCGTCTAAACCAATAATTTATATTGTCCCCTGGACATGAAAAAAGGTATTAAACGTACAAACTTTAATATGCAACCTTGTAAAATGCATACAAATATGTACTAAAACCTACAAAACTGTCACTACCATATGACTTCTAACCTAAACTTCGGTTTCGTAGTGCAACAGCACCTTATGATCATATACTCTGCGTTCAATATATCAATTAAGGTCGGAGAGTTTGTTAGCTCTGGTTTCGACATGTGGATAAAATAACTTAAGATAGAGCCTGTCTATTCTTAAAAACTTTGGCTGTTTCGAGAGATGTGCATATCCAAAGGAAGACGAGCTTCCCCCCCCCCCCCCATTTGAAAATACAAAGATATATAAGGATAAACTTCAATTTCTTTGTGTGAGTTTGTAAGTGTAAACTTAATAATGTAAAGATATTATTTACATTTGTAATTTTATTAGAGAATTTTGTATTCTCATATCGAATCTGATGAACTTTCCTTGCCTCATTTTGCAAAATTCTAGCTGTAGTTGTAATCTGGAACAAATATATTCAAAAAAGAACGCAAGGGGCATTTCAATCACATCTTAGAATACCAAATATGATAAATGTCAATGAGTGAAACAAATTCCATTTATTATTTTACTTTATTGCTTCTTTACAAAGAACTTAGCTGTTGATCAAGATATAATTCCTTTTGTTTTACACTCATTGTAATCATCGTAGTATTGAGTTCAATACAGAAAAAACGTAATGATATAGAATGACGTCGAAACGGGCAGAATATTGTCCAGAAAATGGTTTATTAATGCTTACAATTTGATACAAATAGTGTTATAATCGAAAGTACGTTTTCTGATTTGGTGGTTGAACTGATGATTCATGTTCATTTCCTTTCAGGGATGATACCGTAGAGGTCATAGTATCACAAACTTTTTACGTGACTTTTAATAATAATAATAATAATAATAATAATAATAATAATAATATGTCACGTGCTCAATGATTTTAAGTAACCAAGTTAAATATTTCTCTATTTGTCAAAGCTTACGACAGAAAAGATTTAATAGTACTTAAATCACAGAAGATCTTATTCCAGGAATATATTTGTCAGGCATATATCTATAAGCTGGATTATGAAACTAATTTAAAATGCCAGTTTTGTCAGACACATAAGTCATACGCTTTTTCTCTGCCTTCGTTGTTTTCAGCGTGTGAATAAGCTTCCCATCTGCAAATATCCTTCGGATACAGTATTACTATTATCAGGCAAACATTTCTCTCACGTTCAGTGTCGAAGCCGGTTGCGCTCTTCAAGCCCTGAGTCCTGTAGGTGAACTTCATTACTCTTATGAACGTTCTGGGAATTCGTCGAGACCCCGAAACATTCGTGTTAACCAAGTCATTCTGGTTACGTGACTTTTGACACTGTACCCGCTGTGTATCCAGTTCTGTGTCTTTATCTCTTTCTCCCCATAAAACGTCATACAAACTATGAATACTCTCCCTCACCCCGTGTTGACTAATTAAGTTTACAAGGACACGAATAACGGGCATACCTGATCACAACATGTTTGCCGAAGTGCGGATATAACAAAACTTTAGTTAAGTTTTTAAAGGGGTAAAATACTACTCTGGCCTGGAAGAGGGTGTAAATATTATCATGCTGAGACATAGACACAATTAGAAAAACTTATACTTCATTGGCTATTATCCGAGCACTAAAAAAATCAGATGTTATAGCTTTTAGTTTACTCTGAGTTTGAAGTTGAGGAAGGTTGTATAACACTGAGGCCTGGACAAAGACAACATATTTGAGGGGGAAAAAAAGAAATAATTGGCACATATTGTAAAGTTCAACTATGTAAAAACCATATCTAGAAGTACTGAACTGCTACGTATATTGCAGCATATATTTGATATTGTGGATTATTTATTATATTATATCCCGGTAGATTTCATTTCATTTCTAGTTTTTCTTCTATCACATAATAAATCAACATACGTTCTATTTGACTTGTAATATTTACAAAAAAGAAAAAAAAATTGTCTGTTTTCTTTTACTTTGCAATGATTGCAATGATACAATAAAATTAGAAAAATATGATTCTTTTATCAACACATCATTAATGTTTGTACAGACTAGTGACAATATGAACGTATTTCAACATAGGATTCTTCCCATATCCATCTGTTACAATATGCATTCAGTACTACAAAATGAAGAAGAGAAAATTGTGTATAGTCATTATTTAAGAGTTTAATTTTGTCTTTCCTCGTTTTTCTTGATATAGACTGTCCGTTGGCGAATCACACAGCATATAACGCCCAAAGTGAGTTGTGTAAGCTGTGTGATATACCAACTGGCAGTTTAGATTCATTAGATTCAGCTATCCCGGCTCCAGTATTCCACTAAAAAACAAATGAAGGAACAAAAAAAAAAAAAACAGATAAGGGTGATCTGCGTAGGCAATGTGCACATTCAGGTGTGCAAAGTGTTCGTAACTTTAAAGTGGATAGCTTCTTTTGACAGACGCTGTAACAACTATACCAAAGTGACTTATTTGTCAAAGAGGTTCCGATATAGTGGCTCTCAGTAAGCTTAATGGTTAGACAGAGGAAAGTTGAGTTTCTAATCGTTTAGATTAAACGGCACCGTTTTGGGTTACCATGTACACGTTTAGATATTTTGATAAACGTTGCAGCTTTATTGGCGTTATCCCAGTCGTAATGGGAGGTAACCTACTGACGAGTATGCACCATACTATATTTGAAACATTCTCGCCTCTTTCTAATGCAAGTCGAATAACTCTTTATAGCAACATTTTCACATCTCATACTCTTTCAGCATTTATCACTGTCGCAAGGCTATTTAACAGCTGCGTCATTTAGGCCTATGATAATATCCTGCTTGAATGTACGCGAGGACATTGACTGGACCCTAACTTGCTTATGTTATCACAGATTGCAATCTAGCCAAAAAATTAAAACAGGGACAAGAATAACGTTGGTACTTTAAAAAAGTACCAATAGAGGACGCAAGAGTAATGGCATGTAACAAAGTTGTAAGTGAGGTTACACAGCGATGAAATAAAGCTGAATGAAGAACTTAACATATGTACGAATATGAAACATAAGTACATGTATGTCCATTAACTATGAAAAATATAACTAGAGGGACAGCATGTTTGTAAATCTAAAATTATGTATGTACTTTTCTATCAGAATTAAACATACATTAATGATCTCTAATTCTGGTGAATTTCTAATTCCAAATAATATGGTATCTTCTGTTAAATCTAACTCAATATGACATTTGACTCTAAGAACTGACCTAAAATTTATCAATATTGTTTTCACAAAATGACATCCAAAAAATAAATGAAGCAGAATTTCATTTTAAACAATCTACTATTAGTGTAGAGAATTCTTTGGAGAATTTTGTATTGAAAACTCTGAAGTCCCGTTTCTTCAACGGTAGAGAAGGGAAGGAAAAAATATTGATTCCCAATCTTCATATGAGTAATTCTGATTTAAAATAGAGTTCCACTTAGTTCCCATTTGAACGGGAAGTCTTTTATTTAATGTATAAAATGATTTTGCAAATTTGTCCTGCTTTCTGAGAAGATTTATATTTTCGTGTAGTGGAGATTCTAATTTCATAGTATTTCTAATAATGTTTTTCCAAATTCCTGGTACTGCGTCAAGAACTCCATAGAATTATATACAAGTAACACAGATATTAATTTTTTGTATGAACTTGTTGTATTCAAGAAACATGCCATCTTCCTTAATTATGTGATTAATAAAGAATACAGACTTTTCACACCATTTCTTCAGAAAGAATGTATTACCATTTATCTTGATATATTTATTATACCACAGTGGAATTGATAAAATTTGTGCAGGGGTTGTGGTGGGATAGTCGTCCAATTCCAACCATGAAAAAAAAAACACATTGTAATTCATATGCATAATTGAGGGCTCTAACCAAAAAAGCCCCAGGTAAATCCAGAAAATGTATAAAACTCAGCAGTAAAACCATCTAAGCCAGGTAACTTGATATTCTTCATGTTTGTCGGTGCATATAGACATTCTTGCAGTGATAGCGGGCCTTCAAGTGCTTCTTTCTCATCTGCAGATAGTTTGCAAATAAAGGGATTTGTAGAAGCAAAAAGGTATTTAAATGAGAGCTATAGACTTGGGGATTTCTAGTGTAATAAAGGTTTTTGTAAAAGGTATTCTGTTAAATTAAAATGGTGTTCAGATCTGTCAGTTCACTTCTATCATCAAGGATAAGCTTCGGTATAAATTTTTCAGTGTAAAGTTTTTTTTCAAGGTTACAAAAGAATTTAGAGCTTCTCTCACCCTGTACTTTCCATCTTACTTTTGCTCTTAAGATAATGCATTTAGCTTTTTCTTCCTGGAAAATTTTCAAAGTTGTTTCCAGTATGCCAATCGCATCGACCTTATCTTCAAGATTGTCATTATCATATAAATATTTTAATTTAGACTTAATCTGTCTTTCCAGCTGATCCTTTTGTCTTTTTTAATAGAGGAGTACGAATAGTTTTTTCCGCATATCATTAGTTTCAAAGTTTCTCAAAACAATTGATCATTTATGTTAAAATTTGTTGCATCATGATTGTTATTACCATTATTCAATTTATACTGATCAATAGTAGTAACTATACAAATTTTAAGGATATCTGCAAATTCAGGGTCCCTTAAAAGGCTTTTATTAAATTTCCATGTTCCTCGTCCTCTTATTTGGTCACTAAATATAAAGGAGATGGAAACAGGAGAATGATCAGATTTGTAACAAATATCAATATTAGAGCTTGTCAGATATGTCTGAAGGTCTTATAATATCAGAAAGTAATCTAACCTAGCCTGTTTTTAAAAGTGCCTCTACAGCTATATCTTCTGAGGTGGGGTTCTTCTCTTTCCAGATATCTATAAGATCAAATATTTTCCAGTATTTATCATATTTGTTTGTGTGCATTCTTCTTCTTATTATTTACATAGTTAATTGAATCTAAAGCATAGTGTTGTGGTAGATTCCAATCTCCTCCGATTATTATTGATGAATTATCCACTTTCGCTATATGTGCAAACAGTTGTTTAAATTGTTTTTAATTCTCTTCATTTGCTGCATAAATTTCTGCTAAGAATTTCTTTGATCATTTATAATAGCATCTAAAATAATGTTATTTCCCCCTGGATCCTTTATTTCTTTCAACATTTCATATTTGAATGTATTCTTTAACAATATGGCCACTCCCCTGCTGCTGCTTGAATGAGAGCAAAACTTTGCTTCAAAACCCCATTCACTTCTCCAGTAATTTTCTATATTTTTTGTAGAATGTGTATCTATTAATAGGGTTATATCTTACTTGTCCCTACATCTTGAGAAAATATCTCTCCTTTTAATCTTGTCTGTAAACAATCTTCAACAACTAAGGCTTCCAATAACTAAATTACTTATAGATTAGAGGGTGAAATCCAAAAATTACAACATTTTGAGCACCTCAGCTAATTTGTAATTGTGAAGAAGGCTCATAATCATATGACCAAAATGTTGTTCTCCTTCAAACCCATTCCCTGCAAAACAAAACCTTAATGCAAAAAACAAGCCTAACCCAATATTTAAAAGTATGCCTTCTGTGATTGGTTCTAAATCTTTTCCACCCCAAAACATTATGTTTGTAACATGCTCAAATTTCTTAAAAGAAAATTTTGTGTCCCCCTTCAACTAGCAACAGGCGCCACCACTAGAGGTTGATGGCAATCAAGATTTACAATTTCTCAAAATGGCAACCTCATTACACCTGGTACTTTCTCCGCTTTCATATCTAAAAAGCCGACATTATTACATCGAAATGTATTCATGGTTGAAAGGTCAACCGTCCATATTTGGTGTATATGACATCGGGGATTTTCCACAGTATATTCGGCGGAAATAAACGACAACAGAGTTTTTCACAACGCAGAAAAATATTCATAAAACGAACATATACATTTACCTACGCCTGTTTTTAAAATACTTTGGAATTCTTTTTACGAGAATAATGGTAAAATGTGTGTGAATATTTGCATAAAAGCCCTAAATTATGTCTTTTTGAAAGGTCACCCATGACAGCAAGAACTGTAACTATTCCCGCTACGTGGCTATGTAAAAAAAAGCAAACAATGACAACAGTATTACATACAAACGTAATGTCAGTCATTATATTAAATTTACTGAGATATCAACATATATGGGTAAATAGAGATAAACAGTTTTATTTCCTTTTAAATATGTATAATTTATTAAAGATTATGAATTGATAATTTACTGAAGATTATAATCTTAGATTTAGAATTTTTTAGATATGTCTGCCAGTATCCGAACGGTGAATCCAATCTATATTTATTTCTGTAAAATACGTCCCATTTCAGAATTAATGTTAAATTATGTCCCTTTGTACAATTATTATACAATGCTGTCAATATTGTCATAATTCATAATATTAAGGTAAAATAATGAAAAGTATTAATTTTAAATATTATAATATGATAAAGAAATACCTAACAAAAAATAACTATAGAAAGTAACAACCATATGTAGGAAATATGCAAATTTCAGCTTGAAATAACATTGGTCAAGAATTTGCAAAATAGTGACCAAAGACCAATATGAAACATGGTGGCCGGTAGATGTGTTTGAATGCTTCCTGTGCATTTATTTCAAAATATATCATAAATATCGGTTCAGTTTTGAATTCTGCACACTCAAATTATGCCGAAAACATTCCATTTTTATGTATTCTATAATTCTGTACAAAATCATCCCACTTTGCTACTTCACCCAGTAAAGACCCTCGAAAATAGGTATCTTCACGGGGAACGGTGCTATTGTCCACAGGTTTATTATAGTATATACATCTATACATATATGCAAGTAACTATCGAAGAAAAACAAGTGTGAATATTTCACGGAACTAAATTAAAGTCAGCTGAAAACTGAAATTACTATATATCCCCTTATTATCAACTGACATCGAAACACAGCACAAACTTGTTCCAATATGATAAGATGCTTACAGATCGTTGTGAAAGCAATGAAGCTTCTCCGTAACATTGATTAGATTATTGTTATTGATTTTAAAGGGAAGTAACTCTCGATTCGGAGATGCTTAATATTCTAATTGTGAATCGGAATGTGTCAAATAATCTGGTGAAAATATGTTTAACATGCTAAAGCCATATTATTGTCATCTTAAAATAGCTTGTATTCTAACATAAAAACTATAAAGTAAAAAAGGGAGAAGAAGAAAACGAGGACAGAGAAGTGTGCAAGAGTATATTATCAGCTTAGAATAAATACATAAATTGATCAGTTAATGAATATCACTTTAACTTTAAATTAGTCCATGGCGGTAAAAGGAATTTACTAAATAATTGTGTGTCTGTTTCATTGATATCGTTTTTGGAATTCACCGATGATGCTTGTTGTTTTTCACAAGGAAAACAAAAGGTGCTTCCTTCTTACAAATCAGCGTCACCATCCTGCGCTCTTCGCTTGGCATGAGATAATATTGCTGCAGGAGTTTTCTCCTGAGTTCAGCTGCTTTTGGTGTTAAGTCTAGCACTATACTGAATCCAGAGCCTTTGGGAAGTTTGGTCACCTTTCTTAAAACTAGGTCTCGATCTTTTTGTCTGTGGAACCTGACAATGATCGCTAGCTTTGTGTTGGAATCGTCGCCTGATTTCAGCCAATTACTGCTTGATAAAGCATCTTGTTGATGACTCCATCATGAATTTTGATACTATCAAGACATAATTCAAGACTTGACTCTATAGTGTCAACACGACGTGTGTCAGTGTATAACTCAGCATTGACACTGGTTATTTCAGCCGTCAAAAACTGATATAATGTTGAAAAACATTTTTCCAATATCTGCAAAGATCTCGCAATTGAAGTGTTCCTCTTTGGCATAAACTGATAGGGAAAGCGAGGAGGCAGAAGTATGCATTACTTCGTTCATGTTGCCGCTTGACTGTGAATAGATGTTCATGCAGTACTCAAATAAACGACAATGCTTAACAAAATAAGATTCGAGTGCAGTTTCTCAAATATTCAACGTTTATAGTATTTATAGTATTTATAACATAACAAATGTTCGTACCGTCTAAAATAACACGAAGGAAAGAGCAAAATGAAGCTATAGTGGCGAAAATATAGAGAGCGTGTCCAACACAAGTCAATCCACTTGCATAGCCAAACTGGATACCTGCTTTGAAGTATTTTGCCTACAATGTTTTTGAGTATTTCTTCTTCTCAACGGTAACCTGTACAACGCAGATGGTTTTTTGCTTGTTTTTGTTTTTGTTTTTGCTCATAAAATTGTATTGTCGTTTTTATCCACAATAATATGTACATGATATAGATATATTAAATAGAAAATCCCCATTTTTTATATTTTCCATTACCTGTTGCGAATTCTTTGAAACATGAGTTACAAGCACGAAAATGGCAGCAATAAATTTGTGATGGCAGTGGCGGTTAGAGATAAGTGAGAGTGCCACACGGGGATAAGTTTGCGGTTGTCACTCTCTTCCTGTGATCAGAAAGTCTTCCATCGCAATCTATACACAGACCTCGGATGTAAATACTGGCCATATTGAACTGCCTTCAAGCCCGTGGCTAATATTACGTCATAATGACTTCATTGACACCACCACGACTCGATGACGTGTCAATGTAAGTAATAGTTGGGCGCTAACGAAATAGAATGTTGTTTTACATTTTTCATTAAAATGTTGCAGGAATAATATTAAAAATTAAAATTACACGAATATAAAATTCATGGTTCAAACATATTTTCAACACCAATATTTTTATGAATATCGATTCTTAGTACATCTCGCCGAAGTTAGTATGCCAAAAAATATCAATAGAGGAGGTATCACTAAGATTATCTCCGAGTCTTTTTCAGAGAGTCGATGTTATCCGACTCAGTTGGAAAAAGACGAGGGTATTCCGAGGTCTCCTCTCACACTCTAAACCTCTTTGGTCATTTATATGAATCGTGAAGTGAACTCAGATATATATCGTATGCCCTTTTTGGAACTTCTTTAACTGAAAAGGACTTTAACTTGACACATTAGTCACTGTAGTCTACGTCATGGTTACTCCAGCGTCTGTCATAAGAAATAACTAATAACTGATAAGGGCTAAAGCTTTAGAGTCTCGGTCAGTAGTGCATGTTTATTTATTAAGGATAATCATATTACATTTTAACAATGATTTTTTTTAATAGAAAGGTCAGTATTTTGATCACACTTACGCTTGTGGCGTTGCTATATCCAGTGAACGTGCACTCAAGTATACTTTCCTATTTGATATATTTGGTGTAATTCCGAGTTTCACTTCGAGACAGAGATGTTCCAAAATGTTTCCCCACAGCCTCTTCGAACGGCTCCACTCTCTTATAAAAAATTTCATATCATGACTATCAATTTGTCTTGGGTGGTTATGAGTAGCACGCGGAGGGTTTCCATGATCTGTATGAAGCGGCTGCATGCAGTAAACAATGTAGGTCATCTGCATACAATACAAGATGCAGAAGGAGATCAGACCGCGACGCTTGGCTATATTAGTAACGACAGACCAATTGGTGATCACTACACATGCAGATGAACATAGTGTCCTAATACTGGCCATGCATTGAACAGGGATCAAGACCGTCCGCACGGACACTTATCAAAGTGAGACACTTCTTCACAATCCTTTTATCAAAGCGGATACGACTAACTCTGCTATGTATATATCGTCCAGCACTGAGCATACACTTGTCACCTATAGTATGACCTGGGATGTCCTATTCACCTACATGAATCAGGACATAACAAAATCCATTCGGCATCGACACTGACTGAGAGGGAAACATTTACCTGTGTGGAATTAACACAAAATGTGTCCGTCAGATATCAGAAGAAGGGAATATACCGATGTTTTTTGGCGGATTTATATAGTTGGGGTTTTTGTTCTTTACGTAGGTAAAAAGTACTTCCTTTATGGACTGTCTCTCTCATACATACATAAAAAGATATACTATAGTAAAGGAATACTCTACCAGTCACAATCCCAGTAAATTGAATAGTGTATACGGACTCAGGTCACAATTAATACTTCCGGTTCAGTACCCATGTATGTAGTCCCAGTCTATTTTTAGAGCATTTTTTCCTCTCAATTTGTTGGTTATGTATACATTAGATTTCGGCATTGTTAGTATTGATTTAAAGGAAATTGTTTATAGTTTATAATATGAGCATTATGGTGTGGTTGTCTGTGTGTATTTTGGCGACAGTGCACGGTGAGTAATGAGTCATTGGTGCTTATCAGGAAGTGAAATTTGTGACCCATTGCACGTTGCTTTGTTTACAGTCCAGCCTCTCAGAAGAATGCCGGTTAACCTATGACAAGAACTTCACCGTGAGTTCATCTTTGAAGATACTTTACATCAACATATAATTTATTAGGATTTGGACACAGTGGAAAGTTCAGTACTGACAAACAAATGTAGAGACTAAATAGGAAAATTAATTGTGGAATGAGGCCATACAGATATAGAAAAGCTCATCTACCAGGGTGCAAAACAACCAGATTTCCTTCAGGTTTCTTCGCTGAATGCTACCTGCTGAACATGCGCAGCACTGAATCTAGTGAGCTGAGGTGTTTTGTTGATAGTGAAGGTAAAACTGTACCCGCCATTGGAAGCGGTGTCGGTACATACACGTTCTTTTTATCCCTTACATTGGCTAATTTATCCGAAATAAATTTAAATTGAGGAAAAGCCTCTAGTAGATTTCAACTTTCGGTGACAGTGACGTTATGTGAGCCGAAAGTCTAGACACTGTGAGTAGTATGCACCATATTACATTCGGAATATCATCGTCTATCTCCGATGAGTGTCGAACAACGTTCTTTTTCCACGTCCTCACAGCTAATACTCTGTCAGAATATATCACTACCGTAATGGTGTTTCTACCCTCATTAACCCTTAGCACATCGCCTCTGTGCACGAGTACACTAGAACGTTAAGTGAACTGGATCTTACCTTGATTCACTTATCACAGATTGAAATCCAACCAAAAGCGGTTGAAAAAGATCAAAAATATGTATGGCGACTCATCTTCAATGCAGCAAATGCAATCTAAATTGAGTGTGATGCAGTTAACGAGGCGTACGGTGTTCTCCAGGTGACATTTTACCACCAAATTTACAGCGTTGGGACAGGTTACAGTGGTGTTATCCTACCAAACGGATGTAACCCACTGTAATGAGTATGCTCTTTCTCTAACATGCGACGGAAAAGACCGAGGAAGTTCTGTTTGCGCCATATTGGTTCCCCATTAGGTGTCGTGCCACTAGTTAGCGCAAAGCTGAACAGTTGCAGATTGATTTGCTAGAATAAGATTTTGACCTGAATAATTGTTAATAGTAATGTTTTTTAGAAGTCGTACTTTTCCACGTTTTTGTATCTGTCCCTGTCCTCTAGGGCCTTGTCACCTGGTCATAACTAGGAAACAAAGCGACCAATGGCATCTGAGGGACACCTGTGTACATCTGAGGAATACCTGTTTATGATGACTTGACAAGACACAATCTACATTTTGTTGTTAATGTTCATTCATGAAATTGTGAAAAAATGAGAATTATATTTCTTCCCGTTATCAATTGAACTGTCATATATCTTCAGAAATGAGAGTTAGGCAGGTACATTCACAGCTAGTTAACAGTCTGATATAGACTATAAAATGTGAACACCTGCGTAATGATTGTTATCTGGCCCGTCTGCACTTCGATATCACTCATTTAGTATCATAATGGTTGCCTCCCCGACTATAAAGGAATTACCTTCCCAAAGTATGTATTTTGCTGAACAATATGAAGTGAAAGCATACTAAATGTTTCTTCACTTTTATCTGATAACAGTTATGATTAAAAAAAAAACAACCAACAAACAATAAAACAAACTATATATTTTTTATTGTATGTATTTTATACCAACTGATTGACTATTATTTCTTTAAAACAATTTTAATCTTTTTGCTGGATAGTGTAAAGGAAAATACTGTGATGGGGAGAAATTGCTTGCTGGTAAGGAAGGTAACTTATGCAATTCAATAGAGAATTATGTCTGCGCCAGGCATTAGTTGAACCTACCAATGTGATTTACGACTTTAACTAGAGACGACAAGCTCTGCCTTATCAATTGTGATCGCATAAATTCATAAACCCATAAATCAATGCACACTTCATCCGGTGGAAACGACTGTCACAAAACTCACCAAGCACAACTTGATGTTCTAGAGAATAAACCGCGAGAGAGAGACCTTACAGGTTAAATAGGCATGGGAGGGATTACGACTGCAGGCGACACATTGGGATATCCAGTTAAGTCATTTCCCTTTTTACGCATAAACTTAAAATTCAATCCTATTAAACCTCCCTAAAGGTTTTCCTTTAATTTATCCATTTGCCTTTATGGTAATGATGACTTGAGTTATCTCATTGCTTCACTCAAACATGAATTTGTAAGTTTTTCAGTAGTTCAAGCAAAATAACATATCAGATATTTCTCCTGTTAGGTGAATCTGAGTTGTTAGCATTTCTATTAATGTAGAGCTGCAGCAATTCAGTTCCTATCACTGTAGTATATACATCACATTGTGCTGCGTCGCCTTATGATCATATTAAATTGTTTTTCTTCACCTAAATTGTAGATTTCTAAATAAAACAGCAATTGATTAATTATATAGAAAAGCATATTAAGCTGTCATTTGTTTATATATATATGTATATATAATCACCCCACAATACAGTTGCATTAAAATACGAGTCCAATATAAACTTGGTGTTGTTGATACACTGTAAAAAAACACCAAAACCAAAATCTTTACATAGTTTTGGTTTAGGAGTTGTTATATGCAAGTGTATCTATCGATCGATCTACAAACACACAGATAAATAAATAAAGAAAGAAATTTATATATATATATATATATATATATATATATATATATATATATATATAAAGAGAGAGAGAGAGAGAGAGAGACACACACACACATTGATATCGGCGCAAATTGAAAACCGTTTCCCAGCGATTTGAGCTAAGCAAGCTCTTCATCAGGGGAATAAACAGTTTACATACACAAGACAAACACTAAACACAAAATCTAAGTACAATTCTGGACCCCTACATGTTTGAATCACTAGTGGGAATTTACAGCAAGAGATATAAACATACAAAGTTGTGTAACAATAATACATGAGCGGGTTATTGTGTTATATCACATAGAAAACCAACATGTTTTGACCTACTTCCAAGTTGTGGACAAAGGACCCAAACACAGCGTGACGAAAACTCAACACCATCTACAAACTTTACTAAAGAAATTATATCTCTGTAGAGTTATGCACGGAGGTTCTAAAGGAAAGATGGCAAGAGAATGGTGTAGCCGGAAACTGAGCTACTTTTTCTTGCTTGTGTTACATCAGAAATGAACATGCTTGTAGTGTGTTACAGATACTTGCGGTTGAGCATGACTTTCTGATATAGGGAAACTGGTTATGTAAGAAAACATGGAAAATGCCACATTTTACGGTTTGGTCATCTGTCTTATGGCATCGTATTGTCATAATGTACAAAGTGCCCATGTCTGTGACTGGAGAAAATTATATAGTTTAGCAATTCTTTGTTTCATTTGTAGTTTGCTTTCAAGCATGAAAGTTTCTAAAAGAAAATAAGATATTTTAATTAGAGAGAAAAAATAGAAAACGACTGATTTTGGAAAGGACTGGTTATCAATATTCTTTCATATGTGCATAATCGTGTTGAGTTTTTAAAGGTGAAGCCTGATATACTTGATTACATGCGAAACTGCCCGATGTTATGAGCATATTCATTTAACCCTCACTGTAAAATGTACACATAAGTTTACTTATAACTAAATCTGGAAAATAGACGTTTACACATTACCTTCAAACTCGTCATTATTTTGTGAAGGAAAAGCACCATAGTTTGCATGTACACTGCTTCGTATATGAATTAAATGACCACACATTAGGTATACTGAGTCTCGATTAAAAAACTTTGGCTTTCTCAAGAAACGTGATAATCCTAAGCAACATATGCAGTCGCTTTACAAAATAGCCATTTTTTGTTTACAAATAAGAGAGTGATGTATACGTTGAAGCTGAATTTATCTTTGCGCAAGTCTGCATGAATCTCGAAGCGATATAACAGAAACATTTTCAGGTCAGTCGGTTAATTGTTTTTTAAAAATTGATTACACATAATCCCTGTGCACGGCGTGTGCCAATAACATTTTACAAGAATAATAAATATGATGAATACAAATAAATGTCACGCATGCTTACTAGATTCTTTCTTTCTGTTTATCAGGTATGTAACATTTATATAGTCTCATGTGTCATTTATAATTACTATAGCTTTAAGTTATGGACAAAAGTGTCCAAATATAGAGTACGGGGTGTGTCAATTATATTTTTCAAGAATATTAAATATGATAAATATAAATAAATCAAACGAATACTCAATTTTTCTTGTTTTTTCTTTCTGTTTGTATGGCACTTAATATGTAGCTAGTATAATTTACTATATCAGAAACAAAATTCTAGAAATATGATTTATCAATTTGTGAAGTTATAAAATCCAGTATTTCTGTTCAGAATTATTGTATATGGGTATGTGAAGTCTGAGAAAGTCATAAATAGTGCCCTACAAGTGGGGAACAAGTTAATCGCATAAAGAATAGAATAAAATTACAGAAAATCCTCGCCTCGAAAGCAAAAATCCAAAATATCTAATTTATGATTAAAACATACGTATTTTTTTCATTATATATATAAATAAGTTACTGTGGGGTTTATCAGCAGTGAAACTATTCGCCGAAAAGAAGGCTAGATTTTAATTATACAATGCTGATCCGTCTGTAGTTTGGCAGGATATTTTTTGGACCAGGAGTAATTTAGTTGAACCACGTATGTTAATAGCCAAGTTTGCAATATAAAAGCTGTGATAATATTTATATCATAGAAGAACGTATTTTATTTGCATGCAAATTTAAGTTGCTTTAAAAAAAGAGCTAACTTCTACATTTGTTACACATATAGGTCATAAACTTCCACAACAGTATATACTACGTCGTATTGTACGCTACAAGTTTGTATCCAGTCTCATACAAGATATATACATAGTCGAGTTAGCCATATCCATTCTGATGTATAAAGGAAGAAGAAGTTTCTCATTTTGATAACTGTCAGGTCGAACGATCCTGATCTTCTATCTTTGCGTGTCCAGTGTTAGGACAGTATGTTCATCTCCATATGTAGAAATTGCCAACTAGTCCTTCACTACAACTATTCGAAACTCTTCTTTGGTGACACACGTAGGTCATACACTTCGACAACATCACAGAACATGGACGTTGCAAGTAAACTGTCCATATCCCTGTAGAATCTAATCAAGAGCGGCCCTTTCTTCCTTTTATCTTTGACATCAGCTTCTTATTCACCTTCGCTGTTGCTGATATCTGCTTGCCGCATCAAGAATCAAGTTCACGCAGGTAAATATTTCCCTCTCTATCAGTGTCGAAGCCGACTACATTCGTCAGGTCCCGATTCATGTAGGTGAATATGACATCTCAGGTCATATTGTAGGCGACAAATATGTGCACAGCGTCATACGATATATACAAAGTTAAGTTAGTCGTATCCGCTTTTATATAACAAGGTTGAATAAATTTGTCACTTTGATAACTGTCCGGGAGGACGATCCTGAACTCCTTTCCATGTAACTCCAGTATTAATACACTTCTTTTAGCTCCACTTGTAGTGATCACCAACTGGTCCTTCACGACTGCTATACCACAACAACCGAGCCTAGTTCTGATCTTTCTGACCTTCAGCATCTTGTCCGTGATCCTGATAATCTGGATTATGTTTTTACAAGGAATCGTTACGGCAGATAACGAGCAAGCAGACCATGATACCCTTGCAAGTTCATACTCTCTAGACACTTATAATCTTGTCCAAATATATCTTATATTTTCTATTGCTGCTGTCGACCAGTAGCCTTCTGCTATCCTTCAAGTGTTTAATGTCGAATAGTTGCCATGAAATGATATCTTCCGATACTTTCAAATTGAACTCTGGCACCTTCACGGCTTTCCTTTCCTTTAGTTGAATTTTCACAGGTCCACTCAATTTAATTGTGTTCCAAAAGCTTTTGGACACGGTGAACAATCTAGATTTTGCGAATGACTTTTATCTTCTCTAAATTGCTTATGGAATTTATAAATGGCTGAAAAGTTTAATCAACGTCCAAACTGATCTGGGTTCTTTAATGTCCTTGTGATACTCAGATATAGCCCCAAAATACCCACGCTGATTCTGGTCCAAATTGTGGAGCAAAATAACCTTCTGGAGCTCTGACCCGTGGGTCATAACGAGTTCAAATTGGGTCCGAACACTGTCGATAACGGTAATCAAACGTTGTCCCTTGGTTTCTTGGGTTTCTAGGTTTGAATGTTCAGATTTTCAATTACTTTCTAGAGATTCAATGTCATCGTTTTCACGTTTATGTGACTTTGCAATCAGTTTGGCTCTGAGGGAGCGAATATATTCCAAAATGCTGGCCCTGTCCTTTTGAATAATGTTAGCGTTTACATTGGTCGTGCGTGTTATTTGTTTTAAATGATCATCGAAGTTACCAGGGTTAGCTTCCACTTCATTTGATTTCTTTGTGACATCAAAAGTCTTCAGCATGTCATCGACATTGATGACTCGTTCGCATTTTCGATGTTCCAGAATTATGCAAGTAGTACAACACAGTGTATTCTGATCGCCACATAAGAATCTGATGCGTTTATTACAATGCCTGGGGCATACTTCTAAGCTGGAATGGGTATCATAAAACAAGACTCAGCACCATCACTTACATTGATGATATCATGCCGGCTTAATGAAGGGAATCAGTCGTGATATTGTTTGCATGTCATGCACATATATTGGTTACAGTTCTTACAACAGTATGCTGACAATATTTCTCTTCCCTACGTTAAACACTGATCACAATATTTATCTGAATTTGTGTTGTTCCCCTGTGGGTAACCTTGTTGCTGATATGTGAATGTAGACATGAAGGGCAATATATGTCTCCACAAGGTAGAACTTTGGGTCTTTTGAACGTCTCAAAATAGATAGGACACTGCACAATGTGAGAGAATTGTGAATCTACTTGTGAAGCGGTTGCCATTTTGCTTCAGATCAGTCATCTATATCTTCTTGCATGAACAGGTATTATCTTCTTCCTGGTATTATCGACCCTACTTGACGGTTTCTGCTTGTATGAATAGCTAATACACATTCATGTGTGCCCGGCACTCCGTTCCAAACTATGAACTTGCATACCGTCTATTTCTGCAAGTGTCGATTAGTTACATATATTAGATTTATGTTTGGCTGTAACAATGTTTTACATTGTCTGATTTTTGTAAAGGAACGACAATTTTGAAAGTGCAAGTTAAAATCTTTCAGTCCTCACGTAAGGAAAAGGACTGTGTTATGGACTTGTTGCTTTCGCCTAAGGAGTGTGTAATGTATATAATCAGCAAGTATAAACCTGTTTTGCTAGCGTAGAAGGTTACGTACTATGTATTTAGTGGTGAACATATGGCGAATTATATGTCAAAGGCCTTATCAACCCTAGACTATCACGTAGGTAAGACGGTTGATATGGGTCGGAAATTCGTATGGGGCATGACATGAAAATTGCCACATGATAAACTTTTATCATATATATATAAACCATCTATATGTTCTTAACTGTTGGATTTGTGTGTGTGTGTGTGGAGGGGTGGGGTGTTTTCTCACTCCCATCGATACGTTCGCCGATAAGTGGAAGTCGCAATTCTTGAAAAAGATTTCAGAATTCTGATTTGATATAACATGGGTGAAGTTGCATATTAGTTTGGAAACTTTCAGGTCCTGATATTCCCAGCCATGTCAGGTATCAGTACATTATGTTCATCTTCATATGTGGAGATCACCAACTGTTCCTTCATTACTGCTATAACCCAACACTAGAGTTAAACTGTCTTTCTGCTTCTTGTTCTTGATCTCTCTGATCTATTGCATGGAAATTGTCATAGCCACCCCGGTGTCAAATAGACAGCAGATACATCATGTAAACCCTTGAAATATCATATTGTGAATCACTTTAAATTCGTGGGATACCAATTTGCATGTTCTTTGTTGGAAAGCTAGACCACGAATTTAAGGTCACAGCTAACTAAGAATCAAGCTGATATTCGATAACATTAGCCGGTGTTTATTCATGAAAATATCCAATAGATCCACGAAGGCACTGTATTATTTTCTGTTATACCATGTTCCATGCGGAATACATATATTAATGTAAAAACACCTACCGTGTCTGATTCAAATATTAGTTGTTTCATGAATAAAAGCAGTTTTCACTACATTTTTATTCTAATGACCATATGCACTATTGATTGCTCCATGCAACAAACGGAACACAATATAACATTGCTTTTACAAATTTATATTTAGCCCATATAATAAACAGCTGGACAAACAATCAGCACCTCAGCTCAGTCCCATTGAAGCTCATTGTAATAGTGTTCGTCCGAAGTGATACTTTGTTATATGCGGAGATAATCCACTTTGTGTTAATTGGTTTAAGGTTATTCTTTGCAGGTTGATTGAGACCTTATCTGATAGAACACGCCCACTGTTCTCAGGTTCATTTACATTCACCTGGGACGAATACTCATGAAGGCGTGATTTGAGTTCCTGCTTGGAGAATTCATTGACAGATAATCTAGAGGTTCTGTGCATGCGGCTGCCACAAAGGTATGATGCCGTTTCCTTAAAATTGAGATAGACGCAACTCTCTGTGGTGTGCTTCAGAACATCAAGGACCGCTACCACCTTCTGTTCACATCGGCTAATTACAGCAGTTTTATTAAGCTTGTTTGATTTTAAATACGTGGCCGCCATTTTGCTCAAGCGTTATCGCCTGTACGACTTCTTTTAACCGTGTGGTATTTTCTTTCTAGTATTATCTACCTGATCAATGTTGTCTGCTTATTAGTTAGACTGTATGCACGAGTGGAATACCATAGATACAAGTGGAATACCATAGATGCGAGTGGAATACCATAGATACGAGTGGAATACCATAGATACGAGTGGAATACCATAGATACTGTAGGTTGAGGCGACGAAAAGGGTATTGGTACAGAACTCGAGGGCGCTTGATCACAAGGTCGCTGGTATCTCACGATAGAATATTGTCTAACTGATTTATTGTGTGATCGTGGCTTTCTTTCCGATTTTTATGTAATCAATTCTATTTTTGTCTCCTAGGTCACATCATTCCTTTGTGTGCCACTTTCGCAGCAGCCACGTCTTTTCTTTTCTTTTAATGCTGTATCATCTGTTAATATACATGTCGCCAATCATTTTCGACTGCTTATATGCTTAAACTCGTGTCTTTTTCAAATCGTCAACATTCATCATTTGTACACGTGATGTGATGCTGAGAATGACCGTTATTTCATCTGCTGAAGGAAAATTTCCTTGAAACTACTGCACAAGTGTCTAACAGTCCAGTCTAAATTTACCTGGATATATTGCATGACTTTCTTTTGGAGCATATTCATGTTATGTTAGAATGACTTTTGAGGAATTTATACCTGCAGAATATTGTCAAACTGAATATATAGATAACAGTGCTATGGTGCATGTTTGGATGTAATTTGTGGTGCAATATTTAGAAAGGTTAGACGTTTTCTTTCTGTTTTTACTACGCATTGATTCATGTTTGTCTTTTCGCAATTCGGTGTTTTCTTTCATTGGGCATTTACAAGATGCCACAATAACTTAAATCAGCTTTCAATGTACATCATTTAATTTTATTCTCTGTACAAATTTCGAAAAACTGTTCGCTATTTGTACTTTCCTTTTCTCTCTCTCACTGAAAACTAGATTTTTCTTAAGCTGATTCATTATTTTCCGCAATTTAAGTTTATCTCTTATTGTTCTTATACACGATGGCACGATCAATCCGAAGAGTTGTTGATGTCTACACTTCATGCTACTGCTAAGCGATTCGTTTTCGAAAACTCTCTCTCTCTCTCTCTCTCTTTCTCTCTCTCATTGTGATACAGTGATAGTGATATAGCGTCTGACGTCATTAATCAACATTATACTTGGTAATGCCAATCTGCTGAATGCGATGTTATATTACAGACTTATTAAGATCTTTCGTGATATATTCCATATTTTTCATTTACATACTGTCTTTAATAACACAATAAAACAAAACTTAGTTTGTCCTACGCATTTCATGCAATTTATTAAATTGTAATTGTTATGTTACTTACACTTTCGTTTACAATGTTATATATAACATAATTTAGTAGATGTATGGAGGGAACATAATATAGGGATACATAGGTATGCTTGGAAAACAATTAACCCAGTAAAACAATCGAGACTGGACTTTTGTTTCTTGTGTCATAACATGTATTCACAATTATTGAAAATGCAAGTGTTGATCCAGGATAAAGGGGTGATCATTCTCTTGTAAAATAAAGATAGTTTTCCTAAAAGGAAATCTAAAGGAAAACTTTCTGGAAATTTAATAATTCATTATTAAGAGATCCTGAATATGTGAAAAGTTGAACACACATATTTATGCCCTGAACAATTAGATACTTTTGAAAATATACCCCTATCTGATTTCAAATCTGTCTTAAAATTATCAACCTTTCTTTGCAATCTTTCTATTAGAAATTAGAGGAACAACAATTTCATATGCATCGTTTAGGAAAAAACAATGTGCAAGATCAACAGGAAAACGAACTAATTGCAGATATAAGCAAGTTAGAAGAGGGAAGCTATGTGTATGAATTACCAAAACTGGAGGGGAAAAAAGAAATAGAAAGATTATAAAAACAAAAAGCTAGATAGTGTGAGGGTTAGGTCTAGAGCTATATGGATTGACGAATGGAAGAAAGTGACCAAATACTTCTGTAATTTAGAAAATAGGAACTGCATAAGAAAAATGATGCCGCCTCTTGTGAAAGGCAATGGTTCTCTAACAGATAGTCAGAAGAAAATTTTGGATGAAGGAAAAGTATTTGATATGAACTTATATAAAAAGCGTGCGCTTGATCATGTCGGGCTTGAAATGCTACTTAATTATTCGGACATTCCTAGATTTAATGATTTACATAAACATTCCTTAAAAGGTCCTATATCATATATAGAAGCTGCAGATGTTCTAGAAAAAGAAAATGTCTAATGACAAAAGCCCAGGGTCCGATGGATTCAATGTATAATTTCTAAATTTGTTTGGAAGGATATTGGACAGTTTCCAGTGAAACTGGCGTATTTCTATAAAAAAATTGAATTATTTCAAACAAGCTGCTCTTTCTGCATGTAGCACGCAGAGACAACATTTCATATTTTTTAATCATCAGGTACTAAGATTTTTTTAAAAAAAATGATACCCAGCAAAGGAACAAAAAAGTTACTATAATGAAACATATAATTTGGAATTAGGAATTACCCAACTTATTATCTTTGGAATTAGACAAAACTCAGACTGATGATGTAATTAACCTGTTATTCTATATGCACAAATATATTTGGCAATGATGGAATAGTATTTCTGTTTCTGAGAGATCTGAATAGCCATGAAAAGTGCTCTGGGGTTGGGGGGAGGGAGGAAGGTTTAGGAAAAGATCGATAACACTGTTGATACCGCTTCAGTGTTCTTCATCGCGAGCTTCTGAGCACTGTAGGTCCATACAATAACACTCTACACTATTGTCTTTCCACGTAGACTCTTCTCTTCGAAAGATCTATGTATGTGATCCTTGGGATGGCCTATGTTGACTTGTCTTACATGAGGTAGTCTGGATCAAACCACATGCTGGAAATGATAGTCGATGACTCGAAGTTAGTCCACAACTTGACTTGTCTTGAGAATGGATGACACAAGGGTCTAACTCAAGTGATATATATAGAGTCGAAGACTAGATTTAGACTGAACTGGAGTTTCCACCAAGCAGAAAGCGGGTGACATAATTCAGTAAGGGCGTGTTCTCTGTCTACCAATCATAACGTAGGAGATGGTGTGAAGTTACATTCGGTATGAGCTTTTATACGATTCACAAGTGCTCAACAGTGCAATTACAATACAGCTGACTAAATGGAAGACGAAGACTTCTGTTGGGATGCGCATGCAGTGGATGATTATACCCGGGGTGACATAACTACTACTGCTGCTGCTGTAGCTAGTATTGTTCCACCGGTGGACTCTTCTACCCCAGATAATGACTTGAATTTGGATTTGGATTTCTTAGTATCTCATTAATGTTTGTCGTTACCACCTCCTTCTCCTGCAGACCTGTTGATGTGTTACATGACATTTCGGCGGAGCTAACGCAACTGGGAGTACGGTATGAAACTTCTTTGATGAAACCCAAGAGAAGAGACATTCACAATCAAGAACTGTAAACGTTCAATGACTACATCGGCAATCACCGTGACGACAGCAGCAACCAGCACAACATCACCAGTGGGACTTTGAGGTGGAAAAGGTTTAACGCTCTTGAAGGTGTTGTTGTCAAGTCCATGAATTAATTTTTTTCAGACCCAACCGTCATTTTCAGAGACACGCATATATCTCAGAAAACTGATACTACTCATTATTCCTCAATCAACAACGCAAATTCCTGCACACGAAATGTGTATATATGTGTCAACATCTCATTAATACTTCTGAAAAAAGCCATTAAAATCCTCACGTTTTGGTATATTCTCGTAAATTAGAATCACGAAGAAATTTCAAAAAAATTACACATGTACATTTTTTTATTCTTCTTAGGAGTGCCTTGTTTTGAATTTTTTCACTGGAGTTAATTCTTCTGCTATTTAGTTTGCTTTTCTTGCTTTTTAATTTCTTTGCTGGAATGGTCTCATCTGTTTCTTCTGCTTCTGAAAGTTTCTCCTTTTTAACTTATTTCACTTTCTTGGGACGCTCTGATGTCCAATGTCCTTTTTCTTGACAATGATAACAGGTATTTTCACCTTTGACTCGGAATCTCATTTCTTCAGTCTTAAAGGTTTATTTTCTTTGACGTTGAGGGCATTTTGGAGCTAAATGTCCTTTTTTTTAGCTTGACAAACATAACAGGTATCTTCACTGTTATCTCGAGAGGAGTAGTCCTGAATCTCTCCATAGGATTTGTTGAATGTGTATTTTAAAATTACTCGCTGTAAATCTCTAATTAGAAGTGTGATCTTTTGTGCCTGTTCCATTTTCACATGCTGAATGTGGAACTAGGTGATATTATTTTCTGGCGTAGGAGTGCTCTCTCGCTTTCTCACTGTCTGTCTGTCTGTCTCTGTCTTTCTCGTAAATTCAGACTCGAATCGCCTACCGTCATGAAACGATCACACCATACAAAGGAAAAACCAGAAACAAAGTGACGACCACGTTCTGTGTCGCCTCATACCATGACAGAAGTTTTGTTCGAAGTTAACCGTATCGACTTTGAAGAAGTAATGATTAATTCATATCCAACACCATCCACCTCATCCTTCTGAAAGCAAGAGGGTCAATATCGTCGAAGAAAGAAAATAGTTTGGTAGACCCTGAAGATTATTTTCATATACAAACTACTCACAAAATGACTTCCGGAAAATTTAGAACGACCGCTTAGACTTACATGGTCAAATATCAACAGTTCAAGTCTTAAGTCCCTATAAAAAAGCAGCTACATTTATTACCGACATTGGAATCTATGTTAGAGGAGTTGAGATGTCTTGCTCCGAGAGTTCACAGTGACATTACCATCGTCGACGTCCAAAGATTCCTCCAAAAGATGAAAATAGGCAATTCATCCTCGTTTAACCACACGTTGGGATGTCTTTTCAGCTCTCAACAAAGCTAATGTCCTAATGCGAAAACAAATCATTCGAAAAGCGCCTAAATAAATCATCGATATTGTATGCGAATGTTGTTTTAACGAGTTGAAAGGAAAGGTTCCCTTGACCAAGACACAGACACAGCAATTAGGATGACATCAACAACTTCTTCGCCATATGGTGGAAAAGAAAATCCAGTTAGACAAAAGGAAAAAGTGCTCGTTCAATGATGAGGATTTCTTCCCATGCTTTAAGGTCTGTTTTGTAAAGTCGCTGCTCCTTGTTGACATCGATCGCTGGACCTCATTTAGGTGATGAGGTAAACATAACAAGGACAGACCCTTCTGGAAAAATATCAAAACTGTACACCTGGACCTCATGGAAGGACTCAAATTGACTTTAGTTCCTTACAAACGGTGGATCAAACTCCCACCACTGGTACGAACAATTTTTATTTCACTTACCCATTAATACCAATATCACAGAGATGTCACACGGACAACAAGAGTTACAATCGTTGATGAATTGAACAGATAGGTCATAAACGAAAATATCGTAATGGTACTGCCAATTGTTGCAACGTTTCCAACTGTATCAGCAGAAATCTTTAGACAAGACTGCCAGACTTACTCTGAGAGATTTCAAGAGTGTCATGAAAAGCAGAGAAAAACAAAAAGCGGAAGGTACAATGACGACAGAGACGGCCATAGATATGGAACAGAAATACAAACGAGAAGAATGTCAATCCCTCTGCTTTAAAAACACCTTTGCCCCAAAATGTTGCAGCTTTGTTTCCACCTTCACCTGTACCAACGCGATAAGAAATGTAGTCCTGGTAATGAAGATGACTTTGATACCCTCTCCAAACGAAGAGAAAAAGAAAGAAGCAAACAAAAAGGCGAAAAAGAAGTCAAGAAAAAGAAGACAAGAAAAAAGAACCGATGATCTCTGTAGAAGCCTCTTCACCCACTCATATTGTTCTTCGGACACGTCAGTCATTGCGATCCAAATTACCACACAAACCTAAGAGCATCAAACATTGGGTGACTTATTGAACCGCAGTATTTACACACTTTGAGCGAGCAATTACTACAATCCTGCCCACATGGCGGGCTACAGAGGAATTAACAAATTGCATTGTTAAGCCAAAACAAACTCAAACAGTATACGTCTGCAAGATATAAGACGATGGTTACAAGAACAATCACGTTGTTACACGTTACACCAACAAATTTCCAAGCAATCAAAAGAAAGGAGCAGGAACCGATCATTAATGGAAAGCCGATTTAAGAGATTTGTCTCAATTGGCTTCGTACAATGGAGGTTACACAGTTTTGTTTGGTGTCATTGATGTGTTTTCAAATTCGACTTGGGTGGTTCCTTTGACATCCCAAACAAGTTCAGTGTTAGTACGAGTTTTGAAACTTGTCTTAAAACTAAGTTGTCTTTACCCTCTGCGATGGCACACTGACAAAGACATTGAACTTTTCAACCAACCATTTAAAAAACAATTGATAAATAATGACACATTCATTTATTTTACCACTGAAAATCCTAAAAGCACAGACAGTGTCATGGAAAGTTTTCAAAGAACTTTGAAGGGACGGGTGTGGAAATATTTTGCATATCAGCATACTCTCCAATGCATCGACATGTTACCACGTCCGGTGAAAGCTTACAATCAATCGTATCATCGCAGTTTCAGCTGTGCTCCAGAAGAAGTGACTCCTCAAAACGAAGTTGCAGTCTTTAATAGATTGTTTGGAACGTCTGAGACAGCATCCAATAAGAAAAAGAAAATGTTGAACACGGGAGATTGGGTTCGCATTGAAAAAACAAAACGCACTTTTGACAAAGGCTATTTACCAAACTGGTTGACATAATTGTTTCTTGAAACAAGACAGGTACGCGGACGTTACCCGCTTCTTTATAAATTGGAAAATATGAACGGAGAAGTGTTTAAAGGAACTTGTACTTGCCCTAGTTACAACAAGTCAGAAAGAAAGACGATGAGGTGTACGATATCAAAAGCATTCTTGATCAACGAACATGTAACGTGGGAAAAAACGTCGATCCAAGATGTCAAAGTTCGTTGCAAAGGACATCCACCCAATTTCGATTCTTGGACAGCAGCTTTATAACTCATTGAGTATAAAAATAATCAGAAGTCATAAACATGCTTCTCCGACTTCATCCCCCCGGAACAACAAAAACAAGACCAACAACAACAACTTTGGTTGTTGTGTAGAAAACGTGTTTCTAAAATTCAATCATCTTTTTATGTCACAGCTTTGTGCTGTATTGTGTCAGTGGAGCAGCCATTGAAAAGTCTGAGTTTGAAACAACGGGATAAACAATTGTGAACTATTTTACTCAGCAGTTATATTGACTATCTCCTTCCCATTTCTTCGTTGAACTATGCCGATAGTAGCAACAGAAACGATAACCACGTCAACGTCAGTTACAGCCCTTTCAGTCACAGCAGCCTTCTGGAACCGTTGGAAAGTCATTCTTCTCCTTTGACATCAAGTGACTCCCCAGAGACAATAGCCATCGAACTATGAATAATCAATTTTATATTACTTTACCTTGTGACAGTTCTCCGGATGTGTTTCCCAACGACACGTTGTGTTGTTTCAGGGCATATTATTGTGAAGCCATACAACTGGACCACAAAGTTCATTAGGAAGTGCCTTTGGAAAATAAATCACTCGTCCGTCACAAGTCTTGAATTTTGCCGCAGATCAAACCACTGTCGTTGCAGAAATACTTAAAGAACAAGTGCAAGAACATTTTGGACAAATATAATCCTGGCTTTCACGAAATAAAAACATCAGCGACAGCCAATCTCCAATTGAATATCTATCTCGTCGATACGATTTCAAGTATTGTTAGTGATCAGTGTGGCAAGATACTCCACAAAACAAAACCAACAAACGTGTATTGATCGAGTACCATTCACCTTTTCATCGTCTGAAATTGGTATTTTCCGACAGCAAAAAGGTTGTCATTACATTTTCTCCCAGTTTGTTTGCTATTATGGGTACAACGTTTGTAAAAATTGCAAAACCTACCTTCGATGCGTTTGAAGCGTATTCCGAGCATAGTTAGTGTAATCAGCAACAATATGGTTATCCCCGGTGAATAGCGTTCTATATTCCGACCTACATGAAAAGTTAGAAGCGCTTGTTCTTCCCAATAAGTAGAGTTAGCAGTGTGCTTGCAATGTGGAGTTTTTACGTTGTTGAGATACTTCGTCCGCGCATCATGGATGGGTTTGAATACCTTCTAAGGGAGTGAACTAGGTCTTATACGAATATTCCACTGAAATGTCAAACCGACTGAATATTCTGGTCGACGTCTAACTTTATTTTTGTCTTTTTTGTTTTTCCCCGATTGCATACGATACAGGGACGAATGCAAGTGAATACCAACAAAAGGGACAAAGAAAATGGCATTGATGTTATTCCAGGTTGTAATTTTGTGTGCATTGATCAGCCAAAAATTTGCATATACGCAGACAATGAGTTTAAGTGTCAATGGCGTAAAATTGAAAACTGTATCTAGTGCCTCTTTACAAAACGAATCATTTATTTTAATTACAGGAGGTATGAATTTATCTCCGAAATAAACAAAATAAGCAAAACAAAAACAAAAACAAAGCAAAGTAAAAGAAAAAAAACATAAGCAAATCTAACATCATAATTGCAGAAAGGAAAACGTGATGTAAGATTTTCCACGAAATAGATCCCATCGTACAATTGCAGTTTCCGGGTCTGCAATGTACAGAAAGCTGCTCCGCAAAGTAGCATAATCCCTGCCATTCAGTGATTAGGTCATACGATTCTCCGTAGTAATTACTCAAAAGAATCATCGACACCAATCACCACCATCAAGCCAGTTTGGTTGTTGTGTATATTTCCTCGATATCAGTTACGGTAGCCATCGTTATCATCCAGTACAACAATAGTCACTAGTTCGAATTTGTCTTGCTGGTTTCGGCAAGAAGATATGGAAACCATCGCAAATATATCCACGATGTATTTATTTGTTGCTTGTTGGTTCTATATTTTGACGATCGGATCGGCAAGCCGGACTTATAAGTACCCTCTCCCTAGTATACGATGATGGTAATATTTGAACAAAATGAATGTGTTAGATATATGTATGGGAAAATAATAATAATAATAATAATAATAATAATAATAATAATAATAACAATAATAATTATAATAATAATAATAATAATAACGCGTTGTCTTTTTCCTGTGAATCCTCTCCATCACCTAAGAATGGATCTACGAAGCAAAATCTTCTTTGTCATCTACTTCTCCTCTTTAAATTGCATCTGAAATGTGATCATCCTATCCCTATCTGTATATACGGAGTGTCCAGGTTACAAATAAAATTCCATATTACTTACTAAATTGCGATTTATAACACCCACTCCCTACCATTGGGCGTATCAAGATCCGAGAGTTTGTTGTTTTCTACGCATCTGCATGAAATATCACACACCAATTATGTTCAATTTTCTTCACTCAGTGCAGATGAAGTTCAGGCGGTTACAACGAAATCCGTTCTTATCATGGACGGACGCACATATGGGAGGACAGACGGATTGAAAGGGGTGACAGATTACGATATATAAAGCAAAATGCGGAATTAACAAAACTGCATTGATTTTTTCTATAGGTGAAAGACGACCCGGACGACGAAATAGTTTATTTAAAAAGTTTTAATTTTGCAATCAAAATCAGAAAATAAAAGCTTCAATTTTCAACGGATTTTAACTTGAAGAATGTGTCCGAGAAATCGGAATCTCGCTGACACTTTCGCTGTCTCCGTTTAATAAAAAAGTGATTAACGTTTTATATTGATCCGTAAAACGCCTCTAGATAGTTTGAGTGATACAGAATTTTACATATGTAGCATGTACAGAAAGAGTTAATATATCTAACATTTTAAGAAACAAAGACAGTAAGACCTTAAAGTTCAAGCTTTCTCGATGTGACAATGAATATTACTTCATGTAGAGGAGCCATCCAGAAAAAAAGTGAAGCTGTTGCCATGGATTTCACCCGATCCTCCGCCCGTACGTACCCATACCTCATTTCCTTTGTTGAGCTCTAAAACAACTACGAGGTTGTCTGATGCAAAAGACTCAATATTTCATGCGTCGGGGAAAACACCTTGTATAAAAGTGTAGTCTTTTACAAGTTCGAGATATTCCAATTTCCAGTGACTTGACATGGCTCCAACGTTAAACACGTACACCCCATCTAGAGGAGCGATGAATATCCCTGTGTGGGGATGGTATGCCCCACCAATGTTGGTAATAACACGGTCGAAGATAATTGCTTGATGCATGCCAAGATTGGTAAGGTCGCTCACGGATACTGTGCTGTGAAAAGCAACATGTCCCACCTGAGTTCGTCCTGTAAATGAAAAAGGAACAAATCAACGATACTGCTTACAAGGTTAAATATGGAGGTCTAATCAGTCATAAATAAAATTATGCCAATGAGATATCAAATGTGCCGCCAGAGAAGACATCTTGAAAAGTGTAGAATATTTTTGGTTACATTTTCGTTTTAATTTAAAGATAAAAAGAAATCTGAAAAAGGAAATTTGAAAATATCTATCTGTTGTAAAATCTCTGTGAAGTTTGAACATTTAGAAATAATTATTTTTGGCATTGAAATTAATTCTTTAGGTTGGCATTTATTTATTTATTTTATTAGCACCCTTGTTCGTAAGACCTTTCACTGTGTTCAAGAGTGACCGCTCTTGCTACGTTTGGAAAACTATATAAATAGATCTCTGTATGATTTCAGTGCTTTAATATATTACTGTATTTTTCAATGTATTACTATAATATTTGTTTTATATGGTACCATATAAAATTACCTTAAAGCTTGAGAAAACTATGCATAATATCTTGAATGGAAATACAGTGAACTCCTTGTGAAGGAAATATTTTGTTGTGTTTACTGCAACTCTTTGTGAAGATGGTTCTTCCAAGTAGAAGTACCGATGTATTACGAATAAATTATACTTTGAACAAAATCTTGTACAGAAAAAGCCGTGTATTATTGTTATTATTATTATTATTATTAATATTGTTGTTATTCTAAAATCTATGCATTATGTTCAAGAGCAACTCACTCACTGAATTTTCAGATTCGCAATTTAATGTTTATTTCGATATTTTCTGCAATAGGATTTCCATGGTCTTATACTGTAACTTGCTTGGTAATATCTACTGATGTTTATCAAAAAGTAATTGCATCTTTATGCACTATTCATTGAAACCCACTTTAAGGATTGTTACTAATTCTCTTTCATCGTTAGTAAAGGACTTTTGAGATTTGTGAGATTGGTAGCCATCATGAAAACGTGTTATAGTTGCTTCTACTGAATGTTCATTTAAAAAAAAAAGTTGTATTGGTTTTCTGCATAAATATTGCAATACATGCATTTACAATCAATTTTATATTGTATAGTGGTTGGTCCAGTAGAAAATTGAATGCGTTATAGTTATTTTCAAATGGCATCGCGAATGATTATTTACGCTGCATCTAGAATCTATTATTGCAAACGGCATGAACAAAATCAATAAAAGGTTCTTTTTATACGACCTTTATAATCATTTCATAACGTTCTTTCCTCCATAACCCGGACAGTATGCACTCAACTCTCCCTGAAGAGGTAAAGGGACTAATACTTTTAAAAGTGTCGCCATGTTGTGAAGTGGCTTGTCCCTACAGGTTTCTTTTCTATACGTTCTTTTATTTATTACTTATAGACAACACGATGCCTCCAAAGCATAATCCAGACGACAGTAGTACGTGATCAATCATGGTTAGTGGAAAAATCATGCTTAAGTATGTGAGTCGACACTCTCTCTTTCGCAAGCGATCTGAACGTATCGTTGTTCTGAGGATTACAAAGAATAGATACTTTGAGTTATACAGTGGCTAAGAGGTATTTCAAGCAGCAGGAGGGTTACCGCGGAAGAGCAAGGACAGTGACAGTATAAATACATTTCTAAATGCAAGTTTTTTTCTGTGAAATAATACAGAAAGTTAAAATATTGTGAAACTCTTAAAAACGAACATTGATTCAGGTTTTGCAAAATTGAAGAATAACCAAAACAGGGCGCATGTGATGTTCAATTGCTCCTTATCTTGAACAGGGGGTAAGCAATACTCACTCAAGCGAACATATGATGCTATTTAACCATGACTGACTTACTTTGGTACAAGTACTCGCACGTTGATATGACGTCATTTAATCACGCTCGGATAACTTGGTAAAATTACTCAAGCGAAGATATGATGCCATTAAATCATGCTTGGATATGATCTCATTTAATCATGCTTGAGTTACTTTGGTAAAATTACTCAAGCGAAGATATGATATCATTAATAAGCTTAACTTCCTTCACCGGATTGCATAGTAAAATGTTGTGGTATCTGAAATGTTGATACAGTACAATTTAATAACGCTTGGATCCTTGCACTCGACTGTAATAGTGTTTTTACCTTTTCAGTTTCCAAGGAGGTTATTATAGAGTAGTTAATATCCTTTGGAACTTTAAAAGATCATGTGAAGTCAAGCTAAACTTATCGTAAAAAGGTATGAAAAATTAATCGAGTATTTAAGGACGGAGCGTTTAATTTAACGCGCATACTTCCAAGAAGTGATCTGCCTTTGTTTTAGTACACAAGTTTTATTTCAAAATATGAACATATCAATAAATTTACGGCGAAATATACACATTTAGTATTATTGGATCATTTCACACAAACATTAGTGCATTCTTCAAATATTATTACTATATACAAAGTCTGTTCGATAACTCAATCTTTCATCTATAATAACGGACTTGTTATAAATTGATTACCCTTAAAATGTTTAAACAAAATTAAGAATGTGCGAGCGTCGCAAGGCTCTTGACAGTACTTCCTGTTTCCTACGGTTTTAATCGGTCCATTAATATTTACTCAGCATGAAATAGGAGGGAGAAATTATACTATAAAGCGTATTTGTTACTTTACACTTTACGTCCCACGTAATGTACTTATTGAAAATTTTCTCAATATTTCAACTATTAGTATATTAGAAGACGTCTTGTTTTCTCCTTTGATGGTGAAATTTAGGGAATTATGTCTGGTCCAATGCCAAGATTAATACCAAGTTCAAAGCTAATTAAATGTAAATATTTTTCATTTACGTAAAATAATGCAAATCTGGCGTATTTCCTATAAGGGAAATGGCCTAAATACAGCACTTAAATTTGAACACTAAGTCAGTGTCGCTTACGGATGACATAATAAATATTGTATCCATTTGATAACATAATCAATACTTGATTATCCATTTACTCATCTAGAAAACATAGGTAATTAACTATATTGCTTGCGATTGGGATGCGATCGCTGTACATGCTGTAAAAAGTAGCATAGTGCTGTAGAAACTGTTTCAAGACGCCCTCCTCCTGCCTTTCTCTTTCTCTCTCTTCATCAATATATCAGGTGTTATTGAAATCTTGTAAGTATTTTTTTCTTGTTTACAAGCTAGTTGCTTGACAATGTAGCTGACAAAGTCCATCAAGACATGAAGAATTCATTATATTCCAGGAACTTGCTTACACTGCATCACATGGATGCAAATATTTCAATGACCGTATGCGTTTGTCTGTTTTGTATTATCCCCCGAGACAGCAACCTGTCAATAAATGTGACGCCGATGAATAGGCAAAATAACATTCTTTAAAATGATCTGCAGCATGCCGGACACCTGTAGATATATGCATGTGACGTAACATAGGTAAATGACAGTTACCTAAAAGTGTTCAAAGAGAACAACAAATATACTACTGTGCAAATTCCGGGCGGGCTTATGTTACTCTCCTATTGATATCAAGGCCAACTTGGATAAAGTTTACGATTGCAACTCTCTGTCATGTCCTACAATTTTGAGGTGGTTTCATCCTTTTAAAGTTGGTTGCGAATCTAATGAAGATGAACTACGTTTTGGAAGACCGTTGCCTGCGATTGGTGAGCTGGAAGTGGATGCGGTGAAGGAAACAATTGATGTAGATGTTCGATACACAGTGGAAGATATTTATATTATCACGAGCAGTCATTCGTAAGCTGTTTTTAATATGTTGAAGAATCATTTGAAGCTCAAAAAGGTTTGCGCAAGATGGGTCCAGCATTTGTTGAAAGCTGATCAAGGACAGATTTGGGGTTTAAATCGCCAAACAGCTACTCGCCAAATACGACAGGTGATGAAACATGGATTTTACTTTTCTGGACATGTTTATTTCTCCAAAGTGTTGCAAAAAGTTGTGGAACACTATCGAACAACAAGTCAGAGAAACCGGTACCCGAGGTATCCATCTACTGCATGGCAACACACTGTGGCATACATCCGTCGTCCTGACAGACTTTCTGAAGTAGCACAACATACAAACTTTGCCATATCCTCCAAACAGCCCTGATTTAGCTCGAAGTGATTTTTTTGTGAGTCCCGTTATCAAAGATCTGCTGAGGGGCAGACGATTTGAAAGCATCCATGCGCTTGGAATTGCAGTTTTCCAGTGTATGAACAACACACAAAAAGTGAATACAAAATGGCATTTAATAATTAGATGATCAGACTGGAAAAGTGTGTATGGGGAGTACCTTGTGGGCATGCACTGATGTACTGTTCACTAATACATAACTTTGCTGTACAGCGCACTAATATTCAGAACTTGTTACATACCTCTATAATACAGAGAGAGAGAGAGAGAGAGAGAGAGAGAGAGAGAGAGAGAGAGAGAGAGAGAGAGAGAGAGAGAGAGGGAGAGATGGGACTTTGAAAGAAGCTGCCGTTCAATGGAAGCAACAGTTTTATCGAGTTGCATCCATGAAGACGACGACATTAATAATGACAGCTCTTTTCATTCTAGTTATGTAGCCTATTTCTTGAGCTAACACGTGCTTTTCTGCAAAACCTTTGATATGTTTTTTTTTCTGCATTTATAATGTGATTTCTTAGCACTATTTGATTTGAATGTTCACCCATTAATCATAACAAGAGTAAGTAGAGTAAACAAAACTTACTAACATGAAGTTGTCGGAAGAGAATATCTCACCTAAATGATTCCTGTTTTTTGTATCTTGGTTCAATGATGAAGCATCCTCGTACATCCCGTCAGTCCTTCCTGCATTGTTTTTCACCAATCGCCCGTTACTCTGCTTTGTGTTGTTTACTTGCGGTTGCTTTTGAATAAAAACTTGTTTGGGGATTTCATCCTCCTCAGTGGATGTCAGATGCGCAGATGTTTCCTTACAAAACCTTTCTAGTTCCACATTGTCACTTCGATACTTTTTGATCTCGACTGTTAATTGTTTCAGAGTAGAGTCTTGGTTTTCCACTATATCTCGGAGTAGCTTATTTTCTTCCCCCACACGCTTAATTTCTTTTTCAAGTGCGCCAAGCCTTTTACTCAAAGTATCATCGGCAAGCATGATGGCTTCAATTCGAGAAAGCCGTTCGTGTAGACTTCCGCCGTACTTGTCAGTTTCACCATCCTCACCTTGGGGTTTCAAAGCTGAATGTGCAAAAGGAATATCAACCGCACAGAAAACTGAAACTAGATACAAAAATCTGTTCATGTCAAAACGTTTAAAGACATGTGTCTGCAAGAAGTACCTTTGTGGCTATAAATCTGCAACAAGCTATCTCAGCAGCAAGCAACTTATTTGGCAAACCATGGGGTCGTCGTCACAATGGAAAGGTTATCTATCAAATGGCAAATTTGCCACGTGGGTTCTTCCTCCGAGAAGATTGTGGATAGATTGATATGAATTAAAACTTTGGTGATTCCTTAAAATCTGAATATGAAAATACTAGGTGACACAATATAAATTCCTCAGCTTTGATAAGATTTTGCGGATAATATGAGAACTTAGAAAAAAAATGTTTTTATCAGTTTGAGGGGTTTTCCCTGTTTACTTTTATTTATTATTATTATTTTATTTTTTAATATTTTGGTATCCTCTGATTTATATTAGGAAAGATAATTGTCTTCTTGTATGGATTTGTTCAATTTAAATTTGTTCAATTTAAATTAAACAGGCATTACCTACACAAGTATAGTGTTTTTAATTGGACCATTAAGTTACTGATTAAAGGTTACAACCTTCTAATGCATTTTAGAAAAAAGATTACCGTGTTAGAAGAAAAAAGTGGGTACAAATATTTCAAGAACTGTTTAAGGCTCTTTAAATGTATTCGTTTGCTCTGCCCTCTTTTCAAGGAAACAGTCTGCGGTTGCACAGTAAGTATTTCCGTTATCAAAACACATGGATACACGTGCGAGTGCGGGATGGCTAGAGCTGATAAACATGCACGGTCTGAAGAAAAAAAGAGAGTAAATAGGCAACAAGACAGAGAATAAAGAAGTACAAAATACATTGTAGTAATAAGCTGGATCGTTGCAATGCTCTAAAATAGAAGACTGCTCTTGAATGGAACAGTTAAAAGATGACATTCTTGCTCGACTTGTAAGTATTTACTTGTTTGCATACCCACGTCCTTTGTTTCCACATTATCGTGAATACTTAAAATGACTTAATAGCAATGAAGATTGTTACAAATGCTGACCGTCTATTACTGACTGCGCATAAATGCACACTTGCTCAGTAATTAGAATTTATATCTACGATTAATTGCACCTGTTCCATATGTCAGATGTAGTACATGTAGCTTTCTCCGTGTCACCGGTGATAATCCTGATGGTCTGGATATAATGACTGAGCTTGGAAAACGCCCAAATCAAGCGCGGTATAAGCTATAAACTCGTTTCTAAATGCTCATAAAATTGAAGTTTGGTGTATTTTCTCCATTTAGTTTTATACATTATAGAACTGTTTTAGCCCACCACAGACACTCAGCTTTCTTAAACGTTCATTACTTGAGATATATACTTTTTAGTCTTACAATCACTTCGACACCTTATGCCTGGAGTACCCAATAATATAACTGGAATTCCGTATTTCATCACATTTATACCATAGTACACAAACAGATCTTACTATTACAAAAATAGAGTTAGTAAACGTAGATCAGGCCTGTAAAGAATATTTATATAGGTCTTTTGGTTGGTGGGGGGTTGGGCGTATTTTAGAAGAACAGAAGAAATATGTCAAAAAGTTTAAACTTTGATCTTATTCAAGCGCATTTTGAACTTACAGGAAGTGGGGTGGAGAGATTAAAAACTCCACCCATCTTAACATCAATACAGAAGCATGTTTCATAAGATTTAATTTTTCATAACACGATATTCCTGTAGAACGAGCGCTGTTAACAGTTTGGTTGATGCAATCCAAAATGTGTAAAAAAAGATTGCTCAGAGCGTCTGTTGGGTGTTAATTGGATAATGTAGCAATGTAACGGAAGGCAGTTGACACTGGCACGTAAATACTGCACATGTAATAAAATTCCCGTTGTCTCTAGTTTCATTCGATAATGAAGGATATGTATGAGTTTGGAAGAATTTCAAAGTATCTGAAATACAATAACACCCAAAAATCCCTATGTGACCATATTCACAGCGTAGAAAAGTCGTAACAGCGAGACATTTATGTATAATAAGATAGCAATGTGGTGAGATAAACAATTGAACTTAAATCATTGCATATCTCAAGCACAATGTGATGAAGTAATTTTGAAAACAATAACGTAGAGTGCATTTATCACAAGTAATGGACATTTCCGTTGGCTTCAAATTGCATGTAAAGTATAAATCTAAAAGGTGGAGGCATAAAATTGCAAACCTACCTTCGATGTGTTTGGAGAGCATTACGTGTGTAATTCAAGAGTATACCGCGATTAGTTATTATATCATCAACATTTTGGTTATCACCAGTGAATGTATGCTATATCCCGACCTACATGGGCCGTCCGGTTTAGGTTTCACTGGAAAGGCTTTTAGGGATTGGTCCTCCCAATAAGTCAGATAAGCAGATTTAGTGGTGTGCTGGCACTATAGAGTGTTTACGTGAGCTAGATACTTCTGCCGTACTATATATGCTTGATGCATAGACTGCAAAACATTTTAAGCGAGTGGACTAGGCCCTTTATGAATATTCCACTAAAAGATCACGCCGACATATCATTCTGGCCACCGTCTAACTTTGTTGTTTTTCCCCGCCTACCAACAAAATAGTTAGTATATATAAATGTAAACATTTGAGTCGATTAAATAATGGACTTTGGATTTAAGAAATTAACTAGTACAACAGCTTATCCTTGTCTTGCAACGCAGATTAATCGTTAACAGTGGCATTGCAAAAATATTCACAGAAATGAAAATGTACTATAATGAAATCAATTATTTCACATACAAACTATTACATATTTTTCATAACTATAACTTAAAAATTGATAGTGAAGATTCTGTTAATATAGACAGAGCACAGTGAAACATGAAATTTTGGCAGAATCAAATTCAATGGGAATTATGGATGACAACAGCTGTGTGTGAAATATTTTATTAGCATTGTACAGAAAAAAGTGCACTAGAGTTGGTAATATCGGTATATTGATTTCACCTCTACTTTTAAATGTATATATAAATATATATATATATATATATATATATATATATATATATATATATATATATATATATATATATATAATTGTCTGAAAGTGCAAGCATTTAATGAAATCAACAACAAAACATAGATGTAAAGCAATGTAACAAATTTTTAATGACTTTAACATTCCCAAAAAAGATGATGGGAGATACGTTAAAGGAATAACAAATACTTGGTTGACAATGAATAAACATACAACAATACATCAGGGTTATGCACAGCCAACACCTGCTGCTGTGTTAGTTGCTTACAAACGTCATCATAACTACGGAGGAGGTACTGGTGAATAATGGAGACATTTGTCAGTTGCTAAAAAATAACTCATTGGCAAAATGTGACGAAAAAGCAGGATGGGTGTTTTTCTTTCAGCAAGATAGTACAAGGTTTGACAAATGAAGATATTGGAAGATTAAATTAAAGCATCAGATCATATGTACCGGTACGTTGTGAACCAGGCGTTCATGTTCAAACCAGAATATTCATTCCACAGTCTGTTTCAACTGTACAGGATACATAAAAAACGTTATCTGGGAAATACAGTTAAGGAGAAAAAGGTTATGACTAAGATGAAAACATTGCAACAAGATTTCAGCAATATGTGTCAGATTCAAAAGTTAAACTCAACAATAATATTGCTGGAAAAAGTATATTTCTATTATCAAGTTATATAGTTATTAAATTTGATAGCATTGTCAGATACAACAATAAATATAAAAAACCAAATCATCTGATAGTTTTAAACTAGGCTTGAGCACATATATAAACAACGACGTAATACAAAATATGATTCCAGCAGCTGATAACCAGTTTGTAGTATTTTGTTTAAAGATAGACGACAAAAAGAGAGGAAAATGTGAAAGACAATAATGTAGATAAGAATTATATTTTTCCTGCAACTGCACATGATTTGAAAGACAAGGTCATGAAACGAACAAGCAAGCATTTTTATTTTGTGCTGATGGTTGTAGTAACTGGTATTAAAAGCAAAACTACGTTCTCAGCTAATGCAGAAATAACTTTTCCAGTTGGATTAAAAATCAAGCGTATTACATTGCCAATAATTCCAGGAAGTCCTTCTGCTAATTCTATTTCTAAATTAAACAAGCAATTGTCAATATTTTTCAAGTCTTTTTTTATTAGGTCAAAAAAGTGATTAGCTTGGAGTAGAATGAGCTGGCGCAGAAGGAAGAGGAACAGGAAGAGGTGGAGCAGGATTAGGAGCAGGTGGAACAGGAGTAGCAGCAGGTTTAACCAGGGTAGAGTAAACGACACTTTTTATCAAATTTGATACAGATAGATCAAGAGTTGCTGGAATCATACCTATAGCTGCAATGTCATACCTTTCTCTTTAGAAAATACTTCTAACCTTTTACAAAATGGTAAATTGTCCCTAAAGTGTTAATTGATTGCTCAGTATTTTCTGTAACGTTACGCTTTAGATCTGTTAAATGTCCAACTAACTCTGCTCTTTTACCTCGACAGCAGTTCTTGAAATTTAACGTTTTTTGTTGCATATTTTTCTTTCCTGATATCTTTTTTATGTCATCTATCTCAATGTCATACACTTAAAAATCAGCTTTGATTTACAATATGTTAGATTTTACAACTGTTACAGCATTTGCATAGTCTCTTAAATCACAGATTGATGGCTACAGAAACAAAATGTAAGATGTACATGACTTGTTTAAACAGGGATTTAATACAGTGTCTAATATTATACGAGCATTTCAAACAGTGAGAGAGGGAGCAAGCGTGCGACCAGGAGAGAGACCAAACATTCAGCAATACGTGCAACCATTTGTAGAAAGGACAAAATCAGAGATAGATGCATTAGAAAGTGATATGGAAATAATAAAGAAATCTATGGAAAACTATCATACTTTACAATCCCAACTTGAACAAGTACAAAATGACTTAAACAACGAAATCAAAGAAAGCGATACAGAGATTAAAATGCTAATATATGGTTTTACCACAACAGTTACTCACTTGAACAACAAAGTAAATGCTAACAATAATAATGTGTCACAGTTGCAAAAGATGAATGATTTAACAGATATAACCACAAAGACAGAAGACAACAAAAGCAAAGTGGGTATGAACGAAAGTCTGATAAAAATTATGAGAACGACTTACGATTTATCTCACACTGACTTTAACGGCAAAATCAGTGATAAATGAATAGACTTTACCAACTCTAAAACACGAGCTTACTGTTAAATTTGCACAATCGATCACATACAAAAAGAGATACCAATGAATGTGTTGATAGAGAAATGGGTAATAATGTTGGTGTGCTACAAGGTAGTATTGATGAATAGGACGAAACATATGAGAACAGTTTTTTATTTTATGGAACAAAGGTTAACAACGGAAACAGATGCATACAGAACTGAAGTAGATAAAATACTCTCGCATTAAATTGGCAAATTGATACAGGTACAACTGAAATAAGTACAGAAACGGGTGTGAACAGTATTGCGTTGATTGATAGAATCAGAACAATGAAAGATAAAATTGACCCAAAAAAAAGAACATAAAAAAGCCAAAGGATTTGGATGAGAAAAGCCAACTAATACCTGATTCTGTATTGCATTATGAGTGTCGTATTGTAGCAGGGAGACTGGAATTAAGAGTGAACGATAAAGATGGAATTTCAATTGTTAAAATGATAGAACCAAACGGTATTTATGAAGAAAAAATGAATTCACAGATAATAAAGGTTTGTAGACATTTTTTAGTCTGAAACCACACCTCAGAAATTAGGTAACATTTATGGATTTAACTATGTTCGGTTATGAAATGCTGCATTCAAGTTTGCATACAATAAATAATTTCAAGTAGTATATAATTGAAATGCTTAAAACAAATCAGGCTGATACACAATGTTTATCAATTTGCATACTGACCCTGCAACTAAACATTAAAATTGCTGAGCTTGTTTGTTGATTTTTATATTGGATTAGAAGTAAGCAACCGAAGTGTTATTTACTCATTACACGTTAAAATGGAACCTGAAACTAGCACAGAGTAAAAGACAAACGTAAACATTATCTTACAGAAAATAATGTTTTAACATTTGGATTGAAATACAAAGAAGGGCATCTTCTATTTGGATGTTATATCAAAAGTGGCAGCAGAATCAACATTTGATACCTTTAAATATGGCAGCAGTGGCACTTGTTCGAGGTCTGGCATTTGTAGGAGGTAACTGTCTTTTTATTCTTATTAATTGACTTTGATGGTGGAACGTAGAATATAATTAAACACAGTAAAACAGTAGAAGAATTTCAAATAAAACAAGCAGAGTATACGGAGAAAACAAATAAGACACCCGACTATCTAACTCGCAGGTTAAGCTAACAAGGTCTGACTGATAAGTACTTAAATAATTTGGATCATACTTTTCTCTATATTCTTCTTCAGAATCTTTGGCTCTCTCAATTAATGATAGATACAAAAATGGAATTCCTTATAACTATGAGTAAATCATCAGAGAGATAATTATTGATGTTGCAGTTAACGCGACTTTGATAAATCTCATATTTGATACACATAGATTGAGTTTCAAGAGTGATTGAATACTATGTAAGAAAGACTGAGAAACTGATTATGAAACGTTTTGCAATTCGGCTATAGAAAAGATCATGATTGCTTTGAATGGGTTGCTTAACATGCTATATTCTTAAGATTATTAAATGGGGCAAGAGTTCACTGAAATAACAAAGTCTTTCTTCGGTTAACAAACGAAATACACTTTGAAATTAGTAATGTGAATGTAACAACATTCTCTTTCCCGACTATCATTGTTTGTGGTTTGATTTGAAAAGTACACATGCTAACAAATTGCATGGTAGCGGTTATAAATTTGTTTGCGTTCAACAGGGCATACACCCGCAGATAAATGGAAAATAAGCATAGACGCACACATAATGTATATTTACTTACTTTCAGATGCACAAACAAATATTAAAAACAATCAAATTAAATCTATACTGTTTTAACTAATAAACTTATTTGAAAGAATGTCATGACATGATTGCATGCGGTGTTACATATTGTGGAAAAACCAGGTTTGTACTGTATTTAATAAAAACTGAATATACGTACTTCTTTGGCTATGCTATTATCATTTAACTAATATTTTTAGTAAACAAGACCTACAACGGGAAATGGTTAATTAAAGATAACAAAATAATTGTGATAGATCTCGGCGATAAATCAGACCAATGGTTAGAGTCGCTTATATATACATTTTTTAAGGAACTAATACTTCGATTCTGATCAGTTGAGCTAATTTAGATGAAGTTAAAAAGAAAGCAACCTATCTAACTAGGTTAACATATTGTGGTACACATTGTGAAATAACAGTTTGGGTAATTGCAGAAAATAATAATGCAATCGTTCGTGACTTCTGTGAGAATATTATGTTCTTTTAATTATTTTACTGTGGAGACAAAAGGCTATAGAGTGTATTTGTGACAAGAGTCACTCAATACCAGTTAATATGAAAAGACATATTTTAGAAAAATTTAAAGAGAGTAAACATACAATGATGTCAATGTGGCTTGGCTATCCATTTGATTATAGAGTTAAAGAGCGTTCATCTCCTTAAAGTCGGTCATAAACTCCTTAATGACAAAAAGAATATTTATAGTGGCCATACGGTGAAGTTTTACTTTATCATCTAAATATTTCGTATAATTAAACATAGACAAAGCAACTTTACTTACAGGAATGATACATAACTCATACAGGTACGATTTCAATAAATTAACTTCTTGGTAATTTATACTTTGATTAAACAAACACTCTTTGCACTGATCAAATTTTAATTATTTCTTAATGACACTTTTTCCTACCTTTGCATGCCTTATTTTCATCTTTGTCAGTTCTAAAGGAATGAAGTTTACCTCTAAGACCACAAAATTAGAGGATTGATGTACCATTCATTTCATCTTTGAATAATTTAACAACTTTCTTGTTTACGAACGGGTTCTTCTAAATGTTGTCTTTCTTGTAATCACCTGTGTCATAAAATTGAATATTCTCTCTCATGTCTTCGTGAAACTTAACATAAAATGCATAACGAATCTGTGTCTGTCAATAATTAAGAAATGTTATCACCACATTTGTTTTTTGTCTTGTTTTAGTAAAATTCATACATCAACCATTCTTATAACTCTAACAATGTATATCATCCGTAAATAGGTTTTGTAAATGACCTTGAACTTGACCTATCATAGTTTCCATCATTGTATACCTTCCCTTTTTCTTTAATAGAGTACTCGTGATTCTATCTAGCGTATATATTCGTAAACATACAAATTCCTATTCGCAAACCAGACGCAATTAATAAAAACATGTCACAATCAGTCAATAGCTCCAATTCTGCTCCTGCGAACTTTGAAGAAGCATAATGAGCCAATCCAGGAGCACTTTAATAATGTGCTGGATCTACCTTATATTTTTGCATACACGCGTTTTTAAATTCTTCAAAAATATCACTCAACATTCAGGTATCTTTTAACGTAATTGTCGTAGAAATCACTGAGAGATTATACTTTAACATGTTCAATGACATCGTTGAAATATTGATAGTCGTCCTCTTTTATTCCGACACCTGTGAGATTTGAATAAAATGTTTCTTTTGACGATAATTTGGTTTATTTGGACCGACTAAAATCATTAATATACTCGTATGGGTACATTCCGTCTTTAAAATCATTGTTTCCATTTCATCCCAGTTGTTTATTGTATCAACAAACATTTCGTCATTTAAATAGATTTCAAGTCCATTTAAAAAACCACCTAAAACTATCAATAAATCTATCTGTCCTTTCCACAAGAATATCTTTTCAATTCTATCGAAAACTATCAGCAGTAGAATCGTTACTGAATTAAATATATTTTTTCATCATTATTTAGTATTACTTGTACTTCTTTAGCATACTCATTTTTGCTAATGCTTTCATAACTAGATTAGCATCACAACCTGATCAAATATAATTCAAATTGCATTTATTATGAGCAGGACCGCTATATAGTTTCCACTTAAATGGTCCCGATCTCTTACTTTGTCTTAGTCCCCTCTTAGTTCATTTTCACAAATGTATTTCACACGTTGGCTGAATTAAAACCTATAGGTCGCGCTGGACTCAAAAGGTTGGTAAAGTGACTTCTAACTCCTTGTAAATAGGGTCAAATGATGGGAAAATTAGGCAAAGTGAGTTACAGGTCATCTTTTGTAATGGCAAAATAAGATCATCACCAACAATTGGTGTTTTACTGGCTCTAGAAATTAAACAGAATGTTTTAAACAATAGCCACTGAATTAACACCATTGTTGATTTTAAAGCACATTTCTACTATATTACGGCTTCAAACACAAGTTTTATTACTTTAAGCCATGCAAAATTCAGTATTTAGGTACAAACCCAATGGCTTTAATTTGGACACGGGAAAGGTGTGTAGTCCCAACTTATGGCAAGGTGAAGTCAGCTTCATTTTATTTGCACGTTGAAGCAAAAATTTCACAGACTATTTGTTAACTATAGAACTTGAATTATTTATATCATATTCAGTAAAAAAAAAAAAAAAAAAAAAAAAAAAAAAAAATCCATGACCATTTCTTCCATATGCATGGTTTTGAATTGACCTTGTGCATCCTTGAATTTGTATAATAATTTGTATGATAAACCTTTGCATTGAACCAATCGCCTGTCCACTGATTAGAGTTGTTGAGGATGATAATATAACACAACAATAATGCCTGTTTATATAACTATTTATACCTGTTTGAATAACTATTTATGTGCGCTTTCAAACACCATTTTCTAAGACAGTAGAAATTATAACACCCAAAGCGCTGCAGCCCACCTTTTTGGGGCGGTTCAATATTTTGGTTGTTTTTAAGTTTTCCAGGTCATAGAAAAGAGAATACATTACACCATCCTGTCCAAGTCCTTCAGGTGATAGCGGGTATGTGAGTTATATAAGATTTACTGGTTTTATAAAATAGGTTATGTTGCATTTTCTGGACATAGTTGCATTTGAATGAAATAACTAAAATGTTTAGTGCATGTGACATTTTTGAAACTGGCCTAATCGCAACTGTTTGCTTTGTTATCCTTCGCAAAAGACAAAAGGCCGAAATGCATAATTATTTTATTTTCTGTTTGGGCTATAATGCTGCTTTCTGTTGAACGAAAGTAACATTCTTCACTGTCTAGCTAATCTCCAGGAAAATTCAGATAACAAATATTAAAGATTTTCACTGGAACATTATTAGGATGCAAGAACAGCTGGTTGGCGTAATCAGTGTAGTGACACCTTATAATTATCAAACATTTTGCCTTTTAATTCCCTAACAGCCCCTATATATGTTCAGGCTTGTGTAAATAATGTTCGGAACTATATGTCTTGCCAAAGAACACGTATAAATGCATATTTTAACAATAAATCAAATGTTTCATTGTTTCAAAATGTACAATTTAAAAAAAGATTATTATGAAAAATATGTTGGTTCACAGTCAGCCATATTTAAAGTTAGGTAGAAGACAAATCTGGAATGGAAAACTAAATAGTTCAGCCCTTTATTTTATTACACTAGAGTATGATATATGCACACCTAGATGGCTATCAGAAACTCGCAGAAGTGTGTGTTGATCATCCCCTAGCTGCAAGATAGTGAACTTCCACATGCCCGTGTGTGAAAATAAAGTTTCTGGCCGGACGGATTAATTCCAGTTACCATATATCCTTTGAAAACGCACACGTTGCAACGTAATAACAAATACTAACCAGTCTTGTAGCCCTTTTGGACTATTTAGATTTAAACTGATGCAAATTACTTTTTTTTAAATAGTTGCGAAGTCATGACTTGACCATGTGCTAGAGTTGTTGTTGTGTATAGAAGTATTGACAGTTTTAAATGATTGCTTGTGTGCATTAAACCAATAGTGTTGTTAATTAGCCTGGATCACCTGGTCCGTTTCGGTTTTCATGGAACAAGGCGCCCAATATTTCTGGGCACTAGGGGGCACTGTAAACCTAGAAAAGGTAAATCAATATAATAGTGGAAATGATGTATACCATTTCATACTTTTACAGTAACCAAAAGTAAAATTTGTTTTGTATTTGACAAGAATGTTGCAAGATCCCTTTATTTGTATATTAGCCGAACGTCATTTACGACATCATGCTCATTATATCATGATCTCGTTGATGTCAACACTTTGTCAAGGGATGGGATCAAAATGTGTCTGCTTGATGTACGCAATCCACAGCAGTCACAGTTTTAGCGTATTTGCCAACTGCAAATTATCTTTGTAGATGCAGCTTGGACAGGCCGAGGCTAGTTGTTTTCAATGAAACAGAAGTCTACATTGCATTGGATTGTGATGGTAGTTGTGGTAATTCTGAAGACATTTTCTTTGATGGAATATATATTACACTACTTCAAAGTAAAACTCAGATAAGTCTGAATATAAGCCAGTTTGTTTAAGTGATCCGACAAAAAAGAGCAGTAATTTCAGTTTTGTCCTCATTCAGTATTTACTACATTCAGTTGTAAAATTACCAGCTCCACAAATAAGGAAATGATCACTCTTTAATCCTTTAAATGCAATCCTGACCTGAACACTGAATATTATAACAACTTCAAAGATTTTAAAGCGGATCGTTGTTCTTTTCGAATATTTGCAAATGTCCTAACTTTTATTACTGCTTGAATCACTTTAAATACACGTATATTCTAAAAACTGCTTTAGACTGGAAACAATCTTTAGAGAAATGAAGTATTAAGTGTCACATTACCAGCGATGTTGGTAAAATGGTAGCCTAAAACTGCAAGATCTCGCCTGAAAAACGCGACAGTGATTCTTGGCAACAGTAATTTGTTTTCATGTGTGACCTTCAAGTTTATATCTATCATAGATGTCGAAATGTTCTCCACATGCAATAAAACATAAAATAAAAGATTAAAATGGTTTTTATACATTAGTAGGCAAAATCTTGCTTTACAGTCTGAGTTTAAGTTTTTTTCACTGTTAAAGAGTAATATATTTTCAGTTCTTCTTCGCTGTTTGCTAATTATTATTCAAAGCTGGAACCTGTCATCATTCATAGAGGTGGAAGATTAGGGAATACCATCTTGGCCGTATCTTACATCAATTCTTTTAAGATCTTAAACATTCTATTTTTACCTTTTTCACCATTATAACAGTTTCATTTTTGTCATTCTCTCTACACCAGGATTAAGCTAATGGTAGTACGATAATGGATGTCTACTTGACCAAATCAAAGTAACAAATTACGTTTCATCTTCCCTATACAGAACGTATTTCTAGTTAACCACATAATACAAAATTTTAGGACATGATTGATACATTTTTGATCCTCTCTCTTTAGCTGTCTGTCTATCAAACAATCGATTAGTTTAGTCTAAACACATTTTGTTTCATACATTTGTAGTTGGAGACGACAAGATGTAAGATAAAGGATTAGAATCTTGAATCTTTTAACCTCTTATGTCGTGTCGAAAACTAGCTATTAAAAAAATGACGTACCAAAGTACATGCACACCGGATGTAACTTTATCCCAGAGACTCCTAAATATATCATCATCTATCCAAATGCGTTTTTAACGAATGAGATATCATATTGATGAGACCAGAATAGGCCGTGTAATGTACATCGTAATAATAGATATATCGATGTATCTGATATAGTTCTTATCAGAGTTTACTGTTCTAATATTCTTTTAGGCAAAAACGTTATTATCTTCCTGTAGAAAATATTTATGCACAGGTAATATATTAACAATGCTACATTAAATTTCCTTTTTATAAAATCATTCTGATGGCATTGAAAAACAGTAAAGTGAAAAAAAGCAAAACAAAGAGACACTAGAAATTGACGTCAAATATCTGCACTCTTTCTTTTGTAATCTTTTACTTCACTCCAACTATTGTAAATGTATCTAGACTCCAAAACATTTGTTGTTATCTGTTCATCCTAGTTATGTGACTTTTGATACTGCATCCAGATCTGAACTCCATATCCTCTTACAACATTACACCATATATTAGTACCCTCACTCTTTGTAGACGGAATTCAGTTTCCAAGGAAACAGTCTGATCATGGACAGACACACAAGTCAAGTGGGCAGGCACACACACGAGTAACACACATGACTGATAACGATATATCCGCACTTTAACAAAACACCAAAGAAGTTTTTTAAGGGTAGAGAAAAATCTGTCCTGAATGTCATATACATATTCTCATGTTGAAACATAGACTCAGCTCAAAATTGATTCGTTTGATTGGCAAATGTTAGAGCAATAACCAATCAGATGTCATTTTGTTGAGCTGACCTTGAGTTTGAAGATAAGAATACTACTATTAACGTTGGGCTTGGACCACGACACAATATTATAGAAAAAACATTTTGATTGTCAAGAATCTTTAAGTACAAACCATGTTTGTTGGTGCTGAACTGCCATGTTAATTTCGGCATATAGTTTGACCTGAATAATGTATCCTAGAAATCTTACTCTTAAAGACTATATTCAGAAGGAATATGATCATCTCTCCCTCCCTTATCTGATTGTCTGTCTGTCTGTATGTAATGCTCGTTCTTGTGGCAATATAATATATGCTTTCTTCCATGTGTTTACTTTTTGACTGCTTTATATGTTTAGGTATGGATGCATGCATGCATGTATGTATGTATACCATTAGGTATGTAATTTGTAACTGTCTGATATGGGATTGGATGGGGTCAGCATAATTCATATCAAAGGAGGCCATTTTGTCTCATCGAAGACGTCAGTTTATAACACAAACGACATAATTATTCTTATTTAGTTGATGATATTCTTTAAAATATTCACGTATGGGTCAGCATTCTGCCTTCTTTTACTGAGAGAAGACGTTTTGTTCAAGTTATTCCTTTTAATTTCTTGGTAAAAGTAACAAAAAGTAATTTATAAAACATATTGAAAAGAGACATTAAATATTACATTAAGGTATAATTGATTATTGTTACATAATTTAGACCATTCCATATTTGGCATATTTTCCATAATATTTAAAATTTGAATTTGAATTTTTTTAATATTTATTATATTTGAATGAGTATGCGATTTATATAATTTTTCTCCTTTCAATTGGTGTCATTTTTGAACCTTGAAATTGTATTTAATATTCTTTCCACGGTCATAAGTATTCGGGTAGAACAAAGGGAGTAACTGATTTGTTCTAAGCACTTGTCCGTATGAGGCAGGTGGTTGATTCATCCTGGATAACATCGGACAGCCTCATTGCAGAATCAGTGTGAGAGAGACAGAGAGACAGAGAGAGAAAGAGTACATTTATTAATATATTGTTGTTGCCATTTCTTAAATACATATATTTCGTACAACAAGTAACTGACAAAAATAGCATCAAGAAAACTGAAATTTGTAATTGAAATTTAAGACTTTACATGTTGTAAGGGTACAAAGTTCTGTCGATTTCGGTAGAGCATATTAGCTGGCAGATAAAGAGCACATTAGTTTGGCAGAGAACAATTAATTAGATTTATGAGGAAAGATACCGTATGAAATCGCTAGACAGCGATGGTTTTAATGTCCCTGTTTGGGGGCGAGATTGATTTTTAATTAAGCCTTCATTGTAGCACTAAAGGTAAGAAGGTTATTTGGAGGTCTAGGTATAAAAAAAATGTCAAAGTTGAGAGAATGCAGAGACCAGTAGAAGTTGTATTATCTTTTGAATTTCTCCAGAATCGGTTATTTAAATAGCGCACGAAAAATCTAGTCTTACGCTGACCACGATGGGTGTGTATTTATAAAAGGCGGTAGATACGTTTAATCTGATTGGCTACGCTAAATAAGAGGTGTGTTTCCCAGACGCAATTTCATGTTTTAAATATTCCACATCGCAAAATCTAATCAGTCCAAGTTTTCCTGCGAAAGGAAGATATCTTGACTCCGAGTAGAATAAGACGAAATTCTCTCGTATAAACAATTGTTCAAGGGACAGGTGTCTGGAAGTTGAGGGACACAATTCTGGCCGTAGAAGCGAGCGAGTCTTGAAAGCACAAGGGGAAATAGCTCCATCCAAATATCCACCTATCGACCTACCTACCTACCCACACAAAGTTTGAGGGCCGGAAAGAGGCGAGATAAGAGAGAGTGAGAAGGAACAAAGGGGAGAACATCAACCTTGACCGGACAGCAACATTGAATTTGGAGTGACCAACGATACCCAGGTTATGCAGGCATGCAGGGCAATGATTTCGATTGTTCACTGGATTCTATGGTGAACTAAGTCTATCGTTTTAAACAGATCGGCTATTTACATAAGTATATTTGTGTTGAAATTCGGTAAATGATTTATTTCAAAAAGAAGTGCATCTTCCTAATGTTATGTATTATCTCATTTGTTTTATGTAATTGATTAAATTGTTATATTTCATGTACGGGGGCTCGTGTTATTCCGTTCTATATATCTGCTCAGATCTCTATTTATTCCATCTATAAATTTCATAATTTATTTTATTATTTACTCGATACGGGCAATAACACCGAGGTCGATCATCCTCTAGATAACGATAACCAACCAAATCGTACACCTTGTAACGAGGGGTCCGCCACACATGTTAATAGCCAAAATGATAAAATATGGCAGTGAGTGTCCAATAGCACCACTGCAAAGAAATGTTTCGTCCAGTATATGAAGGACTGGCTAATGATGAAACTAAGTAAATTTCAAACTTGTTTTATTCTGAATGTACACTAGTCAAGATTTAGATATTTCCGATGATTAATGAAAGTAAAACTTCAATACATGTTGTGCTATAAACCTTTATCCGTAAAGAATACAGTTATGCTGTCATGGCTATATAAAGGATCATGTTAAGATATATATGTAATGTATACTGAATATGTCTTTTCTTATTGTCACTGTCACTGGTGAAACAAAAAACAAGATCACTTGTCAGGCTCTACAAACCATGATAATATACATAGAAAGGATGGGATTATGTGGTAATGAATTCACCATTTGTCAAATATATATTGTCGTTTGATCCTAAATAGAGACTCTTAACCAAAATGTGTGCTGGAGAAAGGTAGGGAACCTATTTAATTATTTATGAGAAAAATTGGATCATAATTCTGGTTTTCAATAGAGACCTGTTGAAAAGTTCACATTATCCAAATGATAAATCACTGACACGTGCACTTAAGTCACTTTCTAACCAAAGATTGTACTCGACGACGTTGCAACCATCAATGAAATACGTGTAAGTTTAATTTTAATGTTATTCCTGCAGCTTGTTAATGAAACTATTGAAGAAAAAAATCAATCATTTTTAATAGCCTTAAACAATTCACTATGTTACTATTAGAGCTCACACGTCATCGAGACTTTGTGACGTCAACGAAGTTATTGTGACCTAATAAGAAGCACCTTCTTAAGGGAGTTCATAATGGTCACTATTTTAGATTTGAGGCGTTTTTCTAGCATGCGATGGTAAAGGCAGAAGACGTTCCAATCGTGTGAGGAGAGTGACATCAGAAAACTAATCCACAGGTAGCGGTCTCACTTCTCTCAAAAGGCCACTTCTACCACAAGTTGATTTCTGCCATTTTTTTTCATAAACTCATGCTCTTATTTGTAACTCATTTTTTGGGGATTCGCAAAAAGTCGTTGAAAATATAGAAATTGTAATGCTTTGAGTCAGCAACTCTAACACTGTTATTATTAACCTGTCATCTTTTTCCTCAAAATTCAACGCAATAATGACTTAGATGACAACTCACGACGAGGATATTCCCGAGGTCACACGGTTTGTGCAGGCAGTGACGTTATTCACCTAATTAACTGCAGAGATATTAGTGACATCTGAGGTCCTTTCTAGCTTGCTAGTGGCAATGATCTCTTGTCTCAGCCTGGGTCACCGGCCAGCTCCGGCTGTCATAGGTAAGAAATGGAAAGCCAAAGTATCGCCAGCGGAAAAGAGAAGTAAAATGAAAACGAGGCTTTTGCAGATTTGACCGTTATAGATCGCTATGAGCCCTGAAAGAAATTCAAGATAAATTAGGCTTGATTTCCAGGGTCGTAGTAGTTGTTGTGGTTACCATGAGTATTAATAAATGTAAATATTTTGTGGATATCTTCTTTTCTAAAAAAAAAGACAAATAGTGTTTGTATAGTCATGAAATACGACCAGTTCGTGGAGTCTGGAAAATGCTACACATCGTATAATAAATGGACCAGTGAGCTACTTGTTATTCTTCTATGATAATTCCATTCTTTCGATTAGCTCAGATGATTAATTACAAGTATGTGAGTTTATCTGATGAGTATGAAACCAAAATCCCAAAAGTAGGACACTGTGACCTGATTTTACGCTACAGTGACGTTTTGTCTGATGAATAACAAGGTATTGTGGCATCGTCGTTCAGGCAAGACAAAGTGACGCGTAATATTAAGGTACTGCTCCCAGGCAATACGTAAATGTCCCATTCAGCTGACAAGTAACCCCAAAATGTCCCGCACATTACTTTTTTTAAATAACAGACTCGGTTTGATATTAGATAGCAATGACGAAAGTAAAGTATTGGCAATTCGTTCACAATTTGTATCTAGCTTTATGGTAAATATCGACTGTCGGCGCACGCATGTATCTGATTATACTACAATTTCATACAAAACAAATCAAAAGAAGATATGAAGAAAGAAAAAATCATATTAATCAGCAAAAAGAAGAAAAAATGATTTAAATTTAGTTTTTGGTGCAGAAGCACTTTGTTCAACATAAGTGCACGATTTCTACATAAAACGTTAGAAAGATGGTATGGGTAGCGAATACTTGTGAACATAAATCATATGATTTTATATTGGATTGCCAAAGTGCACACACTTATTTATCGACTCCTCTATCTTTATGAGCAGCATGAAATGATAAGTGTTGCCAATATTTTTGATCACGCTTTTAGATACAACTAAATATATAAAACCTTTACTTTGTAAATACTTGACACCAAGATTTCGAGAATTTTCAGAATTATTGAAATTATAAACACAATGACTGGTGTATCATGAAAAATGACTACTAGTATTTCGGTTGTTAATAAAAACTGAGGTCGAGGTTGATCAAAATTCCTCCCTGATAAAAGTATTTGCATGTAGCATCACATAACGTGTATCGTGTACAAAAAGCTTTATTCTCCTGATGTGGTGTCGCATGTGATAACTTCGCACCCAGATATAAGGCTGTACATGTTGCAGGGTCCGAAGACAAAACGAAACTCCTACTATATTACCATATTATTTTATGATGAGTATAAGTTTGCTTAAAACAAAGAAAGCGCAAGATATACCGAACATCCCATTAGTGATTTTTGTTGTCGAGGAAAACTGTTGAATGTTACAGAGAGAGAGAGAGAGAGAGAGAGAGAGAGAGAGAGAGAGAGAGAGAGAGAGAGAGAGATTTTATCTTGATACCTCCGATACTCAGTCGATTCACTCTAGCCACTGAGGTAATAAGAACACAACATATTGTATGGGAAATTAGGAAAATGACCATTAAACATTATTGGATTGAAACTACATTTTTTACAGTGTTTTTAGAAGGCAATATTTATCTATAGAGCACAGCCAGGTACCTTCGATATTTATCATTTAAAGTGGAGCAAAAATGATCTGGCTCGCCATTGGAAGTCCTCGCGCTTTTTATTGCATATTCCATAATCCCAATACTTAAACCTACTCCCAGATAATGACCCAGGGGTACTATGTAAAATCCGTTTAACTTATAACGCGCCTTCCTGCTACAATTGCATTTATGTAGAATAGCCAGAAAATATTTCAAATGTCACTGTAATTGAAATGTTTGTACATCTGACCTTTAACCCCCCCCCCCCCCCCTCCGGGGCTTCAGGAGTGGGAACCAGGAATGACACCCCTCTTACACATGGTTACCCTAAGGCAATCTAACTACAAAATTTAATAAAATGTCATCCAGCGGCTTAGATGGAGATGTGCTAATGGAGAAATAGAAGGATTGACTAATGTACCGACAGATAAACTGCGTTATGTTTCCTTGTTTATGTTTTTAAAACATAAACATGATTTCTTTGAGCTCAGATAACTTATAGATAGGAATAAACACCCCTTAAAATTTTGTATTTTTCATTCTAGTTTGCAATGATGCTGTTATAAATTATTATGAATATGGATTCACAGAGATAACAGACAGAAATAAAGCAACAAATGATAATATTGGCTCAGACTACAAACAAATGTGCATTTATGTCCATTGTGATTATTTTTACGTATTGATCTATTAAGCAAATAACAACTATTTTTGAAGCAAAAGAATTGCAATAAATATAAAACTACCGTACAAGATTACAAATGTGCCGTATGATTGGAGAAATATATTTGGAACATAATATTATTAAACAGGTTACATAATTTTTAATACGTCGACTAATGAGAATCGGACCCGGCTTTCTGCGGATTACAGCACACATCGCCTTGCCTGTACACACCAACACCATACTCTCTAGACTAAGCGCACATCCCCTGAAAAGGATGGAACCTTGTCGTAGGCATAAGCATTCCATAAGCATTCGTGCGTAGCATGGCGACATAGTAATTAACTTTTATCTTAATACACAGTCGCTTTGGATATCTCTGACATAAATCATATTTACAGCAACAGTGCTGTGCTTATTCTGATTTTGTTGCATAAAACACATTATTTTTGCGGATACTTAAGCCAAAGTATTTGATTACGTTTTTTGCTGTTACCAGGTAACAGGGAAACTGCTTGATTAGGAAAACATAGAAAATGTCATATTATCTTTTCAGCTTGATAAATATTCTTATGGCATCGTTTATTTATTATTTACTATGTTCCCATGTCAATCAAAGGAAGAAAATAATTTCTTCATCATATCTTTGTTTCAATGTAGTTTGCGATCAATTAGAAAATGTTCTTACAGTACCATGATATTAATTAGGTGAAAAAAACGGAATGGAACAAATCTGGATGATTTTGGAAAGAATAGCAGATACATGTGTATTCAGATGTGGCAAAATTTTATTGAGATTTTAAAGTGAAGCCTGAAATACACGATTACAGCGAAACTACATGAAGTGATAAGCATATTCGTTTCAACCTTACTGTTAGCTGGGTATGCAAAATAGAAAAAAATGTGAAACTGAATACGAAAACTTGTAAAGCCTACGTATATCTGCACTTATAATTAAATGCACAAAATAAACTGTTGCACATTACCTTAAATCTGGCCATTATTTTGCGGAGGACAAGCGTTACATTGGCACGTACACTGCTTCATATATGAATGAAATGGCAAACCATATGATATATTCAGTTTCCATTTAAAATCGTTGGCTTTCAAGGATCCCGCTGATCTTACAAAACACGTCGTCAATATTTTAAATAAAATAACGACGTAGCCATTGAAACTGTATTTATCATTGAGGTTAGTTTTAAATTAATCTAGAAGCGATAACTTAAAAAATTCAGGTCTGTCGGTTATATTAAATTTCAATAGATCACGCTTTTTTCATGTCCACGGGATGTGCCAATTACATTGTTCAAGAATATTAAATATGATAAATACAAATGAAAGAAAGCTATGCTCACTTTTTTTTTTATTTATGTTTATATCGATCGTAACATTAAGATAGTCTCATGTATCATTCAAAATCATTGCAGGTTCAATTTATGGAACACAATTTCAAGATGATAGTGCAATAGCTTTATATAGACTTAGATGATGATGATGATGATGATGATGATGGTGATGATGGTGATGATGATGATGATACAACTACTACTACTACTAAAAATTATAATAATAATAACTGACTACATGGTAATGTAATTGAAGAACATGACAAGGTTCGCTTTAGACTATAATCGGCCCTATGTCAGATTTTAATGATATTTTCCCAAATGTATCTACTACATGGGTGCTTCATAGAACAGTTTTGTTTTTTTACATGGGTATTAGTCTTTACTGTGTTTTAATGCAAAACGATGATAACATCCATACAGCGGAAAACATCAGATGACATGCATCAACGTTCCAAATATATGAGTGACGTGTTTTGTTTGTGTACTGTAGTGTATACATAGACGCGCAAGAGGAAGAAGTTAATGCTTGACAAAGAGACGTTCTGAAGGAGAAGTTCTAAATGCACCCAGATACAGTCTAAGTCTCTGATTGTGTATCGGATCGGGCGGCGGAGCTCGAATCAACTGGAACGTTTTGTAGTAAGTTCTTTACAGTTAGATGGTTAAAAGTATGCCATGGAAACCGTTATAATGCAGGCTTCTCCGAGGACTTCGTACCCTGGGCGCCCACCAGAAGTGTTATCACACAGACCCCTTGTCTACCTGTGTGCACCCCCATCCCCACTTCATGGATCCACCCCTGGAATTGTTTGTTGTTGTTGTAACAGCTATATTTCGCATATCACAGCCGGGATAGTTTAACGAGCAACATTAAACAACCGTATTCATTTTACCAGTCCAACTGGATAAACGTGCACACACACACACACACACACACACACGCACACACACACACACACACACACACACACACACACCAGAGTGTGATTCCCTGACCAGTAATCGGTGAAGTGTTATGTTTGTCTGTTAGGGCACATTAAATAAGGTACATTCTTTTCGGAGTTTTTTTTAATTCTTGTAATCGTTAGGTACTGCATTGGTGCCTTTAAGGTAAAGGTAATGAGGACAGTAAAATATATTGTATCAGTTATAATAGGTTGACACATGTACCTAAAATGCATAGCAGATGTTTGAATATGCCATTAATTAAATCTCCAGGTCTTGAGAAGGCAGCGTGCCACCCAGTTTGGTTAGATAAGGGTGTTCTGTTCAAGTAGACTAGGGACAACACTGCATATTTATCTATCTACCTACCGACCAATCTATCTATCGACCTATTTATCTCTCCGTACATGTGATAATTCCCGATTACTCTGGAAATTCCCTAATGTGAATCACGATTCCCGGCGTAAACAAAATTTCCGGGTAAATTTCCTCCATTTGAACCCCACAAAATATGCATATTCATAATAAGAGACTCAACAAATCATGCAAGCAGAAAGTCACTGTGTACTATTAATAAACATATCCTAAAGCAAAAATATAATATCAAAAGTCAATAATTACTTTTACTATCAAAAGTCCATCCTAGAAAAAACGCTTTTTCTTTAATTTCGAAGGTGCTGACATCCACATATATATTGTCATGATGACTTGCGTTATCTCAATTCTTAACTCAAGCTGAGGCAAAAAGTATCGCAAATATCCACTTTTCATGTTTTTGCACTGTAATTGCATTTCAGTTGATGTTCAGCTGCAACCGTTTACTTCCAGTCACTGTGGTATACATATCACGTTGAATTACATCCCCTTATGGAATTTCAGAACATAACTTATAGATTTCTGGATAAATGAGTAATATATTAATACAATAGAAAACTGATATTTCCTTTTCTTAATCATTTCCAACAAAACTGCATTAAAATACAAGTTCAAAGCCACAGTTTTCATGGTGGCTGTCTATCTATGATTAATTTTGCTCGAGCACATATTTGTCAATTATCAAAGTAATTTTGCACTGTTTATGGTTGATGGTCCACTTTCCTATTTGTTTTAAACACATATTTGGGCCTAGCTTGATAAGTCTTTCGTACTGTCATTTTCACAATTTTATTTGGTATTGATTTATAATGGGGATACAAATGTAGAACGTTAATGACTTTTACTCACTGTGGGAAGGTGGATGGGTGTTAAAATAAATGGGTGAAATAACCTGAGAAACATGTTTCATCGAAATATTTTATTTGCACAGCTTCTCCATACTCCTATTAGCAAATAACTAATAATATGTTGTTGATTGCATTGAAATTCATTACAGTGGGTGAATTGTTATTGAAATGCATTACAGTGGGTGAATTGTTATTGAAATGCATTACAGTGGGTGAATTGTTATTGAAATGCATTACAGCGGGTGAATTGTTATTGAAATGCATTACAGCGGGTGAATTGTTATTGAAATGCATTACAGTGGGTGAATTGTTATTGAAATGCATTACAGTGGGTGAATTGTTATTCAACATGGTGCATGCAGTGACAAGGACCTTGCCGGATACTATTTTGTGCTTCCACAGGTCTCATTTTTTAACTGTTCAAAATTCACTCAGAACAACAATGTTCAACTATATAGCATATAACGAAGATGAATTATATTTGCTTGAAACATTAAAAAGCAAAATAATTTTAATACGAACTAATTTTAAAGACCGATGGACCGATTCAAGATCAGATTTATGAAGAAAATTCCATTGTATTTTACCAATAGGCCACAGTCGCTCAGTGTTTATTCCCACCATCAGATCAACCCGTTTCGGATGCCATGGTGTGTCCTTGGGCAAGGTCTTTAATCTACTTGCTTCGGCACGATATAACCTATGTGGTATTATTGTGCCGTAAGAAAAAATAAACAAAGTAAAGAAAAAATAAAAGCAACACTCCACCACCACCCAAAAAAAAAAACAACCAATAAAAGCATCATCCCACCACCAAAAATGAAAAGAAAGAAAACAATAAGAAACGTAAACCAAACAAACAAAGGAACAAACATAACAACAAGATATTTACAGATATTTGGTATGGGAGTCATTACATATATGTTTATCTCTCTATCCATGTATACAGACATGCATAGTATGGAAAATTGTTATTATTTCTTTTGATAAACTCTTCTACTTTTCCTTGTTTGTAATACATCAGAAATGATTGTGTTTCTGTGTTGTTTTGTAGGTTTAACGCCATTTATCAGCCCATGATGGGCTATACATGACAGTCAGTATAGTCGGTGGAGGAAAAACCCGGGAAGAACTACCTACCCACTGGAAGCTGCTGACAAGCTTTCTCTTATACCGACGTTGGCCGAGCCGAGACTCGAACAAACGCGGACAGAGGTGAGATGTCAGTGATCTGTAAAGGCGAGCGCCTTAGACAACTCGGGCCACTCGCGTCATTAATGAATATGCTTTTAGTGTACTGTAATAATTTTAAAATAGTTTTAAAATGTTGCTTGCTTCATTCAAGTTTGCAATGATGCTTTAAAACGTATTATGAATGTGCAATTAAAAGAGATAACTAGTATAAATATTGATATTATTACAACATACTGCATACTGCATGCGTAACGAGCTATTAAGCAAAAGTAGCAACTACTTTAGAAAAATTATAATTTTAATAATTGTAAAATTATTGTAAAAAATCATTCATGTTTCATATGATGGTGGAAAGTGATTGTATGGATCTGATGTTTGGATACAACACAGTATTTTTGGATATAAGGATACTGGTTATTTAAGAAAGCATGGAAATTGTCATATTTTTTCTTCAGTTTGATCATTTGTATGGCATAAAGTAATCATTATTTACAACGTGTTTATATAAATAAAAGGAGGAAATTATATACTTCAACACGTTTTGTTACAATATAGTTTGCGATCAAGGATGAAAAGTTTCCACAAATAATATCATATCAATTAGGAGACACATTGGAATGAAACGAAAATGGACGAAGTTGATAATGACTGCATATAAATGTGCAGTCAGGTGTGCAAACTTTTCTTGAGATATTAAAGTGAAGCATGAAATAAATGATTATATGGGAAACTACCTGAAGTGATTTGCATATTCATATTCATATTTGCATATTCATATTCGTATTTGCATATTCATTTCAACTTAACCGTAAGCTATGTATGCAGAATATACATGATTTGAATTTTACGTTTAAAAGTTGTGAAATCTACACGTACGAGTACTTATGATTAAATGTACTAAACAGATTGTTACACATTATTACGTGGATAAAAAGTATCATATTTGCATATGCACTTCTTTGAAATATGAATTAAAAGGCCAAAAGTTATGCATATTCAGTCATCATTAAAACAAAGCCTTTAGCTTTCGAAACAAAATGTGCTGATCCTAGGCAACACTTATCGTCGCCTCAAAAATTGCAGTTGTTAAATAAAGGAATCGCGTATTCGTACAAATTTTCATTATTTTCGAAAAGGTTTGAATGAATCTCGAAGAGATAATTTACAAATCTGAGGTCAGTCTCCTAATTGTAATTTCAATAGATCACACTTGTTTCTTGTGCACGGAATGTGCCAATAAGATTTTTCAAGAATATAAAATCTGATGAATGTAAAAAAATGAAACTAATGCTCACTTCATTCTTTCCTTCTGTCCATATGCTACGTAACATTTAGATAGTCTCATGTATTATTTATCATCATTGTAGCTTTAACTTATGGCCGAAAAAAAAATAGGTTCTTCTACGACTTTAATATTATGGCAGCTTTCTTGTACCATACATTGATAATTTCAGCAATGTTCAACGGATGTGCTTCAACGAGGTAAATTTAAGTTGCTTAGTATAAAGGTACAAACGTCTACATTAGTCAAACACGTAGGTCATACACTTCCACAACATCACAGTCACCGTACGTCACAATGAACCTGTCTTTATCCCTGTAGAATCTGATCATGAGAGGATTCTTGTTTTCTTCTTTCTTTGATATTAGTGTCTTAATGAGCTTCCCTTGTGCTGATATTTGCTGGACGCATTGTGAGACATATCCACACAGGTAAATGTTTCCCTCTCTGTCAGTGTCGATACCGGTTACACTAGTCAGGTCCTGATTCACGTAGGTGAACAGGACATTCCAATTCACATTATAGGCGACAAGTTTGTGCCCATTGTCATACGATATATACCTAGTCGCGTTAGTCGTATCAGCTTTAATAAATAACGGCTGAAGAAGTTTCTCACCTTGATAACTGTCCGATCGCACTGTCCTGATCTCTTTTCCGTGCACATCCAGTATTAGGACACTATTTTCATCTCCATGTGTAGTAATCATCAACTGGTCCTTCGCTACTAGTATACCCCAACACTGGAGCCTCGTTCTGATCTCCCTGATCTTCAGCATCTTGTCCTTGATCCCAATAATCTGGATTGTTTTCTGAATTGGAATCGTCACGGCCACCTCGGTGTCAGATAAAGAACAAGCAGAGCATGGATATTCTTGCAAAATCATACTCTCTTGACACTTATAATCTTGTCCAAACATCTTAATTGTGTGATTGAGGCTGTCCACCAGTAGCATTCTGGTATCCTTGAGGTGCAGGATATCAGATATAGAACATAAATTGCTATCTCCTGATACTTTCACATTGAACTCTGACACCATCACTGCTTTAGTTTCTTTTAGTGGGATTCGGATGGGACAACTCACGTTAATTGTCCAGAATTGTGTTTCACAAACGTCATGACAAGATGAACAATCTAAATCTTTGCGTATCAAATTTATCTTCCCTAATTCGCTGGTAGTATTTAAAAATTTCTGAAAAGTTTTATCAACGTCCAAACTGATCCTGACTTTTGTAATATCATGTTGATACTCAGATATGGCAAGAAAGTACCTTCGCTGATTCTGGTCCAACTTGTGAAGCATAATAAACTTCTGGACCTCTGACCCGTGGATCACAACGAGTTCAAGCTGGATCCGATCACTGTCTATAGCGGTAATCAAACTTTGTCCCTTGGTTTCTTGAGTTTGAAGATTTAAATGTTCAGATTTGCAATTACTTTCCAGAGATGCAATGACATCGTCTTCAAGTTTGTGTAACTTTTCAATCAGCTGGGCTTTGAGGGAGTGAATGTGTTCCAAAATGTCTGCCTTGTCCTTTTGAATGGTATCAGTATTTACCTCGATCCTGTGTCTTATTTGTTTCAAATGATCCTCAAATTTACTTAGATTAGCGTCCATATCTTTTAATTTCTTTTTAACATCAAATGACTTGAGCATGTCTTCAACCGTGAGAACTCGATCGCATTTTCGATGTTCCAAAATTACGCAAGTATTACAGCACAGTGTTTTGTGATCACAGCAGAAGAATCTGATACGTTCACTTGAATGCGTGGGGCATACTTCTACGGTGGACAGATTGGGTATCACAAAACAAGATTCATCCCCTTCACTTACATTTATGATATTATGCCGACTTAATGAAGGGAATCCGTCGTGATATTCTTTGCATGTTATGCACATAGATTGGCCACAGTCCTTACAAAAAAATGTTGCTAATGATTCTTTTCCATGCTTTAGACACTGACCACAAGATTTTCCTACCTTCTTTTCTTCTGAGAAATCCAGTAAGGAACACACAATGCTGTTCACAGGCAAGGATTCCGCCCACTGTTCTATGCTGATATTAGGATCAGATGAGGGTGTATCCACTCTACACACCGGACAAGGGAAACATACCTGAGGAGTTCTCCTGTGGGTCGCCTTGTTGCTGATATGTGATTGTAGACATGAAGCGCAATATGTGTGTCCACAAGGGAGAACTTTGGGTCTTTTGAACGTCTCCAAACAGATAGGACACTCTAAAATTTGAGAGAATCGAGTCTCTGTTTGTAAAGCAACCGCCATTTTGCTTAAGCTTAATCACTTATTGATTTTCTACATGCACAAGTGTTACATTCTTCCTGGTACCATCTGCACTACTTGGCGATATCGGCTTCTATAAATAGCGAATACACAGTCAGGTATACCGAGTACACCGTCCCAGATCATAATCTTGTATATCATTTATTAATTTACGCGACATTGAGATATGTAGAGTATGCTTAATTGTAACGTTCAAATTTTTAAAAAATATCTTTCAATCCTCAGGTAAAGAAAATGACCGTGGTATTGACTTGTCACTTGTGAATAATAGGCGTTAATGTATAGAGTTGGCAAGTGTAAGCACGGTTAATAGCATATTAGATTATGTTCTATGTGTTTAGGGGTGATTACATGGCAATTTTCATATCATTCTTCTTATCAACTCGAGACTATCATTGTCGTCCAAAATCTGAACTTCTGCTGACGGTTGATATGAGTCAGTGGTTGGTATGGCGTATGATATGGACATTGTCACATGATACTCTGTATCATATATTCAAACCATCTATAAGCTTGTAACTGTTGAGCTGATGTTTATTTGTTTTTTCACACTCTCAACTGTACGTTTGCAGGTGGGGCCCCGGCTGGCGTAGAGGTCTAAGGTCCTCGCCTTTACCAATTACTGCCATCTCATCTCTGTCAGCGATGGTTCGAGTCGCGTGCTCGGCCAATCTGGGTATGTGAGAAAGCTTGCCAGTAGCTACCCGTGGGTCGGTGATTATTCCCAGGTTCTTCCGTCACAAGATAAAACTAACCGCCATGTATAGCCTATCATTTGCTGAGAAATGGCTATAAACCCATAGCAACAACAACAACGTTTGCAGGAAAGTGGTAGTTGGGTGTTCTTTTTGAACGTTTCAGAATTCTGGTTTGATTACGTGTTCTATTCCAATACCTCAGAAGTGCTGTGCTATCATATGTGATGGAAATGTCATTATATATATATATATAGATATATATATATATATATATATATATATATATATATATATATATATATATATATGTATGTATTCTGAGACATACCCCCTGATGCGGGTTCATATTCGTTTCAAAACCATTTTTGTTTTGCGGGGCAAGAAAAAGAAAGGACAAAATGACCCACTTTTAAAACAACTCTCTCATGAAGAATAATTTGTGCATATAGCGGTCCAAGATGGTGGTAACAGATAAAGCATGCAGCGCACTTGTTGATTTCAACCAATCACGTTAAAGCTTTAAATCGTGGCATCGCAACATCTTCTTCGGTGAAGGAGTAGGGTTTAGCAGCGCACACCTGAGAACCAATGCATCCTCGCTCAGCATGACATAACATCCGTCCTGACAACCAATAGTTATACCTAATACAAGTGTCGAAGCAATAAGGAGTCCGGTATGTATTGCATCATTCATGGTAGTACCTACGCACGCATAATTGTCGTTGTTACCATTATTGACTGGTTGATAATTCTTGTGACTATCGAATGCCTTAGTAATAGCACGTATAACTATTTAATAAGGTGCATTTTTATTAATGACAAAATTCGTAGGAGCTTTTTCTTTTCTGTTCTCCGTGAACCCTTTTCATATGTCAGTCGCAGCCATACAAGTAGTCTATAAACATATCTTACTATTGATTCTGTAAGGTTTTTGAATCTCAAGAAAATATAGCATACCACATTAATAAGAAGAACACAAACATGCTACTGTAAGCATCTGTATTAGTTATTTGTGCACCAATTCTGACTTCGTGAAATTGGCAATGTTTTTGTAAACCTTAATAGGCCCTACTGCCATTAGTTCCTACATTATGGTAAAATTAACAGAACATCGTATACTAATGGCCTCAGTGGGAAGGGCCTACATGACAAAAATCATAATAAGGCCAACCGTCTAGATCTATCCTATTTTCTTTTAGTGTTACTTTCAAAATTTACTTATTTATTATTTATTTATTTTTTTGGAGTTGTAATCAACACCATCATTGCTATCAAAATTTTTGACATCATCATCATAATCATCATCATCATTAATACTAGATTATTGCTTCTAGATCTATCCTATTTTCTTTTAGTGTTACTTTCAAAATTTACTTATTTATTATTGATTTATTTTTTGGAGTTGTAATCAACATCATCATTGCTATCAAAATTTTTGTCATCATCATCATTAATACTAGATTATTGCTTCAGGTCGTGTCCCTCCCCCCACTGTGTGTATTTAATTTGCTTATTAATCTCCACATATTTCTTTGTCAAGATTTGTGACAGACTGGCGTTTACATGAGATAATTTATATCTCATTTGATCTAACTTTGAATGTTTTTTGTTTCTTTCTAATTTTGTTCCCTCTGAAAGGTTAAAGGCATATTGCATTTATTGAAATAAAATAGTTTCAAGCATAGACCACTATACATATATGTCAAAATATTATTTGAAACTTTTAGCAACAGAGTATTGACAGAGTAGACAATTAAAAAATATGGGATAAAACTATAGCAAATAATGTTATCATCAACATTATCAGTAGTAGTGGTAGTTGTCAATCGCCAATCTGGGATTCTTTCTGTGTTTTCTTGAAAAAGGTTCAATGGAATTGTTGTAATAGTCACGTTTTTCATTCCAAACTGTGCTATTTCAACTGAAACATGGGAGGTTCATCCCTCCCCCTTTTTTGAGTCTGCTACTGGTAGTAATAGTGTTAGTAGTTGTTGTAGTAGTAGAAACAGTAGCAGTAGTAGCATATATTTCCCCAGCATATTTTTACAGTAAAAAACAAAACAAGAACACCCCACCTCAAAAAAAAAAGACAGCACATTTTTTTTTAAAATGAACGTTACTTCTAAAGTATATAGCTAGAAAAAAGGTAAAGCTTTTGGTCATTTGTCTACTTAAAAGACATTGTAATTATTAAAGATGCAAGAAACCATACATTTGATTTTTGTTCTTGACTGAACGTATTATCGATAGACATAGTCAGAGTTTTCCTTTTGAACTGATTGTTTGTTTCAACTGAATTTATCAGAATCGATAGATTAGTTCCAAAACTATACCCACAAGAAAATAGGCTCTATCTCACATGGCTCTGCGAAATATGTAATGCCCTTGTGACATCATAAAATACTTTTGTTTTTAACAGAATTTAATTATTTGTCTACCATTTGCTGCGTAGGTAAGACAATACAAAAATATCTAGTATCAAGGTACTGACCATTTATTTCTCGAGGGAGTGGGAGGTCTGGGATTTTTTTAAATATTGTATTGGAAAACAAATTAACCGGCTCTGAAATAGCTTGAAAAAATATTCTTGCTCTGATTTATAGCAAAAAAAAAAAAAAAAAAAAAAAAAAAAAAACTATCGCCGATTTCCCTTCTCTCCCCTCTCTCCCGTCCCCTTCCGCCTCCCTGAAAATTAAATGATCGGTCCCTAACACAATATGTACATGTGCGTTTTAGTAGATGGATTGTTTCTTTGTATATATTATTGTATTATGTGCCTGTGGCCTAGATTATCAGATAAAGAATCTTGAATCTCGAACCTTGAAAAACATTACTATGACTTAAAATAACTTTAAGTGGACACATATCAATATGTATGTTTGCATCATCTGAAAACTACTGCTTATCCTATCACAGTTCACGGGACAACGATTAGCTAGCCCACTAGTCCGGACTACTACAAAACATTGTGATGCAATCAAAGTTTAGTGTATATGGTAAAATGTTTACACAGTAAAAAATGAATTGACATCATTTTCCTGCTGCCTCTTTACTGCTAGGTTAATGAATCAAAGATCAAATGTGTCGTCCCTTGCATTGATGCTTGATTGGTTTGATTAAAGATTCCTATTTGCTTTCGTTTATTTTTATTAAAAGTCTCTTTTTAAAAAGACAGAAAAGAAACATAAATAAGAAGATAAGAGCAGATTGGGGAGTATGTGAGGAAAGTTATCAAGATTTTACGTTCAGACCTTCACGTAAAAAATCAATTACACAGGAGTATCATCATTTTGTTATATATATATATATATATATATATATATATATATATATATATATATATATATATATATATATATATATATATATATATATATTTTTCTTGTGGATGCATGAATTTCAGCCCAAAATTGTTAGACTGAAACTCCTCACTAACTGTATAAAACTGTTGCAGCCATCTTTTTTCTTCACCGTTCAGGAGTCATAAGTCAAGGCGATGCAGTAATGCACTTCTATTTGTGTTAAACTGGATAAATTTTTTTTATCACGCATGCCTTACTTACGTTTCTATATATTTTATAAGATTTATATTATGTTATGATTTGACGCTTTGTTATATTTTTTTTTTGTTTTGAAAGATTCTCACCAGTGATTTCAACTGATGTTCCAATCACGTTTGATGTTTTGAAGTTTGTCATACATGAACGATGACTTAGTTGTCTGGCTAGACTATATACAGAAGTATGTATATTTATTACTCGGTGTGTATATGTGTGTGTGTTTGTGTGTGTGTGTGTGTGTGAGAGAGAGAGAGAGAGAGAAACAGAGAGACAGATAGACTAATTGAATGAAGAAAAAGATTGAGAAAGAAATTCATTTTTAGTGCTCTAAGGTCTGGTTGAGAGTAATGTAAGACCTAACTGATTGTATTTATTTTATTATTTACATACTCCCCCCTCTTTATCTTGGCATTTTGAGATGTTGGGAAACCTGAAAACATAACGATAATTTTGTTTTCTCCAGGAAATGGTATAAGTAACTAGGCTATAGTGCATCCCCCGCCCTTTTTTTTATTTTATTTCTTTTAAACCCTAAGCCACCCATCTTCCTATCCTCCATTTTTGTTTAAAACCCTGACCACCACCCCTCTTGTCAAACATGAATAGTCTACGCACAACACAATATATTTTTTTCAAAAGCATCTTACCGCCAATCCCCCAATCGGCTAATTTAAAAATAAAGCCCCCCCCCGCCAAAAAAAAAAAAAAAAACATAAGAAAAAAATACTAGGTCACCAACCCTCAAATTAAAAACAAAACAAAGCAAAAAAAAAATACGTCACGACACTTCAGAATTTAAAAACAAGAAAAACACTAGGCCACCAGTCCTCAAAATGTAAAAAACGCGTAGACTTCGAGTCATCACTTTTCTCAACCAAGTCCAACCAGTATCTCAATTTTCAAAATCCCCACCCCCCTCCATAAAAAATACCACTAGGCTATCAAAACCCAAAATTGTCAAATAAACATTGGACCACCATGATTCAGAATTGTGTTTAACAACCCTAGATCACGAGCCATCACCATTTTAACCTGGACCTCGAACCATCAATATTTCGAAGAAAATTACTAGGCTATTAACCCTTGAAATTTAACAACAAAAACTAGACTTTTAGCCCTCAAAATTTAAAACAAACACACTAGACAACCAAATATAAATAAAAAAAAACCAAGGCCAACAACCCTGAAGTTTTTAACAAAACCAAATTCCTTAATATAATCTAGTATCCAAAATCTAAACTTTTTTCTGCATAAATTCATGATGGATTAGTCTATTTAAAGAATCTTTTCTCAAGGCAGACAGATGCCAGATGCCCCTATATTGTCCAGTAATTTCAAAGAAAAACTTCATTTAAGTAGTCCTTGGGGCCATAACGATAGAGAGAGAGACAGACAGACAGACAGACAGACAGACATAGATGATATAGGCAGTAACGTTAATAATATCCTTTAATCACATATGAGTTATTTTAGCGCAAGATCCTTTGCAGTTATCGAACATTCAGAACTTGTTCGCTTCATTCACTTGTTTTGTTATCGTTATAATACTCATGATTTGCTTCAGCATATTTATTAGTTATCATACATATTCCTCTTCTCATTTCAGATTCAATCATCATAAACATATTATAATTGGTTAGCAATTTTAATTCTACCTTACTTGTTTTCAAAGTAGCATCGTGATTTGTGCATAGTGCACTAAATTAATGTGCGGGGAGTTGATTGCAATTATTCATATAGTCAGATCTGAATTCGTAAGAACTATCACGTAACTGTAAAGGATCTTTCTTTACATAGTAGTCGTATAGATTTCCATGAGAATTTAACTTGAAATGTTCCTTTACATACTGGTAATCCTTTGTGATAATTCCTGATCCGGCGAACTTTGAATAAAATTTCTCGATAGCGATAATTCAGTGTCATAACAAGTTTTCAAAAGAATCTGTATACAAGTATAGATAAATATAAGTTATAAAAAATCTAGAGAAAGTGTTAACTTCGGTTTTGATTTCTCTGAAATATTTCATTTTTATGTAAACTTTCATTGTTTTGATATTTAGGAAGTGGATCTAGTGTTTGACTTGTAAAAGTACGACTATCTAAATAATAGTTTTATTCTTTTTACAAAAACACCTCTTTGGGATTGTCAGGGATTAAAAATAAAATAAAAAAAATTCTAAAATATAAATAAAAATTAAAAATTACAATTCTGGTCTGTGTTTTTTTTTCCAGCTTCAAATCTATATTTACCTAACATTTTTGTAACGAGCCTTGTGTCAATTGTTTTTATTTAGCTTCATTTCAAAGTCTTTTTATTTATCTTCTAGTAGAATGTCGATTTAGGGAAGACTGTAATTTCCTTGTTTCAGATTTTTTCATTTATGCATCAAGTAAATTATGTGCCATTCACATATTACTATTTTCTTTAAATCAAACTTTCTGTGATATTATTTTAGTCTTTTCTTGGGCTTGTTCCAAATATAAAATTACGATGAAATCTATTTTTTTAATGATTGAACACTGAACATCTTTTCATAGCTTTTCCACATTCATAGGTAAGTTTCCTCGATTGTGTTCTTTGAATTTTTTGTATAGCTCTTCCAGTATATTACCTTTTATATTACATTATAATCGTGCGTAGTATTTCGCCGTTCAATTTCATCTCTAGACTTAATTTGATACCACACATAAGAGCTAATTGGTTTCATGTACATATTTTTATCCTTTAATTGTTTACTTTTTAAAATTTTCTCAATCTTGAGTACGTCATCTTGCTTGTGGTATACACATAACTCCTCCTCCATCTGTATCATCATTCATAAGTAGCTGACAGTTCATATTTGAAATAAAATTTATGTTATGTAGTACATTTCTACGTAAAGTTCATGTCTGAATAGACTATATATTTTATGCATTAAAATTGCACATATAAATCAAGATCGTATACATAAACACATCATATTTTTGTGTAGGAAAACACAGTAAACAACGTGATTTGTTTAAGACATATGAGTATTTGAACGGAAACAGACAACCTTTTGATGAATAAATCGGTGTATCATATAAGAACAAATATTAAATATAATACATTATATTCAGGGGACTTATATCCCAATCAAGTAATATATTGATCAACAGGCATGATACTAAGTTATATTATTATTTTTAAAAAAAATATAAACAGAACTAATTGTGGAATAGCCGTCAGCGCTGCTTAATCTTCTCCCACCGTTCTCTTATTTCGTATGCTCTTGCCGAGGAATACAAATGTAAAGAATATACTTCCACATGTTTAAAACATTTTATATTTCCCATGCAATCCACACAGCTGGGAATGTAGTTTTTAATCCTACAAGTATACATACTTTTTTTAATCAAAATTAAGCATACATTAATTATCTCAAATTATGGTGAATTTCAAATTTCAAATAATAGGTATCTTCTACAAAATTTAACTCAGTATGACACTTGTCCTTAAGAATTGACATAACATGTCTCATTACTGTATTTGCAAGCCCTATAGCTTGACTACAAAAGGTACATAGTGATGTTTCAGAAATTGTCATTTTAAACAATCTATAATTAGTATAGAGAATTCCGTAGAGAACTTTGTATTGAAAGTCCTGTACCATCATTAGTACAAAAGGAAGGTAAATATATTGATTCCCAATCTTCGTTGAAACAATTCTGATTCAAAACAGAGCTCCATATATTTTTCATTTGAACTGAAAGTCAATTTATTATTTTTCTCACCATACTGTATACTTGGTTTCATTGGAGATATTCTTAGGGTCTGGAAAAATGTAATTTTAAACATTTGTTTGATTATAGTACCCGACGGAACGTCTGGCCTGAGGTTTTAAACCGTGAGGACTGCCTAGCTATATAATAACTAGATATTTGCTACTATGTATAGGTATGATGTTTGAAATGTAGGTGACTTTACTGGTCGAGGTTGACTCGACCTTGAGCTGTTTACAAGACATCTGCCGTAGATAGGTTTACTGAGCCTTAAGAAAAAAACTGGATAAAAATATCCTACAAGCTAAATGACTCAGGCTTTAAGCCGTACTGACTGTTTCTCTGTAGATATTATTAATAAAAACAAATTATTTATCTAACTAGACGATGAGTGTATACAGTCTCATATATATTAGAAATTATAGTATTTATAACTAAGTTAGATTGGCCAATCGCTCTAAACATCATACTTGTCAACTGCATAAGATTGAAAACAACAATAACAACAACAACAACGAATTAAACAAATTCTTTTTTAAAACGTTGCTATGCAAAAGCAAAATGAATCAATTCAGGTCAGCCAGGAAGTACGCGTAATGGGAACCATGTAACACCAGCAAACAAATAAAACCAAATGTATAAATGAAGCAACCCAGGTCAGGCAGAAAGGCGCTGGGAAAGTGCTGGTGGTCCCATATATGACTTTGATAAAGAGCCGGGTGAAACCTGCAACGCAAAAGTTCGAAGTGAGAATACATTACTTTTGTGTGTAGGAAGAACAAATATCTGCAAGAGAATTGCGGCACCTCCTATGTAGATACATTATTCCTTTCGGATGTCTATCCACAGCAGAAAAGCTTTAGGTAGTATGGTGGGCATTTGGAAAAACTTTTGGTGGTCAATTATGTAGTTCATAAATTGGGGGAATATGTGCTGGCTTTGTAATCCTATAATTTTTGGTGCGTATGTGAGGCGGGTGGCCCTGTTAATAAGAACTATTGTGAAGACCACTGAGCCCAGTTTCTCTAATAAAATAATTTTTTGACCACCGAACCAGTTGTTACGCTCATAAAATTGTTGGAGTTAGTGATCAGATTTTGGCCTATGTTTTTAATTAAAAGTTTGATGAACAGTGGCCTAGCGTGCAGATGAAAGGTTAAGGGTAATAGTGAAAGGTTATGTAAGCCAGTTGTTAGGTTTCCTACTTATCAGCCAGAATCAGTAATCAAATTTATGACAAACTCTGGCTTACGGTCTAGGATGAAGGTCTGAGGTTATGGGGTAAAGGGTCAACAGTTGAGGCTAAAGGTAAAAGGTTAGGGGTGCTGAAACCTTACTACTATTGAGCAAGAAAACCGGCCAATACTTTACTATTTTGGTCCCCTTGTCGGTATTGATTGGCCTTACCACGACAACACATACCCTGCTACAGCTGCAGTGTATGCTTCCTGTATTACCTGAGACGCTGACTCAGCCGTCTTGGCCCCACTAAGGGATGGCGACCTTAATTGTGTGGCCCAGTGGGGGAGTTCTGGGGGGAAAAGGTCTGTCCAAGACCTTCTGCCAAAAATTGTAGAGTGAGAATAAATGATTCGCGATATTGTCACAACTGTTAAAGTTGTAGCCTAGCTGGAAAGAATTATTAATCGGCCAATTGTTTTGAAGTATATAACGGGAGAGGACATTTACAACAGCGGCAACTATCAAGCAGGTTGTTGGCAACATATTGATATTATTGTTCACAACGGAAACGCCTCCATTTTCTGGTCACGGACGATGGATAGGTCAGTATTTACAAGGATTATATCTGGTAAGTCATTCAAGACGCTACTCTGAGCATGCCAAAGACGGTTTGGTTGGTAGGGGACCAGAACAAATAGCTGGCGGTTGACCAGTTTGTGCTTGAGGATTGATGCACCTAAAGTACACAAGAAAAGAACAACGAGATAGTAAATATCTGCATTTCACTGGCGCCTGGGCAAGCACAGAATCTTCTATGCCATGCTAACACGTTTAAGCGTTTCAGATGTTGTTCGCGTGCTACAAACTCCATCTTTAAAAAGTCGGCGCTGCACAAACTTTCCGGTGTAGAGGCTTTTGTAGAAAGGAACACCCGCCCGCAGGGACATTGCTCCATCTGCTATTTATACCATTACCAAGAAGAAAAGTGGGCAGCCAAAGAAGTACATGTATCTCCATTTCAGTGGCGTGACACGGGCGACCAGCAATAAGCCCCGCAAGAGCATGCAGCCTACATGCCCAAGCCGGAATACTGGAGTGAGACCAAGGATGTTCCAGATTTTACCGCACCAAGAGCAGATGATTTACTTGCTGTGCATAAAACCTGAAACCTTACATTTTATCGGCGCTGGCGGGTTAGGAAAAAATAGCTCTTTGCAAGTAGAACCCATTTGTCTTTACACCGACCCACCGGCTTGGCAAGGAATGTAGCAAGAAAGGAGTCGGAGCGAAGATATAGCACAGTTTCTTCAGCTGTAGTGGCCAAAAGACTAGACGCCAGAGCGAAATGCTCCAAAAGATCTTTCCCTCGGGTGATCATATCGGAAAAGGTTTTCACACCGCCCCAACTCATCCCGAAGACTTTTCTCGATTATTTGGAGCTCAGAGGCTGATAAGACACCTGCTGCGGGGACTAGGGCCGCAACCCATTGTAGGTGAAAGTCCTCATGTGTGACTCCAATAACACCCCCAAAACTATGAAGAGGTGACAATAGACTACAGGGTTATGGACGAGCTTCTGAAAGACTTTAAGTAGAGCATGCGGCTCCACTCTGACAAATTTCCGTGTCAGCTTATGCACAAAGCCTTGATCATCTCTTACGACTGGAGTCGCTTATCGGAGCAGCGGACCCTGAACTATCTCATTATGGCTTTGCAGACAGCAATGACAGAACAAATCCAAAAGCTCTTCTTTGCAAACGGCGTAAAACAGTTTGCAGAACGTCAAGGTCCCCTGCTATATCAGTCTAAAGATTACAGAAGGCTAAACTGCATGGCAACAATCTCAGGCACCCTGAACTAAGAGAAGCTTGTCTGGAATGATATAAAAGATATGTTATCCTGCAGGCCAAGCCATTCAAACCGAGGACTTGAGCCTAGGATACCCAATGACGGTGCAGAGCACTCAAGGAAGCATGGTGGAGAAATCCACAAAGGTCTGGATTGTGGATGACTATATGCAGTTGAGAAATCTCGACTACCTTGTTGTATCCGTCATTGAGTACATAGATCTACTGGCAAGAGTAGCGCCATCGCTGGCCGAAGGAAACGAGGCTCCACGTATTGCTAATTGAGCGGGGAGTTCGAATAGCTATCCAAAAGAGGTTTGCTGCTTAAATGCGCAAGGACTAGGCCAATAATCTCTGCTATAACCTGAAAGTAGATAACATTCTCAAGCTGAAAAAGAAATAGGAAACCCATTGCGCCGCGTGCAACATTCAGATATTCTGTGCATACGCTCTGAAAGACACTCGGCAGGTTAGCGTTGACAGGATTGACAACAGTCAGATCCATGCAAAAGCCATGAGTGCAACTGAAACAGAATAGCTGCTGCTGTTCTAGGTCCCGTTGCTGTAGTAGGCCTATCTAGAAGAGGGTCTCTGGGTGAAGCTTTGTGTCTGGAGGCACTGCGAACATGCTACTCAAGCACGCATCCAAGTCTGGGGCCGTCTGACAAATAATACAGAAACTGGCTCTCCGGGATTTACAACTGCCCGCTCTAACCTGTGAATGTCCAGGGACCACACGGGATCAGTGCACGATGCTGTCCATCATCCAGGTCGTTTGATTAATATAGACGCTTCCTTGGTGATCTTGGCAGCGTTTGATATTTTTTTTTATTGCGCTAATTCAGCGTAATTAGCCTTTTGCGGCTATATTATGCTGCAGACATTTTACTTTTTATCGCGCTTAGCTTTCACACAAGAACTCTCGCTTCAACTCGATGGCGTATACCAGTTTGAAAGAGGACGCTGAGCAGGCGTAAGACAGGTACTCACATAATAAGTGAGTGCACTCCAGTGCTTTGGCTCTTTGTGGATAGCCATTGTTCTCCTTTTCGAGGAGTGTTGTTACACGATTTAATGGCATCATGCTGCTCGCCGCACACAGAAGAACAAAGGCGAACGACCCCGATATAGGGTCGCTCCATGCTTTCAGCATACGGTCAGCAGTGTGCTTTAGCTCACGAGCAGCACTTGACAAGCCGTACATATATACCCACAATCCAACTGACGCAAAAAGACAACCAAAGATTAAGCGTGGCGGCTAGTCCAGCTTGGCTTACATAGCGGCTTTATCTGGCGAGCTTGTAGGTGACACGGCTGTAAACAGCCATACCACGGACCTCAACAACCATCTGGAGGTTTTGTGTAGTCTTGACTGGTACGTAAAAGGATCTCCTTGGATATCTGGGCGTAAACTTCGGATTGCTTACACAGTGGTACCAACAACTTGTTAAGCTGTCATTGCATTTGTGGTTCTGATTGCTACTATTGCAAATTAAATGGGTTTAGTCTTTTTTTAATCCGATGCGCTGGCCCGTTGTTCCGATTGTGTAGACGCCGGTTTAGGCTATAGGCTTTGGGATATTTTATTGATCAAGTGCTGGTGTAGCATTGTCCTTTGCTAACACTACAGCTGCAATGGGAATAAAAGACCCAATAACGGCGTTTCTAAGCCAGTTGGTACTTGTGCTCGTACCTGTGTCATCTTTCTGATAGTCGGAACGACGGTCATCACCTTTTTCCTCAAAAAAACCTCTGTGATAGTTGTTCTAATGGTGCTTCTGTGTGCCGTTTCATCCTGCATTTGTGTATTAGCATTGCGTAGCTTTTGTTTTTGGACTGCCGCGCCCTTTGGCCCAGCTAAGACCATTTTTGGGCTCTTTAATGAGTCTCGTCATTGTAACCCTCTTTATCTCAGCAGCATCCGCTTGCACACGCACTCATACAAATGTCGCCCTGAGCGTTGGAACGTCAGTGCCCTCGGCAGTTTGGCATGTCGCATTATTTGCATCCCTGTTTTTCAGACCAGTTATTGTTTCGTGGACAATGATGTAAAATTGGCAATGTTTGTACGTGGTTAGCACCGCAATAACGGGTGTTAAGTGCATGCCATAGCGATGATAAAGCTTGCATCAGGCTGCGTTTTAACGCGTGTACAGCAAAGGGATATTCGATGGGATCGTTTATGTATGGATTGAGTCGTTTTCTTTAGGGATGGGCAGCACCTGCAAAGCGGTCTGTGTATACAGGTGCTGTGCGCTTCTTCCCGGCATTTCGTCATCGCGGCTCCAAGCCTGGCCTAGTATCGGCCGTAGATCTTTTCAATTTCCTCGCAGTCCATTTCTTCCATCTGAGATATGGTGACCTGCTACCCTAAGTATGGTTTAGCCCTACTGCCAGCCACTATTTCAACTAGGCGTACTCACCTATGAACTCACGCAATTGCGCTTGCTTCTTCTGCCGCTCTTCGCAGTTGTGCTCCTACTGCTGCTCATGCGCGCCATTTACCGCCGTCCTCTAATACTGTCGCGACTTGCTTCCCCGCCCGTACTTATGCTAATTATGTATAATTTGTCTTAGCCCATTGCCGTTTTCATCTTTATAGTGATATACCTGACTCGGTGTATGTGCCTAATATACTCACACGAACAACGGACCGCGATGCGCCCCACCCCCACCCTCCAAAAAAGAATAAAATGATAAGCAGGAAAGTGTTTAGCGCTTCCCGCAATATGTTTTGTGCTCGTGCAGTCGTCGCTCCGACAGCAGTGAATTGATTACTAGTAATGAACTTAAACAAGCATATAGCTTAGCTGATTTGTGTTCAGCAGTAGCTTAGCGTGCATAGATTGGAGAGCAGCTGTTTGATATCTGGCTGGTAAGTTTTTAGAACGAAATCGTTTTCTTCAGACATTTTGCAAGCTCTGCTATTTTTGGAATAGAAAAGGTCTGATCTCTGAAGTTGTACAAAACCGCATTGTAGTTTTGAGTGAGCAACCAAATGCTGTGTTCTACGTGACGGTCAGAGTTAGCAAGATATACAATAATATTGCTTCTTTTATCATGGCTTCCATAGCTCTACAGTCGTCGTCAATGAAATAAAGGGTCGGTTTACCCGCAAAGTACTCGTAGATTAACTCTAGCCAGTCGTGAAGCGTTTCGTCGATGTGTACCTCGGGGTCTGTCCAGATTAAGTTTCGCGTTTTATTCGGACTGAGTCACTATGTCGTATTCCAGTGTGATGATACCATGTTATAGCTGGCGTTCGGGTCTCTCGTTGCTTTACTTATGCGGGAGTATTCGTTAAAGGTCAGCTCATATTCCAGCCTGTCGCCCAGGTCTGACGGGTAGTATGGAACGTGTGACTCAAAGAGTTCGAAGTCCAAAGACTCATATATTCTGTTTCCTTAGGCGTCTGCGACGGCCTTGTCTTCTGCTACGTCGTCATTGCTGTTCTCGGTGCCCACTCCAAGCGCCAGCATGTTCTGCGCGGCAGACTCGTGTGTACTCTGGTGGGCCAACCTCCGACGCTTTTTGGTGTTCTTCTGGAGGTCGCTATATCGTATCTGTAGACATTAGAGTTGTCGATGAACAACACCTTGTTGCCGGAGATCTTGATCATCGTCTTCTTCATTATCTCGCAGCTCAAGTCTTTGACAACCGTCCGGTTGGCATATGTTAATTTTGGTATAATCGTGAAGGCCAGACGGGCGCTCCCGTGGACGATCGCACATTTTTTGAACAGTTTGAGAAAACGTACCAGTAGCTGCTGGTTTGGGCCTGAATTATTAGTCATGATGATCGACTGGTGGATGCTTTTCGTCCCTAGGGGTGTCTGTAGGCGGCGGGAGGGATTAATATTATGCCCATATTGTGTGGATATCGTCCTAGCAGCGTAGCCTAGTGGAATTGAATGCTGGGAGTCATCTCTTCATTACAGACAAGAAACGCAGAAGGAAGACAATATGCAGAAGAAATTGATCTCGGAAAGGCCGGGGGCTACATTGATAATCTGGATAATGTTTCAGAAGACGATGCAACGCCTTTGATTAACCAAGCTACCGACTAAACGAATACACAACTGACGCCACTCCCAACTTGGTTCGGCTGCGCGAAACTTCCAGACAACGTCAAAAAAGATGATGTGGCAGATGCCGACACGACCATGTAGTTTGTTGCGCGGTACGACAACACAATGACACAAAGTTGACTTAACATTTGCAAACGCATAGATCGGTGCGTTCTGGATCAAATGGTCAGAGGAAAGGTATTCTCTGATGCAAGAAAAAGAAAGAAAAAAAAAAGAAAAATGTTTGGAAAGAGTTTCTAGCGCCAAAACAATTAAATGGCACTACGGTGCCGATGTTGATCGTGCCTTGGGTATGATTGCTGCTGACTGCAAAATCCTCACCCCAAAGGCAGTCATTGCTGCTTACAAAGCCATTGCAGAGATTCCGACCTATCCATAGATGGAGGCCATTGGTCTGCAAGACTTCACAAAGGTCGCTGAGGAGACCATGACGAGGTTGTAAAGACGGTTAGGTGTGTCGAAACTACCTTTACTGGAGAGGAGATAGGCAATCCACAAGAGTTGACTTTGGGTGATATACAAGAGTTGAACAAAGCAATACAGACCCAGTGTGACGATCTGGTAAACAGCCTAGCGAAGCTCACTGAGTACGAAAAAGATATTCCCTTAGTACGGCAAAGTACAGAGAGGGAAGAAGACAACAAGACTCAAGCACAATATGAAGCTAGCCAAAATTATCGACGAATGCTCTACAAGCCGGGATTTCGTCAGTTTCTAAAGTTAGAATTTTGCGTTTATGGATCAGTGTATCTGCGAGCGCCTCCGCACACTCTTCCGAGAAAAGTGCATCAACATTTCGAGCATCTTGATGGCGTTGCATCTGATTCTCAGCACTTTTGTGTTGGCTATTTATGGTGGCAGTAGCTGCGACACACAAACACCTCCGAATTCTGGCGGCACCTCCGAAGGCCCGACTGCCAACTGCCGCGCTAAGGAATGTATAAAAAAGCAACTAAAACCACTCGCCATTGCCACCGGAAAACTTTCGGAAAAACCCATCACGGCATTGACCAGTATTATCAGTGCCATCAGCCATTTGCTTCTAGACTTTCTCCGTAGGACAGACTGTTGGCTCGCGGAAAATCTATGGGTGTTTGTTTTAGCCGTCGGTGGGCTACTGCTGCTAGCGATGTCGAGATAAAATTAAGTCCTAACAGCTGCTTCTTCGTCGTGACAATAATCTCGCTGTTGTAGTTGTTGCATGCCACTGGGGGATAGGTACAACCCTATGCGAAACACGTAATCGACTTAGAAACGGGCGTAGCGGAGCATATACTCTGAGCGGCCGATGCTGCTTGGAAGGTATTCTAAGTCGGCCAGAAATTGCTTCTATGCCGGTTCCAATAATGGACGTCTGAGTCTACGCTGTGCGCTTAGGATAACACACAAATGCGTTCGGATTCTGTTGTTAATCTGCACAACCCATGCATAGTAAAACCGGGCGTCTTGTCAAGGATAAAGGTAGACCAGCCGGATTCGTCACTGGGCAAGTCATTTGCTTAATTTCGTAAACCGATAATTTTCTACTGTATTCTACTATACCTACTGCATAATGATAATGACATTGGTTGGCATTTAACAAAACAGCAGGTGTAGGGTCTGTAAAACCTCATGTACCGGTTTATATTCTCAGCATGAGAGTCGTCGAAGTAACATTCGTTGAGAGCCACATTCTTGCTATTTGTCTTCGTCCGATATGATGATGGAGAAGTCCTAAACTTGGCACAGATTTACTCGTAGATCGGACGGTTGTGTTGTTTGCTAAAAGCGTTCTAGGCCGTGGTTTTTGAAAGCGGACACTTCAGGTCTGCAAGGATTCTCATTATTTGGTGTTAAAGACTGAAGACAACAAAAAGCAAATGCTTGTACTTCCGTTCTCTTCAATTATACAAATATAGGTACCTTCCATGGGAATCAACATTTGTACGGTATAATACATAACTAAAAATATAAAGTGCTTTTACACAAAGATCAAGGCAAGGTAAGCGATATACGTGAAGATACTTTTACGTTGAACGGCATTGATGAAACACATTTATTATTCAGGTTTTACAAACATTAATGTATCATTTGGTTCCCAGCGCGCATGTAATCATCCAGTTGGATTTCAGTACACAGTAACAGCAATCTTTGATTGTTATGAAGCATCACGAATTATATACATGCATTGAGACAGTCCACTGAATTTCAAACTTTTTAGTAAAGATATTAGCTATAGCAAGATAATCTATGAAAGTCTTTTGGTTGACTGTGCAAATGTCCTGAGAGATGATTTACCACTTGTTTTCGGAAAGAAATCTAGAAAAGATACATGATTTTTTATGGGACTGCTAACTTCTTTGTAACTTCTTCTCGCACATGTAAGTGAGAGGGATCTTTTCATTTCTGTAAAAATTGTGCAATCAGAGGTGTTGGTCCCAGGCGCAGATGCTGAAAAGAAAGCTGTAATATCAGCTAAGCATAAATCGAGTTACGAGTAAGAGGTCGGTTTAAGTCTAGATCTACAAAAGACCTAAAATGAAAAATGGTAGCTATAAATCCTGATTTCCTTTCGTGCTAAACATTTACTCCATATTATAATACCATGTTTATGCGTTAATAGCACCGTACTTCTTTTGGTATCTTGTATATACTGTTCTAAGGACCTTGCTGTCGAAAATTAGAATTTTGCTTATTTTACTTTAATAGCCACTAAATTCCATTTCATAAAGTAAAGAAATTATTTTTGCCAATATCATCTGGAGTGCTACATAATTATATGGATTTCGTTGTTCTGGGCGCGGATGCATCTCTTGAAAAAAACAAAACAAGGTATCTTGCATGGGAACTAGCTCTTGTGCGGTAAAATGCACACCTGAAGATGTTAAATTATTAAAAGTAAAGACCAGGAGAAGCTAAGCGATATACATAAAGATATATTTACGTCTACGGACATGAAGAAGCCTCAATATGTATTACTCGGGTGTTTACAAATACAAAATCTATAAGTTGGTTCCCAGCACGGATGTAAGAATTCGATCGGCAAATCATAACACAGTAGCAGCAAACTTTGATTTATATGAAGCAGCATGAAACGAAATAGCATCATGGTATTCTTCCACTAAGACTGCCCACTGAATTTCAAATATCTTAGTAAAGATATTAATTATGGGAAGAAAATATATTAACGTCTTTTGGTTCCAGTTCAGGGTGTTATAACCGATGATGTAAGTGCGTGCATTTCACATGTTATCTGCATCAAATTTAGAAAACAGACGTGAATTTGTATGGGACTATTAAGTTCTTTCTACTTTGTCATTTGTTCTGATACGTGTATGTGAGACGGACCTAATATTTTGTAAATCTTCTGTAATCAAAAGTGCTGACTCCAGGCGCAGATGCTATGAAGAAAACTGCACAATCAAATAGGCTTACGTCGATTTTTACATGGAGTTATCAGTAGAACGTCTGTTTTTGTCGATATGCATCGAAGATTCGAAAAGACAAATAGTAGCCACTAATTTCACCCTTGTTTTGTGGAAACAAATTTACTCTATAAGATGGGGTAAATCACGTGATGATTTGATTACTAGCGCGGATGTATTTAAAAGAGAGAGAGAGAGAGAGAGAGAGAGAGATGTTTGGTATTTTGAACTGATTATTGAGAAAAGAGAGTGATATAGGGAAAGAGAGGTATGACGCAGATGTTATGACTTTCATGGTCACTGTTGATATAATATGTGATCTGCACCCGTGTGTTGTTTGAAAATAAAGTCGATTCCACTTAGTAGTTATATTATAATCTCATGACTATGCTTTGGTAATAGTATTTTCCTGTGTTGGTATACTTGCATATACTGTTATAAGGACGTTTTTGTCTAAAAGAAAGAATTTGCTTAGTTTACTTAACTTACCCCTGAATTCCAAATCATAAACTAAAGAAACTCCCTTTGGCAATAACATCTGGAGTGATTTGAAGTTATACGAGTTTCGTGAATCTAATCGCTGATGCTTCTCTTTAATCATACAACATTCAGTGGATTGTTATGCTCCATGTTCGTATCTAGTAAATGTTCTTTTCTATGCTGACGAATCTTCATTGGACGGTATTATTACTGTGTGAATTAGCTTTGAGGATTTATTTCCACAGTGTATAGACGATAAAAAAGACAAACATTGGCAGAATTGGATTGTCCACTCAAGTAACATATTTATAAATAAGCACTTATTTGTAATGTTTGTAACAAAACATTCAAGTATGTTAAAACACTCCAGAACCATAAGAAAATCCATTCACTGGAGGAACTGCAGGAGCAAAACGTGTACTTAAAAGATTTACACACAGAATAGCCTGGAAGAAAGCATTAACTGGTATAAAGAAAGTTTTCTGTCGCAATGAATGTGGTAAGTTCTTTTGTAGAAAGAGAGAGATCTTGAAGAGCACTCACGTATTTATATTCAGGAACGGAGTATAGAAAAACTACAAAGACTCATATCCTGGCTGTACATATTCTTGCGAGACTGCTAATGGATTGATATCTCATGCAGATGAATATTTAAGTCACGTTAAGCCTTTCCAGTGATAGCTTTTAGTTATCCTAAATCTTTGGCCTATGCTGCTTACACTTAGTTATTGTTATGGATTTTCCTCCACCTTTTAGATTTTACTTTTATTAGATCTATTCTTTTTCTTTTTTTATCTCTGTCGCATGTGTAGTGTTTTTTTTTTTTTTTTTTTTTTTTTTTTTGTCTTGCTTATGGCTTTTTTTGTGGTTTGCTTCTGTCTGTCAGTTACAATTGATTCCTGTGTACTGTTATCAGATGTGTTCCCCTGTATATGCTGTTAGTTTCTCGTAACTGATCTGTCTTGTGATATTTATGTTTCCAATGCATTAACACTAATTGTATATATGTGCATTCTGTAGTATTTGCATAGTCTGTCAAACTCCTTTGTCCTTGTATATTTAAAATGTGTGTTATTTGAAATTGTATCATAAATGTGTATTGGTAAGCCATCTCACATGTATAGTTTAACAATGCATGTGTGTGTTGGGGGGGGGGGGTATGTACTATTAGCATATAAATATAATTTTTGATGACTAGTTTTTAAAAAAAAAATGCACTTGTGTATGTCTGATTGTTTATGTTACTTGTTATATTATTTTTTATAGTGGGTATAATAGCTCCAGCGAGCTCATTTTTTTTATTATATAAATGCAATTCCGACTCGAAATAAACATTTTCTATGTCTATTTGACAAGAGTCTTGTATATTCAATCACGAGTTCTAAGGTTTTATTTATATTACAGGAAGAGACCCGACATATAGCATATTATTTAACAGCCCGTATTTTCTAGCCAGCGGAGGTTGCAAAAGTGATTGATTACTGTCCGTACCCCCCCCCCCTCAACAACAAAAAAAATATATTGCTTAAAATGAATAAACATTTGAGAAAATTGTCAGTATATCAGCCAAGATAAATTTCTATGTCTCTCTCTGTCTCTTTCTCTCTCTCTCTCTCTCCCTCTGGGTCCAGGGTTAGAGGGGAGAAAGGGAGGCACAATACCTGAAATTGTCCGTGAATTGCTGGGAGGTAGGGGAGGCAGGAGATGAATGGATAAACCTCCAGCCTGAACTTACCTTGAATTCATATGTTGCTGCAGTCGTTTGTCTTCAACAATTCTGCATACAGGTCTCTCTCTCTCTGTCTCTGTCTGTCTGTCTCTCTCTCTCTCCATAGTGTGACTAAAACCTATAGTTCATAATTTTATTAACTCAGAAAATCATGCTTGTGAAGACAACCACGTTTAATCAAGACATGGTTATGAAGAGAACCATGTTTTACGACGATAATTTGATCACACACGCACTTTTTGTAATCAACAGCCTGGATATGAAACTTCCTCATCCAATATACACTATTGTTTATATAGTTGTTTGCAGAACAAGATGCATGTATTGTGAAAAAATGAGTACTGATTTACATATCTTCAACAGTCTTGATCACTGTTTTACATGGAGATTGGCAATGCAGTCTTTCCCCAGTGACGTCACACGGACTCGAGTCATGAAACTGGCGAAGTTGTACATGGTCTAGGGGGAATATTCATGACATGTGCATTTAAACTAAATATCTCGTTTATCACATCGGTACGACATTTTCAGATATTACATAAATCATCATACTGAATAATTTAGAGGTGTTTGATATGAGGACCTCGGGCCCACATTTAAAATAAATATACTGATCTATACTAATTGTAATAGCTAGATGGATATAATTTTGCACTTCTAATAGAAGGAGTATACTGCAAAAGATCATGTTTTCCTTGTTGGTGTTGCTCAGTCAACACCAATTATACTTACAGAATTATTTTGTACAGTTAAAATATGTGATACAATATTTCTGCCTCTGATCTTGTCTCTTTGGACCTGGAACGAAAATGCCCGCCTATCCATAGCCAGTGACCCTCCCAGAGTTCTACTGTTCTACATTTTTCACTCTACACTTCTCACATAACATCATTATCGAAGCCTTTTGAAATTTTCAAAAAGTAGCAAGGAACTGTATGTAATGTTATCTTGCTATGTGTAAGTTTATAGCTATGAGTTGAAAGTAAACACACGTATCAAAGGTAATTGTAATACTCAAATTATTTGACAGAAGTATATTCCTAAAATTCTGTCCTCATGTGAGTCTTCAAGTTGCAAAGCATTACATTCAACCAACAGTTGAAATGCAAACGTCCTTGTGCTAGGAACAATGCTATTGATATTGTTATAAAATGAAGGATTGTCAAAAAGAGACAGGTTTTAATAGCTTCTGAGGGGTTATAGCTGGCGTATAGTAGCTAATTCAGTTATAGAGGAAATAAACAAAACTTCTGCGGTATATATATATATATATATATATATATATATATATATATATATATATATATATATATATATATATATGTGTGTGTGTGTGTGTGTGTGTGTGTGTGTGTGTGTGTGTAATTGAAGATATGCAGATTTGTTTTTCTTTTCTCAGTCTTAGGCCATCGTGAAGGAGACAAATAATTCTGTAAAATCACGTGCCTCCGATTTCTGGATAACTGGATATTTATCTCTGCATCGGGGTGGGGTGATAAGGAACTATATGTAATGTTATCTTTGCTCGTTGAAAGTGTCTAGGCCGGGATTAAATGTAAACATACTGTCCAGGCTACTAGTACGGAACAAAGAATTTAATATAAATAGATGAATAGAATGCTTGTTTCGTCTAGAATCTTAGTGGATGACGTGTTTACCTGTGTGCAGTACTTTCACCCAAATGCGAAAATAAATAGACCCATATCTGCCGTTGCATAATTGATTCGTAGATTAGACCACGTACAAGAATCTCCAGCTCAAGATTCAAAAACACAAAATCAGATTTGAAACTTATTGGAAGTCAACCTACTTAAAATATAGGATGCTTGTAGCAGAATAAAAGTTAAGAAGATCATGAAAGTTCTATGAGTCTAACGTAATTCTAAATCCAAGTTACAGAATGTCAAAGTTTTTGCACTTTGATCTCTAGCTCAAATAGCTTCGGGAATACAGTGCCATTAGCTTAAAAAAAGAAAGTAGAAGGAGCAGTGCAGACCTTACTCTTCCGGTACAGTATGCAAAGGCAGATCCGAGTACGATGTCCAGACAAATGTGTACGGAAGATAGCCGTATTTAATGGGAATGTTTTTCAATAAATGCACTTTATCTGGAGGTGGGGAGGGGCAATTAAAACTGCTCTAAATCGGAGAAACACACTGTTATCCATCAGGCTAAACAAAAAATATCCATGTACTGTATAAAACTTAAAATTAATTATGTTGCATGTGAATCCCAATTTATTTTCTTAAAAGGCTCTGCAGAAGTAAAGTCACAAATATGTAGGCTCTTGCATTTTTTAAAATCAAATTATGCAAAATATTATGTCACATAAAATTGTAATATTTTTTCGAAGGGGAAATATGTTTTTAAAACAATCAAATGGAATATATATATATATATATATATATATATATATATATATATATATATATATATATATATATATATGGTTTTGCATATGATTTCTTGTTTAAATGAGTGTACACACATCGGAATTAAATCTGACCTTAATCTTTATTGTTCGCCAATTGCTAGTGGTGCACGGATTCTAATGCATGAATTAAACGGAGCAGCTTTTCATTTTCTTCTTGTTTCGGGGTTTTGTGTATTTTATACAATTTTTAAGAGAAAATGGATACCTCTTACCTTGGTGCAATTAGTATAATTCAGGTGTAACGTGATACATATCCAAACTGTTTATCTTTATGTTTGCGGTGTAAACACTCTCCCAGGCAGTTATGATACACGTGTTTGTTAAAATAAAAGCTTTACAAGTGAGCAAGGACAATATCCCCGCTTTTAGCAGAAGATCGGGGAGAATAATACTTCAAAGCAATTATTGAATTGAAGCACTTATTGTATTTAATTATACTGCTTCGACGGACAATTGAATGCTGCTAATGTTTCGCTACACCGACTGGAAAAAAGAGTTATAAATCTGAGGAACGTTTTTCAATATACCACGTTTATATGTGTATCACAGACATTCACTGCCTGTTGGAGTGTCCACAACGAAATGAATATACACAGTATGCATATTTATTATGTTAGACTTGTAGAAGACAAACATATCTAAGTAACGTAATTCTAAATCCAAGTTACAGAATGTCAAAGTTTTTGCACTTTGAGCTCGAGCTCAAATAGTTTCGGGAATACAGTGCCATTAGCTTTAAACAAAAGGAAGTAGAAGGAGCAGTGCAGACCTTAATCTTCCGGTACAGTATGCAAAGGCAGATCCGAGTCCAGACAAATGTGTACGGAAGATAGCCGTACTTTCTCTGGAGGTGGAGAGGGTCAATTAAAACTGCTCTAAATCGGAGAAACACACTGTTGTCCATGAAGCTAAACAAAAAATATCCATGCACTGTATAAAAATTAAATTAATTATGTTGCATGTGAATCCCAATTTCTTTTCTTAAAAGGTTCTGCAGAGGTAAAGTCACAAATATGTAGGCTCTTGCATCTTATAAAATCAAATTGTTAAAAATATTATGTCACATAAAATTGTAATTTGTTTTCGAAGGGGAAATATGTATATATATATATATATATATATATATATATATATATATATATATATATATATATATATATATATATATATGATTTCTTGTTTAAATGAGTGTACACACATCGGAATTAAAACTGACCTTAACCTTTCTTGTTCGCCAATTGATAGGGGTGCACGGATTCTAATGCATGAATTAAACGGAGACGCTTTTCATTTTTTTCTTGTTTCGGGGTTTTGTGTATTTTATACAATTTTTAAGAGAAAATGGATACCTCTTACCTTGGTGCAATTATTATAATTCAGGTGTAACGTGATACATATCCAAACTGTTTATCTTTATGTTTGCGGTGTAAACACTCTCCCAGGCAGTTATAATACACGTGCTTGTTAAAAAAAAAAACGTTTTACGAGTGAACAAGGACAATATCCGCTTTTAGCAGAAGTGCGGGAAGAATAATACTTCAAAGCAATTATTGAATCGAAGCACTTATTATATTTAATTATACTGATTCGACGGACAATTGAATGCTGCCAATTGTTCACAACACCGACTGGAAAAAAGAGTTATAAATCTGAGGAACGTTTTTCAATATACCACATTTATATGTGCATCACCGATATTCACTGTCTGGTGGAGTGTCCACAACGAAATAAATATACACAGTATGCATATTTATTATGTTAGACTTGTAGAACACAAACATATCTAAGTAACAAGGTAAGATTTACTTACTTCAATTTTCCTAAGAAACACAAATATTTGACGCCTGAAGAATATACTAAGAGAAAGTCACTGACCGTGGATGGGTTGGCTCTACTTTATGCACGTGCTAATCTGGGGATTGAACTCCGGACAGCAGATGTGCAAAGCTAACGCCGAAACCACTGTACTAATTACGTACTTACATACAAAAATAACCAACGAAACTGAGAATTGTATTCGTTGGTCTTGTCATCATTCTTTCTTGGGAAAAGCATTTTGTGTTGTATAATACAAATGAATTATGTTAACTGAATGACTTAAACAAGGAAAAGGCTACGTTTTGCAATACATCTATATGATTCTCTTCTGGATCCGTTGTTTTGCATTGATTTAATACCAAAATCAGCTTATTTTCATTTGTGAGTTCTGTCACTTTTGCAGTTAACAGCTTTTTATTATACATTAGGGATGAACTTCAAAAGGAGAAAGAAACTTTAGTGGTAAAAACAAATCCCTTTGAATATGATTAGAAAATGAGAGGAACACATTGTATGTGTTTGGACTCTCAGTCCCCGGTGCATAGTTTTCTGCTTTGCTCAATGTATTTTACATACATACATACATACATACATACATACATACATACATACATACATACATACATACATACATACATACATATCCCAAAACTTTTAGGACATGATTCCTTCATTCCATTTCATACTTTTTTATATATTAACTTATGAAATAACATTTTTATGAAATGATACATATCATAATGTCAATATAGATACACGTGCTACGTTGGAAGCATATAATTGCATTTTAATTCCCCTCTCCTCACACACACATTTTAAAAGTCGTATTAAACTCTTTCATACATTTCAAATGAATCAAGAAGAAATGTAAGATCCTCATTAACCTTGGCACAAACTTTGCACCCATCCATCCATACGTCCCTATCTACATACATACGTACTTGCATACACGCAGACGGACAGACATAAATACAGACAGGCACCGATTATACTGTTTTGCTTTTTGGATGTGGATTTGTCTAGCTTTCTAACATTCTTTTTGCGTGGAGGAGGATTAAATGGGATCAAATATTTAACAGTTTTTGACCCATTTTAATGTGTCGCATGTGCATTAAATCCATAATTTCCATTCCAGTGGAAAATTTTAACACGAAAAATCAATGGATGCTACAGTATTACACAAAAGCATAAATAAATTGAATTGTATATGTGTCTCTTCACAAATGTAAATGAATGATTAACCGTCTGCAATATGAACCGTATGTGGTCGGTGTGCAATATTCATGCCTGGTAAATTGAGTTCGCGAGGCCCGTCCTCATTTTGTTTTATGAAAGAACATCTTATCTGCGTTTTCTGACAGAAAGAAGTAGAACATAACTTTTTGAAATGTTTTTCTTGCAAATTGAGCAGCAAAGAATAGAGTAAAATGTGTGAATCTGTGGAGCAAAAATATCTTTATCTATGTGCATCGAAGAGAAATAGTAATCACTAATTTCACTCTTATTTTGGGGAAACAAATTGAGTTTTCGGGGGGGGGGGTTGGGGGGTTGGAGAATGTACTTTTAGCATATACATATAATTTTTGATGACTAATTTTAAACAATAATAAAAAAATAATATGCACGTATGTATGTCGGATTGTTTAAGTTACTTGTTCTATTATTGTTTATAATGGGTACAATAGCTCCAGCGAACTAATGTTTTTTTTTAAATTTTATAAATGCAATTACGACCCGAAATAAACATTTTATATGTCTATTTCACAAGAGTCTTGTATACTCTATCATGTGGTCTAAGGTATTATTTATATTACACGAGGAGACCTGACATAGAGCGTATTACTTAACGGCTCCAATTATAGCCAAGCAATTAACAGCGGAAGATGGAAAATTGACTGATTACTATCCGTAAAAAAGGGAATCCATAGCTAAAATGAATACAAATGTGGGGAAATTTCCAGGATATCAGCCAACATAAATTTCTGTACCTCTCTCGCTCTCTCTCTCGGTCCAGGGTCGGGGCGGAGAAAGGGAGGCACACTATCTGAAATTGTCCGTGAATTGCTGGGTGGTGGGGGGAGGGGATTGAGTGGATAGACCACCAGCCTGAACCTGCTTTGAATTCACGTGTTGCTGTATTCGTTTGTCTTAAACAATTCTGCGTACAGGTCTCCAACAAGTCTGCATACATGTCGCTCTCTCTCTCTCTCTCTCTCTCTCTCTCTCTCTCTCTCTCTCTCTCTCTCTCTCTCTCTCTCTCTCTCTCCATAGTGTGACTAAAACCTATGATTTATAATTGTATTAATTCTGACAATGATGCTTGTGAAGAGAACCATGTTTTATCAAGACATGCTTATGAAGGGAACCATGTTTATAAGTGAATTTGATCACACACAAATGTTTTTAAAAACAGTCTTAATATGAAACTTCCTCATGTAATATACACTATTAGTTATATACTTGTTTTGGTGGTGGGGGTGTGTGCATTTATTGTGAAAATATGAATACGGATTTACATATCTTCAACAGTCGTGAACACTGTCTTACATGGGAATTGGTAATGCAGTGTTGCCCCAGTGCCGTGACATGGACTGGAGTCATGGAAACTGGCGAAATTGTACATGGTCTAGGGGGAATATTCGTGACATGTACATTTAAACTAAATATATCGATAACCGATGATCGCATCGGTACGACATTTTCAGATATTACATAAATCATCATACTGAGCAATTTAGAGGTATTTTATATAGGGACTCTGGCCCAGCTTTAAAATAAACATAGTGATCTATACTAATTGTAATAGTTAGGTGGATATAATTTTGCACTTCTAATAGAAGGAGTATACTGCGAGACACCATGTCTTCCTTGTTGGTGTTGCTCGGTCAACACCAATTATACTTACAGAATTCTTGTGTACAGTTAAAATATGTGATACAATAGTACTGCCTCTGATCTTTTCTCAATTTTGGGTAAGTGTTAAGGCCGCAAAAGAATTATGCGAGTCACCTGTCTCAGACTTTTGGATTATTAGGAATGATTTCTTTTAATCAAGGGATCGCTGAGTAGGTTTGCAACTATATTTAACCTCTGGTTTTCCAAGTTCGATTCCCTGGGTCTGGAACGTAAATTAATAAGTGTCCGCCCATCCATAGTCTGTGACCCGAATAGAGACCGACTATTCTACATTTCTCACTCTACACATCTCACATAATATCATTATCGAAGCCTTTGAAATTTTCAAAAAGTAACAAGGAGCTGTATGTGATGTTATCTTGCTATGTGTAAGTTTATAGCTATGAGTTTAAAGTAAACATACGTATCAAATGTAATTGTTATACTCAAATTATTTGATAGAAGTATCTTCCATAAATTCTGTCCTCGGGTGAATCTTCAAGTTGCAAAGCATTACATTGAACTAACATTTGAAATACAAACGTCCTTGCGCTAGGAACAATGCTATTGACATTGTTATAAATTAAAGGATTGTCAAAAAGAGACAGATTCTAAGAGGTTCTGCGGGGTCATACCCTTGCGTATAGTAGTTAATTCACTTGTAAAGGAAATGTGTGTGAGTGTGTAATTGAAGATATGCAGATTTGTTTTTCTTTTCTCAGTCTTAGGCCATTGTGAAGGAGACGAATAATTCTGTAAAATCAAGTGCCTCCGATTTCTGGATAACTTGATATTTATCTCTGTATCGGGGTGGGGATGGGATAGGGGTGATAAGGAACTATGTGTGATGTTATCTTTGCTCTGTGAAAGTGTCTAGGCCGGGATTAAATGTAAACATACTGTCCCGGCTACTAGTACGGAACAAAGAATTTAATATAAATAGATGAATGGAATGTTTGTCTCGTCTAGAATTTTAGTGTTTACCTGTGTGCAATACTTTCACCCAAATGCGAAAATAAATAGACCCATATCTGCCGTTGCATAATTGATTCGTAGATTAGACCACGTACAAGAATCCCCAGCTCAAGATTCAAAAACACAAAATCAGATTTGAAACTTATTGGAAGTCAACCTACTTAAAATATAGCATGCTTGTAGCAGAATAAAAGTTAAGAAGATCATGAAAGTTCTATGAGTCTAACGTAATTCTAAATCCAAGTTACAGAATGTCAATGTTTTTGCACTTTGATCTCTAGCTCAAATAGCTTCGGGAATACAGTGCCATTAGCTTAAAAAAAAGTAGAAGGAGCAGTGCAGACCATACCCTTCCGGTACAGTATGCAAAGGCAGATCCGAGTACGATGTCCAGACAAATGTGTACGGAAGATAGCCGTATTTAACGGTCATGTTTTTCAATAAATGCACTTTTTCTGGAGGTGGAGAGGGGCAATTAAAACTGCTCTAAATCGAAAATAAATAGATCCATATCTGCCGTTGCATAATGGATTCGTAAATTAGACCACGTACCCTATAAACCTCTTGAGCAAGAGTCCCCAGCTCAAGATTCAAAAACATAAAATCAGATTTGAAACTTATTGGTAGTCCACCTACTTAAAATATAGCATGCTTGTAGCAGAATAAAAGTTAAGAAGATCCTGAAAGTTCTGAGTCTAACATAATTCTAAATCCAAGTTACAGAATGTCAAAGTTTTTGCACTTTGAGCTCGAGCTCAAATAGTTTCGGGAATACAGTGCCATTACCTTTAAAAAAATAAGTAGAAGGAGCAGCGCAGACCTTACTTTTCCGGTACAGTATGCAAGGGCAGATCCGAGTACGATGTCCAGACAAATGTGTACGGAAGATAGCCGTATTTAACGGGCATGTTTTTCAATAAATGCACTTTCTCTGGAGGTGGAGAGGGTCAATTAAAACTGCTCTAAATCGAAGAAACACACTGTTGTCCATGAGGCTAAACAAAAAATATATATGCACTGTATAAAAATTTAATAAATTATGTTGCATGTGAATCCCAATTTCTTTTTTTAAAAGGTTCTGCAGAGGTGAAGTCACAAATATGTAGGCTCTTGCATCTTTTAAAATCAAATTATGAAAAATAATATATCACATAAAATACATAAAATTGTATTTTTTTCGAAGGGGAAATATGTTTTGTTACAAAATCAAATGGAATATATATATATGGTTTTGCATATGATTTCTTGTTTAAATGAATGTACACACATCGGAAATTAAGCCTGACCTTAACCTTTCTTTTTCGCCAATTGATAGGGGTGCACGGATTCTAATGCATGAATTAAACAGAGGAGGTTTTCATTTTCTTCTCGTTTCGGGGTTTTGTGTATTTTATACAATTTTTAAGAGAAAATGGATACCTCTTACCTTGGTGCAATTATTATAATTCAGGTGTAACGTGATACATATCCAAACTGTTTATCTTTCTGTTTGCGGTGTAAACACTCTCCCAGGCAGTTTTAATACACGTGCTTGTTAAAAAAAAAGGTTTTACAAGTGAGCAAGGACAATATCCCCGCTTTTAGCAGAAGTGCGGGGAGAATAATACTTCAAAGCAATTATTGAATCGAAGCACTTATTATATTTAATTATACTGATTCGACGGACAATTGAATGCTGCCAATTGTTCACTACACCGACTGGAAAAGAGAGTTATAAATCTGATGAACGTTTTTCAATATACCACATTTATATGTGCATCACAGACATTCACTGTCTGGTGGAGTGTCCACAACGAAATAAATATACACAGTATACATATTTATTATGTTAGACTTGTAGAACACAAACGTATCTAAGTAACAAGGTAAGATTTACTTACTTCAATTTTCCTAAGAAACACAAATATTTGACGCCTGAAGAATATACTAAGAGAAAGTCACTAACCGTGGATGGCTTGGCTCGACCTTATGCACGTGCTAATCTGGGGATCGAACTCCGGACAGCAGATGTGCGAAGCTAACGCCGAAACCACTGTACTAATTACGTTCTTACATACAAATATAACCAACGAAACTGAGAATTGTATTCGTTGGTCTTGTCATCATTCTTTCTTGTGTTGTATAATACAAATGAATTCTAGAGGTATGAATGATGTTAAATGAATGACTTAAACAAGGAAAAGGCTAAGTTTTGCAATACATATATATGCTTCTCTTCTGGATCCTTTGTTTTGCATTGATTCGATAACAAAATCAGCTTAAAAGGCTCTGCAGAGGTAAAGTCACAAATATTAGGCTCTTACGTCTTGTAAATCAAATTATGAAAAATATTATGTCACATAAAATTGTAATTTTTTTTTCGATCGGGAAATATTTAAAAAATACAAAATAGAATATATTTATTCGGTTTTGCATATGATTTCTTGTTTAAATGAGTGTACAAATGTCGGAATTTAGCTTGACCTTAACCTTTCTTTTTCGCCAATTGCTAGGGGTGCAAGGATTCTAATGCATGAATTAAACGGAGCAGCTTTTCATTTTCTTCTTGTTTCGGGGTTTTGTGTATTTTAGACAATTTTTAGGAGAAAACGGGTACCTCTTACCTTGAAGCAATTAATATAATTCAGGTGCAACGTGATACATATTCAAACTGTTTATCTTTCTGTTTGCGGTGTAAACACTCTCCCAGGCAGTTATAATACACGTGCTTGTTAAAAAAAAAAAAAGTTGTGAAAGTGAGCAAGGACAATATCCCCGCTTTTAGCAGAAGTGCGGGATAATAATACTTCAAAGCAAGTATTGAACCGAACCACTTATTTTATTTAATTTTACTGCTTCGACTGACAATTGAATGCTGCCAATGCTTCACTACACAGACTGGGAAAAAGAGTTATAAGTCTGCCGACCGTTTATTCAATATACCACATTTATATGTGTATCACAAAAATAACATTCACTGCCTGGTTTAGTGTCCACAAATGAAATAAATATACACAGTATGCATATTTATTTTGTTAGACTTGTAGAACACAAACATATCTAAGTAACAAGGTAAGATTTACTTACTTCAATTTTCCTAAGAAACACAAATATTCGACGCCTGAAGAATATACTAAGAGAAAGTCACTGACCGTGGATGGGTTGGCTCTACTTTATGCACGTGCTAATCCGGGGATTGAACTCCGGACAGCAGATGTGCAACGCTAGCGCCAAAACCACTGTGAAAATCCAGGACTCACATACAAAAATAACCAACGAAACTGAGAATTGTATTCGCTGCTCTATTCATCATTCTTTATTGGGAATAGCTTTTTGTGTTGTATAATACAAATGAACTCTAGGGGTATGAATGATGTTGACTGAATGATTTATACAAGGAAAATGCTATCTTTTGCAATACATCTATATGCTTCTCTTCTGGGTCTGTTGTTTTGCATTGATTAAATACCGAGATCAGCCTATTGTCATTTGTGAGTTCTGCCACTCTTGCAGTTACCAGATTTTTGTTAAACATTAGGGATGGTCTCCAAAGGAGAAAAAACTTCAGTGGTAAAAACAAATCCCCTTGAAAATAATTAGAAAATGAGAGGAACACATTGTGTATTTTCGGACTCTCATTCGTCACCGTTGCATAGTTGTATTTTACATACGTACATACATATCACAAAACTTCGTGTTCATTCCATTTCAAATTTTTTATTTGAAATAACAACGTTATGAAATGATACAAGGTAAATGCAACATATCGTCTTGTCGATATAGATACACATTATTCGTTGGAGGCATATAATTAAACTTTTAACCTTCCCACCCCCACCCCCCATTTTTAACGACTTATTAAACTCTTTCATACATTTCATATGAATCAAGAATTAAGAAGAAATGTAAGATCCTCCTTAACCTTGGTACTAGCTTTGCACCCATCCATCCATACCCCCCCATCTACACTATACCTTCCTACCTGCATACCTATCTACCTACATACATAGTTGCATACATGCAGACAGACGCACATAAATACAGACATATACAGATGATAATAGTTTGCTTTTGGCTGTGGATTTGTCTAACTTTCTAAGATTTTTGTTTGCGGTTAGGAGGATTGAATTGGATCAAATATTTAACAGTTTTGGACCCATTTCAAGGTGTCGCATGTACATCAAATCCATAATTTCCAATCTAGTGGAAAGTTTTAACACGAAAAATCACAATGCATGCTACAGTGTTTCACAAAAGCATCAATACATTCCATTTTATACGTCTCTTCACAAATGTAAATGAATGATTAACCGTCTGCAATATGAACCGTATGTGGTCGATGTGCAATATTCATACCTAGTAAACTGAGTTCACGAGGCGCGTCCTCAGTTATGTATGAAAGAACATCTTATTTGAGTTTTCTGACAGAAAGAAGTGGAACATAACTTTTTGAAATGTTTTTCTTGCAAGCTGAGTAGCAAAGAATTGAGGAAAATGTGTGATCGTTCGACTTCGTACCAGTTATTTGAAGATGGTTTTGTAAGCTTCGTTCAGATAAATGTAACAAAAGAAAATCGAATAGAACACTATTTTTTGTATTATTGCTGTGGTGTTTGCACTCATAAATTGTCGTTCTTGAGAAACTTAACACTCTTTTGTCTGGCAAGGGTACGGTTTACTGCGGTTGTAAAATATCTCAAGATACGATTTACTTCTTTTTGAAGGAAAGGTTTACTACGGTTTATGATACGGTTTACAACGGTTCCAAATCTCATACTAGTTTTGCTCATTGCTTAAACATGCGAGAGATAATTTTAGGAGAAAGCACAGTGTTAACATTTTTCACGTTGTATTCGAAGCATAGATGACACCATGTCACAGTCTATGTAAAAGGAATTTTGCTGTTTTTGTGGTTGCAGTGAACAGTACACAAACTAGCAATTACTCGCACAGAGCCATGCAGTGTACCCCCCTATAAAAGATGAAAATGAATAAAAACTAAACAAAAAAAAAAAAAAAAAAAAAAAGAAACAAATAAATTACTAAACACAATTAAGTTAAGAACTGGAATATGAATCTCTTTGCGCGCGTAAATAATACAGGTTCTGGCATCCATATGGAATAGGTGGAAAAGAGCAAGAAGTATTGTCAGCATCTATATATATATATATATATATATATATATATATATATATATATATATATATATATATATATATATATATATATGTATATATATATATATATATGCAATAAACTGACAACGAACAGTGCGAAAATCGTTGTTTTTTTTAACTAACCTAAGCGCTCACTGAGGCTTTGTCAAAGGTAAACACAAAACAGAGACAAGACAAGCAATAAACACACAAAAGCGTTGAAATTACAAAAGTTTACATAACCATTTCTAATGGAATTAAAGCTTGAAAATGTTTTATGTTTCGCCTAGTTGACTTCAACTTGACTGATGATGTTGTAAACTAGTTGGTATTGGCCTACACAGGGAGGAGCCATAGCGCCATCTATTTTTTAAATATAAAGTGGTGTAACCACAAATTATATCTCGGATATTTCATTGTATGGTAAGATAGCATTTTTGGTGATTACTTCAACATATTAAGGATACTTTGAAAGAAATTACTGAAACTTTCGTACCAAACATTTGGCAAACAAGGTATAAACGAAGAAGAAACCTTGAATATTCATTGCATTATTAAGATAAAACTGTTAAAATCACATTGTGTTTATTCGCTGCTCATGTCAGTTAATTTCAGCAAAACGATTTTACGAGACTACTGGAGACTACACTCTAAAAATAACAACATAGTAAACTATAATCTACCAAATCATAAATAAATATAATGCCAGTACTATTGTTTTTGATGTATTGCATAACACATACTAATGCTTCAACCATTTTCTTCACTGTAAAGCAGAGCCGCGGTGGCGGATTGGTTAGCGTGCCGGACTAGCGACCAGATGGGTGCGGGTTCTAATCCTGCACAGACCAGATCAAGTCGGAATTATATGAGATGTAATCTCTGGCTAAATCACTTATTTTTTCGAAATAGATCTTTGCTCATCCTTTTGTGCGTCAAAAACCAACTAGATTGCTATTTATCATCGGAGGTCAAGCCAATAAGGCGCGATATCAACAATATTGAAAATATATATCTTTTAGATCCATAATCATGTCAAGTTTTTTAAATTCAGTGTTTCCTTTTGTGTGTATTGTTTGTCTTGTTTGACTTTGCTTTGCAAGTTTTCCTTTGACAAAGACTCAGTGAGAGGTCGAAAATGCTTAGGCTAGTTAAAAAAAAACTAGTTTTGAATTGTTTCTTGTCAGTTTTTTATAAACACACACACACACACATATATAGTGAAATTATAATGTAGAGACAAACAGTCATACGTACAACTACATATTTCTATAACTAACACAAATTCATGTATGTATATATATATATATATATATATATATATATATATATATATATATATATACATATATACATACACACATATATATACATATACATATACACATGTATACGACATAACAATTCCTCCCCTAAAAATTTATACAATTTTATAAAATGCCTTAGTATCATCCTTAGTATCATCCGTTTCTTTCAAAAACATTTTGTTCCTGAAGAAGCATATAGTAAATGCGAAACTAGTCGCACAAATATATCGGCGTTTGTGTTGTTTCTTTATTTCAAATATATATATATGTGTGTGTGTGTGTGTGTGTGTGTCTGTATGCGTGTGTGAATGTGTGTAATTGTAGTAGTATTAGTAGTTGGCTACCTTTTGAATTCTAGCTCATACAAATATTTTGTCACTTCCGTTTTTGGTAAAAATCTGATCTTGTGCTGATGACACGAATGTGGGTCACAATTTTCATTGTGAATATTATTCAGAAGCTGGATTGCTTTCTTTCTCAGATTTTTGCTGGGAATACGAACTGGTCCTCGTCTGCAATAGTAGCAGTGGATTTTGACCCGCCAATTCTTAGTATGATAATAATAATACATCCCAGGACATGGATTGGGGAAATCTCACTTCGTCTAGGGATTTCCGACTGCTTAGCAGCAAAACAACATTTTTGTAAGCAGATCTAATTATACACGGAAATAACAATACACATGCCATGTTTTCACACAATATATATATATATATATATATATATATATATATATATATATATATATATATATATATATATATATATATATATATAGCCATGAGCGTTCCTAAGATTTACCAATGTAGAACAGTGCAAGTACAATATAAAATGGCTGAAATAAAGACGTTGTGTTGAAGTGCGTCTGCAGTGGATACTTCTTATACTCGGAGTGATAGTACTATTACTGCGGTTGTAGTGGGTATTATTCCAGAGGTGAATGATTTAAATTGAGACTTTTTACGATGTCTTATCTTATTTGCGAGACTTTTTGCCGGTACCACCTTCACCTCTTTCTTTTTCATTACCAGCCTATGATAATTTTTAAAAAAGAAGAAGGAAGAGTTTGAAATTCTTTTACAACGTCAGAAAGAATAAGAACATACATTTGTTAAAAAAACAAGTACAGGAAAAGAGAAAGCAACAAGAAGAGAGGAAAACTTTGAACACTGAGAAGAAGGAAGGTATTGAACACAAAACTATCAGTTTGTTAAAGGACATTTTGGCGGAGTTAAAACACTTGAGAGAAATGTATCAAACTTCTTGGCGAAACATAAGAGAAATAGACTTTCACAATCCAGAATTTCCAAACATCGACTTCCACCTCTGAGATGCCAGCAGCGGCAGCAGTTACTACTACCACTTCAGCAGCAGGAATGGGACTCTGTCTTGGAATAGGTTTAAGGCAGTTACAGTTAACGTTGCCATGTTCATAATATTTTTATTAAAAACCAAACTATCCTTTTCAGGGTCACTCAGATCTCTCTGAAAAGAGATACAAACCCAAATGATTGCCAAATCAAACAAAAACCAAAGTGTGTGTGTGTGTGTGTGTGTGTGTGTGTTTGAATATTTTATGAATAATTAAAAGACAAATCAAAATATAGATACACTTACAATTTGTGGTATATTCGCATGAATAAGAATCACAATGAAATTTCAAAGCACATTACAAAAGTCCACTTTTTTCTTCTTCTGTCTTTCTTTTAATTTGTTCACTGTCGTCGTCGTCTTCTTCTTCTTCATTTGTTTCTGCTTTTCTTGCTTTTAAAAATTTCTTCACTGGACTGGGTTCTTCTTTAGTTTCTTCTTCTGCTCTTAATGCTCCTCCTTTTATCTTTTTCTTTGTTTCATTTTCTTTGGGCACTCTGATGATCAATATCCTTTTCCTTGACAATCACAACATGCATCTTGACGTTTGTTTCTAAATCTGCTTTCTCCTGTCTTAGAGGCTCCTTTTCTTTGACACTGTGGATATTCTGTACCCAAGTGTCCTTTTAATTGAGAGACATTACAGGTATCTTCACTCTCATCTCAAGAGGAGTAGTCACAAGCCTTGCTGGAGGTATATTTTCGACTGACTCTGTAAATCTCTGAGGAGAACCGGAAATCTTTTTGACATAAGCAGGCATTTCGAAAGAGACCGTGTGTGGAGTTAAAATGCAAAAATTTATAAATGTGCTCGCCCCTCGATATACGTTGACAATGTACATCAAGTCTTTCGTGGACATCTCCTGTTTCAAGGACCGAACTTACCAGACGGAAAATATATTCACATCTATCATCAACAAAACTATTTCGATGCCATTACTAATATCACAGGATTTTGCAGATACGTATACTACTTTTACAAATGTGACCAAGGATTTAACAATCCAGAGCAACATATTTATTGTGGATAGAGATGTCGTGGCTGTTTAGCGTCCAGACCTTGTATTCCTGAAGGATAATAAGGGATGCAATGCTCTATGTATAGACGAACAGTGCTACCAGCGACATCGCACGAAACAAGTCCAACGACAGAAAAGTGCTTGCGAATTATTGATGATGTGTCCCACTTGTAGACAGCATGTTTGTACCAATAACAAGAAGGTTCACGTTTGTGCAGGGAAGAAACAATATCATTTTTGTGACCAAGCCGTCGAGTTGGATCATCAATGTTATATTCTAAGATATGACAACGAGCCTGAAGAATTATTGAATGACCAGAACAAGAAAAAAAAAACGTCATCATTGTCACGGAAAACTGATGCTGCCTTTATGTAGTACGTGTGTTGACCGGAACGTGGGTGTGTTTAAAATTGTATCATACTCTCAATCGTGGATAACAATTGTTAATAGTGTACGAACTTTGGCACTTTCCTACCACATAACAATATCAACAGGACTACTACGCGAGTCCAGATATTTTTTCAAGCTACGTCAACGACTTTCTGAAATTGAGCTAGAAGCCAGAGGCAATCCTACCTTGTGTCATACTCCAGAAGACAAAGATGAATTCAAACAACGGTACCGATCCTTAGCAGGCATCACATTGGAACACTTAGAACAGATCGAAGAAAGACGATCGTTCTCTAAAATCAAGCTGAACTATTTGTGGGGAAAACTGGTTCAACGTCTGATATTGTCAAAGACCAAATACTTGGACGAGCCACGTCAATACTTTCAGCTCATGGACGATAAAGGAAAACTTATTAAACACGAGGAAATCGTGCGTGAAGATTTAATCTTGGTGAATTGCGAAGAATTCACAGAATTTGTACTCCCCAATCCCTTACGAACCTACGCCCCCCTCCTGGTGAGTTTGGTAATGTCATCATTGCTGCTTACGTGACAATCACTGCAAGTTCAAAATTGTATTCCGTCTTGGAACACTTAGGAGACCGAGTCACTTACTTTGACACCGATAGTTCCATGTACATCGATCGTCCTGGATACTAGCACCCTTCCCTCGAAGACGACCGTTTAGGAGCGTAGACCAACGAACAGCCCGAAGACACTATTTTGCGTTTTGCCAGATGCGGACATACGAATTATGGCAACCAGTAACGAGACAAGGAAGAACAACGTCATGCCAATTGTAAAGTGAAGAAACTAACCCTCAATTATCGTTCGAATAAAGTGGTTAATTTTGACGTGAGAGAAGCCTTCAAGTCAGGTCTTAATCAAGACTTTCGTGTCAAAATGGTTGATCCTCAAAAAATTTTACGTTTGAGAGATCATCAAATAGTAGGTCGACCCTTGGAAAAAGCGTATCAGATTATCCATAAGAAACGAGTGCAACTTCCCGTTCACAGTATAAAAAGTTTAAAAAAAACAACAAAAAAAAAAAAAAAAAAAAAAAAAACAAAGAAAGATCATTGAAACCAGAAACATTCACCGAGAACGATGAATCTGACACAGAGACCTTGGGATGGACAAAATGACTCTAAGTTCAATTTAAGTAGAGTGAGATCTGGCCACTAGAGTGATGTCGTACCCTACAACATTAGCGATGCAGCACGACTTTTCCGCTCTACTTTCTAAAGGGATGTCGTTGGTGTACCCATCTATGGATGTCATCCACGCACTCGCAAATCACTCTGGACACCACATGCTCATCCAGAATCACAATCAAACAAGAATACACGTTTCCTGCAGCTTCGCCCGTCTATTATGATTTTTCTTGTCGATTCCAGGCGTATAAAGGGAAATGGCCTGACTATCTGGAAGGACCCTCTCCCAAATATTTCGTGAGTGCAGGATGAGTCTACTTGGGACAAGGAGACCAAGTACAGTGTTATAGGTAGTGGTGTGAAACTTCACGAATGAGAGTATACAGATTTAGCTTATCTTGAGCATTCCAGATGGTCTCTGTGCTGTCACTACCTTCCTTTGGTGGATCCAGAATATGATTCCAATGGATAGTTTAGAATAGAAAATTTGTAATTTAGCTCTGGAGACTTTGTACAGATTCAAGTGAAACTCAAAGAACAATTGCATCCAAAAATGGCATAGACTTTTTAATCATTGGTATTTCAATGCTATATTAAAGGCTGATTACTTTGAAAATGTTCAAATGGTCAGACAAACATGTTATAAAACATGGCAACAAAAATGGAAACTTGTTATAAAACTCTCCATGTCACGACTTCTGTCATCAAGTGTTGCACCAAATTCTGTGGGCGGAAGTCAATGACACCGTTCAAAACTTTGTGGATTGTCAACTATTTTTTAAAAGAACTGATTCCATAGGACGATAAGATTCCATTTAATTTTGGAATACGACTTCTCTACGCCTGTGTAAAGAAGACATTTATCATACTTTACTAACCCTCCTACTTACCACGAAATATGTGTGGCTAGTAGGATAAACCATTTGATTTATGACTGGAAGGATGTACGTGACTGGAACAGTCTTGGATTCTACGCTTGGAAGACAGAGGTGGCTGACTATACCAAAGATGTCGTTTGTGACTGATGAAATAAAGAAAACATGAGCTTTGTTGTTTTTCTTTTTTGAAGTGTGAATACTTTTGTTGTATCATGACAAATTAAACATCTCTAAAATATCTTGTGCTCTTGGTGGCTGTTTCAGACTTTTCTAAACTACTCAAGGGCTATGGCTGCATCCTCTGTTCCAAAAGTGATTGACGAAATGTCAGATCGTCAAAGTAGAGAGATAATATATCTTCGCCATTCCTTGGACATGTTGATTGCTGGACCAAGTGGTTCAGGCAAAACTGAATTAGTCAAATGTGTGATGAAGCACAAACAACTTTTGTTTGATCGTTCTCCAAAACGTATCGGGTGGTGTTACAAAGAGTGGCAATCGGCTTACACGTTGCTCCAAGTAAATCAAGGATAATCCATTTCGTTTGTAGAAGGAATTCCTCTCCAAGACCATCGGATCATTTTTGACTCTAGTCAAAGCATCTCGTCGTCTTCGATGACATGTTAGGAGAAGATGAAGAAGATATAAAACTTTTCTTTACACGAAAAGGACATCATCGTAATGCCAGTATTATTTACATTACTCAAAATATATTTTAGCAAAGTACCATCAGTCTCAATGCTCATTATGTGGTGTTGTCTATATGTCCAAGAGATAAATCTCAAGTTTTAGCAAAACAGTTAGAAACACCTTGGCTGAATTATGCTTATGACGCTGCTGCTCAATCGATTTAAAACCTACCAGTCCCGATATTTTAGATTTTACACGGATTTGTTTCAAGATTGGTGTCAAGGAGGTCCGGTCATTTGCACGTCGCCTTCCTTGTTTGCCTATGTGTAAACAAACTATAGAAACACTGTTTACATATTTCCTTTCTGACAGTACTCAACATGATTTCCTTTTCATCTCATTCTCTTGCCAATTGCAATGTATGTCATCAATCGCAAACAAATTCACAAGTACATTCACATTTGTCAGAAGTCAGTCTCAAATGAGTGTTACGATGGTTTACTTTGACAACACGTAAATTACTAGGAGTTATTCCCATTCCTCGTCAAACAGAATGTGTTTTTGAAAAAAAAACATGAAGTAGCTTTGACACAACTAGCTTATCAGAGCATTGATACTCAAACCAAACCACAAATTATCAAGAAACCACAGGGAAGTTGATCTCTAGGTGCTATCATTATTCATTTAATTATACGAAGCTAAAAAAGCAGTCTAAATAAAAAAGACAGAGAAGAGAGTGGCATTGAGATTACACTCTACATCAACTTTTCTTAATAAGAAGATAAAAAAAATATTTTAAAAAAATGAAAAAAAAGAGAAAATGCCACATTCACGAAAGAGGTAATGCAGGCAGAAGACGCACGTACTCATAAAAACCTCAATCTTTGACCGTCTTTCGATCCTATTTATGACAAGTGTTTTCTCATTTGATATTAAAATAGAAAACTACCCTAAAGGAAGACTTATAATTCTTCTCCGTCGACGTCTCTGCTGTTCTTCCTACCGCTGTTCAGCCAAAAAGGTGGTATCAACTTAGGGAAAAGTATATGATCAAACAGTCTTGTTACAAATTTTACCGGATTTGACCAAACAAGAACTGGCACGATTTAGACCATCGAGAATACCTCGTCGTCCAATGCTGCTGAAAGTCAAATTGATACGACGTCCAGACAATCAGTGCAGATGAATTGCAATATAAAAGAAGTGTTGGATAAGATTTGTTTCAGTTTCTCTGAGCAAAGATATTTTCTTTTCAAAGTTCACACCATCGTCCACGTCCACAGATGTCTTCCAAAAAAAAAAAAAAAAAAAAAAAAAAAAACAGGCTATCCCTTCTCGTTTAGCTAAATCCTGGGATGTCCTGCAATACTTACCAGTGATCCGATGTCAAATGAAACCATTCAAAAAGCACCTAACGAAATCATCAATACGGTGCGTGAAGGTTGCTTGAACGTAGTGAAAGGAACGGTTTCTTTGACCAAGTTACAGAAACAGCAATTAGGACGGCATCGTCACCTTCTTCGACAAATTGTGAAAATGGAAATTCCAGTCAGTCACAATAAAAAGTGCTCATTCAACGAGGAAGATTTCTTTCCATACTGATAGGTCTGTTGTTAAAAGTTGCTGCTCCTTTGTTAGGATTGATTGCTGGACCTTTTTTTGAGAAGTGTTAAGGTGAAGATGAAGAGTACAGACCTTTCTGGAAGGACATAACACCTGGACCTCTGGATCTTATTGAGGGACGAAAATTAACTTTAGTTCCTTACAAAGAGTGGATGGAACTCCATCACTGGTACAATCAACAGATATCTCACTTACCTCCTAATCCTAATGTCACAGAGACGTCACACTTACAACAAGAATTACAATAGTTGATAGATCTAACAGATTTGTCAGTAACGGAAAAATTGCAACCGTACGGACAATTATTGCAACGTTTTCAACTGTTTCGTCAGAAAGTTTTAAAAGAGACGGCTAAGTCGACTCAGAGAGATTTTTAGAATCTGATGCAATGCGAAGAAAAAACAAATAAAAGCAAAGACGATGATAGAGAGGGCCATAGGAATGGAAGAAGAGAAAGAGAAAGGACAAAAAACATTGAAGAGTTTCAAAGTCTATCTGCTAAAGCACCCAAGTTGACACCTACCTCAAGAATTGGTTGGATCAAAAAGTTAATGTCCACACCCTCGCCAGCAGAAGAGAAAAACAAAGTAGTGAGAAAGAAGTCAAACAAGAACCGATCACCTCTATTCAGGCATCCTGTACTCTTATTGCTCGTCGGACACGTAAAACATTGGGATTCAAAATACAACACGAAAAAAGAGCATCGAGGTGGATGTGGTGTGGGGAATGTATCCCTAAATATTAAATCGTATTTGCTGCCAAAACTTTGTGGTGTATTGTGCATTGGGGCAGCGATTGGAAATTTCAGTTTGCAGCAAGGAGATAAACAACTGTGGACTATTTTACTCAGCGGTTGTATTGGCTATCTTCGTCCCAATCCTTCGTTGAAATATACCAACAGTCAAAAACAACGGTAGCCACACCAACGCCAGTCACAACTCTTCCAGTCACATAAATCCTCTGAAACCCTTTAAAAATTATTTTTCTTTGGTATCGAGTGACTCCTCGATTAGCAGACCAATCGAACTAAGAGCAACCAAAATTTGTATTTAATATTAGCTAGTGACAGTGCAATTAATGTGTTCGCAACAACAAATTTTGTTGTGTCACGGTCAAATTATCACATTCCATAAAATTAGACTACAAATCGCATTGGGAAGTGGCTTTGGTAGAAATCATTTATCCCACTCAAGTCTAGAATATGGTCGATGATCAAACCACTTTTGTCGTAAAAATACTCAATGAACAAGTCCAAGAACACTTGGTCTCAAATGATCATGACTGTTGCGAATTACAAACACCAGCGCCAGCTAATCCTCAGTTTAATATCGATACCCTCAAACTTCCTTCAGGATATTATTTTAATGCTCCACATCTCGTCGAAACGATCTAAGCTCTTTTTAAAGATCAGTTTGGCTAGGCACTGGATAAAACTCGCCGAAGTGTGTTGATCGAGTACCATCCACCTTTTCGTCGTCTCAAATTGGATGTTTCAGACGGCAAAACGCTGTCCATCACCTTTTCTCTCAGTTTGCTTGCTATTATGGGTGGAAGCACAGCTTTTGCTCATAACAAAGACAGCAACATCGACAAGCGATTCTTAAAGTATTGTAGCTACCCTATCGAACTGAACTAAGGACTGAACTTGATGTATGTGTGCTCTGATGTTGAGTACAACGTGGTGGGAAAGACAGCCGCTCCGTTGCTGAGAGGCATTTCTTTTAAAGTGGATTCTGCCATAGCTTCTTAGGATGAAGGAGGAAATAGGTATCACGTTTCTGTCTGTAACGATTTCATACATTCGTTGTTCAGCGAAGCGGATTTATAACTGAACAACAAACTAGTCAACAGTATGACATTTACCCTTACCGATCTTACCTGGAGAATCTCTTTACGTACGGAAAAGAATCTAAGTACTCAATGATGAAAAGGTATCAACAAAATGAATATATTAGATATACATACCATATGTATGTATGTATGTATGTATGTATGTATGTATGTATGTATGTATGTATGTATGTATGTATGTATAATAATCATCATCATCGTCATCATCATCATCATCATCATCATCATACTACTACTACTACTACACTAATAATAATAATAATAATAATAATAATAATCACGCTTTCCCTCGATTCCATTGCATTCCCATGGAGATGCAATCAGGAACCGAATCATTCTTTATCACCCACTCATTCTCGTTAAACAACATATCAGGTTTGATACTATATTTCTGTCTCTGTTTACAAAGAGTTCAGACTACAAGTAAGATTCCATGTGTCCCATTAAATTGCTGTTTAAGACACACACACACACATTCCACTGGGAATATCCAGGTCTGAAACTTCATTGTCTTCCACGTATCCTCATGAAACATCATGTACCAAATATGCTCACCCTATTTCACACCTTGTGCGCATTGTTCTTTTCTATCACAAGTGCGGCAACTTTATTATTGCAGCATTTGCTATAGAAAAGAATACCACAACAATAATTTGTGATATTTGTATACCTAGCAAAATAATAAATAAGGAATATTGAAAACTTGAAGATTTGGGTCTAAAAAAATATATATACTATTCAGCGTTGTAAGCACTATTATCCAAAAAACGCGGTTGAATTTTACTTGTTAAACAGTTTGTTTCTTAGCGAAATGTCACGGACAGCAGCCTATAACACCATTAACGTTCTCAGAACCTCGAATATGTATCTTCTATTTTTTCTGGATTTTTCTAAATACATTTTTATTTCCAAATGTTGTGTTATACAACTCCATTGGTATGATCAGATGGGAGATAACACTGTTTATTCCTATATGTATTAGGCAGGTAGTTTCCTGATAAAACAAAAAACCATATTGACAGTTACAAGACATAAATCAACCAATGGAACAAAATATTTTGTCTACCTACTTCACTACCCACCCATATAAAAGTCTTCTTAGAACTATTCATCCATGATTATAATTTTTCCATACATCCACCTATCTATTCATCCAACATACATACATACATGCAGTCATACATTCATACTTATTTACTCTCTTTCTTAATTGCTTACTTAGTTACTTAAAAACTTACTTGCATTCGTTATTTCATGCATGTATTCATGAATGCATACATACCAAGCCGACAGAAGGGGTGGCAATTGCCGTCCAAAAACAATGTCGCCGATATTCCAACCATAAAGAGGAGAAGGATGAAAGAGAAGAAAACGTCGTTGTCCAAGGAATACAAAATTGCTTTCTAAAATATACGCATTAAAAATGTACTCAAAATGTATCAGAAACAGGTGTTATCTCTGATTTTTCATTCTTTTCTGGAGACATCACAAGACCTTACCACCACCTCTAACACCCTCATGGCGATTTGCGCCTTGGGTGACGCCAGCGGAAGCACACTCTTCATCAAAATCGAAACAAAATCTCTCTTTTATCTAAAAGTCTTTCATATGCATTTGCATGTATTCATTCATACATACATATATGCACACATTCAGTGATTGCAGGCGATGTGTACGTTGATCATCAATTCTTAATATTTGCAATATGTACTAATAAATCGACAAAAAGGTGAGTATTTCCCGCACCTTTCCGGACACAAAACTTTCAACTTCAATATCTGTTTTTATGTAAGGTATATCAATACCAATTGACGCACTGACATAATAATTACTCATACAATAAGAGACCAAACTTTAACCTAAAATATGTGTTCAGTACCGAGATCAAGCTAGTTTTCTTGGAAAGGGTACTTCAGACTTGCCGCACTTGATGAAGGCCGACCTAGAACTGAGGTTAGACCGACCATCTCCCTTTGACAGCCTTAGTCACAATGGTAATGGGCATTTGTTTTAACAAATGTCAGTTTTGATCTAACAATTATGTTTTGACAAGATAAATCTTTCTGACATATATTGCAGAAATTATTCTTGATTTGTTATTATTATTATTATCATCATTATTAAAAATATTTAGTTACATATTTAAATTAAGAGAGCCGCGGTAGCTCATTTGGAAAGCGACAGATTAGTAGTCCAAGGGTCGCCGCTTAGATATCTACCTAGGCTAGCCCGGGTTGGCTGTTTCGGTGTGTCCTTGGAAAAGGCACTTAGCTCCCATTTCTGCAACATAATATAAAGCAATTACAGAGTCATTATGTTTAATTGTTCTTATTTTTATGGGGATTTACGCAACGTTTAAACAAGATCTTCCATTGGGTGCAAGAGAGTTTCTCTGCAATTTATACTCCAAGGAATCTTATAAACTCTCATTGGAGGACGAAGAATCTTCTAATAAAACACTTTCATTTTACAGATAAAGTTCGGATGTGCTCTAAAAGTAAAAGCATTTTTAAAAACTTTATTATAAAATGTGGCTTGAAAGTTATAATGGTTTTATTGTCATCCATCTAACTCATCAGACTAAATACTGTGTTCTGAGTAACTTATTGATTTGACCAAAGGAACAATGCCTCAGATGTATATAGCTCATTAAATAATCACATAAATAATAGATGATAAACACTGCTTGTGGTTGCAAGATTTTCAGGTGGCTAATCAATAAAGACTAGTGCCTTTTATTTCCAAATACACCAGTGAAAGAAATCTCAGGTTATATTACTATCCATTATCACCTGGTAACCTTGAAATCAGCAATATGCATCAAAACAATCTTTGACACACTCTTGTTCAGTTGACGACAGTCTTGGCACATCCAATCTCACAAACTGCCCATGGTTAGATCATAACTTGAAAGTCGGTGAATCCAGTATGTGCACTGATATTACAACTAAAATATAACTAACAAGTTAAAATATAAATATTTATTTTCTATGTGTCAAAACTTGCTTTAAATAGTATATTCATATTATCATGTCTGAGTGGGACCTTGACACTGACTACAAGGAAATGACAGACTCTCAGTTTATTGTGTGAGATGAAGGATCACTACATGAAAGAAACTAGGGGCAGTTATGTATTTGAAGAATGTGGTACATATAAATGTGAAATAAAGGTGATGATATATGTACTTTGATACTTGTTTCACCAGTACAAAATACTTTGGCAAGATCACATAGTACACCTCTCCCTCAATAACTCGTGCATAATAGGGTACAAAAACATAGACTGCACTATAAACGCGGGTGCAAGTTACTGAGGGACCCAAAAAATTATTAAGAAGGGGATGCCATCCCTGCTGCACATCGAGAAAACTGAGCAGGTGGAGGGAGGGGGATAACAGGGCTGTTTAATGGCTGAATACTCATTTCATAATTGCGTTGTGAATAATTGTCAATAATGAGTTTTTTCTAAAGAAGTTGTTTGCTTTTTTGTGTAAATTACCTTTATTTTCAAGATACCCAACCTATGAAAGATTGTAATGTTACTCCAAACGGTTTCAACAACCATCATGTGTACGTGAAAACATTGTGTACATGTATTATATCACTGCTTTTTGTTGTTGTTGATTCACAACAAAATAAGATTTTTTTAAAAAAACGGGACATTTTTTTCGTGAAACAACCGTCAACATCGAAAATCATTTTTTTAAAATTGTTCCATTAGTAAAATATTGATGCCGTGATTTCATTGCAATTAATAGTGAAACTTCTTCTCATCGTTAAGGAAATCTCTGAGTGCCAATTCAGGAATTTTAAGTTCACTACAAACTCTGGAACTCACTTCTCTATAATGAACCGCATCTGTGAAACAAATCTTTTTATTCACCAAGTACTCATTTCACTTGCTTGCCTTGGTGTCTTTGATCACATTTATGAATGAGTAGGCTAATTTAAGGTAGTTTAATTATAGTGCTTACATAATAATATTTATAACAGTGTTCGATTGATCAATTGAAATGAGTTGACCTGAACCACGACCATGATTGCTAGCTCTTACACGGGTAGGATTTGCATGCCTTTTAACTTTTCTTTTATTACTCTCACCTTTATTTGATTTGGTACAAGAGACATAATTAACGTGATAATACAAAGCAGGTCTGCTTTTAAATGAGTGCAACAACACAACAAATACTTTTGTAAGTCAGAGATCAAAACACAGTTGGCACTTAATTAGGTTCTCACAGAAACACTACGAAGATGGCATTGATGACAGATCAACATTTTTCATGTCAGAATACAAGAGGGCAGATTGCGTTTATGAAGATTACACTGAAACCGAAATAAAAGAGAAATAAAATACAAACTTAACTTGAGAAAACTTATTTAACTGGTATTTATTTATTAAAGTGTTGCCATCAGTAGGCATTAGTGACATTTTCATTTATCAGAATTTTGTCGAATATTTACAGTATACTGAGAATGTTTTTTGGAAAGAAAATGTAACAATATAAATGACTACTTATTAAAAGTTGAGAATTTCATGATGTTGATTCATATTTCCAGGTACTAACCACCGTTTTTGATGATAAAAGGAGTGATATATCACGGTTTCATTTACCAATGTTGACTGCGATTTTCTTCATGTTCAACATATGGGGGTTTATTGTTTTGGTATTTTCTAGTAAAAGAAATGGGATCCATGCCTGACCCCAGGAAAAAAAGTAACAGAAAAAAAGTAACAATTCTGGCTAGGAAAAAAAGTATTGCTATCTCTCAATTTTTTGGACTTGCCCATAGGCAAGTACTTTGGAAATATGAGCTTGCCCAAGCCAAATTATAACTTTTTGCAGGTGTCTGTAATGTGGATTTGTAAAGCCTTAAGTATCTTCAAGGTGTAGTGTCAAATCAGATTACAAGACATGGCTCAATGACATGATGTTGCAAATTTGCATGGTTTGTCATCGTTTGGTATCCTCAAGAGCCTGGGCAAACTAAAGCTCTTGCCAAACAGTTTCCAATATATATTCCACATTTGACGGGTTACTAACAAGTGTTTGTCACCAGTGTGTATATTCAAGTGTCTTATCAAATTTGAGGTCTGGCTAAACAATTTCCCACATCTTTCATATTGAATGGTGTGTCGCCAATATGTATCTTCAAGTGTGTTGTCAAATTTGAGCTCTGGCTAAACCATTTCCCACATATTTTACATTTCAATGGCTTGTCACCAGTGTGCATCTTCAAGTGTGCTGACAAATTAGAACTCTTAATAAACAATCACATTTAAAGTGTTTGTCACCAGTGTGCATCCGCAGATGAGTTGACAAAAGAGAGCTCTGGCTAAACAATTTCCCACATATTTCACATTTGAATGGTTTGTCACCAGTGTGTATTTTCAAGTGTGTTGACAAACTAGAATTTTGATTAAACAATTTCCCACATATTTCACACTTGAAAAGTTTGTCACAAGTGTACATATGTATGTGAACTAACAAACTATACTTTGTGGAAAAAAAGCACAATATATCACATTTGTATGGTTATTCAACATTATATGTCCTAGTTTGAGTTGTCAAAGTTAAGCATTGACCAAACAATGTTCCATATATTGAACATTTCAACTGTTTCTCACCAGTATGCATCTGCGTGTGCTTTGTCAAATGAAAGTTCTTGTGAAATGATGTATCACAAAAGCCACATTTTTTATAGTTTGTCACCAGAGTGTATCGTCAAGTGTCTGGTCAAACAAATCCTCTGGTGAAACAATTTCCTGCATATTTCACATTTAAATAGTTTGTCACCAGTGTGAGTTTTCAGGTGTGTTTACAAATTATAGCTCTGGCTAACCCATTTCCTGCATATTTCTCACCTGAATAATTTGTCACCAGTGTATCTTCATGTGTCCTGACAAAGAAGATTGCCAGCGAAACAATTTCCCACATATTTCACATCTGAATGTTTTGTCTCCAGTGTGTATATTCAAGTGTGTTGACAAATGGCCTCTCCGATTAAATGATTTCCCACATATTTCACATTTGAAGGGTTTGTCACCAGTGTGTATCTTCAAGTGTGTTGTCAAATTTGAGCTCTGGCTAAACAATTTCCCACATATTTCACATTTGAATGGCTTATCACCAGTGTGTATCTTCAAGTGTGTTGACAAACTTGATCTCTGAGTAAACAATTTCCCACACATCTCACATTTAAAGTGTTTGTCACCAGTGTGTATCTTCAAGTGTGCTGACAAACTAGAACTCTGAATAAACAATTTCCCACATATTTCACATTTGAAGAGTTTGTCACCAGTGTGCATATCTATGTGAACTAACAAACTATACTTTGTGGGAAAGAAAGTACCACACATATCACATTTATATGGCTTTTCAACATTATGTGCCTTAGTTTGAGTTGTCAAAGTTGAGTACTGACCAAACAATGTTCCAGATACTGAAGATTGCAATTGCTTCTCACCAGTATGCATCTTCATGTGCTTTGTCAAATGAAAGTTCTTGTGAAATGATGAATCGCATAATCCACATTTGTATGGTATGTCGCCCAAGTATATCCTCAAGTGTCTGGTCAAACGAATCTTCTGGTGAAACAATTTTCCGCATATTTCACAGCTGAAGCATTTGTCACCAGTGTGTATCTTCATGTGTGCTGCAAAGTAAGATTTCTGGCGAAAGACTTTCCTGCATATTTCACATTTGAATGGTTTGTCGCCAGTGTGCATCTTAAAGTGTGTTGTCAAATTTGCGCTCTGGCTAAAGAATTTTCCACATATTTCACATCTGAATGCTTTCTCCCCAGTGTGTATCTTCAAGTGTGTTGTCAAATTTGAGCTCTGGCTAAAGAATTTCCCACATATTTCACATCTGAATGGTTTGTCACCAGTGTGTATCTTCAAGTGTGTTGACAAACTAGATCTCTGAATAAACAATTTCCCACACATTTCACATTTGAATGTTTTGTCTCCAGTATGTATCTTTAAGTGTGTTGACAAATGAGAGCTCTGGCTAAACAATTTTCCACATATTTCACATTTGAATGGTTTGTCACCAGTGTGTATACGTATGTGAACTAACAAGCTAGACTTCTTGGTAAAGAAAGCACCACACGTTTGACATTTGTATGGTTTTTCAACATTATGTGTCCTGGTGCAAGTTGTCAAAGTTGAGCACTGACCAAACAATGTTCCACACTCTGAAGATTTCAACTGTTTCTCACCTGTATACATCTTCCAGTGCTTTGTTAAATGAAAGTTCACATGAGCTACATCTGAACGGTTTCTTACCAGACTGTATCCTCAAGCGTCTGGTCAAACAAAAGCTCTGGCTAAACAATTTCCCGCATATTTCACATTTAATTGATTTGTCGCCAGTGTGTATCTTCCGGTGTGTTGACAAATTATAGCTCTGACTTAACAATGTCCAACATATTTCACACTTGAATGGTTTGTCACCGGTACATCTTTTTACTCAAATACACCCAAGAAGCATATATAAATAGGTATATATATATATATATATATATATATATATATATATATATATATATATATATATATATATATATATATATATATATATATATATATATATATATAAGTATTTTGACGTTAGATTCTTGAAGAAACTGTATGAGGACGTACCACCAGAAAAAATCTTAGACCTTTTTTAGGGAATGCAGTTTATGCAAGAAATTTTAATCATGTTTTAAGGATTTTACATCTGTTATCTTTACAATCTAGGCTTTATATTTTGACTTGTTGTACGTTTACATTTATTTGGAAGGGTTTATCTTCCTGTGGTTTCTGTGATATTCATTTTTACATATTTCGAACATCTACTGTTAGTTGGTACCATATAGCCACTGATGTGCTGATGGGCTGTAAAGCGATTTAATACATACGAACTTTAAAGGTAATGAAATGTTGGAAACATTTCCTATGACAACTTATTCCGTGAACAATCCTCAAGTGTTTCAGTAATGTTAAAATATACTGATATAATTAATGTCATAGACTAATACTTAAACAATTAGGTAAATAAATGAATGCACTGCACTTCTTTACAAAATACTTTTCTCTGTTCATAATTAGAAATAACCAATTGTTTAAATTTGAAACTCATGCAATTGGAAAAGTTTGCATGTAAATAAATCCCTCAAACTCCACAGGAAGAACTTTTAAAAAATGACAAGTATTTCATAGTGTTGCACAGCTTAGGTCCCTCTGACCTTTGACCGCTGACGTCACAACAAAAAAAGTTGGTACCCAGGATATTATCGTGAATACACTTATTTCTCTGTTATCGACTGCGGACATAATTTGCGTCGACTCTATAATTGACTACTAACACGTGACAAGTTAAAGTTCGTTGCATGATGGCAACTGTACAATTTGATCCGCGATATCCATATTTGTGGGAAAAATTAGCTAATATTTTAGGCGCACATTGGGTAATGGTAGTTATAAAACGTTACTAAAGGACCGACCATTTTGGGGGTTGGTTTGGGTCTGGATTTCCGGCCCTAAAATAGCTTGAAACAAATATTCTTGCTCTAATCTAGAATTTAAAAAGAACCAATTACATCGACTGTGTTAGTTAAACAAAAATTATCCTGATGTACACTGTATACGAAAACAAAAGTCAGGCTCAAGAATATCACAGGTTCCCCCTCCCCCAATCAAAGGGTCGGTCACGTGTCATCAACGGCCATTATGATGACCATATCGTCCACCGTCCTAACTTTGTGTTCATCCTTGATTCGTGCGCCATGATTCTCGCGACCTCACGCTCTTGTTTTGAGATCATGATGTCATCAACTGGGTCAATGCCGTTCATTGACAGCGACAGTAATTGCTGATTCAGACATATTCAACGAAATAACGTACTTCCGGAAATAGAACAATTCGGACACACTGGGAAAAACGGTTGCTCGCAAAGAATTTGGAGAGTTTATAAAAAAGATCTTCAGTGATGAATAAATTAAGCAGATATAGTTGAACACTTTCTATGGAGATTTTAATAGTTTGTTGTAATATTATAGCATAAGCGTTAAAATTCATGTTGAGGGCACGAACCATGCCAGGTCAACGATATCCTAAACGTGTTTAGTCTATAATGCTGCATGTTTCTCTTCAGTGGTATGGGAAAATACCCGTCTTTGAGTAAATGTGCAAAAAATTGCAAAGTTCTGCTGTGTGGTAAAAGAAAAATTCCCAAGAGAAAAGGGTGTGCGATAACAAGTTCGCATTTAATTTGGTGATAACGTCACTCTATTGTCGATAGCTAAAATAAGATTTAATTGATAACTGCAGTTTGGCAGACACAGCAGTAAATGATACTGATATGCAAAATGATCGTCTCAAGGATTATAAGGTCATATCATTTGACATATTAAATCCTAAGGTTCAAATTTGCGTGCAGTATGAAGTGCATGTAGTCTGTAAACCGGCAAAACACAACACAATCTGGATTTTACTTACCAACATAATAACTCCATGACCTTAGTTCGCCATAGTTATCTCGTGGGTTGTATGGTCAGTTAGTGAACATGCATTGGTATTACTTACAATGAAATTTCCTAAATATACGAACACAATTGAGACTGTTCAAACTCAAAAAGTGGGCCGGTTTGAAAACAAGGCTGTCGCGTAAACAGTTAGTTCCATTTGTATTTACGTCTCCATGTATAGGTTCATTAGATTTTAGTGATTAGTGGTTTGATTATGGGAAATGTCGGTGTTGGGAAAATATTTCCCAGCCAGAGTAATTAGCCAATTTCTAGGAACAGACGTCAAACTTACAGTTGTTAAGAGACTTTGCAATGGCATGGATTGGTTTCGTAGTTTGAGATGGGGACAGACTAGCATAAGTGGGCATGGAGCCATGTAGTTCCTATCTTAATTCAGAGATGTTGATTGATTGTGCCTTTCGGTGGAGATATTCGTGACAAGAACTACTGTTTTGTGCCATGGAATAATTGGGAAGAGGTCATCCCTTTATTTGGAGATGCCTTTCATTGTAGCAGTTGGTGGAAGTACACGTGCGAAACGCGGTTCAGACCGTTGTTTTTACTGACCCAGGGATGGAATCGGAACACAGTTCCCTGCATTGGGTGTTTGAATTGTGTTATGTGCTTCATGCCACGGCGTGCTAACAAGGAAACGCCATGCAATTGTGAAGTTATAGTTGTGATATTGTGGTCATTCATTTAATGATTAGAGAAAATTGGTTTCTAGTCTTGGCGCGTTACGAGAACTTCCATTTGACAACTAATGTTGTCGGGAAGTCTTTGGAAATGGGGGAAAACAAGGGACTTTCAGCCCAACCTCACGGAGGTGTTTGATTCGCTCGGTAGAGGAACCCCTGTGCGTGTTTCAATATTATCAGCTAAACTGAAATTATTCATAAACGAACCAACTATTTTGCATCCAATATAAGACTTGCTCATTTCACTGTTAAGGTCATTAATATATACCAAAGGCAGAAATGGTATATAAACCTCCTTGCCGCACACAATTAGTCACATGAAAAGGCGTCTGCTATTTGACCACACTGTACACAAAATTGGTTATTGTACCAGTTAAAAAGCAAACTATCAACTTACAATGGAACGTTTCTATCAATTAGCTTTATAAATAGGGTCCAATGATTTTAGCACACACGTAAAAAATGAAACATCGAAACGAGAGTTTTCAATAAATACGAAGTAAACAACAGTATTCCAAATGTAAGTAAGACAAGAACTTTATGAGGACAAAACCGGAAGAAAAAATGAGTACAATTAAGTAGAAAAGAATGATTATGATTAGACGATCGTTCCGCCCGTACGCGTTGTCTTTCACACGAGGTCACATAGCAATTTACAAACGCCAGAAAAGAATGTTGGCAATTAAATAAACAGGCAATAATTTATAGTAATACTTATGTTGTATGAGCTAATACAGTTTACTTATTGAAACTGTATATGAGCCTTTACTTCTGCTAGATTTTTTTTCTCACCTCCATTCAAATTACTAATAACAAAGCCACTAATGCCAACACAAGTAAAATAACATGTTCAGGAAAGATAAAAAGAACACTTCCTGCCGAAAGCCAGTTTAATCTGCTGACAACAATTCCAGGTAATGCTGCTGTTGCTTTTAATGACTAAATTAAGGAATTAATTACCAGTATTTATTAAGCCCTTTTTAACTTTTGGAACCAAACACACTATCTTTGTCTCTTAATGGAGCAGGCACTCCGCCACCACTCCATCCTACTAAACCCTTTACAAAATTTGTTGTAGACAGAGCAACAGTTAATACTAAGATATCTGCTACAATGGCTATAGCATCTATTGTTTCATCTTTTTCTTGTTCAGTTGTTTTAGCCTTTCATCTATAGATAATTTTTATTTGACTTTCTAATTGATTCTTAAAAAATATTTTCAAAATGGTTTCTCTCCAGCTCTCTTCGATGCGCAGCTAACTGTGTGATTTTTACTTTCAGCACATTTCAACACTTTCAATACTTTTCTTGCTCTACAACATATTTGCCTACACCTGTTTCTCTACTAATCACTTTTTCACTCTTGTATTTTTTCAATCAGTTCAACTTCTGATTTCATAGTTTCTATTATCGAATTCACTACTTTTACAGCATTTACTTAATCCCATCATTTTTCTTTTTCTTGTGTAGTGAATAGTTTTTTTTTCACCTCGTGTGGAATCTCTTTCCTTTTAATTATTCCATCATAATCATCTTTTCAACCGATGCTTCCTTATATGTTAAGCAATCAGATCATTTGTGCATATTACTTGCATGTGAATGTTCCCAGGGGCATATTGGTTGTCTTTGAGCAGGAGTTGGGTATAGTGGATATTTAGGTTGCTTTTCCTGAATAGGATGTATCCATTTCTTCCCTTGTTATCACGAACCTAATGTGACAGACAGCTCCATTTTAGTCTGGTCCGCCAGATGCTAGTATTTATTTCATATTCCTTTTGAAATGTCTCGCTCTTAGCATCAGTGTTTTGTTTTTGATTCAACAGTTATTTCTTTCCTATTGGTATTGTGTGATTGATTCAAGTTCTTCTTTTATCTGCTCCCTTATACTCATTAATAACTCCAGCGATTGATGAGTATAAGTGCAATTAAAAAAAAAAAAAAGAAAAAAGGAAAAAAAAAAGAAGAAGAAAAAGAAAAACAACAGTCAATCTGAGCTGATTTGTCTCTTTCCTCTGTCAAAATATACAAATCTTTGGGTAATTTCTTGGTAGAGTTAGACCATGCTCTCTCAAAGAAATTTGATTAGGATTTTTTTTCAAACTAATCTCCAGAGACTTGCTTCTGTCTGTGCAATGATGCATTCAAGTCTCCTCCAATGACAACATAATGTGTAAGGAGGTATTTTTCCAGAAGTTTATGTAGCACATCGAGGACTCCAATGAATTCTTTATTACTCCAAGCAGTGCTTCTCGAGGGCATAAAGACACAGACAATACATATCAACATTTCATTTGTGTTTACTTCCTCTGTAAAAAATACTACAGCAACCATCTCAAGTACCACTAATTTCTGTACAACTGACTGCGTAGAAAATGGCCACACCGAAGACCTCTTGGTATTGAATTGGTGAAATCTGGTCATCGTCATCAACACACTTTGCAATGATAGTTTCTATTCCATAGATTATAGACAATTCATCTCTCTGGAAGTCATAAAACTAATGTTCCTGTTTTTGAGCAAAATAATCAGATTATTTAGTGCGGGAGTGGGGTATTTGTGGGTGGGTGGGTGGGAGGGATAATCAATCTGTTATAAGCCTTGTTACACTGCCGTACACATGAGCATGTTAAAAATCGCACACCAAACTAAATGTTATGCTATGCAAAGAACATCTGAACAATGTACTGCAGCTTATCTTCTTTCCTGAGATTTTCGTGTAATAAATGATACCTAAAGAACATATACTTTGTATGTTACGCGTATCAAAGGTGTATTTGGGATATATTTGGGTGGACTTGAGTGTTTCGTTTAACCGTTTCACAGTATATCATATATCAGAACTACGATACACATCCTAGAAAAATCCACCGCTTTCCATCATAACTGAATCACATTGTCAGACGCTTTTTCGGCTTTCAACCAGGGTTGCCTGAATTATGTAAGCGTGGTAGTTATCTCACTGTGCCTTCTAGCTGGCAAATAATGGGGGGGGGGGGGGGGGGGGTGGGGGGTGGGGGGGTGGGGGGGTCTTGCCGAGATTTTCCATTTTTCTAGCCCGGGGTATTTAAAAAAAAAAAAAAATAAAAAAAAATAAAAAAATCCTGTATCTCAAGATAATTGATTTTTTGCAACTAATATAATGTGTATAATAGGTTCTTTATTTCCTGTAAATCAGAGCAAGAATATTTTTTTAGGCTATTTGAGGGCCGGATTTTTTTTCTTAACAAAATAAACAGACCCTCCCGCCCACTTTCGCCAACTAGAAAGTTAAATCGTCGGTCCCTAACACTACCCAATACCAGATATTGTTTCTGACAAGACACACTAGGACCAGGATACGTACTGTCATGAAACTAAATAACACGTGTTATTTATTTCCCTGGTACTGTTGACAAACCAATGAAATGTTAAATCTGTGCGAAATTGTTTAGGCAGACCTATGATTTGGCATTTCACACTGGGATACAAAAACTGGCAAGCCATACAAATGTGAAGTGTGTGGTGCATGAATGGCCTAAAATGGAGAAACGAATAATGATACACACTGGTGAAAAGCCGTTCAAATGTGAAATATGCGGGACATTATTTAGGCGGAGCTGTGATTTGTCAAGACACTTGAATGTGCACACTGGTGATAAACTCTGCAAATGTGAAGTTTGTGGGAAATTGTTTTGCCATACCTCTGATTTATCACGACACTTGAATGTTCACTCTGGTGAGAAACTCTTCAGATGTGAAGTATGCGGGAAATTGTTTGGCTTAAACTCCAATCTAACAAAACACTTGAAGATACACACTGGTGACAAACCATTCAAATGCGAAATATGTGGGAAATTGTTTAGCCAGAAATTTCATATGTCAGCACACTTCAATATACACACCGGTGACAAACCATTTGAATGTAAAATATGTGGGAAATTGTTTAGCCAGAGCTCTAGCTTGTCAACACACTTGAAGATACACACTGGTGACAAACCATTCAAATGTGAAATATGTGGGAAATCGTTTAGACAGAGCTCTAATTTGTCAACTCATCTGCGGATGCACACTGGTGACAAACCCTTCAAATGTAAAATATGTGGGAAATTGTTTGGACAGAGTTCCAATTTGTCAACACACATGAGGGTGCACACTGGAGAAAAACCTTTTAAATGTGAAATATGCGGGAAATTGTTTAGCCAGAGTTCTTGTTTGAATGGACACTTGAAGATACATTCTGGTGACAAACCATACAAATGTGGTTTATGTGGTATATCATTTCATATGAACTGTCATTTGACAAAGCACATGAAGATGCATAGTGGTAAGAAGCAATTCCAATCAGCAATATAAAGAACATTGTTTGGTCAGTGCTTAACTTTGACAACTTTCACTAGGACACATAATGTTGAAAAACCATACAAATATGGAGTATACAGTAATTTGTTTGCATTAAGTCTAGTTCGATAGTGCATATTCCTAAAAACCCTTCAGATGTGAAATATGTGGGAAATTGTTTACATAGAGCTATAATTTGTCAACATGCTTGAAGATACACACTGATGACTAGCTCTCCAGATGTGCAGTTTGTGGGAAGTCATTTAGCCGAAGCTTTTCTTCCCAACACACTTGAAGATACACTATTGACAGAAGCTTCGAATGTGAAATATGTGGGAAGTTTTTTAGCCAGAGGTGTGATTTGTGAAGACATTGGAAGATACACACTCATGACAAACCTTTCAGATGTGTAACGTGTGGGAAATTGTTTGGCCACAGCTTGAGTTTTTACAGACACTTGAGGATACATACTGATGACAAACCATAAAAATGTGAAACATGTGGTAAATTGTGTATTGTCAGCTCAGTTTTGATGGTGCACCTTGAAAATGCATACTGGTGACAGCACACATGAAGGTACACACTACTGACCTTGCTCTTTTGTACACATGAAGATTCATGCTGGTGACGAAAGGAAATGGAGTTTACGGGAAATTGTTAATAGAAAGATGAATTAAAATCTTTCTATTGAAGTGTTTCTCTCTTAAAAGTGCCAGAGAAAGATTTATAGAAAAGTTACAGACATTCCTTCTAGACTGGCCTGGAATTCTTCTCCAAAAATAATGAAATGATGTGATGACACACTTGATTCTGGACACATACTGCTTAACCAACTTTTGTAATGATGTTGACTTTTTATTAGATGTGTAACAGGCATGTTTATTCCAATTTGAGAAGCTTATGTTATTACAAAAAATAAATTGATATAATAGCCTGAGAATCAAATCAAGTCCTGTACATATGCGTACAAACATATGTACTAAATTTAGTTTTGTCTAGCTCTAGTGTTCTTATTTCCTCAATCATAAAGTTTTCTGTAAGAAAGAAAACCCTAAGTCCCAAAAGTTCAGAATTGCATAAAAGGAAAAATACAGAATAAAATTACTGTTATGACCTGAAAATGTATTCATGTTATTTACTTGTCCCTATGGGGGTATTATCAGTATTATGTATTAAATATAATGATGGGTTATGGGTGCTCATACACCGTTTACAATGTATTACTGAAAAAACAGTCGATGCAAATTGTACTTTATTGATTTTTGCCCCTTATATTTATTGCTCTTTCTATCTAACATACACACACACACACACACATATATATATATATATATATATATATATACATAGCAAAACCTGTTTGAGAGACCACTGCAATGAGAGAAAATGTCTTGTAGGACATGGTTTTCTATGCACAGAATAATTGCCTATATAGTGTTATGATCTGTCATGAGAAACCATCTGTCTTGAGAGACCATTATTTTTTGGCAGAAGAGGTGGTCTTATCAAGACAGGCTCTACTATATATATATATAATTATTATATACTCATTTTTTCTCTATTAACTTTGCATTGTCAGAATCATGCAGTATTTTTCCATACTGCATGACTTCATACTGCATGACATGTGTATCTAAAAATAGTATTGGGTGTTAGGAACTACTTTTTATTGTAAACAAACAATGTATGCTCATGTAACAGACACCGGAGCTTTTGCTTTATTAGATATGTCTGTGGATGAACTGAGCAAGCTGTTTGAGCCATTTGAAAGTAGAGATGATAAAGCTGACGATGTGGATGAACTCATTGAGTCACAAAAGAAACTTTCAACCAAGCAAGCAACTGAACATGATATTCGCAATGTCCAGTGGTAGCTTTATGATAACTGTTATGACCCTATGACTCGAACAAATGTAACAAGAAGAAAGTGAAACCAACAATGTTTGTAAAAATCAACAAACAATTTATTTTAAATAATTATTTTGAAAATCAAAATACACTTACAGTTTCGTGTATTGTAATCCAAATAATCCAACAATTATTAGTGTCCTAATCACAAGTCCTGTATATATAGAAACTATAAAATGTTCCAAATGAATGAATGTTCCAAGTTAATGAATGTTCCAACTGAACTTTCGTAATGAATGAATATTCCGAAAGAATGAGTCTTTGTAATGAACGAATGTTTCGAATAGATGATGGTTCCGAATGAATGAGTCTGGACTGTCAGGATGTTCCAACGATAATATAATCCAGGTAGCTCTGTTGAACGGTCCAATAAATAATTCCTTTCAAATTATCTATACAGCATGGCATAGCATTACAGCATGATTCCAGCTCAGCTATTATTTCAAACAATCTGATGATTCCAAAAAGCTGATCATAAAAAAAAAATTCTTTTCAACTCAAGATCTAAAACAGAATGAAATTAATTCGTATTTAGGTCTTTTATACAACTTGCAAATGGCACATTTCACAACAGGAAACGTGTCATATTATAACCCAGAATGCAATACTAAATGCGTCTATTAATGAAAATGTACCCCAGATACAGTAAACAACTCTGACCTTGAACAAAAGGTCAGTAAACATGTTGTTATTTTGATTAATAGTACAAGTAAACCCAACTTAAATATGACTCACTAATTGACGCAACTTTAAAGTAGAGTCATAGGCCAAAAGTTTAAGCACACTATAGATTCCATATACATAATTCCGTAACACAACAAACCTGAGACATGCAGTATTGAAAATATCATTCCGATCATTTAAAGACTTACTTAGCTTATGGTTCAGACTATGAACTGTGCTGTCTAGAGTCTATAAAAAAAAGCATAGAAAGGTATCTTAAAGCCAAAGGATATTCCCTCTCTCTCAGAGACCTCCCATTTTACAAGTCAGTCCAAGTACTAAATTCGAAAAAAATACAACTAAAGAAGGCGGATTTCGGTATAGAAGCAAGTGCCTCAGAGCCCATAAGCCAAGAAAATGAAGAAGCTCTCACACCCCAGCCGCTCTGCAATTTTCCCTGTTTTAATATTTTGAGAAAATGTTTGGATTTATAGTACAAGTCATATAGGTCGTGTCCCTCCAACAAAGATCATGCAAGTGACAGTGCATAAAAATATATCATCTATAGCGGGTAATAAGAATGGCAATAAATGTACTTCCCTTTCTACAACTCGAATTTCTTCAAAATGTATTTTCTGATCCACAGCGCGAAATTGCACTGCAATGTAGAACAGCATACACGTTTTTTTGTGTTTACACTGGGTAGAGGTTACCATGGTGAATGCATCAGGTGGATTGTGTGTTGCATCTTCTAGTTCAGGAGCTTCATGAATTGTGCAACTTTGCTAGTTTGTTTCAAAAGCTTTCAGAGTAAAGCTAATGTGTGATCAAGTTTGAAAACACGATAAAATTGTAGCTTCTGCCATATGTAAGTTGAACAGTATTGATGATATGGTGAGTAAAGCAATAGGTCATAATGGAATAAGTCACGACAGATTTAGTATTATATTTACAGATTATAGCATATATAAAGAGTTAAATAATGAACCAGAGCTATTGCATATGACAGTATTATCAATCAGGACTCATAAGGATGTCAGGGCTATAACTCTGTATTATAAACCCGGTCTTTACATACATTGGTACAATAAATGAGCACGTAACGTTGGAAATGCTATAGGCCGCGGCGGACTGCAAAGCGGGTGTCTTATACAGAATTCCAAAGATAGAGTGTACTAACCATGCAGTTAATGTTTCAATCTACTTAGATGGAAAGTTTCATCACCGTAGAAGGACAACCTGGAAAAGAAATAAATGTTTCCAACCTCATAGATTTCAAAAGTTGAACTTTGAACGATAAAACAATGTCATTCAGAGTGTTTAAATGAAAAGGAAGTTGTTGACTGATACATTGTAACATTGTATCAAATGTCAGTATGAGACACACACACACACATACACACACACACACTCTCTCTCTCTCTCTTGTACTAACAGCAGCAACTATTTTATTCCCTTGCAATTTAAATCTTTTAATTCATTCAGATTATCTTTATTTAATTTGTATGATAGAAAGTTTTATCTGGGTGAGTGCTAGATCTACTGATTTTCCAGCATTGGTGTTAGGTAGAAAGGGTTACAGTCTTTATCGGCATCTGGTGGACATCAAATATATGACGTGATCAGCGTTCCACGTTTAAGTCAGTATTTTTATTTAGCAGTAGCCAGAAGTAGCTCATTGAATGTGGGCATGTGTTTACCAAGGAAGCAGTGAATATTTCTACTTATCTACTGTCAATGACGCTGGGTATTGACCTGTAGCAACAACATTAAACTAATGGGACTATTTATGAAGTATATAATAAGTTGCGGTATCTCCCTTGGATGATAAACATCATTTAATGGATAGTATAAATAACTTACTCTTTGGTCATTTTACAAAAGGTACTACCATATAATATTTACTTTGTCAAGAATGTTGAACATCATGGGTCTACCAACAATAGACTGACTTTCACCTCAATCCTTGTATTCAGTTTGATCTCTCAAATAGAGATGAACAACTCGTATGTTTTAACTGTCATAAAATTAGACTGGTTGGTGCAAAGGATAATTTACCTAAAGGCTCTATTATGGAGATTCAAGTGCAGAACAAGAAAGCAGACCAATGTTTAAAATATTTTCCATACTTCTGACATGCTTCCTGATGTATACTTCCCTATGTCCTGACTAAATGGTATGGGTGTATGCATATCAGTTTAACTATTTGATTAAGTCTATGAAATACCTATTTGGAAAACATAGAGATGTTGTCAAAATCTGACTCAACTTCCTCATTAATGAAAGTTGCTACTTTTAAATCTTCAACTCATTTATTTCTTGTTCAGATGGCTTCTTGTAGTTCTTACTTCTGTTGTCACTTGCCCTCATATATCTCATATTAGTCCAATGATGACATCTTTGCAGTTCAGGATCAGAGAAATTGAAGGATGCACATGGTATGAAATGATCGATGTCTATGTTTCCATCATCTCTAACATCTTCTAGTTTTGTAACATTCAACCATCTTCGAAAGAATCATATGGCTGGCACACAAATTAATCTCAATGTTGTATCAGATTTAAGATTCTCCTTTAATTCACTGACAATTCTGATTCTTGTGATTGGAACTATTCTGAAACATTCAGTACCTTTATTTATAATACTGGTTCTTGTATTCATGTAAGTGATCTCTGTTTCTATCTCTTCAGTGTTTATTGTTCTCACTTCTCTAAGGTTTGTAGTGGACACTAGTTTTACTAAACACAATTATCTTATGTCTATTTATTCACCCTTCTGAATTTGCATACAAGTTGTGTTAACATAAATTCAAATTGATTTGAAGACTGCATATAAGGTGATCTTAGATAATCTTAAAGTGGGCTTTAAACCACATTTGTCTTCATCTGTCATGATTTTGTAAATTACACGGAAGGTGTGCAAGACAAAATCAAGCATGAAATGAATGTTGAAAAGAAAGATCCACATACACTGGAGCTTGGTATGTAATTTGTTAAGCGTTAAGCAAGAGAGTCAACATGACAAAGCATTGAAATGAAAGATGACAAAGGATGTTAAGCAAGATAAACCTTATGATGTAAGTAGTTAAAACATTTTAAACAGTTCAAACATATACTACTATCTCGGTAGTGCAGCCATTATAGCTGCCAAGGTGGTATATATTAATATGGGAGATTTTGGCTCTGTGAAAATTGAACGTATTACAAAACCTATAGACACGTTTTAATTATCGCCCATTTTATTGATATCGCTCACTAGGCACGTAGCAGTAGCATCTGCCATATCAGTAGTGAAATAAAATTGTAAACAGAGCGAATCGGTGCATACAAATAATCAGTAGAGGGTTCTATACAAAATGTTAACTTCTTGTATGGCTTAGTGCAGATGACAACAAGTTTGTGGACGTAAAGTATGATGAAAATTATGTAAATGGCCATGTTAGAAGACTACGGATATTTTATGTAGAGAAAATGATGCCATGCATAGTTCATGAAATTGAAAAAGACCGCTTAGTGTTCAGTAAAACTTTCAAAATATTTATGCAACTGTGACTTTAAACTGATACAATTATATATTTATGTTCGTTCTGATTTTTTAATCATGTTGTGATGTTAATGAATGTGTCTTTTATTTAAATTACTGATTTGGAAAAATTAAATTTAGTCATTTTTATGTACGAGTGTTAGTTTCATCTTTAGTCAAGTGAAAAAATTAGTTCGTAAGAAACAAATGTCTGAGTTTTTTGCTCAAGGTGGTTGGGTTTCTCCGGATACTCCGGAAAAGACTGGTCGCCATGGTGTAGCTGAAGAATTGCTAAAAGTGGCATAAATATACCAAAACAAATAAAAACTATAAAATGTGTCTCCACAATCTAATTGCAAAATTGCTGACAACTACATAACAGATATGTATTGTATGCCATCAAAAAAAAATAAAAAAATAAAAAAAATAGCTCAACAAGGTATAAGCACAATAATGTATGAAACATAGAGCATCAGTCACTTTCATCAGTATCTCATGTCCGGTCAGCTCTTAAATTCACAAGTGCTGCACACACAGTCGGAATGTCAACAAAGTGTTTAACGGAAGCCACTGGGACTGCATGTGCTGCCTAATATTTTGAAAACGTTCAGTCTCCTGATAACACTTTCTACTTGGATGCAAACCCGTGGTTCTCTTCTTACTGATCATTACTAGTGCATACCAATTTGCGTTTTTTAAGACCCGGTTCTTGTCTCAGAAGTTTGCGCCGACTCGGCGTTGATTTGGTTTCATATCCCAATTTAAGCTTTGGGAATGGATTTCTCTTTGTTGGCAGTCCCTCTAAGAAGTTCAAAACAAAAACCTTTTTTGGCAATGTATTGTATGACCTTAATCCACTCAAGGTTCATTGACCCATCTGATGGCATAGAATGAAATTTAAATGGAACCGAACACACACAAGTCTTCATGCACTTGTCGTGTATTTCACACATTGATTTCTTCCGTAAATTCAGTTTGCGACGATTATTTGAACTTCCATTGATGGAACATGAACTGCCTCCACGTTTTTTTTAAATATTTCTTCCATCTCTATTCATGTCAATATTTAAGAAAAAATGAGCAAAGATAAAACGTAAACAAACGATTGATATTGTCTTTATTGCAGCATGTGCGTCATCTAATTTTCATTTCACTGTCGTTATGACTGATGCACCACATGAGTGTCTCATGAAACTGGAGTCAAATATAGATAACAGTGTTTATACAACCTGTGAGAAAACAATGGAACATTATTAGTTTTACGCACATGGTATCGCAACTATATAAGAAAAAATGCAATGGCAACCCAAGGAACACCAAACCTGCAAAGTTCAACATTTACTAGGCATGGGGTCTCAAAGGATCATTAATTTGCTGTTCAAGCGCATCAGGCGAAGGACAGGAAAACTACTATGACAATTGACATTTAATATGTGATTAGTAGGGAAACAGAAAGAGACCCAGATGAGTGCAATGAGGCCCAAATCAGAACTAAGTTCTAAGTAGCTAAAGAAGGCCAGATACTGAACCAGTTCAGCAATTTATTTGGACTTCAGGTAACATTTTTATATCTCAATTACTTTATTGTTTGTGTTGGTTTGAAAGCTTTCTAAAAAGATAAATATTTCTTTTTGATACAAAACCATCATTCTTATAATATCATCATGTTATATATGCAGTGAATGACTCGATTCCAGTTTAATCCGAGTTCCCTTTTATACTGAAAGCTGAAATATTTGTTTTAAAAAATATTACAATTCTTCAGATATCTTTTTTCCATAATATATCTTGCTAATATCATGGTTTTGATGCTCGTTAATTTTTGTCTGTTAGTATGCTATTTAGTATTTTGTTCTTTATGTATTTATTTATATTTCAAATTCACAGGTTACATTAACAAAACTTGTCCATATACAATGACATTTTCAAATATTTCTTTTCTTTTTACCAAACTTGAAAAATACAGTCATTGTACAAAGACATATATGGTATGTGTAACACGTAAACAATTTTAGGGTTTTTAAACCTGTCATGAGGATGAGAGTTGAGAGTAAAACACATACACCTGAATTTATGATTCCTCTTTTCTATTTCAGGAATTAAATGGATGTCCTGGTCTTTAAGATTCATCCAGAGTGTACTTTGGTGAGTAAGCCAAAACAGAGATGTTGGATGCTATAAATTCCATAGTAGAGGAGGAAGTAAACAGGGACATTCATGTTTCAGATTTTATAGGACTGATTGTAAATGTGAGTACTGGTATGACAGTGCATTTGAAGTTAAATGTAATACACCAAGTGTTTGTCAGCAGACACTATGGATCTAGTCATTCACTTCCTTGACTGTGTTGCTGTTTATATTGGGAAGGCAGAGACAGTAGTGTTTGAGAACAAAAGGGAATCCCTATGAATAAACTTGTGACTTTAGCTAGTGATGGTGCTTCAGTTATGACCGATAAACACAATGGTGTTGGTGCAAAGTTATGTCAAGAACACTGTTATATGATTAAACAGGTGCACTGTGTATCACACAGACTGGCACTGGCAGATGGTCAGGCTTGTAAGGATGTTTCTTTATTCAATGAATATCAGCTAACATAGAAGCAAGTTTATAGATTCTACAGCAACTCTGCTGTGCGCAACGATGAACTGTGGGAGATACAAGTTGTTCTGGAGGATGAGGATATGCAACATGTCACACTGAAGGAGCCAACCAAGTTAGATGCCTTTCATTAGAGGCAGCAGTCAAGGCAGAGTCTGACATCTGCCCAGCTCTTCAAGCTGCTCTGGAGAATAAGGCAGCTAATGGTACAACAGAAGTAAAAGGGCTGTTTAGCAAAATGAGGGAAGTAAACTTCATCCTTACCACAACCTTCATGAGGGATGTGTTCTGTGTTGTTTGGAAGTTTTCTCAGATATTCCAGAAAGACAATGTTAATATTTCCACTGTAAATATTATGGTAGAGAGTACCATGGCAAAAAGCTTCAGCACTTGAAGACTAATAATGAAATGGATCTTGCAAAAGCATACGAACTGTTTGGTAATGGAAGTTATCGCGGTATGAAAATTCAGGATAAAGTGTATGTAGGATCCAGTATCTATTGAAAACCTGAATGTACTGCTATTGAAAACCTGAATGTACTGATCTCAAACTTGGAGTCATTGTTCCATAAGGATTCTATGCACATTTTGCAGCTGCTTAATTGTATCCTCAATCCTGCCTGTATTCACAGATGACTTCTTCCAGTTCAAGGTGGTCGTAAATCACTTGCAGGGATGAGCCTGCAGGAAGTTTGCTTGGCAGTGTGCAGGAGGTACTGAGACTTGTTTCCAGACTTTGCAGTTTTAGCTGAAGTGTTGCTAAATCTGTGGGAAATTGCTTAGGCAGACCTATGATTTGGCATTTCACACTGGGATACAAAACTGGCAAGTGTCTGGCGCATGAATAGCATTGTTTAGCAGTGGCCTTCGTGTGGCGTCACGAATCACTACCTCATATCTAAAAATAGAATGTAGCCCCAGCTTCGGACAAACATTATAATATGGCGGCTCAGAACCATTACGTTTCACTGACAGAAGATGATGTTCCTGGTGGAAAATTACCTTATGCTTTGATAGAAAATCACTCGGTGGTGCAGTTGATACGATGGTTACAGTGCAGAGATCTCAACACGAGTGGAAATCCAAGCGATTTGATCAAAAGATAAGTACAATTCAGTGTATATACTGCTTGCATATTCGATACTTCCAACAAAACAGTAAAGTCCAACACGCATCATTGCTATATAATATGTCGTCACCCGAACAAAGGAAATAAATAGACTACCAAAGCACCTTTACGTTTTCTCTCTAAGTTTAAGAGGTGAATTATTTTTTAAACAATATTCCTTACATTGAAAATCAGAGCAGCAATGCTGGACCCCCTCCCACCACCACCACCCCGCACGAATTCCAGTTCATTAGCTGGCAACATATTATTGTTTCATCAATTGGGTTTTTGTAAAAGTCCGTGACAAAAAAAAAGAGATGTGACCCAATAGTGTCTTTATTAGTCCAGGCCCTTAAGTCCTTGTATCATTTCTGTATGAAAACGACAATTCAATGATGAAATAGTTTGTTCTGTAATATGGGGAAAACATTTTTTACTGTAAGTCATTATTGGATGATTTTCCGACGGGTGTGGGGTCTTTAAAATCCAATTTGAAAGAGTTAGTTTGTTGAACTCTATTATTATTATTATTATTATTATTATTATTATTATTATTATTATTATTATTAATCTTAATATATCTTTGCTGGGTCAAACAATGCATCGAGGCAGGAAACAGTCAGTCCATTTCCATATCTGTTGATGGTGGTAAATGGTATGATCTTAAACTGAAGAAACTTCAAGAGGCTGAGGCACAACACCAAGACATACTTAAAGCTTCTATTCCCCCCATCACAGGGTGGAATACTTTCCCTTCATTTGATCTTCCAAAACATTCTAATGCAGGACATGTACATCATCACATTATAGAATCAGTGCAGTTTACTGGTAAAACTAAAAATTCTGAAGACAGTGAGAACGATGATGATGTGCAGGACTTACATACAGCTAAACCTTTAAATAGAGGAAGAAACTACTTTAAAAGTGGCCATGTACAGTCAATGAAAGATTGCCAGAAGAAAGGTACATATTATTTGAAAGCAAGAGTCATGGCTTCTTATCTAACCAGTACTGTGTATGATGCAATGGTACAAATATCTAAAGACAGTGGATTTGTTAGAGATGCCTCCTGTACCTGCATTGCATCTTCAATGGGCAGGTGCAGCCATGTCTGTGCCCTTCTTTTTGCAATGTTAGACTATATTGAAAAGAATGGAACTGACGTTCAATCATGCACATCAAAAAAAATGTGAATGTAACAGGGGACGTAAAATAAATAAGGACCCAAAGTGCGTGTCAGATGCAAATTACGAAAATATCAAAAAACGAAAAGTCAGTGACGTCATACAGTATAATCCAGCACCAACATACAGTCAGCGAACTCCTTTGCAGGCTGTTATAGACTTGTTAAATGCTACTGATAGCAATTCTCAGTCATCATCAGAAAATATGTGGCAGTCCATTATTTACAGGTATTATGGGGATTATGAACTAGATGCTGAGTCTAAAGCACTTCTGTGTGAAAAAGGGGTGTTCCTCTCCAAAATATTTCGTTACCAAGCAGCCCTTACCCACAGGAAATTGTAAAGGAGCAGGGTAGTGCCGAATGGCATTTGGAGAGGCGCATTAGGATCACAGCCTCAGTGAGAAGGACTGTCAACAGCAATCAGCCCACATTCTGCACGTTCCATTTTAAATAAAATTGTGTGGGAGGTGACGGCTTTCAAGTCTCTTGCAATGGTTTATGGAATAGAGAATGAAAAAAATGCATTCGCAGACTACTTAACTAAATCTAGAACAGAAACTGAAGGAGTTTCTGCTGTGAAAAGAGGATTATAGGTCAATTCAAAGTACCCAGAACTTGCTTGTAGTCCTGATGGGTTAGTTTTAGATCCCAGAGAAGAAAATAAGTATGGACTGCTTGGAATAAAGTCTCCACAGATTCTTCAGGGAAAAGAGATAAATAAGTTTGATGAACAGTTAACCAAGAAGCAGCAAAAGTAGCTTCTGTCTGCGAAGATCCAATGGACATATTAAGCTAAGAAAAAATCACCCATATTATATCCCATATTATATTCAAATTCAAACACAACTTGGTATAATGAGACTCAAATGGTGTGACTTTGTGGTATGGGCTGATATAAATTTTGAAAGAATAAGAGTACATTTTAACCCAGATTTTTGGGAATCGCTTTCGGAAAAGCTTATTTCATTCCATCATAAATGGTTATGTCCAGAATTCTTTGAAATTAGAATTCCAAGAAGGCTGATGCCAAAGAGTTTGTGATAAGTAATTAGGGCTACAGGTAAATGATTTTGTTATGAATATATTGACAATAATAATTTTACAACTCCCTTTTCTGCTCCTGTATATTTTAAGGGAAGGATAGTGAATCAAGCATTTTAATATTGTACAAGACTGCCGATACAAATTTAAAATAAATATTTATTTGTGGGACAATGTTGAATGCGGTACATGATCAAATTCACATCGACAGGTACTATGTGCCTGTAACTTAATGGGGGGGGGGGGGGGGAGAAAATATCACATTGTGGATTGATAAGGACATTCTAACTGTAAAGTTGGGCGGGGGGGGGGGGGGTAAAGAATCTCAAATTCTTGGATGTGTGTTTTGAATTTAATTCCACAATCTCTTTACAGGCTGAAATGTGATCAACAGTATATTTTTTAAAAATCAAAGTATCGTCAGCGTGTGTGTAGTTAGGACAACTTTTTATAACATGCTTACTATATACATGGCATAGATATCTCAAACCATCATATTGCATCTGCCATCTGATATGAATAGTAATTAATTTTCACAAAAGCCGCATGTTCCAAAATGTTGTTTGCTCTTTATAATTTACAAGTGTATTTTAGAATATGACCAAGTTCAATAATTTATGTTTTAATAAACCTTGGAACTTCATCAATTATTTTATTACCATGTTAAATTGTATTTGTCTCTATTAACAGTGTTTTCTATTGTGATTTATTTGCCAATATAATTAGATTGTAAGAAAGTCAGCAACAACAATGATTTTTCATTTCTCATTCATGGCTGCATGTAAATTATTGGAAGGTCATTGGCAGATGATCACTTAACAAGAGGTTCCTGGAAATTTGCAAGAAAACAAACAACATAAACGATTTGAGTTATGATTGGTTCCAGACTCAGTGGCATGGTCTTGTGTAACAAATGGAATCTTTTCACTCTCTCTATTGCCCGTTCCACATGAATTCGATGTTTAGCCACATCTTTGGTTACTGCCTCCTCTTGTGCAGCGAAAACCTTCCTGTCCCTTAGAAAGGTGGGAATGATAATCTCAACTTGAATATCATTAAAAATGTCCTTGATATTAAAACCCCTATCTGCCATCACAACATCTCCAGGGTTCAAGTGCTTTAAGAATCCAGATTTAAGTACAATTTCCTTGTCAGAAATGGACCCTTCAAAAACATCGCTTACATACATTATCGCACCATTGGGGGCAACAGCTATGAGTACTTTGAACGTTGTATGGGCTTTATAGCTGGAATAGAGGTTTGCTTGTCTTTAGAAATTGCTTGGTTGCTGAACACAAAATTCTGTGCAATCGATTATACATCTTAAATTCTTGTATTTTCTCCTTAACATGGCACCTCTCAGCAAACATGAAGTCCTTCAAGGGTAAAAACTGGGTGTACAAAAACTGAACCCATGTTATTATAACATTAGACACAGTAGCCTTGCTAACATTAAATCTGTAGGCTAGGTCCTGATTTACAAGCCCAAGTCGAAGGTGCATCGATGTTATCAGCAAGGCATTTTTGGGTGAGAGGTGACAATTTATGCCAAAACTGACTTTCGAAGTGCTGCATTTGCTGTACCAATATTTCAAATGTTCGACAGCAGGGCTTATAAAGCACCACAATGTCGTGAAATGTACCCATGATAAGCCTGTATAAAATTTACATTTCTGATCATTATCTTCAACTTCCGATATGTCAAAGTGGAATTGGCAACGATGCTGGTTTCTTTTATCGGGTATCTCTATTACGTTTTTGATGCACATGAATTTAAAGAACTCTGTAGCAAATTAAGCTCTGATTTCAGCAGCTTGTTCTCATTTTGTAAAGAACTTGTTCTCTAATCTCACATTAATATCCTGCGCCTCCTTGGATATCACTGTCTGGCATCCAACATCTTGTGTGCATGGTACTTCACTCACAATGACACTGCCACATGCACCGTCGCTATCATGAGAGATCATCATATGAGGGATGGTATCCGGTTGTCTTGGAACGTCAATATTCACAAGAGGCAGCCCTGGGCTACAAGCCAAATCAATCAGTGCTTCTGCTACACCCTATGTGTGCTTCCTAGTCACGATATTTGTGTCTCTCTCTTTGGGTGGTTTTCTCTTGCTCGAGTAATGTTGAATCTGTAAAGAAAGATAAATCAGTAAAAGCAGCAAATGTATCAGAAAAGGGGGAGGGTGTGTGGTGCATGCAGAGGTCCAGTTTTTGTATATTTAACTTTATTCTCAAGTACACACACACACACACACACTTGCACCATACCTCAGCGAGGGATCCAATTATACTTGTAATATACCCCTACTGCACAAAGCATGATAACTACAAAGTTTTATAACTTCTATTGAGCCATTAAGGTGGAGTCATAAAAATTGATGGAAAGAAAAATGGATGGACAGATGTAGACTTAGTAGGGTATAACAATGCCCTTATATTAGGTAATTGGGGCAATTTGGAATGTAAGTATGTATACATGTCAAAATGTTAAAATTAAACATAGCTCAAATTATGTAAATATTATACACACACGTACATTACAGGATAATTTTATCACAGGACAAGAAACATCTTAATAACATATTCACATGCAGAGTTTCAATATTGACAAGTTATTTATTACACGTTTCCAATGAAACAGTATGTGCGGTAGCCTGGGACGATATTACAGGCATGTATACATGTAGAAACACTTACCTGTATGGGTGTGAAAGGGTACGGAAACGTTTCGCCCCATGGACGTTTCGGCCCAAGACATTTCGCCCCACTTCATGGACGTACCTGGACGTTTCGACCCATGGACGTTTCGGCCCAAGGCATTTCGCCCCACTTCAATGAACGTTTCGGTCCAAGACATTTCGCTCCACATTCAGTGGACATTTCTACATTTCTTAACTGTCATTCCCAACAAATATGATTACTCTTCATAATATTCATAATAAAGTGCATGTAGTTAAGCGGCATTTCGTTTGATCTTTGCTGATGTTAGTTGTTAGTTTTGAATTCCTCTGACACTTCTGTCGGCGAGATTAAAGAACGTGTCGCTGGTTAAGAAACTTACACGCGTAAGCACCCGGCATTGCCTTGAAGTTTTTGTAAAAAAAAATTCAGCAAGTGTTATTTGGGCTTAATTACAGCCAGGTAGCTTGTTTGATCTTCATTGTTAAAGAATCCACTCAATGAGCTTTTTATTGTCAAAGGTAAATGAGCGTTGTTGTTTATTAATCTACAAACATTGAGCTTTAGGCTAATAGTTATGAATCTTCAAGTGCATTGTCCGACAGATGTCATGGTATAGAAGCTCGTGCATGTGTTTGTATGGAAATTTAGTCTTTCCTTTTCTTGGTAGTAGTTGTTATACTATCAAGTAAATCAATAGATCGAACAATGTCTCCGTGCATTTACTGCAGAAAACCAGTATCCTATCGTGAGCAAGCCGTAGATTGCGATGTTTGCGGCAATGAGCAACACAGAGCCTGTGGAAATACTGGTAAGTTTATTTATCTGTCTGTTCATTTTTTATTTTTATTTTTTTGTTTCTACATCATATTACGATCACTCCATAATTCAAATGTCCATTGCACACAATTTAGTTGTTTTCTTATAGTAATTGAGTGTATCTAGTGTCCCTTTCTTGTAGGATATTGTTCGCGTTTCAGTATATCCAACGTCTTTTAAAATACATTTTATCACAAAACGGCGATGGAATGAACTGAATTATTGGAAAAACAGTTTCTATGTATAGGTCTAGCAAGTTAAAAGTATGATCTTCTTAGACGTGGAAAGATATCCATCCAGTTTGTGTGCGACAGGAGCAATTCAAACCTGAGGTAAGCTTTCAGTACAAACACAATATTTTAAGAATTGATGTATGTTAAAACAGCTAGTTAACACTTTACCACTAATCACTGAAAAAGTCAGTAATTAGCTTAATGAGAGAGTTATATACAAGTAATATTTCCACAGTATTGGCAACTAATTATTATTAGGAATTATTATGATAATATTTCTGAGTGCACTTTAATAATGTGATAATATTCATATTGTTTGTAGGTAGATGGCTAAAATGTAGAAATGGACTTAAGCGCCATACAAAATACATCTTCCGGATTGGAAATGAATAACGGTACAGCACGGGGCCAGATGGAGAGCACGAGAAATTCAATGTCAATTTCTATTAATATAGAGGATACTTCGGCAAAGTGAATATTGTTTTATTTTGTAAAAAAAAAATACTGGTTCTTGCAGACCTCCTTATGAATAAATATCGTATTCTGTCAAGTTTGACGTGGTTTACTATGTATTGCTTGTACATTTTCAACATTTTCTGATAAGTTCCGACATATTTATATTTACAGGCATGGTAGAAGTGAACAATCGGAAGACAGTTCAGCAAATGACCAGCAACATGTAGTGAACGAGTCTGTGCCCGACATCCATGTTGCCTCAACACTTATAGCCGAAGTAGTTATATGTGGGTGTTGGGGGACAAGGGAGACTCCTATGTTAAAAAGGTAAAAAGTTTATAGGGACAAGGGGAATTTAACATGGAGATGGCACAAGGGGAATTTAACATGGAGATGGCACAAGTGGGTATCCTATGTTAAAAAGGTAAAAAGTTTATAGGGACAAGGGGAATTTAACATGGAGATGGCACTCGAGGGACAAGGGGACAGCTCCTCCTCCTCCAGGAGTCTAGACTCCTCCTACAGCCCTTCTTCAGGATAAATGGAGGATGGACCGCTTCTGGTTCCCAATTTTCTTCCTTCTTCTCCTCCTTCTCCTCCACTATCCTGTGATCTTCCTCCTCTATCATCGGATGAGGCTGGATAGGCTCCTTCTTCTCCTGCTTCTCCTCCACTATCCTGTGATCTTCCTCCTCTATCATCGGATGAGGCTGGATAGGCTCCTTCTTCTCCTCCTTCTCCTCCACTATCCTGTGATCTTCCTCCTCCATCATCGGATGAGGCTGGATAGGCTCCTTCTTCTCCTTCACTATCCTGTGACCTTCCTCCTCCATAGTAGAGGGGGGTCATGGGGGTGCTATGGGGTCTTATGGGATTTTAACATTGGGGGCACTATGGGGCCAAAAGTGCCAAGATTTATGGGGCTGGGGGGCGCTATGGGGTCTTATGGGAATTTAACATAGAGCCCATTCAGGCCCCAATGTTCTGCCTAGTGGCTATATCTATATAGCCTAGAGTTATATATAAAGCATTACCTATACCTCAGATCATGTTGAAGGTGTCAGTAAATTTGCATATATTATACCTATGTTATAAATAGCTTTTATCAAGGGAACCAACTCATAATAACACTAAAATGGACGTGACTAAAAGTTGTATTAAACTTCGGGAACCGTCACGGACTTTGGCGTTGACTAGAAAAAAATCCGGAACATTAGATTATAATGGCCTAGACTAAAAGTAACACTAAAATTCCGAAATTGTACCGGACGTTAGCGGCGACTGAAAATAATCCGGATTTTTTTTTTTAAAATTGGCTGAGACTAAAAGTAACACTAAACTTCCGAAATTGTACCGGACGTTAGCGGAGACTGAAAATAACCCGGAAAAAAAAAGAATTGGCTGAGACTAAAAAATAGTACTAAAATTTCGTAACTCATTTTAAATTTTTTATTTTTTATTTTATATTTTTTTATATACAAACTCAAATAAACCCAAAACCCAAACCCAAACCTAACACACTATCCCAAATGCCTTGTGTGCTGCCTAAAAACCCCAAAAACCTGTTATCAGACGAAAGGGTATGACAAAGGGATGAAATCACGCCAACATACTATCCAACATATAAACCATCCATTTTTTTATTTTTTAAATTTTTTTTATCAAAACACACACACCACACAACCATTTTTTTTACTTTTTAAAAATTTTTTTATATCAAAACACACACCACAAATATACAATCCTTTTTTATAAAATTTTTTTTTATATCAAACACAAAACTTACACATACCACAAATATACAATCCATTTTTTAAAAATTTTTTTTATATCAAACACAAAACTTACACACACTACACAACCATTTTTTTATTTTTCAAATTTTGTTTATATCAAAACACGCACCACACTATCCATTTTTTTAACTTTTTTAATTTTTTTATATATATCAAAATCAAACTTACACACACCACACAAATCATTTTTTAACTTTTTAAATTTTTTTATATCAAATACAAACTTACACACTACACAACCATTTTTTTTACTTTTTTAAATTTTGTTTATATCAAAACAGGCACCACACTATCCATTTTTTTATATTGTAATCTTGGTTGCTGCCATCTTCTTGATCTGTTGAGATCTTGACGAGTCAACGAGAATGACTACACTGACCAACGCATCGCTTTATATGCTTAACGCGCGGACGCGATGGAAAACATGGTAGGGTTTCAGATCGACAGTGAGATAACAGATAGAGGAAAGAGGTAAGTTTTTTTTAGATCGATAGAAAGAGAGAGAGAACATAATTATTATTTTTTTCAAATTCAATAAAAAACCACACAACACCATATTTTTTTTTCAACAATAACCATTTTTTTAATCAACAATAACCATTCTAACATAAAAATACTAACAATTCAACAATAACATTTTAAACAGGAACATATTTACAAGGTTGACAACGTTGGGGTGGTAAACTAAACCTCCACCTTTCACATCTACATCATTCTGATTGACATTACGCTTGTGAGCTAAAGACAAGAGATAACCAAAATGTTCACAAAACCATCGTTGTACTTTAGCATCATTTCTAGCATAGTCACTATTAAACCAAGTCACTAAATGTTCTAAGGAATATCCAAGACTGCGGTGATGAAGATAATGTACACACACACACCATGGAATCCGATCCTTGTAATCGAACATTATTGAATCGAGTCGAGACGGCATTTCTTCACATAAAGTCAATGATGTCGTCTTCCAAAGGAGGTAATCCATAAGAATCAAAATATTCCACACCTCCACCATTGTGATCGTTGGGAAAGTACACGGCAGTCCAATGGGTTCCTGGTAGATGACTGTCGTCGGTATTGATGACATAGGCATGAACATCTTTAGGTTTACGATGAGGTAGTTCATCTTTAGCACATACCACAGGATTCCAAGAAGAAGTGTAGGAACTACGAGTCAATAGGTAATAAAGTTCTCTAGTATCCATTTTTTTCTTCTTCTTCTTTTTTTTGTCTTCAATGGAAATAATAGGTCACCAATTCACACCTGACTTTATGCTTGAATTGATCTGTCTTGTAATTCCACGAATATTCACGTCGGATAGGTTTTGCACTCTGTTGAATGAGTCCTTCGATGTGTCTGATCTCCAGATAATCAAGTGGAGGAGCAGAAGAAGTCTGCAAGTCTTTATACCATTTTCTCAACACGTGTTCATCTGAGATTTGTTTCCAGACCGTTTCCAAATATTCGTCCAATTGTTCTTCGCCCGTCATCATCATACATTGGTCGTGTTGTATCTGACTGGGATGATCGTTTTGACATCCATGACATTGTTCTTTAATCAGACTGTTAATTCTTTCAGTCAATTCCTGAGCATAACAGGAGACTGTTTTTCTTGTTCTGGCCATCGAGAAATAAATCCAGTAAACTCGGTTTTAGGTTCTGAATGAATGACTTCGTCATCATCATCATTTGTGGTAGTTTGTGACTGTTGAACTTCACAAAATCCCTCATCTATTTCCATAGGTTCTTCTTCTACGTGTTGCATCTTTTTTTTCTTCTTCTAATAGTCTAGAATGACTTCTCTCAAACTGTTGATTTCTAGAATGTTATCAAATTCTGCATACAAGACGACGTTCACTGCGTCGGGTAGAGGATCTGCAAACTGAAGTTCCACACGAAGTGGGCCTGATTTTATAGGGTGGAAATGTCCTTCATCGCTGCCTTGGTCAGGAGTGAAATCAAATCCCCACAAGGCATACCCTCCTGCATAATCCTCGTACGAAATGCCGTGGCTGGTGTTGGTACCTAACTGTCCTGTGGCTTCAAACAGGCTCAGGTAAGATCGCAAGTAATTTTTATGGCCGTCGCTAAAGTTAGGTTCAAAAGGTCTGGTACACAAGGTCTTGCCATCTCGACTGACTTCTATCTTGGAGACGTTGTAGTGTTTAAACTCAAACGGATTCTGATCGTGGACTCCGTTGAGGGCTGCATTACTGACGATGCCAATCAGCAAACGTTTGGGTAGCTGTCCTTGGAAGACGTGATCTTCGACTTTGGATCGGAGTCCAGCGGCTACGGTAAAGGTTTTCACTTCCACGCGTCGCACAGGATACTTGGCAGTGGTTCTGCTCAACGTTTGACTGATGTCGTTGGCTACTTTTGGTAAGACTTCCACACGTCGCACGTAAAGTTTGGCTTCTTGGATTTTGGTTTTCCACTCGTTAGCATGAGCCATCAAATGGAAGGCGGCACTACTGCGATTCAGTCTCAGGCGTACATCCACTCCGTTCAACAAATACTTGTCTTGCAACCACATGTCCAAATGCAAACGATCCATCAGTTCTAAACTTCGTCTGATTTTCTTTCGACGGTCGTTAAATCCCACATTGTGAGGGACTGCTGGAATTATAGGATCACCATCATTAGCAGAAGTCTTCGCCGGTACTGACAGCTCTGTGTATATGAACTTTTCCGAGGTGTCAGGTTTCCAGACCACCGAAGCATCCAGATGAGTGTTCTTGGCTTCTTTTCCGTACGTCAAGAGATTTTCCAAATAAGCACGGTAAGGGTAAGTATCCAAACTGCTGCTGACCAGTTTGTTATTCAAGTAGAAATCTACTCCGCTGAACAAGGAATGCATGAAATTATTGACTAGTGCCACTCGGGCAGCTTCCCCAGGAAGGTTGCTGTCATTTTTTTGTACTTGAAGTTTCAGGTACAAGTAACTGTTATTCAGATCGATGTAATCTTCGGTTTGTCCTTTGATTTCAAATTCGATAGGAGCTGATTCCGTCAAAGACGATACCGGATGAAATTCCACCCATTGGGATTCTTGCATCGTCATCATGGTGGGAGGCATGTTAAACATATCCAGTTCTGACTTGGTACATTCGCAAGAATCTCGGTGCATCATTTTTTTTTTCACAGTTAATAATCAAACACGTCTAATTCTCTGACGGTTCTTCTTCTTTTCTTATTCTTTTTTGAACTGCCGTGTGTTCTTTTATGAACTTTGAAGGGATTTCGATGTCGTCGTCTCTTTCTACCTTGTCCTTGCTGTGAAGTGGAGAAAGAAGTAATGCCAGGGTCTGAAGCGTGAAGTGAATTTATAGGATTCTCTCGGAGACCTAAAAGATCTTTGCCAGTGTTCACCAACATATTTTTGCCTGCTCTCATAAAGGCTTCTTTAGGATTTTGTTTGTCGATGAGGACATTTTGCAAAAATTCTTTTCCTTGTGTCAAAGCGGCATCTTTTAAGGCATGAAATCCTCGAGTCACCATCGGTTTCAAAATAGGAGCTACCGTCCGAAATGCCGATTTTAACATATCTCCTAAACCATGTCCTCGTTGTCGAGTAACTCCTTGGTACACTGGATACATTTTTTTGTTTGGGTCAGTTACAACTCGTTAGGGAACTTGTTTTTTTCGAAAATGTAGTTTCACCGTGACTTTTCCTTTGTCAATGAATGGCACATCTTGTCCCAAATCTCCTTTTATACTAATCTGGACACTGTCAAAATACTATTTACTGACTGGAAGATAATGAGGATGTACAAATTCACGGTGAACGTGAAACGTGTTTCCACCTTCTTCGTACGCACCAGCAGCAGTATCCACTTTGAAAGGAATGACTCTCAGTAAGGGAGCAGCTGTGTGGCCCACCACGTTGTACTCCACCACATCGGAGTACACAAACATTAAATTCAGTCCAACGTTCAATTCGATAGGGGTGCGAAAAGCCTCTCCGAAATCTGTGTTGGTGTGGATTGTTCGTTCACCATGATACTTCTAATTTCCACCCAAAATATCAAACGACCCAGCAGAAAAACCGATGGTCATGAATTTTCTTTCGTGCGCGGGTAAGTGTTTGTCTTCTTTCTCATCGAATGGCTTTCCCTCATGCCCTTTCAAAAATTGCAAGAGGAAACGGCGTGCCACAGGATGGTATTTGATCTCTACCCATTTTTGGTTTTTTTCCAAGGCTTTGCCAAATTGGGCTTCGAAGACGGCCGCAATCGTCTCCACCAAATGTTGAGCACTAAAATAATACCCTTCAGGAATTCTCATGCGATAGGTCGAGTAGGGAGTATTGTCAGTTTTTGAACTCATTTTTTTCCCAATTTCAGGATCATGAGCGTCCAACTCTTTTTGCACTTTTTCGTTATAGATTGCTACGTCAAAAATGGTTTGATTTCCAGACACATTCTTGATTTGCGTAGGATGAATGATTTCTACCAAAGCCACTTCCCAATGAGCGTCGTGATCCAATTGGAAGGCCTGAGGTAATTTGGCCGTGAAACAACATAATTTGTTGTTGGGAAACACATCCATGGAACTGTCACTGGGTAACGTTAAATAAAATTGGTCATTCATAGTTCTAAGGTGGTTCTGGTGTCCGAGGAGTCACTCAAGTGGACAGAAGAATGATGTTCAAAGGGTTCCAAAAGAGGACTGGTATTGTGGTGACTGGAAGAAGAAGGTGGACTGGCGTTGCTCGTACTCCCGTGGTGGTGACTGTTGTCCGTCGTTGTCGTAAATTTCAAAGAGGGACTTGGTAAAAGATAACCGATGCAACTGCTAAGTAAAATGGTCCACAATTGTTTGTCTCCTTGTTGCAAACTCAAATTGGCAATAGCTGCTCCGATGACACAATACACTACAAAAATTTGGCAGAAAAAGACGATTTGATTTTTAGGCACACGTTCTCCGCACCACATCCAGAGCGGTTGTTTTTGTAATTCTTGAAGAGAAGAACTCTGTGAAGGAGTCGTTGAAGTCGTGGTTGCTGTGTTGAATGGCATATTGTTGGGTTACTTCTTTTTCTTTTTATAGTCGACGACTTGAGAAGCAGCAATCCAAGAATCAAAACTAGGAAGATATCCTTTCCAACGTACTTTGACTTCTTCTACTCGACGTTTGCCTACTTTACGTGTTCTTTGTTCGAGAATGCTTTCGATGTCGTACAAGGCGTCTTCTTTTTTGGTCACTCGTTGTAACTCAGGCAAGTAAAATGTTCCTTTGAGCACTTCACCGTGCATGTCTTCCAATTTATAGACGGGAGGATCACGTCCACGCACGGGGGTAGTGACACGAAGCAATTCGGCGGCCCAGTTAGGTAAATAACCTTTGTCAAAAGTACGTTTGGTTTTTCCGATGCGAACCCAATCACCCGTCTTTAACTCCAGCAAGGGTTTCTTCTTCTGAGGTGGTTTCCTTTTTGAGGTACCAAACAATTTATCAAACACGGTCACTTCGTTTTCAGGGCTGACCTCTTCGGGGGCACATCCGATGCTACGATGGTACGATTGATTGTACGCTTTGACCAAACGAGGTAACACGTCGATGTACTTGAGAGTATGTTGATGTGTAAAATATTTCCACATGCGTTCTTTCAAAGTTCTTTGAAAACGTTCCACGATACTGGCTTTGGTTTCAGGATTTTCGGTAGTAAAAAAATGAATCTGTCTTTGTTTCAATTCTTTTTGAAAAGCTTGATTTAGAAATTCGGTGCCTTTGTCAGTTTGCCATCGTAAAGGTTGGCGTCCGCTTTGTTTCAAGACCAATTTTAAGGCCCGTACCAATTCGGTACTGCTTTTAGAGGTCAAAGGCACGACCCAAGCAAATTTGGAAAACACGTCGATGACACAAAACAAATATTTGTGACCTCGATTGTAAGTGGCTAAATGAGAGACGTCGGCTAAATCGGCTTGCCATTGATGATCGATGCCTTCCACTTGGGTTGGACTTCTAGAAAATTTGCGTCGAATGGGTTTGTGTAACGTGTACGTCGATTGTTCTTGTAACCATTGTCGTACTTCGGGTAAACGTACACTTTTCAATTTACTTTTGGCAGCTCGATATAATTTTTGAACTCCTCCGTAACCAGCAGCATGGCCAGGATTGTAATAAATGGTAACTAACAGTTTCTCCATCATTCCTCAAGAATAAGTCAACCAAGTACCAATACTCTTTTCTTCGTGAGGTATCTTTTTGGATTGTTTACGTGTCCGACGTGCCACTGGTGTAAAAGAAGAAGATGTTGTTTGAACAGGGTCATCGGTTCTGTTTTGACTTCTGTCTTCACTTCTTCCTTTTTCTTTTCTGAGGGTAATTGGGTAGACAACATCTTTTTCATCCAACTTGGTGTGGCTAGTTTTTTCTTTTTAAGAGGTGGAGTTTGTAACTCTTCTTCTTCTTCTTTTTCTTCTTTTACGGTCATCCATGTACCGGTGTCTGTTTTAGTGGTGGTGACTTTAGGTTCGCTTTTCATCATCGTCTTAAAATCTCTCAGAGTGGGTGGAGCTGTTTCGTCTACAGCTTTTTGGTGAAAGAGTTGTAGACGTTGTAAAAGTTGGCCGTACCGTTGCGATTTTTCTGTTTCTGACAAATTGCTTCGTTCCATCAGGGATTGTAATTCTTGTTGTAACTGGGACATCTCGTTGAGATTAGGATTGGGTGGTAAATGAGGTATCCGTTGTTCGTTCCAACGATGAAATTCCATCCATCGTTTGTAAAGTACTAAAGTCAGTTTTCGTCCTTCCATTTCATCCAAAGGTACAAAAAAGGTGTGGTCTTTTCAGAGAAGGGTGGTCCTTTTTATCTTCTTTTTTTTGGTTATCGCATGACACCTCCTAAAAGCGGTCCAGCAATCGTTCCTAACAAAGGAGCTGCTATTTTTAACAACGGTCCTATCAACATAGGTAGAAATCCTCCTCGTTGCACCAACATTTTTTTCTCTTGTTGAAGAGGTATTTTCTTTTTCACCATTTGACGAAGAACATTCCGATGTTTCCCTAATTTTTGTTTCTGTATCTTGGACAAAGGTACCGTTTCTTTCAAAACGTTCAAACAACATTCACTCAAGGTATCGATGATTTCTTTGGGGGCTGTTTGAATGAGTTGTTTTCGCATGGGAGGATTGGATTTGGTCAGGACAGACAAGACGTTCCAATGTTTTGCCAGACGAGGTGGAAGTCGTCCTTTTTTGGTGGTTTGACTTTTCTTCTTTTTTTGGTGGAGGTGGTTGTGGTGTGCACGTTTGGGAGCCATCTTAGAGGTGAGGAGTAAGTCTGAAGTCTCTGGCAGGGTACCCTTCTATTTTATACTGGAACACGTCTCCACTGATTGTCTGCACAACGTACCAACTTCACGACAGGCATCACTCGACGTTGAGGTGTTTTCAAGGGATTAAATCGTCTCAATTCTTCTTTGGATAAATCCAACAAACTTTGTAACACGCCGGTTCTTTCTTGAACTTTGGTTTTAGGGGATGGTACTTTGTTGGCGGCCGCTGCCATAGCCAAATCAGCCAATGTCGTCGAGGGTCCCGAAGGGGTGACTTTCAAAATAGGTTTCCATTTTTGCATCAAATTAGGAAACACTTGTCTTAAGTCCGGTTTGGCAGGCATCATCGTGAAGGGTGGTGAAGAAGACAAAGATGATGGGGACGAAGGAGAAGGAGACCTCGTCACGGTTGTTTGTCGTGGTGTCTTGCGGGTGTACGTTTGCGTCCTGGCCGCAGTACCTCTCTTGCGGCTCCTTGCAGTGGTGGTGGTAGGTGTTTTCTTTTTCTGGTGGGTGGTTTTCTTTTTCTTTGGACTTTTCTTCTTTTTGGGTGCTTTGGGTTTTTTGGCTTGGGCATTAGGATCCCATTTCAAAAGGGAACGAATCATGACCCCTCCTAAAGAACCGCTTCCACCAGGGGTTAAAATGATTTGTTTTTTAGTCCCTGAATCGATTCTAGGATCGGCTAGTTGTGACAATGCCCCTTTATGTTTTTGAAAAAAACGTTGAGTTTGATGAGGAATGTGAATGATGCCCTGCAGTAATTGACGTGCCGTCAAAGTAAACCATCGTAACACTTCTTTAAGACTCGCTTCTAACAAATGAGCACGGACTTGTGCATTTTTTTCGCGACTGATACCATACAAGGCACGAATCAATTTAGCCGAAGGATGAGGTTGAAAGGAAGTCATCTCGAAAGAGTGTGAGACAGAAATGACGTAGTGACTGTTTTTATAGTTTTTTTCTTTCAAACATTGGCTGAAGGGGACGTGTAAATGACAGGACCTCCTTCTTGACCCCAAGGGTGAAACAATTGGGCACGAAATCTCAAATAGTCAGGAGTGGTGGGTTTTAAGTCGATGAGTAAATACTCGTGGGGGGTTTGAGTGGCATCGTCGTACGCATAATTGAGCCAAGGAGCACCTAACTGTTTGGCTAACACTTGTACTTGAGATTTGTCTTTGGGGCTTTTAAACAAGACCACGTAATGAGCGTTCAGACTGATGGTCCGATGGGCTTTACTTTGTTGAAATAAATTTTGAGTAATGTATACAATACTAGCATTACGATGGTGTCCTTTTCGTGTAAACCAAAGTTTAATTTCTTCTTCGTCTTCTCCTAACATGTCGTCAAAGATGACCAGATGTGTTTGACTCATGTCAGACACGATCCCATCGTCTTCGCGAGGGATGCCTTCTACAAATGAAATGGTTTCTCCTTGACTTTCTTTCAATAACGTGTAAGACGGTTGCCACTCTTTGTAACACCACACGATACGTTGCGGTTGACGATCGAACAAATGAGATTTTTGTTCGATCAAACGTTTGACAAATTCGGTTTTGCCTGAACCACTAGGTCCAGCAATCAACATGTTAAAAGGATGGCACAGATACAAAGCGTTCCAACTTTGACGATCTAACTTTTCGTCAATCACTTTGACTACAGAAGCAGAAGAGGCAGACGAGGCAGAAGATGATGTAGCCATGACTGAGGTAGGAAGATTTTTGAGAAGAAGACAAAAGACTCAAGACATTTTATACGTTTCATACACGTTTATTTATTTTTTTTAAAAAAACAAACCAACACAACAAACAAAAACATTTCTTTTTACAAGTCATGAAGGACAAAAATGCAGACCGAAAAAATGGTCAGGTACAAGATTAAGGCTACCACTAAAAGAATGAAAGTTCTGTATAAACAAGTCAATGTACAACATTCTGGTGTGCGAGGAATGGAAGGCCCAGGCACTGATGGTAGTATTCTTCTGGTCTCTGTGGTGGTGGTAGAAGAATGAAATGTCTCTGAGGGTAAGGAGGGGGGGGGGGCTGTTCCTCAGAGGGTTGTATTTGGACGACGACAACGGTGTGGTCTTTCTCTGCTGTGTCAGGTTCTTCTTCCAGGATGGTTTCTAAGGTCATTTCTTTTTGTGACTTAGGTTCCCATTTCACTTTTGGACACTTAGTGGTGACGGGCCAGATCTTTGGCAAACTGTGGTACTTCTTGTAGCCAAACATCGAAACCAACACTTTTCCAGTCACGTACATCTTTCCAACCGGTAAGTTGTTGGTGCATCCAACTAACAAGGCACACTTCTTCAAACGTGTCAAGGCAAGATAAATTTTGACTAATGTCTTCTTCACACGGAGGCACCCCACTTGTGATGTTCATCACCACTCTCAACACTTTGAGTATAATTTGTCTTTCGTGTACCGATAAATCATGAATGCTCATGTTGTTGTTTTTTTTTTTTTTTGATGGTTTATCAAAATAGTCCAAAACAACCACGGGTCCTCCAAAATAATCCAAGGCAAACACTTGTCCTCAAAAATACTCCACAACGAATGTCCTGGAAAACGAAATCCAAGAAAGGTAGTCACTAAGACACACACTGCATAGCGTCCAAAATTCAATGGAAACAGTTCTTGTATCAGGTCTTTATAATCCTCTAAGGTCTGAACACGATCGTTGACTTTCTTCCACGGAATACGTTTCACAAGTGAAGACCACAGATCAGGCATGATGAGCTTTTATAGGGTGAGGTTCCTAAGGTGGGTATCTTTGGTGGTGGGTTTTTATATCCAGGTTCTTTTGTGATAGACTATTCCCGGGATTCTACAATGAAAGGTTTTCTCCAGAATCTTTCTTCTGAAAGTTTGGAAGTAAGCATACCTTAAAAATCGAGAAATGACTTTGAGTTTGCGTTTCACTTGGATCTTGACAAACTCTCGGCAAATGCGCGTTCGCCCCACCACAATAGCCCGAGCCAAGCACATCTGGTCTTGAGTATTGTCGATTTGGACGACACTGCGTTTGGTACTTCGAATATCGTCCACCAGTAACGGTTTCCTACTTCGTCCACTTCCTCAAGGAGGGGAAACGTGAGTCAAGTAAAGTGTGGCCTTTCCATCGGTGATGGTAAACTTGTCGTTCGATCGTTGAACATGTTCTATTTTGGACATGACTTTGTCTGACGTTAATTCTGCCGGGGTGCTGAACTCGATCCAAACAGGACTCTTCAAATTGTCATGATGAATGGCCAGTCTCAATCGATCGTCTTCTTTGGCTCCACATTGTCGTTTCAAGTTCATCAAGACAGAATCCCACAAATCGCTAATGAACCCCGCCGTTTTCTCGGGAGGTACTTTGGACTTGAAGTCTTTAAAGTGAACCGTGTAAGTGTAAGCTGTAGTTTTAAATTTTCGAGAAGTTATTTTTTCCGTCTCTCGAATCCGATAGTAATTTTCAGGAGGAGCCAAAGTACTAGGTAGTGTTTTTTGGTCAGGGGTTCTGGTGTTGGTAGTGGTGCTGGTGGTGGATTTTGTTTTTGGTGGGTTAGAAGTTTGGGTTTCAGGTTCACTCATCTCCTCTTCGAAGTCACTAGCATGGACTTGAGCTAGTAGTTCATCTAGCGGTGTTTCAGGCGGTACGGAATGTCTTCGTCGTCGTGGCCTCTTTGTTTCTTCTTCTTCTTCTTCTGTTTTCTCATGGCTTGGGCGTGATCTTTTCATCTTGAAGTTTACTCTGAATCTGATTCAGTTTCACCCAGGGAACCTATATATATATATATATATATATATATATATATATATATATATATATATATATATATATATATATATATATATATATATATAGACCTTCTTACCTTCAGAATCACTGGTCGTGATTGCACTTTCAAACTGTGAAGATGGAAAAGTACTGCGCTCGAGATAAAAGTCAAGATACTTGCTATATCTGCCAAGAGAAAGGACATTGGGCTTCAGAATGTCCACAACGTCAACAAAAAAGAGATTTTGGAATTGAATTGAATAAGTATGTCCATAAGGTGTATGATAATTATGCTGCTGACATACTTGGTAATGTCTATCATATGAAGTCTGGAAGAAAAGTCAAAGGAAATTTGAATTCATTTGGAATGATAACTATTCATGTTGCTGGTAAGGAAGGAAAGAGGGAGAAACATACAAGTCGAGGGAGATTTGTCTTTGAAGCGGTGAATGAAGTGGATCTACCTAGACAGAGTCAAGTGGTACATCTCAATGATGTACTTGATGATGATAGAATAGAAAATCTTCAAGTGATGACTGGTAGTGAACGAACATGTTTGCACAAACATGTGAAGAATGATAAAGAAAAAAGGAGAGTTAATTTTGGAAGTGCTAGAAGTGTGTTGTGCCAGTTTGTTGGTGAGACTGAGGAAAAAAAAATTGGAAGTATGGCAAGGGCTATTCAGTATTTTGATTGTAATAAAGGATGTATCTATAATTACTGTACTGGGATTTATAAGTCGGTCTTTCGAAGAAGTTCCAGAAAAGATTTCAAGCTAGATTGGAAGAGCCAGAGAAGAAGAGTCAAGGAACTAGTGGATTTGTGAGACCTGTGAAATTAACTGACTTGAATTCAGGATTATATAGTCGGATGGATTCCACTTGTGATGTGGCAAGATGTTTTGGATTAGATCAGCCTGAAGTTTACAGGATTTGTAGGAATAGGCAGTGGATTCGAGATGCTAATGGACATTTTATTAAGTTGGAGTTTATCAATGAGAGTCCAAAAGAAAGTTATGAGAAAATTGTAGACAAGAATCTTCCTGAAGTGTCAGAACAAGAAGAGGATGAAATGGTGGAGATGGAAATTGATTGAAATGTATTGGATTTATATAAAATTGTTTTATTGCCACGAGTAACATAATGTATATACATTGAATAAAATATAATTATTATTGATGTATATCTCTGAATGGTGTTGTGTGGTTTTTTATTGAATTTGAAAAAAATAATAATTATGTTCTCTCTCTCTTTCTATCGATCTAAAAAAACTTACCTCTTTCCTCTATCTGTTATCTCACTGTCGATCTGAAACCCTACCATGTTTTCCATCGCGTCCGCGCGTTAAGCATATAAAGTGATGCGTTGGTCAGTGTAGTCATTCTCGTTGACTCGTCAAGATCTCAACAGATCAAGAAGATGGCAGCAACCAAGATTACAATATAAAAAAATGGATAGTGTGGTGCCTGTTTTGATATAAACAAAATTTAAAAAAGTAAAAAAAATGGTTGTGTAGTGTGTGTATGTTTGTATTTGATATAAAAAAATTTAAAAAGTTAAAAAATCATTTGTGTGGTGTGTGTAAGTTTGAATTTGATATATAAAAAATTTTTAAAAAAGTTAAAAAAATGGATAGTGTGGTGCGTGTTTTGATATAAACAAAATTTAAAAAATAAAAAAATGGTTGTGTAGTGTGTGTAAGTTTTGTGTTTGATATAAAAAAATTTTTAAAAAATGGATTGTATATTTGTGGTATGTGTAAGTTTTGTGTTTGATATAAATTTTTTTTTTTAAAAAATGGATTGTATATTTGTGATGTGTGTTTTGATATAAAAAATTTTTAAAAAAGTAAAAAAAATGGTTGTGTGGTGTGTGTGTTTTGATAAAAAAATTTAAAAAATAAAAAAATGGATGGTGTATATGTTGGATAGTATGTTGGCGTGATTTCATCCCTTTGTCATACCCTTTCGTCTGATAACAGGTTTTTGGGGTTTTTAGGCAGCCCACAAGACATTTGGGATAGTGTGTTAGGTTTGGGTTTGGGTTTTGGGTTTATTTGAGTTTGTATATAAAAAAATATAAAATAAAAAAAAAAAAAAATTTAAAATGAGTTACGAAATTTTAGTACTATTTTTTAGACTCAGCCAATTTTTTTTTTCCGGATTATTTTCAGTCTTCGCTAACGTCCGGTACAATTTCGGAAGTTTAGTGTTACTATTAGTCTCAGCCAATTTCAAAAAAAAAAAATCCGGATTATTTTCAGTCGCCGCTAACGTCCGGTACAATTTCGGAATTTTAGTGTTACTTTTAGTCTAGGCCATTATAATCTAATGTTCCGGATTTTTTTCTAGTCAACGCCAAAGTCCGTGACGGTTCCCGAAGTTTAATACAACTTTTAGTCACGTCCATTTTAGTGTTATTATGAGTTGGTTCCCTTGATAAAAGCTATTTATAACATAGGTATAATATATGCAAATTTACTGACACCTTCAACATGATCTGAGGTATAGGTAATGCTTTATATATAACTCTAGGCTATATAGATATAGCCACTAGGCAGAACATTGGGGCCTGAATGGGCTCTATGTTAAATTCCCATAAGACCCCATAGCGCCCCCAGCCCCATAAATCTTGGCACTTTTGGCCCCATAGTGCCCCCAATGTTAAAATCCCATAAGACCCCATAGCACCCCCACGACCCCCAGTACCCCCCTCTACTATGGAGGAGGAAGATCACAGGATAGTGAAGGAGAAGAAGGAGCCTATCCAGCCTCATCCGATGATGGAGGAGGAAGATCACAGGATAGTGGAGGAGAAGGAGGAGAAGAAGGAGCCTATCCAGCCTCATCCGATGATGGAGGAGGAAGATCACAGAATAGTGGAGGAGAAGGAGGAGAAGAAGGAAGAAAATTGGGAACCAGAAGCGGTCCATCCTCCATTTATCCTGAAGAAGCGCTGTAGGAGGAGTCTAGACTCCTGGAGGAGGAGGAGCTGTCCCCTTGTCCCACGAGTGCCATCTCCATGTTAAATTCCCCTTGTCCCTATAAACTTTTTACCTTTTTAACATAGGATACCCCCTTGTGCCATCTCCATGTTAAATTGCCCTTGTGCCATCTCCATGTTAAATTCCCCTTGTCCCTATAAACTTTTTACCTTTTTAACATAGGAGTCTCCCTTGTCCCCCAACACCCACATATAGCTACTAGCCGATATCTCTTAGTTTGACGTTCAGCGCCCACACAGATCTTTGACATCCGAAGAAGTAGAAGTGTAAGTAAAAAATCGAAGCGAACAAGACAGCATTGATTGATGTACAGAAAACATCCTACAGCGCATCTTGTATTTAAAAGAATACTAATTTTTTACGCGGTCTTGTTAGGTATCTTGTAACCATTTATTATTTTACTGATCCATGTACATACCTTTTTTTTCGTGTGAAATATTCATTTTTTTTTAAATACACACATATAACGAATTTTCTCCTTTCTTCAGGTCAGTTGTGGATGAAACTGTTTATTGTGAAGTGCCAGTGGATGCTGAAGATCGCATAACATTTGAAGTAGTAGAAACCTGATCCACTCGATGCAAACGAAAGTTAATATCTAGTGCTGGATATAGTTTTGTTGTTAAGCGGGTGCTAAAGAATGGAACCATCGAGTGGCGTTGTAGCGTGCGTTGGAAGAATACGCGATGCTCAGCATGCGTGCGACAGACAGAAACAGACTTTTTGCCAAGTCACCAGAGCCATAATCACACTAACACTCCTGGGTTGTTAGCAGCCGTAAAAATCAAAACCAGGGTATTTTGCATGAACATGATTAATCTGTCTAAATACTGTGTCCATTCTACCACTATGTTATCAACAGTATATATTAGTGAAATATGTGGAAGACAACTGGATTTATAACCACGTATGGGCCGTTGACTCCTTGTCCGTTTATAGGAGAAGCATTCGGACCAATAATGACGTGGAAGGGTGGCTTAATCGTTTAAATAGGAGAGCAAGAAAGGGTAATTTGCCATTCTATCTCCTCATAACGTTGCTGTATAAGGAAGCCAGAGAAACTGGGTGTACTTTGTCTGTTGCAAGAGGGAATAGTAAGGCGACATCAAAAGAAACAGACCAAAAAAGTTCAGGGTCGCCTTATGAAGTTATGGGAAAAGTATGGGAACCACCAAATCAGTACAAACACCTTGCTTAAATGCTGTGCCAGAATGTATGGCCCATGTTAGACAGAGCAACAGTAAAGCTGGACTGAGACCTCATCTCTTTCTATTACACACCAAGTACATGCCCTTTTTTTTTTTTTTTTTTTTTTTTTTTTTTTTTTTTTAATAAAAGATTACGCCTTTGAACTCTTTGCTGAGTTATTTTAAACAATAATATCAGAATTGTAAATCAAACAAAGAAGAAAACATTGAACTCCTTTATTGCAAATGACCATCACAAAAAAGTTCTTTCATCAGTTTTCGTAACTGCGAAAATAAAAGTATCGCAATATAGAAAATAATGATCACTGTAAACGATAGATTCGTTTTCTGATCAGTCTTAGTACATAAACGAAGAAAAAGGGGAAAATATTGTCAGATATAATGACAGGCTGAATGTAAATCAAACAAATTGAAATGGGTCCGTAAATCGAATAGTCTAAGTATAAGCCTATTCTTCTTCTTCTTCTTATTATTATTATTACTATCTCCTTCTGATAAGAGGATAACTTGTTCTACTATCTCTTTCTTTTCTATACTCTTCATCACGATACATGGAGAAAAAAAGGCATTTTCTCAAAGACTTGTTTCAAAAATAATTATAATTTCAAAAGAACACCGTTTTAAACTAACATGATTATTTATTAAACGATGTCAGAACATACAATGTCATGGTCCGAAACAACCATTGAAGTGGGGCGAAACGTCCATTGAAGTGCGGCGAAATGTCCATTGAAGTGGGGCGAAATGTCTTGGGCCGAAACGTCCATGGGGCGAAACATCCCTAATTCGTGTGAAAGACGCCGGAATAGGGTCTGGATGGTACTCGCTAGGTCCATTCCCACCAACTAAGTGAAGAGTGCAAATAAAAGTGTCCTTTGTGACTTTTTCAGCATCTAAGTTTTCCCTTCCGCAAGCTCGAAGCCATCGATGACACTTGTCAAGATCTATGTTGGGGTTCGGGAAAGGAGAGACCAACAAGTTGTTCCTCCACCTTTTATTTTTTTTTTTATTTTTTTTTTTTTTAGCTGGTTGCGGAAAATAAAACGGTGGAGAACAACTTGTTGGTCTTGGGAAAGTGTAACTCCCGTCATGTGTTCTCTATCGGTATATCTAGAGTCACTACGGCATAAACCATAACAACAGTGTTTAACAAACATTATTTACACAAAAGTTGTCACTTGGAAAAAGATGAAAACAACAAGAAGGTCTACTGAATGCTTTATCATATGTTTGTCCGAAAACAATATGGCCGATGGCGCAATGCATTGTGGGTAAATGCGATCATATAGTATTTATAGAACGCTAAACAACCCTATGGCCTCGCACATGACCAGATTGGTCGCACGCGAGTTTAATCCAAATTCATCATCATCCTATGGCCTAAAATGGAGAAACGAATAATGAAACACACTGGTGACAAGCCGTTTAAATGTGAAATATGCGGGACATTATTGAGGCGGAGCTGTGATTTGTCAAGACACTTGAATGTGCACACTGGTGACAAACTCTGCAAATGTGAAGTTTGTGGGAAATTGTTTTGCCATACCTCTGATTTATCACGACACTTGAATGTTCACTCTGGTGAGAAACTCTTCAAATGTGAAGTATGCGGGAAATTGTTTGGCTTGAACTCCAATCTAACAAAACACTTGAAGATACACACTGGTGACAAACCATTCAAATGCGAAATATGTGGGAAATTGTTTAGCCAGAAATTTCATATGTCAGCACACTTTAATATACACACCGGTGAGAAACCATTCAAATGTGAAATATGTGGGAAATTGTTTAGCCATAGCTCTAGCTTGTCTACACACTTGATGATACACACTGGTGAGAAACCATTCAAATGTGAAATATGTGGGAAATCGTTTAGACAGAGCTCTAATTTGTCAACTCATCTGCGGATGCACACTGGTGACAAACGCTTCAAATGTGATATATGTGGGAAATTGTTTGGAAAGAGTTTCAATTTGTCAACACACATGAGGGTGCACACTGGCGAAAAACCATTTAAATGTGAAATATGCGGGAAATTGTTTAGCCAGAGCTCTTGTTTGAACAGACACTTGGAGATGCACTCTGGTGACAAACCATACAAATGTGGTTTGTGTGGTATATCATTTAATGTGAACTGTAATTTGACAAAGCACATGAAGATGCATAGTGGTAAGAAGCAATTCCAATCAGCAATATGAAGAACATTGTTTGGTCAGTGTTTAACTTTGACAACTTACACTAGGACACATACAAATGTGGAATATGCGGTAATTTGTTTACGTTAAGTCTATTTTGATAGTGCATATACCTAAAAACCCTTCAGATGTGAAATATGTGGTACATTGTTTACATAGGGCTATAATTTGTCAAGATGCTTGAAGATACACACTGATGACTAACTCTCCAGATGTGCAGTTTGTGGGAAGTCATTTAGCCGAAGCTTTTCTTGTTGACATACTTGAATATACACTGGTGACAGAACCTTCGAATGTGAAATATGTGGGAAGTTGTTTAGCCAGAGGTGTGATTTGTGAAGACATTGGAAGATACACACTCATGACAAACTTTTCAAATGTGAAACGTGCGGGAAATTGTTTGGCCACAGCTTGAGTTTGTCCAGACACTTGAGGATACATATTGATTACAAACCATAAAAATGTGAAATATGTGGTAAATTGTGTATCGTCAACTCAATTTTGGTGGTGCACCTTGAAAATGCATACTGGTGTGCACACATGAAGGTACACACTACTGACCTTTCTGTTTTGTACACATGAAGATTCATGCTGGTGACAAAAGGAAATGGAGTTTACGGGAAATTGTTAATAGAAAGACGAATTAAAACACTTTCTTTTGAAGTGCTCCTTTCTTAAAAGTGCCAGAGAAAGATTTTTAGAAAAGCTACAGACATTGTTTCTATATTACATTTGAATTCTTCTCCAAAAAATAATGAAATGATGTGATGACACACTTGATTCTGGACACATCCTGCTAAACCAACCTTTGTAATGATGTTGACTTTTTATGAGATGTGCAACAGGCATGCTTATTCCAATTTGAGAAGCTTATGTTATTACAAAAAATATTGTAATAGCCTGAGAATCTTCCAGCTCTCATGCTCTTCTTTCCTCAATACTACAAAGTTTTCTGTAAGAAAGAAAAGCCTAAGTTCCAAAAGTTAAAAATTGCATAAAAGGAAAAATGCAGAATAAACTTATTGTTATGGCCTGAAAATGTATTCATGTTATTTACTTGTCCCTATGGCCCTTATGGGGTATAATCAGGTATAATCAGTATTATGTATGAAATATGATAATAAGTTATGGGTGCTCACACACCCTGTACAATGTATTACTGAAAACTGTCAATGCAAATTGTACTGTGTTGACTTTTGCCCCTTATATTTATATATCTTTCTATCTAACACACACACACATATATATATATATATATATATATATATATATATATATATATATATATATATATATGTATATGTATGTATATATATATATATATATATATATATATATATATATATATATATATATATATATATATATATATATATATATATATATACACACACACATACATACATACATAGCAAAACCTGTCTTGAGAGACCACTGCAATGAGAGACTAAATATCTTATAAGACCTGGTTTTCTATGCACAGATTTATTGATTATATGTGTTATGATCTGTCATGAGAAACCACCTGTCTTGAGAAGCTATTATTTTTTGGCAGAAGAGGTGGTCTTCTCAAGACGGGTTCTACTGTATGTATATATATATATATATTCAGGATCACCTGTCAGTAGTTATATAAACACTTATTCTGAGCCACCGACCCTATTTTGTCTGTTCTTTTTAATCTTTTGCTTATTTTTTATTATACAGTTTTATTATACAGCTTGTTTCTTATTTCCCTTGTTTTTCATACTTTGTTTTAAAGAAAGAAAACACCATTTAACATAACTTTTTAGCAATGTACTTACTTTTTATGCTTTTTTATTAGAACTTACATGTACCACCATTTTTGTCAGTATTAAAGTCACTGGCCTTAAGAAATTAAAAAAGAAAAATCCTAGGCCACTGATCACAAAACTTTATGAAAAGACATGGGTTACTTGTTTTCAAAATTGTAAAAAAAAAACAAAGCCATTGGGTGTAAAAATGTTATGAAAAGCACTAAGCTTATGGTTATTAATATTTTGTATGAAAAATCCAAGGCCAATGGCTTTAAAAATTATGAACCTAGGCTTGTGACCATACAAATTTTATGACAAATCATAGGCCAATTCCCAACAAAATTGTATAAAAATACCTAGGCCACTGACCTTTAGAATGTTATGAAAAACCACACATTCCTTTCATCAATTTTGTGTTATTTTTTTTTTTTATAACCGCCCCCCCCCCCCCCAACCTCAGTTAATAAGTCCAGCACATCCCAAAGGTAGGTGCACACCACCTCTCACATGAAGTCTGGAATAGGGTACACCATCTTTATGCCCATTATTTTTATTATTATCAGATTCTGTAAATATAAATTATTACTCAGTAAATGTAAAGAAAATGCATAAATAAATCATGGACTTCAGATTTTAAAAAAATAATAACTACGAAGCATTGCACCTTAGTGTTTCACCTGCAACTCAGTTTAATGCTCCAGTTGATAGATGAATAAGATATGAATTTAACGAGATAAAAATATATTACACAGAACATAACTATTTTTTTATCCAAGATACTAAACATGTTAAATAATTACACTTTAAAATTTGATAGTGATGATTCAGTGAATAGATATAGGTACAGTGCAATATGAAATTTTGGCAAAATCAATTAAGCAGTATAGATGAGAACATCAAGCTTTTGGGTATTATAATGGGATTTATCATACAAAGACTCACCTAATTTAGAATAATCTATATATATAGGTTTCATATGTACTTTCAGATATGAAACCTTTTATATAACTGCACGGGACCTTTAACAGATGATCAGTCCTCTAATACAACAAACATTAATATGGTTGAGAATGGCCCCCAAAAGCGTAAATCTGTACATCAAAGAATTAGAGAACCTACACCACCTGTCGTATTAATTGCATACAAATGTCATCATAACAATGGAGCTGAAACAGTTGAATACTGGAAAAAGGTGTCACCTGAAGAAATAAATTAATTGGAAACAAAACAGCAAAACGTAGCCAAAGCACACCTGACAAAACAATAGGATGGACTTGTTTCTTTCTACGAGATGGCAGCTGATTAACAGACAGGAATATCTAGGTTAAATCAAAGTATTAGGTCGTATGTGATATGTATTTTAGGTGCTCATGTGCAAAGTAGAACAACTGTTATAAAGTCTGTTTCTATTGTTTAGACACTGTAACAAAAAGGTTGAAAAGTGAATTCTAGGTGAACAAGGTTATGACTCTGATGAAAACATTACAGTAAAATTTCAGCAGAATATTTGTTTTAAAATGTAGAATAGACTGTGCAGTTGGTGCTGGTGGTATAATTTTGTTACTAAGTTATATGTCAATGAAAATAGGTGCACTAGTTGGTTATAATAACAATTTCCAAAAGTCATCAAATGAATTTAGTCTAGGAATAAATACTGCTATCAATACTGCTGTTGCAAAGAATATAATACCAGCAGCTAAAACAATCTGCAACAGCTCCTGAAAAGATAAATTATGAAGTAAAACAAGAAAAATTAGTAATAATGATGTAGACAAAGATATAACATCAGTGCTGCAAAGCAGGACTCTTAAACAGAAGGTAGTATCTACGATCACAGCAATAGAACCAGCAATATAAATGGCAGTACATGCATTCAAGGCACCTAAAACAGCAACTAATATATAATTCGTGATTTAAAAGATACAGATCATAAAATAAAGAAATGAGCATTTATTATAACTAACTGTATAGTTAATAGATTAACTGAATAGTTATAGATTTATAATAGTTAATAATTACCTAATATTGTTGGAGCCTTTTTTTCTTTTATTCTTTTTGTTACCAAAACTAATTGTAAAGAATAAACTAATGAATGCAAGAATTAACTAGTGGAATTATAAGCCAATAAAGAAATAACTTTTCTAACTGATGCAAAAAGCCAGCGTATTACACTGACAAAAAATACTACAATGGTGATGATGCCTTTTTAATAACCGGAACAAATAGCTGGCAAGTATTTGTCATAGCTCTTTTAACTTTATTAATGAATGAATCTGTGGAACCACTGCTGCCACTATAGCTATTGCCACTACTACCACCTCCTCATGTTAAACACTTTACAAAATTTGCTATGGTTATAACAATAGTTGCTGCTTCATGCCAATATCTGAAAAAACAATAGGAAGTGTTACCTATTTTTCTTAACAGTTGATTTAGCATTTCCCTGATGGTAACTTTTCTTTAACTCTTGAGATTTATGTTGTTGATATTTTCTCTAAAGTTATTATCTGTTAAATACCCAATTACTTGAGCTCTTTTGCTTTCAGTAGTATAAAAAAGTTCTTGCAGTTTAGCTTTTCTAGCTGAATCTTTTACTTTGCTGATGTATATTTTTATGTCTGCTATCTCCTTATCATATATTTCAAGTTCTGATTTCACTGATTTAAGTTTTTAATCAACTACGTCAACTGCATTTAAATAACCTCTTCATTCATTTTCTACTTGCACTGTAAATAATCTTTTTACAATTCCTTATCGAGAATGACTTATTTTTAAAGTTTTATGTAGTCTTTTTATTTTATTTGTTGAATCAATGTTTCCCTTTGTTAAAGTCATTACCTAATTATATTGCATCATAAAATATATCTTCTGCTAAACCTGTTTTGCCATAGATTTCTATATTTTGCCTAACTGTTGAATGTTCATATGTTTTATATGTAGTTATTTCTATTTCCTCAGTAGTTCCTTTAGATTGCCTAATTGTATGGCCTTTCATTCTGATTTTAACTATTGACTTCAGAGGCAGCACATATCTAACTGTTGTATGTTCATTTCTTTTAAATGTAGTCATTTATCTTTCCTCCTTAGCCTTGGTTGGTTGCTCAGTAGGTTCCTATAATACTGCAGATTATAATTTGGTATTTGGTGGATGCCATGTATTTACCTATTTTGCCCAACCTAATGAATACAACCCCCCCCCCAAAAAAAAAAAAAAACAAAAAAAAAACAAAACAAAACAAACAAAAACTTACATCTCTTTGAACATTTTGGAAATTTGGAATAAATTATGACCTTTATCTTGGTAAAACACTGTTCTTCTCTAAAAATATAAACTTGTGTTTCGTCAATCTCTTTTATATGTTTGATAAATTCTTTATATTCCTCAACTACCTGTGTATTTAATTGTTGTGCTGTTTGTTGATTAGTTTCAAAATCTTAATTAGATAAATTATCAGTGTAAGAATCTTCAATTATTAAATCTGTAGTATCATAATATGCATGCAAATCTTAGTAAGCATGATTTTCAACTCTGGACCAAAGCCACATTCTGCCATTGTACAGTATTTAAATGGAATCAAAAACAACTTTAAGAAGAATTAGGGTTTTTAAAAGCTGACAAAGATAACTGCAAAAGCTTCTTGTGCATCTGCAAAGCCTATTTACATGAAACCTACTTATATGAAGAATGCAAACAGGAAGTACACAGTGTTGCGCATGGAAGATTCAAGGAAGTAACTGATAAGCATATAACTGACAAGAAGGTAGATAGGATGGATTCACAACAAATCGAGAAAACATAAAATGTTTGTTAATTCCTGATCAGATAAAATTTCAAAATCATTGTCAAATGAAGTAATCCTAGGAATAACATTTCTAATGAGTAAATTTCTTCCAATTGTTAATTTAAATTAATTACAGAACAAGTTGAAAGAAGACTGCTTAACAACAAACTGGTTAAATACTTTAGTGGTTTTTGTTCTTTTGGATTACGATACCAATTTCAGCATTAAATGCTAGCTTGATAACTTCTAAGCACATTTTGGTTTTAAAAATCAGCAGGTAAGCACAATAAACAAGTTTTAGAAAAAAGTACGACAAAATTTATTTGGAACAAATTTTATACTACTAAAATTGTATTTTTTATTTAAAATACTTTTTCGCCATTTCACTGCATAATCAATAGATCAACTGTACAGTTATTATAGTGAAGATATTTGTAAGTTGATAAAAACGTTAGTTATAACAAGACAAAACAGAACTTTATTCTATTACTATACAGTGAATAGACACATAAGAAAAATGTAAATTAGTTACAAGAAAATGGAAGGTTCTGAAATTAAACCTGAAGAAAATTAAAAAGTTCTTAAAAACAAAAGACGGTTGAAAAAGAAAAAAAGATACGCGTCGAGACGAAATTAAATAAAATTTAAACACATTAAAAAAAGGAAGAAAGCTAAGAAAAAGAAGCAGGACAAAGACCAAGCTAGACAATAAAGAAGAGGAATTAAGTATAGAAAACTCTAATTAAAAACAAGATGTACTACGTACTACTTGGTGTGTGGATTAGTTGTTATATTAGGAATATGTGTTATGCATTTAAAAGCACTATATGTTAATATAGTATGGTAACGAAAGGCACTTAAAAAAGATATTTAAAGCAGCAGAGACGGTGCAACTTGAGTCATTTCAAATAACGTGAATCCATTTAACCTTATGGGGGAATACAGTTAGCTATGCAGTTAATCTTATTCCAAATAAAGAAAATCTATTTCTAGAAATGCTGTAGTGTGAAAATAATTAATAAATAAATGGGAAGCGAAACGAACAACATAATTTACACTATTGACCATGCAGCATTACATTCAACCCTTACTGTAATTACAGTTTAGTTATATAGTGAAAGTCCTGAGAACCGAAAATCAATGGGACCCCCAAAAAGTTCGGTTTTGAGAAGTTTTCGGTTTACTTCGGTTTTTGCAGATGTGATTAAAAATCGTTTCTGTGACGAGAGAGAGAGAGAGAATGTAATTATGAGACCATCATTGTCTGTGTCTGTAAGAGTGCACAAAATTAAGAAAGCTGTTTTTTTTTAAGTACATGCATTTAATGAAGAATTAGCTGAACAATATACATTTCTTCCGAAAATCACATCTGTCACATAAATAAATAAAGTTGTTTCACGTAGAAATAGTCTTCGTCAAAAGAAACATATGAGGAATTATATACTTTTGTAAGTTTACTATAAGTCCATTAGAATTAAGAATGATACTCCACAATGTTTAAATACTGCGTATAATTCATAATGTTCAAAGTTCAAGAGCCTGGCTTGAAGAAGGCGTGGAGCGTTGTTTGTATTATCTGACATCTCTCTTTAACCTATGTGGCTTGTGCTAATAAGTCCATTTCTTGTGCTGTAGCCAAAAACGCTCATCCTTAGCAATCGCGGAGTTTTTTTAAACTCGGTATAAGATCAAAAACTTCAGGGTATGTCATTGAGTGAATCTGACTTTTAGAATAATGCTGTGTCGGTCTCCGTCGGCAAAGAATGAAAAGCGAGTCCATATCCCTGGTTAATAAAGCCTTGGTATTTAATTAGAAAAAACGAGCAAACAAAGTTATATTGATTATGTATACAAATCAATAGCATAAATCACAATTAGATATACTAAGCAGATAAACATAGTCTTTCTTAAATGGCTCACCCGCAAGCATTTAGTTATTAACAATTCGCCTTAAAAGGTGGCTATTTTGTGTAGTGCAAAGAGTTCATATTAGCCTATTTTCAGCCCTATACTGTGTCAGCGCGAGTGTCTAGTATTGGTTTAACCTCGCGTGCCCATTGGGACATTTTCCGGGTCTTTGTCACACAGATCAGACCACTACAGTACTTGCTAACCGTAATTAATATGTACCAGAGTGTGTCAGGAATTTAGCAGCTAAAATATACTTCCAAATTTGAATTGGTTTTCGGTTTTATGGGGTTTTTTAAGCGGAAAATTTAAATTTAGGATCCAAATTTGTTTCGGTATTCAGAGCTGAGGGATTTCGGTTTAGCGAGAAAAAATTATGATATTAATGAAGGCAAAAAATGGGACTTAGCAAAAATTCGGTCTTGAGGGTATTCCGGTATACTTAAGTTTCGGTTTTGAGGAGTTTTGCAGTTGTGATACAGAATTTCATAGGCAACTTTTAACAGCATTTGAGCCTGTTTCTACGGATTTCTTATGCACAATCCTGATGAAAAGTGCCCCAAAGTCACGTGAACTTGATCCGATTCCGACATCACTGTTGCTTGAATGCTTAGATTCAACATTGCCTTCACTAACCGATGTTATTAATACTTCTCTCTCATCTGGAGAATTCACATCATTTTTCAAAACTACCATTGTAATGCCTCTGTTGAAGAAACCAACGCTTGACTCTAACGATTTAGAAAACTACCGCCCTGTTTCTAACCTCCCATTCATGTAAAAAATCTTAGAAAAAGTGGTTCTGTCCCAACTGGTATCTCTTCTGAATTTGAATAGTCTTTTTAGCAATTTACAGTCTGCATATCGCCCTCGCCACAGTACCGAAACGGCCCTTCTGAAAGTAGTTAAAGATCTTCTCTCTGCTTTGGATAGTGTAATGATTAAAGTCCTAACGCTCCTTGACTTGTCTGCAGCATTTGTCACAATGGGCCATGATATATTACTTCACCGTCTCCAGCATGTATTTGGCATTCGCGATACAGCTATATTATGGTTCAAGTCATACTTAATCGAGAGGTCACAAATTGTGTCCGTAAATGGAAAACATTCCAGCCCAGTTGATCTATGTTTGGTGTTCCACATGGGGTCTATTCTTGGACGCGTTCTCTTCATTCTATACACCCAGCCCTTCTCAAGTGTCATAGATCGTCATCCCGTGTCTCACCAGATGTACGCTGATGACACCAAAAATACAAATTTAGTCACCCAACTGAAGATGATGCTACCATCCAAAGCGTAGGGAGGTCCATTTCCGATGTGAAGTCATGGATGACATGTAACAAGCTATAGATGAATGATTATAGAACTGACGCCATTCTGATCACCACTTACAGATATTCTCATTCCAATCCTTTACATCAAACAATAAGTATCAGCAGCACCAGCATTAAATTCACACAATCAGTATGAAACCTAGGTGTCACTCTCGACAGTACTCTCTCATTACACCAACATATCATGAACATATGCAAGGCTGCATATCTGGCGCTGAGACGTATGAGCTCCATTCACAATTTACTTTCAGTTGATGCCACAAAAACAATTGTGTGTTCCTTGGTACTCTTTAGACTTGACTATGATAATTCACTTTTATCTGGTTCGTCTCAGTATGTCCTACAGAAACTTCAAAAAGCTGTTCGGATCATCCTTAGAGTACAAAGAACAGAGCACTCCTCCACTCTGCTATGTACCTTCAACTGGTTACCCGTTCGCTCCAGAATCAAACACAAATTATGTTATCTATGCTACAATTCGTTGACTACCTCCAGTCCAAAATACCTATCGGACCTCACCCACGTGTACACCTTTTCTAGATACTTACGCTACTCTTCCGACACTCGTATTTTCATTATTCCCACTATCAAAAGGAAGTCCTGCGGACAACGTTCTTTTGCGTACCAGGGCCCACCTACCTGGAACGAATTGCCTGTTGAACTTAGACACATTGACACTGCGATCTCATTCAAAAGTGCTCTTAAAACTCATCTATTTCGACTGCAAGAACAGACTTAAGACTTAGCTATGTTTCCTTTGTTTAATTATGTTCAGCATGTTTTTTGTTTGTAATTTCATGGTGTTTGTTTTTTGTAATCGTGTCCATATATATATGTCCTTATGTGTTAACTAAAATTATAAAGCGCTTAGAGCTTCTAAAGATTAAGCGCTGCATTATGTCCTCATTATTAATATTATTATTTTTATTATTATTATTATTATTACTATTATTATTATATTCTATTACGTTAATAATAAGACTGAAACCACAACGTTTTATTCCAGATGGATTCTATAACCTTAGAATGTAATCCATGTAATGACTGTTATTTGTAGTAATGAAGAAAGTGTAGATATTGAATGTCAGAAACATTACTCTACAGTTTTAGTAACTACAAACAATAATTACACAGTATACATAATCATATACAACTCTCAATTGTTAGGATTTAATAGTCAGAGATCTATACAAACATCCACAGAATCATTTTTTAATTATACTTTTTGCCTGATAAACTAAACAGTAGAAAGAATTATTGCAACAGCTCCTATTCTACTCTGCTAGCGCCCCCGCCTATTAAAATGCTTTTTACGGTGAATTTTTTTTCATACAATGTTTATAGCCAATATGTCGTGTCAAAGTGTTAGAAGTAATACCAGTAGCATTTATTGCTGTAGTCAGTATAACAATAAGATAAATATGTATGCCTAAAGTTTGCATCCAGATGTATGATGGTTCCGGTATACCCTGCAATAGCAATTGAGACTGTATGCAGAATTGACATCGTTTTAGACTTCTTACTTTATTAATGTAAATTACTGTTTGTTCAATCTTCATCTCATGTTTTCATATAGTTCAGATACTATGCATAATAAGATAATTTACCGTGAAGGATTCAAACTGAATGGAATACTATTAATGAAATCTCATTGTAGATCCCATGAAGAAAAAGCCAGGGGCACGGGAAGAAATTTAACTTTTAGATATGGGGAATGTGACCTCCAAGGATTAAGGTTCACCCCAGTTTTTCGTGCCTATTCATTGAAAGAGATTTAAGCCTAAGACCACACTACCCAACCCACTTCCATATTGGGCAGTGAATCAGCACTAAGGGCAACTGTGCTTAGGCATACAGATTTGTCCTTCTGCTTGAATGTATGATGGTGGGAAAATCTATGCCTTGTTTTTTAGTGGGGTGGGTGGGGGTATTAATTTTTAAAATAAGCAAGCTGTTGTAAAATGTGTGCCCTTTCCTCTTTTTTCAATCTTTTTATCGTTACTTCTGAATGATCCTTTGCATATATATTGCAATGCAGTATTTACAAATTGCACAATCTTGTGCTTGCAGACATTTTTATGTATTAGAAGTTTTAATTGCGGGAATAACTACGTCGCAAGTTGGAACAGAATCTTAAAGCATGTTCCAAATTTCAGAAAACGTTGAAATTAAAGCATGGAGTTTGTCCTTTACAAAGAAAGGACATTTAATTTCGCACATGCGCACTGCTGCCGATGGCTTCGCTGGTATAAGAATTGTATCCTATATAGGTTAAACTCATAAATAAAGCAATAAATGCACATAACTCTTGCTTTTGTTGATGTTACTTATTGTAGAAAAACTCAGAACTTTAATTGCTATCTTTCCCTTTGTTTCATGACTTAGCGATTCAATGGTATCGTATGGAATCCATAAATACGAAAGGAAACAAGTGTTACAGAAGAAACGTAGGTTTAGTTAAATTCAAGTATGATACGTGAACAATACAGGCAGTTATAGTTATATTCATAAATGTAAGATGGTGTTTAATACCAACTCATTTTAACATCTGTATTTTATAGACAGCTGCCAAAATTTCAACATGTCAAGTATGTTAAAACAATGAACAACTTTTTAGATTGACTCGTGCAACTCCAGGAGAGCTTAAAAGACACCGAATCTCATATATAACATATGTTCCAAAAAATTTATATCTCTCAAAAAGATAATAAGACCTGTAAAGTTCAAGCTTTATTTCAGTGAGTATTCCTACATGTAGAGGAACCACCCAGCAAGAGAAGTTAAACCGTTGCCTTGGATTTCACCCGATGCCGGTGGATCCGAAGGAACCTAACTTTATTTCCTTTGATGAGCTCTAAAACTGCATTGTGGGTGTCTGTTTGATGAGAATGGGCATTGAATACGTCGGGGAGAATACTTTGTATCAAATAGCCGTCGTTCACAAGTTCGCAAAAATTTCCGATTTCTTGGTCTTGACATGGCAGACATGAAATACGTACACTCCATCTAGAGGAGCAATGAATATCCCCGTGTGTAGATGATATGCCGCAACAATGTTGGTTATAACAGTGTCGAAGATAATTGGGTGATGCTCGCCAAGATTACCAACCGTGACGGATAATGTGCTGTAAACAGCAACTCGTCTGTCCTGAGTTTGTCCTTTATATTAAACAGTATAAAGGTCAAATATGGTTCCAGTTTAAGAGCTTGCTGTTAGATCTTTAATTATTGGAAACCTTCTATTAGTCTTTAAAGCAATCAATATAGTTTCTTCTTTCAGAAGAGTCTTAGTTTTCTTGTCTAAAATACTTAAAAGTTGCATATGTTGCTTAAATGTATGTCCGAATGCCCTATCATCGTTCTCTGTCACCTGTAGTAACAGACTTATGATAAATCAATCACTGTGTAAATGTTTCAAACTCAATCCGAATGTTCCATAGACTCAAAGTTGTTGACAGTACTTCCTGTTTCCTATGGTGTAATCGGGCCATTCATAGTTTCTGCAAATTTCTACCTAAAACGTAAAAAAAAAAGAAATGTGTTCTATTGTCACTTTCTAGCACATCCATTACATGCAAACTGTATTTTCTACTATTCAATAAGTTTACTTCCAGTGCCTTGTGCAAAGAAGATAATGCAAATGGAATAATTGCACAGGGACATCAGTTTCGAGCGCTAAAGTTCAGGAAATAGATTGGAGCATTTATATCATAAAACATATGTGTTATTTTACATGTCATGACCCACACAGTGCATCACACGTTTTCCTATTCAATATTTTCTCCATATTTTATCGTTTAGTGTACGTATATTAGCATATGTCATTTTGTACTTTTTGTGGTTACTTTCGGTGAACTACTCCTGGTCCAGCACCGCGACTAATACCAAGTTCAAAGTTAATTAGATGACAATATTTTATCAGTCAAACGCAGGTTATTCATCTGAATATAAGAACCATTTTGCTTATATATTTGATGACTTAATGAATAACTGGCTATGTATGTCTTCCTCTCTAAAGATATAGGCAACTAACTATATTACTTCTGGTTGTTATATGACCACTGTATTTTTGAAAAGAAACCAAATTCTGCATAATATAACTTGCATACACTGCATCACATGCATGCACAATGTCTCCATGACATACATATTAATAATGCAAAGGTGTGTTTCTACTTCTTTGTGAGACCCTTAATCATTCATATATATATATATATATATATATATATATATATATATATATATATATATATATATATATATATAGAGAGAGAGAGAGAGAGAGAGAGAGAGAGAGAGAAGGAGGGGGGTTAAACAAGCTGCCATTAAATGGATGGCAAAAACAGTTATAGCGAGTTGTATGCATGAAAGCAATGACATTACAACTAAAAGCTGCTTCATTCTAGTTGTTGTAGAATATTTCTTGAGCTAACACATGGTGTTCTGCAAAACTTTTTATACGCTCGACTGAATTATAAATATAGATAATTAATTCCCTAGCACAATTTGATGTGACCTAAGGCCTTTTCATCATAAGCAAGAATATTTGATATAAAATCCTTACTAATATGAAGTGATTAGATGAGATTATTCTCCCCATAATTATTCCTGTTTCTTGTATATTGGTTCATTGGTGAAGCATCTTTGAACGTCCCCTCAGTTTTCCCTGCGTTGTTTTCACCTTCTGCACATTACCTCGAGTTGTGTAGTTTGTTTACGGTTGCTTTCGAATAAAAAATTGTTTCATCCTCTTCAATGGATGTCAGACGAAGAGAGGTTTCATTACAAAACTTCTCAAGTTCGAGATTGTCTCGTCGGTTAATTGTTTCAGAGAAGAGTCTTGATTTTCCACTACATCTCGGAGTAATTTGTTTTCTTCCCCTAATCGCGTAAAATTTCTTTCTCAATAGTGTTGAGCCTTTTATTCAAAGTATTGTTAGCAAAAATGATGGCTTCGATTCGAGAAAGCCGTTCGTGTAAACTTCCTCCATATTTGTCAGTTTCGGCATTCCGTTCTTAGGACTTCAGTGCAGAAAGCACAACAGAAATAGCAAGAGCGTAGAAAACAGACGCTAGACACAAAAATATCTTCATGTCAAACTTTTCCAGACGTGCGTCTACGATGAGTACCTTCGTGTCTATAAATCTTGATATAGCTATCTAAAGGACCTTTTCCTTCCTCATGACACAGGGTCGCCGCCACGGTGTAAATGTTGTCTATTAGATGGGAAATTTACAATGTGGTTTCTTCCATCGAAGAGATTATGTATACATTGATATGAATTAAAACTATAGTGTTTCCGTAAACTTTGAATACTAAAATACTAGGTGACCATATACAAATTCACCAGATGTACTTTGATTTTGTTGCTAATACTAGAACAATTATAACAAACTTTTTTATTTACTTGAGGCTTTTGTTCATTTTTAATTCTATTGTTTACCCTTTGGCAAATTTTTTAGAGAGTTATTTGCCGTCTTTAATAAATTAATTTAATTTTAATTAAAGAGGTAGCAGCGGCAAATTTCTGCAAAATAAATATAATTTTATAGAATGCTATTGATGCTGGAATGTAAATGTAATAAAACTTTGCAGAGTTTGTAGTTTCATTCAATAATGAAGGTTATTTTCGAGTTTGGAAAAATATATTAAAACCCAGAAATCACTATTTATGCCCATAATCACAATGTAGCTAGTGGAAAGTGTTACCCAGCGTAATTTAAAGAAGTTGCACACTATCATTTGCAAACGGCAACAAAACATTCAAAATGTTTGAAAATTTTCTTTTTTTAAACAAAATTCTTACAGTGTGACCTTAATGCATACAAAGATATAAATTTGGTGAAATATGAAATTTTAAGTTGAATCATTGCACATCTCAACCACAACGTACAACCACAATGTATTCGTCATATGTAATGGAATTTTTGGAGAACAGAACGCTTGTAGTTCTCCGTGGGTTACAACTTTTCTAGTAAGTATGAAGCTAAAAGGTGAGTTAAAGTTAGCAAAACCTATCTTCAATGTGTTTCGAGCTTTTTCCGTTGTAATTTTATCCGAAATGATGTGGTTATCGCAGGTGAATGTTGTGTTATATCTGGATCTACATGGCCTGTCCATTTTAGCTTTCGTTGGAATAGTTATTGAGGCTTGGTCCACCAGACGGGTTGATTTATCGGTGTGCTTGCACTGTGCATGGTTTGAATGAATTTTTTTCCAGGTTGAAATTCCTTATATATTTGGCATTGCTTAGCCTAGAATGTTAGAATGAATCATGAAATGATTTCAAGTATCATTAGCTTAGAATTTAAAACTTAGTTAGTGCCTCTTGAAAAGAAATCAAAATAAGTCATTTATTTTAAAAATAGAAGGAACGAAAATTCACTTTACAAACAGGAAACAAAATAAAACAAGGTGTAATGTTTAGGCCATAATGAATATTCCATAGCACAATGACAATAAAAGTGTCATCAGACTTGCAGAAAGCTTTTCCCCAAAATTGCACAAAGCTGTCATACCAAAACTAGCACGTACATTTCTCTTTCTCTGTAGTCATAGATTTATTTGAACATATTCAAAATATTTCATTATCGCGAAAACATGACAGACATTTCCTTAACAACAGAAGTGATTATTTATTTGATACCCTACCCTCTTATACTTCCGAGTTTACTCAAGCATAGGTGAAACGGGAATGCGTTTTGTGTCTTCTATAACAAGCCGACTGAGCGGTTGACACTTCTCTCTGGAGAATTTAGCAATCGTATATTACAAATTCTTGCAAGAAAAGTTAAAATATAAAGATGAACTCAACATTTTCTGAGAAATTTCAGTTTAATTTTTCAAGAAAAATTGCGTTTATACATTGCGTAACATTCACAGTCTCCAAAGTAGCTGCTACTCTTCTAAGACTGATGAGAATATTGTGAGGGGTCCCTCATTGTTTCACTAATAACATTTCTTAACAACGATTTCATCATTAGATATGTAAAAATAAAAATATTATTGCTAGACAAAACAAAGTGAAGACCTTTAGGATTAGAAGGAAAGAATGTACACATTGAATGAAAAGTTTTAACTGGCAAAGCACTGACGAGTGTATTTTTAAAAAGGGGTAATGCAAATTCTTTCTCCGAATTGGAATGCTTTTGCTCATTTCAACTGAATAAGCACGTAGGTTTCGTGCCTGGAAATATCTGACCTTTACATGGTTTTAAAGCTGTTTGAAGCCTAAATAAAAATTTTTGACAAAAAGAAAATAGGCAAACATGATTAGACACCAATAAACGGCACCAACTGCTTGTGTTAATAGCAAAATATTTGCGATGTCCAGCAATTATTTTATTCATATGTTTTGCATGGAACAATGGATATTTAAACTTCATATTCCTATTAAAAATAAATTCTTACTGACTTACATCTGAATAGTGAAACTCCAAAAGACAGGGAATGATCTAAAAACTGCTAAATAATTCTTTATTCATTCCAAATATGCAAAATAACTAGATGTAAATTGAGCAAAATAACAATGAAGTCTTTGTTTCTTTTTTATATGAATTTAGTGCAAATTATCGGTAGAAAAGAAGATAAGCTTCCCATTGAAGTTAAAAAATTTCATAGGTACCATCTCCAAAGGCGTATTTCATAATTTGTTTTAGATCTTTTTAATTTCTATAAAATTTCGACATGCATTAGAATTGCCAATCAAATATTGTTGTAAGCCCAACTTTAACAAACACTGGAAGATAATAATAATAATAATAATAATAATAATAATAATAATTCACAGATAATTGTAATTATTGTTAATATTATTGTTATTATTATTATCATTATTATTTGTTTCTCATTCATTTAGATGAATCATTGTCATTGCAAAGTTTGGTCTAATTACCAAACAGAAAGATTGCATAATGTTGCAGTCATAAGAGATCCTATTGATCTTGAACTTATTTTCAAGTTGCTGCATCAAAGAATTAGGATGTCCTTTTATGTCAGACAAGTAGGTCATATACTTCAACAACATTAGATTTTGTGTACGTCACAATGAACCTATCCTCGTTCTTATGGAATCTGATTGTGAATGGGTTTTGTTTCTCGTCTTTCTTTGAAATCAGTGTCTGAATAAGCTTCCCTTCTGCTGATATCTGTTGGATGTTGTGTGACTCATATCCACACGCGTAAATGTTTCCCTCCCTATCGGTATCAACACCGGTTGCGCTTTTGAAGTCCTGATCTGCGTAGCTGAACAGAATATTCCACTCTGTACTATAGGCGACAAGTCCGTTCATGGTATATGATATATACATAGCTGAGTTAGTCGTATCCGCTTTGATATAAAATGGGTAAAGAAGTTTTTCACTCTGACAACTGTCCAGTAGGACATTCCTGATCTCCTTCCCATCTACGTCCAGTATCAGTACACTATGCTCATCCCGGTATGTAGTGATCACTAACTGATTCTTCATTACTGCTATACCCCAACACTGGAGCCTCGTATTGATCTCCCTGACCTGGAACATCTTGTTCTTGATCCCGATGACCTGGATTATTTTCTGATCGGGAATTGTCACTGCCACCTCGGTTTCAGATAATAAGCATGCAGACCACGGGCCCCGTTTAAATGTCATACTTTCATGAAATTGATAATCTTTACGAAACAATTTAATTTTTCTATTGTCCGTGTCCACCAGCAATATGCTGCTATCCGGCAAGTGTAGAGCGTCCGATATACGACATGTTTTTGTATCTTCCAGTGTTTTCACATTGAACTCCAACACCTTCACGACTCTTCTATTTCTTAGTAAGGGTCCTAAGATTTCACTTACGTCCTTCGTCCTACATTGTAGTACGTCAACCCCTGGACACATAAAAAAATCAATGTTGTTTCGGGTGACATTTATTTTTCCTAATTCGTTTATGTCACCTATTATACTATCGAAGGATTTATCTACATCTAACGTCAGCCTGACTTCTTTTATGTCATTTTGATACTCAGATATGGCCTGAAAGTACCTGTGTTGATTCTGGTCCAATTTGTGGAGGAGTATGACCTTCTGAACCTCCGACCCATGCAACATAACGAGATCAAGCTGAATGCGATCACTGTTAATACCGGTAATCAAACTTTGTCCTTTGGTTTCTTCGGTGTGCAGATTTAAATTTTCGGTTTTATAATTACTCTCCAGAGACCCAACAGCATCATCTTCAAGTTTCTGTAACTTAGCAATTAGTTCGGATTTGAAAGAGTGGATCTGTTGCAAAATGTTGACTTTGTCATTTTGAATGGTGTCAGCGTTTGCTTTGACTTTGCGAGTTATTTGTTTCAAATGATCTTCAAATTTGCCTAGGTTAGTTTCCACTTCTTTTGATTTCTTTTTTATATCCAACTTCTTCATTATGTCGTCGACCGTAACAACTCGTTCGCATTTTCGATGTTCCAGAAATCCACAAGTATTACAGCACAGTGCACTGTGATCACCGCAGAAAAATTTGATACGTTTACCAGAATGTCTGGGGCATGCCTCTATGGTGGACAAGTTGGGCAATACACAAGCAGACCCATTGCCCTGACGTATGTCGATTATATCATGCTGACTCAAAGAGGGAAAATCATCGTGGAATGTTTTGCATGCCATGCACATATACTTGTTACAATCTTTACAAAGGCATGTTGCCGGTGTTTTTATCCCCCGCTTTACACACTGGTCACATAATTTCTCTCCATTCCTTTCTACCGCAACATCCATTAAGGAGGATACAATACTGTTCACAGGGAATGATTCCGCCCACTGGTCGTTACTGACATTAGGATCCAATATAGTTGTATCTGCTCTACAAACCGGACAGGGGAACCAAGCCTGTGCTGTTCCATGTCGGGTGATCTTGCTGGTTATATGTGACTGTAGACATGGAGCGCAATATGTGTGTCCACAAGGGAGAACTTTGGGCCTTGTGAACGTCTCCAAACAGATTGGACACTCTAAAATCTGAGAGCATCGTTCATCTACTTGTGAAGCATCTGCCATTTGATTTTTCGTAGTCACCTATTTGTTTTCTATATGAATAGGCGTTACATTCTTCTTTTATTATCTGCCCGACTCGACGGTATATGCTTCTATGAATAGCTAATACACAGTCATATATCCCCTGTTATCTGTTCCAGATCATAACTTGCATACCATCTTTAATTTCATGTAAAGCGCATTTTATGTTGCACATCGATAGGTATGTGATGTATTTATTTTCTTCTTAAACTTATCCAGTTTGTCTGACATTATTAAAGGAACAACATTTTAAATGGCTTGCTAAAATACAATCTTTAAACCCCGTAGGTAAAGATCTGACTCATTGTATCTCTCGCGCATAAAGGATGCCTGTATATGGTACAAGCAAGCTTAGGAATGTTTGATAGAGTATAAGGTTACACGCTATGTACATTTGCACAGTTTATGTGCAGTCGTTACTGGTTGTTTGTGGGTTTATGACATTTATCTACTGTCTTGAACAAGAAACAATCGTGCATATTAGAGTGACGTAACATAATTGGTTTGTGAACTTTGATGTTGCGATGCATAAGATTTTATATTCCTCATAGCAAGATTACTAGCCTACGTCCCTCCCCACCCATCTGCAAAAAAGGCGGTGAGTGGATATTCTTAATTTTGACTAAAAGCAGGCTTTATTTTAACTTGAAATATACTAACTTGTGTCATACATTGTCCTTCAATCTCGTATGTAAACACTTCATTGTTAATCAAACCATTCTTCGTCCGAGATTTACGATGATATTAGTGATATTATTGGTACCTACCTACCGGTAAACATTTGTATACAATTGTCCAATTGATTTATTAGATACTTAGTGGACCACCCATTAAACAAATGGTTTATGCGAAAATGAATGTTCAGAGATCCAGTAATAAAGGATTTCTAAAGCATGAACTCTGGTAGGCTTATTATATCGTGACTCAGGAGTAATGAAGATGATGGTCTTGAAAAATTAACCAAATTCCAGTGATTGGATCGGAAGTTGGGGGTGGGTGGCGGAGGGTGTCCAGAAACGTTCCAGTAAAAAGGGACAGGAACTATCTTTGGCTGACAGAATGGAATAACTGATGTATGGAGGAAAGAGGAAATTAATATGACAGACAAATGTATGCATATGAAAAAATATGGAAATGTGTTATCTCGGTGGCGATGATATTGCTTCAGTCCTTGTAAGACATGACCAAACAACACACTTGACCTTGACCTCTGACCTTCATCCACCATTCCATTGCAAATATGTGACACATGTAATAATAATGCATGTATGGAAACAGATGATATAATTCCTTTATACAGCTCTTGAAATTTACATCCAAAAGCTGAACAACAGTTCAAACAGTAATCTTCACTTTACGTACATGGATCTATCCCTCCCAAGGACGCGCCATAAACACCGGCCAATGCGATTAAGTCTAATGCCTACCTTTAAACACATGATATAAGTTTTCCCCAAAATTGCAAAAAAACTGACCATTGTGATTTTGACATTTAATCTTTTGACCTTGATATCAGTACAAATATTTTAAATCTCATTATAAATATTTTTGCTGCATCCGATGACAATTTTTCCATGCGAATAGTAGATAGTATTGTGAGATCAAATGTCTTAGCCATTGACAACCAACCAAACATTTAAACCATTGCTTCCTGTGGCCATGACGTGCGTTCTATGTCGCGGTCTGACTGTCTGTCTGTCGATATATATATATATATATATATATATATATATATATATATATATATATATATATATATATATATATATATATATATGATTATTTTAAGCAGCGCACAACTTAAATGAAATCCATGTGCTATTACGATATGTTAACTTTAGTTTTGTTATTTGCACATGATAAATTGCAAATATTTTTATTATATTGTTCTTTATCCAGACAGGACATAAGTTCATGAAATTTAATAATGTTGGCATTGTGATAAAAGTAGCTATTTACGTATGTTGTTCTCATATGTAAAATAAAGTTGAACGAAGAGTGATTTTCAACACCTAGCTAGTTCAATTATAAAGATGACTCTTCCTCTATTCCATTGTACCGTCTTTTGCAACCAATTTTGCGTACTGTTTCCGTACCGTACCATTTCTTGTGACCAGTAGCTCAGGTTATTTAGTACAATTTGGTGACCAGTGGTCTCTGGTCTTTTAGTAAAAGTTTGGTGACCAGTGGCCTCGATTTTGTTGTTATAACGACAAAACACCTAAGACCACTAACACTCAAAATTGTATACAATAGCTAAGATTTATTTAAACTCTCAAACTTAGAAATTGGGTGAAAAGACTTTAACATGTGGAATTTAGTCAAATGTTTACAAGATCCGTTATTAATTATTGGAAAATATGATAACAAGTTAGGAATCAGTCGTAACAAATATAATTTTAGTCGAAAAGTGTTTTAAAACAGTGTTTTAGGCAAATTGTTTGAAAAATAGACCAAATACGCAACAATAAAATGTTGTAAAGTAGGTAAGTGACCTCGTACCCTCGTATTCCTTACTACTAGATGTCGTGATGTTGCGATACATATGAATGCACCTCTGCATATCAAGGTTGGGCGTATTCTTATTATTTACTTATTATTTACTTAAAAGTAGCTTTTATTTTAACTTGAAATCGACCTGTTTTTTTCTATATTCCATCTCCTTAGATGATTGTCATATACACGTTATCATAAAACAAGGAATTTTGTTTACCCGATATCGAAAGGGTGATAATGATAACATGACGATCTTAGTCCAACTGTGGCAGTTTTAATCATCATACCTTTAGGAATTCCCTACACCTGTTGACACGTAATTCAAATTCTCTTCCTTTGTTTAAAACCTCCATTAAAACGTTCTTGGTTGACCAGCTGAAATTATATATTAAAGCTTCCCGGTACAGAATTTTATCATTGTGACCAGAAATAATCCACGTATGTGGTATGACTACAAACATGCTGAAATGTGTATACCTGTGAGTAGTATATATTAATATACGCATCTGTGGGCGATGGGTGCCATTACTCTTGGATCCGAGTTCGAATCTAGGTAGAGTACGAATTAAAAATTCTCTAACCTGTATGATAATATTATTTATTTGTATGTAAAAATTCTGTTAATGTTATCAAGCAGTCTCCTGTAGGATCCAGGAATAACACTTTCCGCTCTGTTTGTTGTATATTTCTCTCTCTCTGTATATATATATATATATATATATATATATATATATATATATATATATATATATATATAAATCTGTGAGAGTCCGTATGCGAGTAGAACTGAGCGTGTGTAAGTGACCTTTTTTATAACATAACCTGTTAATGCGTTGAGAACCACGTGACAGATGAGTCTGACCAAATGTATTATCCTGGTTAAATAAAGTATTATGGTGATGATTATGATTATTATTATTATTATTATTATTATTATTATTATTATTATTATTATTATTATTATTATTCAACATGACATCAAATATAAGCACTCCCCATCATTCGGTTACGATGGAGTTCCGGCTACAAGAAGAACCGCTTGATCATTAACATACGAACACATGAGCTGACACTACACGGGATGACGTACATGGCTGATCAAGATATATCCACAAAGGTGCGATTATACCAAAACACCTGTCAAGCATTTTTTTCCTAGCATCTGGTCTGGAGATTATATAAATATTTTCATTCTGAAACTCAACTCAGAATGCTAACATCTGATTGGCTAATGTCCGAACACTGACCAATGACAGGTCATAATTCTGAGTTGATTCTTAGTTTATAGATGAAATTGTTTTTTATTATTATTATTTTTATTTATAACAGTGGGGACTGGACAACGACATTTACTTGAAGAATTTCGTTTTGTAAAAACCACCAAGTACAAAGGGATATGGTAGCGCTGTACATGTAGAATATTCATGGCCAGAGATTTTAATAATGTACATTTTAATAATCCGTCCGCATATCGGGAAGTATAACGCAAATTTCATATAATGTCGAAAAATTATTGGATATGGTCCGCCTACTTAGACTTAATATTTGATGTAAATAGCCAAGCGTGAAGCCCTTTCTCAGTCTCCATTCAAACACTTTGGTTGTTCAAATAAGCTTTCTTTCTCCAACACTGGCGTAGCCTAAAACTCTCAGCAAACAGTTTTTTTTAAATTGGGAGGGGGCTGCAGAATTAAGTGGGGGGGAGGAGAATTACTTATTACACAAGTAGTATAGTGAGCCTATCGGGAGCAGGATGAGGCACTCTGGGACAGTAACGGGAAATTAACATGGGGAGGCACTCTGGGGTAGTAACGGGAAATGAACATTGAGGAGGCACTTGGGGGCAGGAAGAGGTACTTGGGGGCAGAAGTGTTGATGGGACAGAAGTGTTTTTGGGGTAGAAGTGTTTTATGGGGATAGAAGTATTTTAGACGGACAGAAGTATTTTAGAGGGACAGAACATACACATACAGCTAACACACAAACAAACATACACTCAACATACAAACATATCAATATTTTTTTAAGGTAATCATGCAGTAATCTTTTCTAGAGAGGTGGGTGGTCCTGAAAAGGGCCGTTGTGGTTTTTTTTCACTTCTTCTTCTTCCACCATGTCTTCAGGAAGCCGAGGATCTTCTTCTTCTTCTTCTGGGGTCGATCAGGGATCCAGTCAGGAGTTCCCAATCGCCTGGAATTTTCTGGACCTTGATCCAATGGGCATTCAGGCGGTGGAAGTCACTTTCTTTCTTTTTCTTCTCCTTGTCCATTCTTTCTTGTGTCCAAGCCTTTTTGATGTTCCCCACCTCCTTCTCTAGAACTTGTATTATAAGACCCTTGGCTGTGAGCAGGGCAGTCTCTTCCCTCCTGACGCTACTGTGGGGTGGATAGAGCCACCAGTCTTCCTTCACCTTTCCTAGGAAGTACTCCACTCCTTCCAGCAAATCGACAGCTTCTTTGAACAACCCCACTCAACAGGGTGGAATTGTAGAGGAGGTCTTCATCTTCATGGCTTCCTCCACCATGATACCTTTGACAAGGCTCTTGGCTTTCTTCAGGGCTGACACTTGTCTTGTGACATACGGCTTGGTGGTCGGGTAACGCCAATACATGTCAATCCTTTCTAATAGGGACTCCACTCCCACCATCCCATCCCAGTCTTCTTGTAGATTCTCTACGGTAGACATTCTAGTCTTCTTTTTCAGTTGAGGATAAATGGCGCAACTGGGGAATGCGTCGCTTTATATGCTGGAAGCACCGACGTGAAGGAAAGCATTCCTCCCCCAAAAATATACAAAATCCTATCACACATAAAAATACACCAAGTGCGCGGACATATTTCTTCTTCCTTTTTTTCTCCTACATCTTTTCTATTTCTTCAACTTCCTGTAGGAGGTGCCAGGCCATCTCTAAGTGTACTCTTATCTGCCGTATCTTTTCTTTTTTGTTCATCTTGATGGATAAACATGGGTAGCCCAACCGGTGAACTCACCGCTTTATATACTTAAAGCACGGACGTGAAGGAAAACATCCCTCATACATACATAAAAAGACATAACCCACAATACCGCGTCTGACGTCATCAGTATGACGTTATTTTGCGCTTCGCGGATTCTACAACCCATAAAAGACACACCAAGTACGCGAACCTAAAAAAAAAACCACTGTCTTAATTTTTTATTTAAAAAAAAACATACACCAAACATACTCTATACAAAAACATAAATTGTTTAGAAGGGAAAGGGATTTTTTTGTGGGAAGACAAAGACAGGCACACACATACACTTAACATGCAAACGCGCTAATTTTTGTAGGAAATCCTAAAGTAATCTTTTCTAGAGATCTGGGTGGCCCTGAAAAGGACCGTTGGGGGTATTTTGGTGAGAAGTTTTTTTAACTTCTGGCAGCCGGACGCCCACGTTTCGCTACATGTCTCACTGCCGCAAGACAAAAGCGCTTTGGTGAAAGAGAAGGCAAACTCGTCACAATACATCCTACAGCTGACTTCTCCGTCTTGTGGTTTCAGCTGCTGCAAGATTTGTTGTTGTTGTTGTTGTTGTTGTTGTTGTTGTAGCTGCTGCTGTTGTTGTTGTCTTTGCTGCTGCTGAACTCTTTGTTCTCCTCCCATTCCGCTCTGTCCCTGACGATTTCTTCTCTCAGGACTTCTTCCACCAGATCTTGAGCCATTTGCAGGAAGATCATCGTCTTCTCCTCCGGGTTCTTCTCAAGTAGGTTATGTCTAACCCGCTACATATTTACCATCGCTTCATTCAGTTTACTAATTTTAGCTGCCGTGTTAAGGTCTTGACGAGTCAACGAGAGTGACTTGACTGACAAACGCACCGCTTTATATGCTGGAAGCGCGGACGCGATGGAAAACATGTCTCAGATCGATAGAGAGAAATGTGAAACAGTAGGTACCTCAGATCGATAGAAAATGTGATAGAGCATATACATATAATTTTTTTTTTCAATTCATAAAACAACACAACACCATTTTATTTCAAAAATCAACATTTTTTAATACATAAGAAGAAGCTTCTCTAACACAAACTACTCTGGCATCGGGCCCAGGATTGATGTTGTCCGTTTTGAGCACTTTGAGTTTCAGATATAAGTGGCTATTCAGCTATTCAGATCGATGTAATCTTCGGTTTATCCTTCGATTTCAAATTTGATAGGGGCTGAAGTCGTCAAAGACGATACAGGATGAAATTCGATCCATTGGGATTCTTGCATCATCATCATGGTCGGGGGCATGGCAAACAGATCCAGTTCTGACTTGGTACATTCGCAAGAATCTCGGAGCATCATTTTCAACACTTAGTACTCAAACACGTCTAATTCTCTGACCGTTCTTTTTTTCTTATTCTTTTTCTGAACATCGTGCAGTTTGTGAGCTCTGAAGGGATGTCGACGTCTCTTTCTGCCATGTCCTTGCTGTGGCGTTGAAGAAGAAGTAATGCCAGGGCCAGAAGTGTGAAACGAATTTATAGGAGTCTCTCGGCGACCCAAAAGATTTTTTCCAGTTTGTAGCAACACATTTTTTCCTGCTCGCATAAAGGCTTCTGTTGGATTTTGTTTGTCGATGAGGACGTTTTGAAGAAATTCTTTTCCTTGCGTCAAAGCGGCATCTTTTAAGGCATGAAATCCTCGAGTCACCATGGGTTTCAAGATGGGGGCTACCGTCCGGAAAGCAGATTTGAACATGTCTCCTAAACCATATCCTCGTTGTCGAGCCACTCCTCGGTACACGGGTTACATTTTGGTGTTACAATTCGCTGGAGAACCTTTTTCGAAAATGTAGTTTCACCGTGACTTTTCCTTTAGTGAATAGAATATTTAGTCCCAGATCTCTTTTTATACGAATGTTGACACTGTCAAAATACGATTTACTGACTGGAAGATAATGAGGATGTACAAATTCACGTTGAACGTGATACGTGTTTCCACCTTCCTCGTACGCACCGACGGCAAAATCCACCTTGAAAGGAATGACTCTCAGTAACGGAGCGGCTGTATTTCCCACCACTTTGTACTCCACTACATCGGAGTACACAAACAATAAATTCAGTCTTTCGTTCAATTCGATGGGGTAGCGAAAAAACTTGTAAAATCGATTGTTGTTGTTGATGTCTTTGGCAGAAATAAGTTTTGTGTTTCCACCCAAAATAGCAAACAACTCAGGAGAAAAAGTGATGGACAATATTTTGGAGTCCGAAAAATGCATGTTGAGACGATGCGAAATGGCATGATACTCGATCAGGAGACTTTTCTTGGTTTTGTCCAGGGCTTTGCCAAACTAGTCTTTGAAGATAGCCGCAATGGTGTCCATCAAATGTCAAGCACTAAAATAATAGCCTGTAGCAATTCTCATGTCATTGATACTGAGTTGAGGATTGGCAGGTGTTGGTCTTTTGGATTCGTAATAACCAGGATCATTGACGTCCAAGTGTTGTTGCACTTGCTCGTTCAAGATTTCGACAACAAAAGTGGTTTGATCTCCAGACACATTCATGGCATGAGTAGGATGAATGATTTCTACCAAACTCACCTCCCAATGAGCTTCATGATCCAATCGTATGGACTGAGGTAATTTGGCCGTTAAACAACATAAGGGTGTTGTTGGGAAACAGATCCATAGAACTGTCACTGGGTAAAGTTAAATAAAATTGGCTATTCACAGTTCCAGGGCTCTGGTGTCCGAGGAGTTACTCGCGGTCAAAGGAGAATGATGTTCAAAATGTTCCAAAAGAGGGCTGCTATTGTTGTGACTGGAAGAAGGTTGACTTGCGTTGGCCGTACTGTTGTGGTGGCTGTTGTTGTTACTGTCCGTACTATATTTCAAGGAAGAACTGGGTAGAAGATAACTGATGCAACTGCTGAGTAAAATGGTCCACAATTGTTTGTCCCCTTGTTGCAAACTCAAATTGGCAATGGCTGCTCCGACGACACAATACACAACACAGATTTGGGAGAAAAAGACGATATGATTTTTAGGGACACGTTCTCGGCACCACACCCACAGAGATTGTTTTTGTAATTCGTGAAGAGAGGAACTCTGTGAAGGAGAAGAGGCAGCTGCTGTGTTGAACGGCATGTTGGTTATTTTTTTTTTTTTTATAGTCGACGACTTGGGAAGCGGCAATCCAAGAGTAAAAACTAGGTGGATATCCTTTCCAACGCACTTTGATTTCTTCTACTCGACGTTTGCCTACTTTACGTGTTCTTCGTCCGAGAATGCTTTCGATATCTTACAAGTTGTCTTCATTTTTGGTCACTCGTTGTACTCAGGCAAGTAAAAAGTTCATTTTAACACTAATCCATGCATGTCTTCCAATTTATAGACGGGAGGATCACGTCCACGCACTTTTCCAGTGACACGAAACAATTCGGTAGTTCTGTTGGGTAAATAACCTTTGTGCGATTGGTTTTTCCAATGCGAACCCAATCTCCCGTCTTGAGCACCAGGGTTTTCTTGTGTCCCATTTGAGGTGTACCAAACAATTTATCAAACACTGTCACTTCGTTTTCACGGGTGACCTATTGGGGGCACATCCGATGCTACGATGGTACGATTGATTGTACGCTTTGACCAAACGTGATAACACGTCGATGTACTTGAGAGTGTGTTGATGAGTAACATATTTCCACATGCGTTCTTTCAAAGTTCTTTGAAAACGTTCCACGACACTGGCTTTGGTTTCAGGATTTTCGATGGTAAAAAAATGAATGTGCCTTTATTTCAATTCTTTTTGAAAAGATTGGTTTAGAAATTCGGTGCCTTTGTCTGTTTGCCATCGTAAAGGGTGACGACCACTTTGTTTCAACGCCAGTTTTAAAGCGCGTACTAACTCGGTACTGCTTTTAGAAGTCAAAGGAACGATGCAAGCAAATTTGGAAAACACGTCGATAACACAAAACAAATATTTGTAACCACGATTGTAGGCTGCTAAATGAGAGACGTCCGCTAAATTTGCTTGCCATTGATGATCGATGCATTCCACTTTGGTTTGACTTCTAGAACATTTTCGTCGAATGGGTTTGTGTAACGTGTACGTCGATTGTTCTTGTAACCATCGTCGTACTTCTGACAAACGTACATTTTTCAATTTACATTTAGCAGCCTGATACAATTTTTGAACTCCTCCGTAACCAGCAGCATGTGCAGGATTGTAGCAAATGCTAGCTAAAAGTGACTCCATGATTTTTACTTCTCAATAAGTCAACCAACTACCAATGCTTTTTTCTTCGTGTGGTATTTTTTTGGATTGCAATGCTTTACGTGTCCGACGAGCCACTGTTGTAAAGGAGGATGTCTGAACAGGGATAATCGGTTGTTTTGACTTCTGTCTTTACTTTTTTTCCTTTTCTCTTCTGATGGCAAAGTTGTGGACATCATCTTTTTGATCCAACCCGGTGTGGTTAACTTTCGTATTTTTTTAGGGGGTGGAGTTTGTAACTCTTCTTCTTCTTTCTCTGTCATCCCCGTGGCGGTGTCTGCTGTTTTGGTGAGTTTAGGTTCGCTTTTCATCATGGTCTTGAAATCTCTCAGAGTGGGTTGAGCTGTTTCGTCTACAGCTTTCTAGTGAAAGAGTTGAAGACGTTGCAAGAGTTGACCGTACAGTTGAGATTTTTATGTTTCTGACAAATCATTTCGATCCATGACCGATTGTAATTCTTGTTTTAACTGAGACATCTCGTTGAGATTCGGATTTGGAGGTAAATGAGGTATCCGTTGTTCGTACCAACGATGGAGTTCCATCCATTGTTTGTATGGTACTAAAGTCAGTTCTCGTCCTTCCATAAGATCCAAAGGTACAAGTATGTCGTTTTTCCAGAGAAGAGTGTCCTTTTTATCTTCTTTTTTCTTCCCGTCTTTTATCTCAAGAGTCCTATCAGCTTGAGAAATCCTCCTCGTTGCACCAGCATTTTTTTCTTTTGACTACGAGGTAGTTTCTTTTTTTTTAGCCATTTGTCGACGAACGTTCCGATGTTTTCTTAATTTTATTTTTTCGGTTTTGCCTTTCTTGGGACGATTAAGGTGGTGTGCACTTTTTCGGGTCATCTTCTTGGGTGTCAGGAGTCAAAAATAAAATTGAGGTCTCTCGGAGGTCAGACTTCTTTTTATACTGGAACACTCTTTAACTCATGACTCCTCCTAAAAGTGGTCCAGCAATCTTTCCTAACAAAAGGAGCCGGTGTTTTTAACAACGGTCCTATCAGCATGGGTAGAAATCCTCCTCGTTGCACCAACATATTTTTCTTTTGACTGAGAGGTATTTTCTTTTTGACCATTTGGCGAAGAACGTTCCGATGTTTTCCTAATTTTTGTTTCTGCATCTTGGACAAAGGTATCGTTCCTTTCAACCCATTCAAGCACAATTCGCACACGGTATCGATGATTTCTTTGGGGGCTGTTCGAATGAGTCGTTTTCGCATGGGGGGATTGGATTTAGTCAGGACAGACAACACGTCCCAATGTTTGTCCAGACGAGGCGGAAGTCCTTTTTTGGTTTTGCCTTTCTTGGGACGACTAGAATGGTGTGCACTTTTGGGGGTCATCTTGGATGTCAGGAGCAAAAATAGAACTGAGGTCTCTCGGAGGTCAAACTTCTTTTTTATACTGGAACACGTATCCACTGATGGTCAGCACGGCGTACCAACTTCACGACAGGCATCATTCGACGTTGAGGTGTTTTCAACGGACTAAATCGTGTTAGTTCTTGTAGGGATAAAACCAGTAAACTTTGTAACACACCGGTTCTGTCTTGGACTTTGGTTGTAGGTGAGGCCACTTCTTTTGCGGCAGCCATAGTGGCTAGAGCAGCCGAAGTAGAAGCACCCGGAGTGGTGACTTTCGAAATGGGTTTCCATTTTTGCATCAAATTAGGAAACACGGATCTTAAATCAGGTTTGGCAGGCATCATCACGAAGGGTGAAGAAGTAGAAGTGGACGGAGGAGAATGAGACACCGTCACTGCCTCTCGTGGCTGTCGGAAGTACGTGCACGTCCTAGTAGTAGTACCTCTCTTTCGGGCAGCAGCAGTAGTGGTCGGTTTTTTCTTGGAAGGGCTTTTCTTCTTCTTCTTAGGGGTTTTCTTCTTGGGGCTTTTCTTTTTCTATTTGGTTTTGGCTTGGGCATTAGGATCCTATTTCAAAAGAGAACGAATCATGACACCTCCTAAAGAACCACTACCACCAGGGGTCAAACTGATTTGTTTTTTAGTACGTGGATCGATTCTGGGATCAGCCAGTTGTGACAACGCCACTTTATGTTTTTCAGAAAAACGTTTGGTTTGATGAGGGATGTGAATGATGCTTTGAAGTAATTGACGTGCCGTCAAAGTAAACCATCGTAACACTTCTTTGAGACTAGCTTCTAACAAATGGGCACGGACTTGTGCATTTTATTCGCGACTGATGCCATACAGGGCACGAATCAATTTGGCAGGAGCAGGATGAGATTGAAAGGAGGTCATCTCTTAGACCGTGAGAAAGAAATGACGCAGTGGATGTTTTATAGCTTTTTTTTTCTTTCAGAGAGTGACCGAAGGGGACGTATAAATGACAGGACCTCCTTCTTGACACCAAAGGTGAAACAAACTGGTACGAAATCTCAAATACTCGGGAGTGGCGGGTTTTAAATAGATGAGTAAATAGGCATGAGGTGTTTGAGTGGCATAGTCGTACGTATAATTCAGCCAAGGAGTGCCGAACTGTTTGGCTAACACTTGCACTTGAGATTTGTCTCTGGGGCTTTTAAACAAGACCACGTAATGGGCGTTGAGACTGATGGTAGGATGGGCTTTACTTTGTTGAAATAAATTTTCAGTAATGTAAATGATGCTGGCATTACGATGATGTCCTTTTCGTGTAAACCAAAGTTTAATTTCTTCTTCGTCTTCTCCTAACATGTCGTCGAAGATGACCAGATGCGTTTGACTCAAGTCAGACACGATCCCATCGTGAGGAATGCCTTCGACAAACGAAATAGCTTCTCGTTGACTTTCACGAAGTAAAGTGTAAGACGATTGCCACTCTTTGTAACACCACACGATACGTTGAGGAGGACGATCAAACAAATGAGATTTGTGTTCGATCAAGCGTTTGACAAATTCGGTTTTGCCTGAACTTTCGGTCCAGCAATCAACATGTTAAATGGATGGCGCAGATACAAAGCGTCCCAACTTTGACGATCTAACTTTTCGTCCATCACTTTGACCACAGAAGAAGAGGCCGATGAGGCAGAGGAATCTGCAGCCATGACTGAGATAGGGAGAATTTTGAGAAGAACACGAAAGACACAAGACATTGTATACGTATCATACACGTTTAATGTTTCAAACAACAACAAAAACATATTTACAGGTCATGAAGCACGAAAACGCATACATCAAAAATGGTGAGGTACAACAATAAGGCAACCACTAAAAGAATCAAAGTGGTGTATAAACAAGTCAATGTACAACAACAATAGTCTCGATGGGGGGGGGTGTCCTACGAAATTGGTGTACACGCACTGGTATTCTTGTCTCCTCGGGTGCTTCTATTGGTACGACGAAGTTGTTTTCTTCTTCTTGAGGTTCGAGTGTCATGGTTAACTTGGGTTCCAAGTTCACTTTTTGTCTTGGAGAATTAGTGACACGCAAGGTCCTTGGCATAGTGTGCCACTTCTTGCAGCCAAGCATCGAAACCAACACTTTTCCAGTCACGTACATCTTTCCAATCGTAAAGTTGTTGGTGTAACCAACTAGCGATGCACACTTCTTGAAACGCATGAAGTGTAGATAAAGTTTGACAAATGTCTTCTTCACACGGAGGTACACAACTAGTGTTCATCACGATTCTCAACACTTTGAGCACAATTTGTCTTTCGTGTACCGATAAACAGTGAATGGTCATGTCTTTGTTGTTGCGTGTACCGTTCATAAATAATCCACAACAAACACTGTTCCTCCAAAATAGTCCACAACGAATGTCCTGGGAAACGAAATCCAAGAAACGTAGTCACTGACACACACACCACATATCGTCCAAAATTCAATGGAAACAGTTCCTGTATCAGGTGTCTACAATCCTATAAGGTCCGAACACTATAGTTGATTTCCTTCCACGGAATACGTTTCACAAGTGAAGACAACGGTCCTGGCATGGTCAGCTTTTATATTACTCCTTCACAGCCACGTCTTTCTTTTTGAGAAAATAGTCATACTTTTGCCCAACGGAATCTTTATCTGGTTGTAAATGATGAGAAACCAGATCAGTCACTAACATACACACCACACGCATTGAAGAAGTCTCTTCTTGATGTGACGCTTCTTGCAAACGTTTTTTGTAATCCTCTAGTCTTTGTTCTCTCGAATTCTGTGTACCACTCCAACCCTGTAGGCAGAAGTTGTAGCATAGAAATCCTTATGAGTTGTGGGGAGTTGATCAATGCCTGACTCTTGATACACTCTGAAAAGAACCAATGCTCTTATAGCATTCAGATACCACTGGTTAAATTGTCTGTGTCGTAAAAGATGTAACTGTTCTTTGCGTTTCACTTGAATCTGGACCAACTCTTGGTAAATGCGTTCTCGCAGCTCCGGAGGCAAGCAACGAACGTACTCTTCTAAGTATCTGACGCGTTACTTCTTTGGACCGACCAAAGGCAGGTAGTAACAGCGCGGAGACCATCTGGCATGTTCCAAGTAAGCTGAGTCTTTATACTCCCATTCGTGAAGCGTCACACCGCAACTGAAACACTGAACTTTATCACCTTCTCCCAAGTAGATAAATCCGAATCTGGCTAAAACTTTGGGCGTAGGGCCTTCCAGATATTTAGGCCATTTATCTTTGAACGTCTGGAGTCGCCTTTCAAGGTCGCAATAGCCAGGCACAGCCACTGGCACTGTGAATTCTTTACCCATGTATGGGTGGCATCCTTAGGCAGGTACGCACTTAGCATCCCCAGTAAAGCAGAAAGAGCATCGTGCTGCATCGCTTTCGCTAGTGGGGCGGCAAGGCACACGCACGGCTTCGCTTTCGAGGGTCCCAGAGGAGCTACAAGTTCGTGCTGCATGGCTGATGTCAAGGCGTGCGGCATCCGTCTCATCGCAAGGCACACGAACGGTATCGCTTTTGTGCTGCATCGCTACTAAAAATGTAAAAAAAAATGCGGCATCCGTCTCATCGCACCCAATGTCGTAATCAGACTTAGAATTCATCTTCTCCTTGTTGCTCGGTCAACGTTTGTAGTCACAATGAATGGTTGGTCTTGGAAGTTGTCCCTTTTTATACCGAAGATCGGCGTGTCCGTATGGCAAAGTGGTGTGGTCTGGAAGTCGCACTCGTTTCTGGTACACAATTTGGAAAACTTTTTCTAAAGGGAGACTGACGATTTGGTGATTTGGTAACCGGACGATTTTGTGAGGCTCTAAAGTTTTCACTCGAAAGTATTGAGCTTGTCCAGACTGTAAAGCATTTTCAAGACATCAAAGTTCACCACTTGGCTGGTTCGATAGTTCAGTGTCAATCCTTTGACTTTGCATTTGGTGTGAAGTTGGCCTTGTCGGTCTCGGTATCGGTAACCGTAATTTTTAAGGCCACCGCTGGCAAAACTGAGGATCGTCTCTTGATGGTGCCTGTCCGTCCATGCTCCTACGCGACCTCCTTCGATGGTGGGGTGTGGGCAACCAGGGCGATGGATGTACATACAACTGTCGGTGTCAAAGTACAGGACTCGATCTCCCAAAACTTCTGAAGCCTCTTCGTACAATTTCAAGCGAGCATGGGCTGTCACGTAGCCTGCAATGACCACATTGCTATAGTCGTCGGAGTGTACAAACTTGGGTTCTTCTTCGTAAATGACCAAGATCAAATCTTCACGAATGATTTCTACGTTTTCCTTTGTCGTCCACCAGTTGAAAGTAGCAACTGGGATATGCCAAGTATTATATCTTTGGCAAGATCGTACGTTGTGCCATTTTTCCCCACAAGGAATTGAGCATGACTTTGGCTAACGATCTTCTTCCTTCGTTCTTTTCTACGTCTTCCAAAGTGATGCCTTCTACGGCACGGTACTGTTCTTTGAATTGGACTTGGTCTTCTGGCTTCCGACACTAAGAGGGATAGCCGCTGGCTTCTTGTTTCAGTTTGAGAAATTTGTTGACGTAGCCTGAGAAAATGTCTGTATTCGAGGCGTCGTCCTTTTGGTATTGTGCTGCGGTAGGAAAGTGTCAAATTTCGTACACTTTAAACAGGCGGTATCCCCGATCCAGAGCCCAAAACAATTCGGCGCTGACCCACATTCCTGTCAAAGCGCGTTCTTCCTCCGTGTGGTGACATGGGTGATCTTGGTTGCATGTTTCAGCACACGTGCGACATAAAGGAAACATCAGTTTTCATTGGCAATGATGGGGTAAGACAGGATGGTACAAATGGGTCGGGGGTAAGGCTTTGCATTTGATCAATCCTTCGTATTGACGAATGTTTTCCACGTCGATGTATTCTGTCAGGATTTACGGGTGTCCAGTAGGAAATCGCTTGTATTTGCACACCCAAGGATACAACGAACACACGTCGGTGTATTTGATTTCTTCTCATCGAGATTCGTCTACGTCGTACAGCAAGCGTGTTGCATTGGTTCGTCCGCCAAACAAACTGTGGCGTGGATCCAAAGGTTCGATGTCGACCACTTGGTAACTTTTGGCAATGCGTCTAAATTCTGGATCGGTTTTGAAACGTCGATAGTACTCGTGCTCCAACATTTCTACCACATGGTATCCTTGACTTTCTAACTTCCGACGTCGTTGGTAGGTGTTTTCTGTACAACTCTTCCATGGTGGAGTCTGAAAAAGGACTTTTCATGTGTCGTTGAGGAAAACAGGTAGGGCATCCGTGAAACAAGCATCCCTGAAATTCGTACACCGTCTGAGGGCTTTCTAAATCCCAACCATCCACAGAAAGACTGCCTATTTTCTTTTCTCCCCCCTCCGTTGTTTCTGGCATGTTGTATCCATTTATCTTCCTTTTGGCACAAGTAATGCAACCAACGCAATGCTTTAGCAGAGTATTGACGACTGGTTGAGAAAGAAGTATTAGGATCTATGATGGCTAGTTCATTCTCGGGCATGAACTGTTTGGTGTACACTAATATACAGGCTTTGGGTAAAGTGCACACTTCCTTCTAAGGATCGACTTCTCCGTGATCTAGAAATAAGTGTCTAAACTTTCCACAGCAACGGCGTAAAATCTCCACATCGGATCGGCAATGCTTTAACATTTCTTCTTGAAAGTCAAACTGTTCTGAAGCGTAAGCGTTGTACCAAGCGCGAAAGGCTTCTCGGTGTTCGGTGTGCATTCCGTCGGGGTCGTAATAGTGAACGTCAGGCAAATGCGGCAGCACTACGTGTTGATTGGCTTCCGTATTGAAGAAGTGGGGAAAATATCCTTTGGCCATTTCTGTCATTCCAAATGTTTTAGGCATTTGACTCAGAGGCATGACCAAATAACTTATGGAATCTTTGAATTGCACTTGTCCCACTTGCATGTAGATGAGTTTGGCTCCTTTCATGGTGACTTTGGGGCATTCGGTACCTTGTTCTGAATAATATTTTAACAGAAACTGTCCATCGTATCTCGAGAAATTGTGAGCCATGACGGTAGCATAGCGATGACAATCCCCGTAACGTTGAACATCCTATTCGCTCCAAGTGTCGTCGATGGGATCTAAAATCCATTGGGCAAACTCGGGTAGAGTGTTGGGGCAACGAACAATTTTTTTACGTCCTCCTGGAATCCTACTACAATGAGGACAGTGAAAATGAATAGGTTCTTGTATCCACTTCTCACAAGCCCGATGAGCGACGCAGAAATTTGGGATGTGAATGCCCGTCTCTTGCATGCATTCAAAATCAAAAAAGATAAAATCCACTTGTGTCTTGTTCTTCTTCTGATCACCCGTTAATTCCTTCTCCAGTGTATTGTCGTATTTTTGCATGTAACATTGATGATCAAAGTCCACGATTTGGTCGCAAATGCGGCATCTTTTCTTTCCGGTACAAACGTGTTTCTTGAGGTTGTTTGTTCGAATCAGATGTCCACACTTGGAGCACGATCTCAATAAGTCACAAGCGCTTGTTTGCTGGTGAGCTTATGTCCTGCGATGTTGTTCGTAACAAGAGGGACTGACAAAGGTTCGTCGACACGTCGAGCAATGCACGTGTTTTTCAGGAAGGCATGGAATGGAAGCTAAACAGCGCCGACATCTCTATCCGCAATGAATGTGTTGGTCCCGACTACAAAATCCTTTGTCGCATTTCTCGCAGTAGTAAGAGTATCCATGAAATCCTGTGATACTCGTGATGGCATCGAAATGTTCTTCATGATAATACACGTGAATGTATTTTCCCTCCGGGAAATCGGGTCCTCGAAACAGCAGAGCTCCGCGAACTTTTTGAGGGTGTACTTTCAAGGTGTATCGAGGAGCCAAGGCATCTTGAAGTTGTTGCATTTGAGAAATGCCACACACGGTCTCTTTTGGTATGTCTGCTTGTTGTAACAGGAGTTCTGCTTCTTTTCGTTGTTGCACTCTGTCCGACTTTCGAATTCTCTCCCATGACCGTTTCCATTCTGCGGTCTCGTTCTTGTTGGCATACGTTCGCCCCAAACGATGGCACAGGCTAAGCACATCTTGTCCTGAGAATTGTCGATTTGGGCGATACTCTGTTTGGTACTGCGAAGGTCGTCCACCAGTAACACTTTCTTGTTTCGTCCGATACCTCGAGGAGGTGAAACATGGGTCATGCAAAGTTTGGCTTTTCCATCCGTGATGGTAAACTCTTCCTTTGATTGTTGAACGTGTTCGATTTTGTCCATGACTTTAGACGGTATTAATTCTGCCGGGGTAATGAACTCGATCCAGACAGGAGACTTCAAACTGTCGTGATGGATGGAAAGTCTCAATCGATCGTCCTCTTTGGTTCCGCATTTTCATTTCAAGGTATCTAACAAGGAATGCCACAAATCGGTAATGAACCCTGCGGCTTGCTCGGGAGGCACTTCAGACTTGAAGTCTTTAAAGTTGACGGTGTAAGTGTAAGCCGTGGTTCTAAATTTTCCGAAGGTCATTTTTTTCGTCTCTCGAATGGGATAGTAATTTTCGGGAGCTACGGAATGACTTTCTTTGTTAGGGATTCTAAACTCTCTTGGTTTGGTACAAGGTGCGGTTTCAGGCTCACTCATGTCCTCTTCGAAATCGCTGGCATGGATTTGAGCTAGCACTTCAGCTAGTGGCGTATGAGGCGGGACGGAAAGTCTCCGTCGTGGCCTCTTCGTTTCTTCTTCTTCTGTTTTCTCATTGAAAAGGCGTGATCTTTTCATCTTGATGTATCACTTGAATCTGATTGAGTTTTACGCAGGCTCTCTCCCTATATATAGAGAGACCTACCCTCAGAGTCACTATTCGTTATTCAACTTTCACAGAGTGAAGATGGAAGAGTCAAGACAGATTACCTTTCTGGTCCGAGATTTACAGAGAGTCATTTGAAACTATACCAGTAAGACTAAGGATTACTGCTCCTCCCCCTCTCAAGATAAAAGTCAAGATATTTGCTATATCTGCCAAGAGAAAGGACATTGGGCTCCAGAATGTCCACAACATCAAAACCAATGAAAAGAAAAGAGAGACAAAGGGAAAGATATCTGTTATCATTGTCAAGAAAAAGGACATTGGTCTTCAGAGTGTCCAAAGAAACAAGATAACCAACAAGAGAGGGAGGAAGCAGAGGGATATTCAGCACCAGAAGAAGAAGAACTCATCCCCTTCGTCAAGAAAGGCAAGGCCAGACGAATGAAAGACAGTGAAGAAGAAGAAGAAGAAGAAGAAGAAGAAGAAGAAGAAGAAGAAGAAGAAGAAGAATGAGAAGATGAAGAAGAAGAACCCTTGATACCTGTGAAGAAATTCAAGAAAAAGAGAGAGAGAGACAGTGAACTATGAACTTGAGTGATGTGTAATGAAATGTTCATTGTGATGTTTTAAGAGAATATACCAAAATGGAAAAAAGTAAGTGTCTTTTGGTTTAGATTTTTTAGAGTATGGACGCAGGCACGCACGCACTCATACACAAACCAATGATGGGATTTAAAGTTTTACTTGATTTGGCAACGAGATTATTTCTTTTCTAAGAAATGTGGGTGGCCCTGAAAAGGACTGTTTGGGTGTTTGTTTTTTTTAAAACAAACTTATGGACTGGACATGATGAGTTTAAACTGTCTCAATCCATTTCCACGAACAAGTCCTCCTACTCCTCCTCCTGTTTCTTTGGTAGTGGTAGTAGTAGTAGTAGTTAATGGTGGTGGTGGTAGCATCTCAGTAGTAGTAGTGATGGGCTTAGAATGTTTAGCCCGTGAGGGTCTCTTTCTCTTGGGTTGTGTTACAAAAATATGATACATGTTTCTCAGATGCTTTAGCTCTGCTAAAATGTCTTGTAGTAGACTCACCGTTTTGTTTTCATCACTTCCTTCCTTCTGTCCTTCACGCTTCTCCTCTTCTAGCTTTCTTATTTCTTCTTTTACTTTCTTCTTTCCTCTTCTTGCTGAAGAAATGCTTCTTCTGCTTCTCTCTGACGGTGTAAAAAAATTTCCAATTCTTCCTTCTGTCTCTTTTTAAAATCATCGACCACAGGTAAAGATGGTGGTGGTGGTAGTACAACATCGGTTGTTTCAGGCAAAAATTCTTGCGACGACAGAAAATCCACAAAATCTAAATTAAACTCTTCTGGTTGAAAGTTCACCACTGCATTGGTCGTCGTACTCTCACTCCGAACATACGAGGTTTCCGTCGCAGGCTCACCCCGATACATTGTCTTCGTTGTATCAACCATACTCAAACTATGTCGCCAAAGGTAAAACCGTACGAACGCTGTGACGCCTATATACTGAAGGTGACGTCACCCCCCCCCCCGCTCACTTCTGATTGCATTAGAGACCCACCCTGTTGTAACGCGGGATTGGATTGGTGGTTCATTTCGATCCGCTCTTAGGCTACATATACCTTCGCTTTTGTCACATAGCTTCACCGGTTCTCAAGACCAGAAGATGTATACCTCTGTTGAATCTTTCAACATCGTATCGAGGATGCTCTTCAACCCAGACTTCCTCATGTATGTGAAAGCTTCATGGGCGATCACCAAGATGACAGATACAGCGGTTGGAAAAGAAGGATCTATATAGGGAGATAAGGGTGTCTCAAGCTGGTCCGCCTCTAAGGACCTGAAGTATGTCAAAGTTTAAGGAGAAGAAAGCTCTCCACGAGGTGTGATATCTGTTAACTTGGTTCACACCAATCCAACGACCCTTTTTAGGGCCACCCACCTTTCTTAGAAAAGAACTCATTCCACATTGCCAATCCTGTTTTCAATGTTTGTCTATGTTTGTGTTTGTTTTTCTATGTGTATGTGTCACTTCTATCACCATAAAACAATTCTACCCCATAAACACTTCTGTCCCATCAACACTTCTGCCCCCAAGTGCCTCCTCCATGTTCACATCCCGTTACTGCCCCAGAGTGCCTCGTCCTGCCCCCTATAGGCTCACTATACTACTTACGCAACTGTTCTCCAAGAAAGATGTAGAGTCGCTTCACTAATGGCAAACTTTTTTTTCTATAAAAGATATATATATATATATAGCGATTGTCAATTTCTATGCGTTACTTTAAATCAGCACAAATTTAATGTGACCTCTTAAAACTTTCAAGACATAAAACTTTATATATATATATATATATATATATATATATATATATATATATATATATATATATATATATATATATATATATATATATATATATATAAACGTTTATCTAATTGCTTGATTTTTCCATTCGCCGCCGTTTTATCTCCTCATATGCATGCATTGGTACTTCAATCAGAAGGATCCAATCTGGCTCATATATTAGAATTTTACGGAATCCATCAAGAGACCAATCATGTTTTTGTGTTATAATAATATGAACTTGTTAATCAGCCCGTTGCAAAGAAACAGGCTTATTCTTTCTGAAATCATACAATTGGCTTGCAAGCTCAAATAAAATATTTTTCAACATGATATCAGCCCAAATAAGCTCAAATGACCCATCAATAAGTATTACACCAACTCGAATACGACCAGACTTGATACGTTCGTATCCAACAATGTCAAAATGTCTCTGAGTGCTTATAAATTTCCTCCATAGCTTTTGCTTCATTGTTTTTGACAATAGCTTCTGACAATTTCGCCAGTGCTTGCTTGTGATTCTAAGATAATCCCTAACTCAATTAATTTATCAATATGGTCCGAATACGTATTTGAAAAATCATATAACATCGTTTGGGCCTCTCTGACAAACCTGTTTAATGCATTTAAACGAAACAGTAATTTAATCTTTTTAAATGGTGCCAGCGTCGGATATGCTCATACATCCTTTCAAAATAATAAACGCATCAATCTGTGTACTTATTGACTATATATATATATATATATATATATATATATATATATATATATATATATATATATATATATATATATATATATATCGGTAATTTTTTAATATAAAAGAAAATATCTCCGCTCTGGTTGCGCTTGTGAATCGGTATCTTTGAGATTATATATAGGCACGCTATCGATTGTAAGCTGTTATACATGAAGTTCTTACGATCAACTGATGTACGTAGTCAGTAGCAATTACAGCGGTTTTAATTTGTAACCGCAGATAAGCCCCTGGATTACCAAACGACAGACTAGAAGGCTCAGAGGTTGTTTCAAAGCAAAGTACGTCTCAAAGAATTACGCTTGCTATCATACTTGTAATTGTCATCAGACTGACTTTCATTTTCATGTACAACCAAATCAAGCTTCAACGTTTCCTCAATTATTAAGAAAAATATCATTTTCTGCGAGCATGAGCCGACCATGCAATGTTCTGATCGAAAATATAATGCTCTAACTCACTCTGCCACGGACGAACTTAACAACAAATGAAAGAACACATACTTGAAGTTCAGAGGCTAGTGAAAAAAACATGCGCGTGCACCCCTTCCTATATTAGCCAATGTGGAAAACTACGCCATTCTGATTTACTATTCTATGGATTATTATACTGCTACGTGTAAAGGTAAGCATACATATTATTTGAATAGTAATTCTAGGTCTCTCAATTATTGATAGCACTTCCACCAGCAATCATTGGAGCAGTTTTCCACATTGGCAGTTATCAATTTGTCCGACTCTTGCATAATGACAAGGAATGTACAATTCTGCTCTTAGATAATAATTGGTACCCCAGAATAATACATTTCTTGATTAGGTCTATTTTCCCTTTGAGAATTAAATGCCACCCGAAAGACAGAACTCAACACATCATTATGCAAGAGTCGACCACGCTATACTGCGAGCCTGTATGCAAATATCGATCGGTCTTGCTGGGAGCCAGTTGTTCGACATCGGTATGCACTAATAACTGAAAACTATACTCATGTGCATAGGTTGGGTCTGTATTACACTCATGTACAAAGATTGTGTCTGTAATACATTTTCAATAATAGTGGTCGCTTAGTAGAGTAATAGTAGCAGTTTTATTGCTTATTGGTCTAAGTAGAAGTCTCCTATCCCACATGACTATCCTCTTGCAAGGGCGCTGTTGGTAACTTTCACGCGTGCATGCGCGTTTGACACGAGACAAAAATCATGGGGGTATAGAAAGCTTTTACCTAGATAAATAACAATAATTCTGAAAAGGCAAAAGCCCCACAATCATACTACCATTCGATATCATCTATGCGACCTATGACATTCACTTTTTCCCAATGTGCTTATCGAGGTCTGAAAATTCGTTGTCGTCCAATATCCTCATGAAATATTAGATACTAACTATGCTCACTTTCCCTCACACTGTGTAGATGGTGGTGTGATTACAAGGAGAACCTCTTTGTCATGGATGAACGCACAAATAGACGGGCATGATACACCAAGATTCTTATAAAAAGTGCATATACAACAAAAGTCTCCGAGCGAACGACAAGAAGGATGAAGAACTAATTCTTTTGAAAATTATTAATTTTGCAAAACCATAAAGGCCATAGTATGTCTGTATGTATGCATGAATGTGTGTGTGTGTGTGTGTGTGTGTGTGTGTGTGCGCGCGCACGTGTATATTCGCTCATTTTTAAATTTGAACAATTCCGGAATCAACCTGCGCAATATGGGAGTTCCGAAAATGACGGGACTTGTATGAATTTTAACGTTGCGCTGGCTGATTCCGGAATCGTCTGTGCGCCATTCGAACTTAAGAATAGATGTAATTTTGCATCGCTCTAGCTACTCATGGAACTGATAGCCAGGAATTCGAGACTTTGGGCTGTTTGTAAGAAGTCTATGGATGGAAAAAATAACCATTTCTAATTGTGAAGTTAAATATAGATACATTTTCTCTCACACAGTGACATGTCTTTCAAACATCTCCATTACTTTCAAAGCTGAATATATATATATATATATATATATATATATATATATATATATATATATATATATATATATATCACATGCGTTTTGAGAATACATTATATTATATACATCAGAACATTTATTTTGAGAATGAAACGATTTTACCCTTGTATATCGCGTGAAATTTTTATCCTCGTCAATAAACAAAAATAATGACGATTAAAGTCAGAAAGAAACGAATGAAGCAAAGAAATGCTGTTCGCCTTAAATTTTCGTACCTGAGATGTGAAATTCACGTGATACTAAAACGATTTTCAATTTTCCAAGAATCTGCCATTATTTTTTAATAGATATTTGAAACGGAACGTGTTTTCGTAATAGTATTATACCTGACTTGATCTTTTTACACATTAAATGTGGAAAGAAAATGTTTATAATATTCTTCATGTTATTGAGCTTATATTTATGTGTTATTCTGTTTAAAACTTCCTAATTTTGAAGAAGAAATAAATTCAAACGAACAATATTCTATAAATGCATACAGATTTGATAGAAGCATCAAGCAAAAGAAGACACATTTCAAAATCCACCGCGCAATTCATGAATCGTGCAAGGTTACTGTACAATTGATGGACAGTATGAGAAATATTCTTACGGAAGATTATTCAGTGAGTTTATTTATTTTCTTCTGCGCGGAAGAGATATATATATATATATATATATATATATATATATATATATATATATATATATATATATATATATATATATATATATATATATGTATATACAAATTTATTTAGAGTTGAGAATTCATCAGAAAATTAGACAAAAATATCTTAAGTTGGCATATTGTCAGGAATAATGGCGGACACTATATACCTACAGAAAGAAAATGTAAGTTAAGCAGGGTCAAATATACTGGAATATATCATTTTTTCTTCTGATGCGATTTGAGAATGTAAGAGGCAAATATCGTAGATCGGTATTCCAACCGGAAAAAAATGGCGTGTTCCATCAATAGCTGTTAGATGTACTCAGAAATCCAATATTGCCGAAAGTTACAGATAGGAGGAAAATTTAGGTTGCTGGGTCTATTCTACAGGAATTTTTCACATATATCAACTGAGGTAAATTGAAGATGAATGGATTATTAGACAAGAAAATCAATCGGACACAACTTCTGAGTGACAAAATATCGTAATTCATAAGCCGAGGCAAACGGAAATCTCGTTCTTATTGAAAGTGGCTTCAAAAGCCATTGTTGAATGGAAATAATATAGCAAATGCTCTTTATCATGCATTAGCCTGTTTGTTGATTTGCACACTGTCAGGTGCCATGGCTACTCATCGGAGAATGGTACTACAGTAACATGAGTGTTATATTCTTTATCCTCGTTCCTTTATATTGAAATCTGAGGCCCTAAACGCTATTTTCACCGAAGACTTGTTTTGAAAATAAATCCAATATGACGTCGATGTCGAGCATAAACGTCCCCCCCCCCCCAATATTATCCACAAGTCCATTCTATGGAAAAGGTCCATATGTACCTTATTGTAATATTTGTTGATCTGTCAACTTACACAAATTTTAAACTTTAGCATACAGTAAAAAGTTTATTTGTAACATAATATATGAAGAAAATGAATACATGAGATGTACCAATGTGATACTAATACTAATAATAATAATAATAATAATAATAGCTATTTCTGTTTATTTCGACCCAATTTCATCCACTGTGGATGTATTCAGGAACCAAAAACTTTTGTTGTCATCTAGTCATCCTTGTTAAATATTATATTAAATATGACCACCCTATATCGCTATATCTGTATATACAGAGTGTTCAGTTTACAAGGAAGATTGTATCCAACCAATTTTACCTACGTCACCTCCTTTTTTTCCATTGTGCATAACCAGATCTGAAACTTTGTTGTTGTCAAATAACCTCATGAAACATCACGCATCAGATATGACCTCTCACCCTCTATCACTCGGTGTAGACGAATGTCCGGTTACAAGGAGAACCATCTTATCATGGACAGATTCACAGATGGTCGGATGTACGGATCGACAGACCACGATTTCTCAGAAAAAGAACAACGAAATAATTTATTTGAAAATGTTTGATATATTTTCTTTTTCAAAACAAAAAGGCGAGAGTATATATATGTGTATGTATGTGTGCGTGCATTTGAGAATTTGGACGATTCCAGAATCATCCTCCGCAATATGGAAATTCTCAAAATGACAGGCCATACACGAATTCTCTCTTTGCACCGACCAATTCCTGAATCTGTGCGCGATTTCAACGTGAAAACATAGTCAATTTTGGAACTCTCGCTAATGGAATTGTTCGTGCGTTGTTTGAGAATTCCGGTTATTTGTAAGACGTCCATACATGAAACTGTAACAATTTAAAGTTCGCACTTTCTTTACCTTAAGATAACATTTCCTTTTCAAATGAAACGAATTTTACCCATGGTATATCATAATGCAAATTTCATTATTTTCTTTGGTTAAATGCACAGCATTTCCTTTGTATGTATTATTTCAGAAATGAACAAACTTTAGTGTGCTGTTATAAGTTAGAGAGGGCAAAAACATACTTTTCAAATATTGGGTTGTTTTATTCTAGTTTGCAATGGTGCTTCACAAATTATTATGATTATGTCATTTACAGAAAATAAAGATACAAACACCGTATATACTTGCTTATAAGTCGACGTTTTTTTTCTTAGAATTCGACTCATGCAGAGTAGGGGTCATCTGATAAGCGCGACATTAAAAAAATTAAAAAATCTCTAGATGTTTGCAGTACAAAAAATACTGTCAATTCATATATTTTTACGTTTTCATGCCACTATTCCTATGCAGTAATACATATATGGTATGCACTGTATTTATCCGTTTCATGACGGTATGCATTACACAATACATGTAGCTACAGTTATTTGGATTTTATTGCTTTGAAAATATTACCGGTAAATTAAATACTACCTACCGCAAAATGAAGTGTCCGTCAATGTTTACCGTGGGTGTTTACTAGTAAGTATATTGCCTCCATTTTCGTGCAAGTCCGAACAACCTGTATTTGTATTAATATTTGTGTTTTGCTGTATAAAGACTGTGCTTGATGCAATAAAAGTTTTGATTTATTTTGTATTTCCTTTTCCACAAGTCAGATTTAATTCCCAAGTGATATTTCCAAAGTTATCTGCCAGTGCACGTGGGCCGATAAGCCTTTCGCTTGTAAAGGGACTCACTTTGTTTTCAAGTTGACAATCCTTTTGATCGAGCCGCCAATCTATACTTGTTCAGTGCCAAGTAGAGTTCTACAACTTCCTGTGCATATACTATGACCTTAATCCCTTTGCTTGTAAAGCCAACACACTCTTTGTTTTCCCACGTGATACCCCTTTGATCAAGCCGCGAGTTTGAGTTCAGTGACAATTAACGGAGGGTGGCTATTTGAACTCCCTGTGATCTTGCCGCACAATTGAAATGTATTCAGTTGCAGCCTTTAATAGATTTCTGACTTTATGATCAAAGTGTTACTCACCGAACCCAAGCTCAGTCTCTGCATAAGCACCCGCATATGACAGTAAAGCCGAGAATCGGAGTCGGACGAGATTTACAATGACTAGACGACGACGATTTACAATGACTAGATGACGATGTAAGATTTCAGAACTTTATCAGACAACGAGGATTATTTCTTGGACTTTGTACCAGATGACATTAGATAGTGACATTTTGTACCAGATGACATTAGATAGTGACATTTATAGGATACAGTGGATCACAAAAAAGTGGACTTAACTTTCATTGTTTATTTGTACGACGTGTGGAATTAACATATTACGGGATATTGTGAATTGGATCATTCTGAGCTTCTATTTTTATACCGGTATGTGACCTATAATTGAATTCGTGGATTTATCATATAAATGGATTGAAAATGTCAAGCATTATGGAATTCAATGGACTTTATTACACAAAGATAGACAAACTGTAAGTTGTCAATTTATTTGTGACATTTCACTCAATAATATAATTGTATTTTACACTGGTTTTGTCTTTATTTTTCTTATCTATCTATCCAGTTTGGCTTGTTTATATTTCCAAAGTGCATTTCTGACTCACTAAGAAGTCACCCCTTCAGACGGATCTGACTTCCAAAATACACCTCGACTTATAGGAGGGTCATAGAGAAAATCACTTTTTGCAGCCCTAAAAAGGGGGGGGGGGTCGACTTATAATCGAGTATATACGGTATATCAAAAATGTATAATTTGGACACAGACTGAAGACTACTTCAGAAATAGAACATTTGCATGAAATATAAAATTATAGCAAACTATAGTCCCTTGAAGGGAATGATGCTCTAGTGTCCGAAAAGAATTTCCGGGAATTCAAGACAAGACCATTTCTTAATTTTAACTGCTGAATGTTGAAACCAGCTCTAATATTCTCTAGGTTTTCAAATTAGCTGCTGTAGCGGACGTATTGGTTGTCATATTGGCACCATTTTCATTCAGGGCCAAGTAGACATCATTAGAAGTCTTTTGGTAAAAATCCCATGTCAGTTTGACCATCCATTCAAGAGGAGTAGCAACAGCAAATTTTCAAGACAGCCGCCATGACAGCCATACTGGATGTACGATTGGCATCAATTTCGTTGAGTACCATCTAAGTATCATTAAAACATATGCTGGTGAAAACCCAATGTAGATGTAAATATCCACTTGCGAGGAGTAGAGATAACAGGGTAAATTTGCATCATTTTCATTTAAGACCAACTAGACATCATAAGAACTCTTCTGATGAAAACCCTATGTCAAAATGACTTCAAGAGAGGTAAAGATAACAAGATTTTCAAGATGGCCACCATTGTGACCATATTGAATGTCAGATCAGAGCCATTTTAATTCAGGATCAATAAGACATTATAAGAAGTCTTCTAGTGAAAACATCATGCTTATATGTCTTTCTGTTCTGGAGTAATACCAATAACAAGATTTTCAAGATGGCTTCCATGGTGAACATATTGGATATCACATGCACATCATTTCCATTTAGGACCAACCTGACATCATAAGAAGTCTGCTAGTGAAAGCAAAATGTTGATATGAGCAGCCATATTGGAGAAGTAGCGATAATAAGATTTTCCAGATAGCCATTGTGGCGGCCATGTTGGAGGTCAGATCTACAGCATTTTCATTTATGACCAAGTAGACATCCTAAGAAGTCTTCCGGTGAAAACCCCACACTGATATGATCATTCACTCGGGAGTAGTGATAAGATTTTCAAGCCAACAACTGTGGTGGCCATATTGGATATCTGAGTGACACCATTTTAATTTAGGACCAAATAGACATCATTAAAAATCTTTTAGTAAAAATCCCATGCTGATACGACCATCCATTTAGGATGAGTAGGGATAACAAAATTCTCAAGATGGCAGCAGTGGCAGCCATAGTGGATGTGCAAACAGCACTATTTTCATTTAGGACCAAGTAGACATCATATGTCTTTTAAAAACCCATGTCAATATGAATTTTGTTCAAGAGAAGTAGTGATAAAATAATTTTCAAGATGGCTGTTGTAGTAGTTATACTGGACATTAGACCAGTGCCATTTTCATTTTACACCAACATAAGTCTTTCAGTCTCATGTTGATATGACCATCCATTCTTCTGGAGTAGCAATAACACGATTTCTAAGATGGCCACTGTGGTGGCCATATTAGACATTAGATCAGCACCATTTTCATTTGGAACCAACTAGACATTGTTACGGAATCATACCTCTTTTCCTTTTTATAATGATTTAATTTGTTAGTTTATGATCTCTGTTCTTAGTCTAAACCGCGAATACATTATAAGTATACATACGGTATTTCAATCGATAATGGTCACACGCTGGTAGTGTCACGTGATGTGTCTCGTGCTCATGATCTAGATTATGTGTACTTTTATTTCATTGTAAACAACTTCATGTTGATTGTTAGTTCTGGTCTAATATAGCATTCTTGAGAATAAAATTGTGTTTACTGGAAGTAAATGCATTCCATAGGCTTCGAATGCTGACAGGAACTACGTAATGGGTTTATTTGATTCTGCGCACTTGTTATGTATATATAGCAAGTAATCCTGTGATAAATTATTCTCGCAGTTACTTATGAAGAGAGACGTCATATTGATTTAAATTTAGTACAGTGTGGGATTTATTTATTTGGAGATTCATTTATACAGTACATTTAGGAATTTAGTAGTCTTCATCTGCATTACTATAGTTCCGTGGAATTATCGGGAACATTTTTAAAACTTGTGAGATTCCAGACTTACAAGGATTATTTGGATTTACCTAGAACTTGTCAACGTCAGCACCGTGCAGGCTATTTTATTCGGAATACTACATCCAGATTATTTGGATTAACTTCCATAAGTGAACTTTAAAACGATTTAGGACTTTTTAGGATATTCTATACTGTAAGTTATATTTAATTCTTTCACTTTGATTGTTTGTTGAACTATTTTAATACTTTTAATATTTTAAGAAATTAAAGATTTGCATTTTAATCTTGAAAGCTTGTTTGTGTCTTTTATCTTGTTACATTACCCCTAGAGTCGTAACAACATAATAAGAAGTCTTTTTGTGAAAACCCGCATGTTGTTATGACCATCCATTCTTCTGGAGTAGTGATAATAAGATTTTCAAGATGGCTACTGTGGTGGTCATATTGAATGTCTGATCGACACCATTTCATTAAAGACCAACTAAACCATGGGATGAACATGTGTATAAAGTTTCATGGCAATCCTTTAAGAAGTTTAGGAGCAGTAGTGATAATGAACTTGTGCTGATGGACGAACAGCCGATGGCCAAAAAAAATATCAAACAAGCTCTTCTGGTCTATGACCAATAGAGCGAGGAAAAAAAATTACTCGTATGTCAAATGAACTGATAAAAGGAAAAAGTTAAACATGCGCATGTACAGACAAAGTGATTGGTTGGGTCTGATGTTTTGCTGAGAATGCAATATTTTTCCAGATACCTGACCCAGTGAGTTTGAGCATGGTTTCGTGATAAAAGGAAACGGCTTTTTTGAGAAAATATGACAAATACCATATTGGTTAATTTTTTCACCTTTCTTAGGACATTGTATAGTCAATATTTATAATGTGTCCATGTAAATGAAAGGAGAAAATTAATAGCTTCAACATTTCATTACTTTGTAGTTTGCAATCAAGCATGAAACGTTTCTACAATTATGATAAAAAATGGAATGCAACAATTGTGGATAATTTTGGTGGGGACTGCTGATATACATGTAGGTGCATTCAAGTGTTCACAATTTTGTTGAGTTTTGAATGTGAAGCCTGAAATGCATGATGACATGCAAAACTACCTGATGTAATCAGCATACCCATTTGAACCTTACTCAGAGTTCTATCCAGAAATGGAAAAAGTAGGACCCAATATCTCCTATCATGCATAATAAGTGGCGCCATTTGGCAAAAAACTCCAAAAAACAACAGGGGTTGCAAAAGACTTTACCTGTATCTTGTTTATTCAAGAATTGAAAAACGTATTATTACAAGTACTCTTGGCATGTATGTATTGATTTCTGCAATAAATATTCATTTTTTCAGCATTACATACTTTGAATCAGTTGCTGTAGAGTCAGGCTACAGAATGACTTTCCGCAGTTGCCTTGTCTTCTAAAATAGTGGTGTCTGTCACGGAATTGTATGGTTTATATCAATATGTATATGTGATCAAAAATGTATTCGGGTTTCGTTTCCGACTAGAGCGTTACTCGGGGGTTGTTTATTTTTTTCGGCTCTAGTTATTTTGAAATACTGAGCGCGATTCACCCCATGCTGCACGTGCAAATTGCCTGCAGTGAAAACTCACGTACCTAGCTGCTGCGCATATCTGTCACAGCTAGAGTACATATAGAGCGAATTCTCTATAAACAAATTACACTACGATGAGTCTTGTCAGAAAGCTTACCTCTTTACGGGAGCAAAACTTCAGCTGTAGAGGTATGTGAAATTTAAGATTGTATTCTTTATCACTATTCGTTTTATATGACATAATTGTTTCATATATTAGATGTTTTAGAATTTATTCCAAATTCTACAGAGAGTCAATACCTAGGTCATACAACGCCATGATATTAGAAATCCTATAGGCTGGTTCAAGTTAGCTATTTGTTGTAACTGAACAGACGGGTATTATTTAATTATACGCGGCATGCATTGAATGATTAATGTAATGTGTAACGAGGCGTAATTCATGTGCGCGCATGCGCAACATATATCAATACAAAAGTACTAACCGTGTCATATGTACTAAACGGTTTAGTTGTTATACTTTTAGCTGTTCCATATGTATGGTTTGGTGGTGTGTGAAGTCACAGAACTCTGTGTGGTTTCGTGTGACGTGTACGCTGTGTCTGGTGACGTTGTTTCGGAAGAGTGTACTGGTTTTCTCGATGCGAGGGACCAAGGCTTCTCGATCAACGGGTCTGTGTTAATGTGAAGGCTCTCGAGGGACCCTTCAACAGACTGGGAGGGGTGGACCATGCGTGGTGGCTCCTTGACCATGGACTAGAGCGGGTGGAACCGTAGATACATCTTGGTAGTCAAACGGACGCCACGATAGTTATATTTATTGCGTGTTCCATTTGATTGTTATCTCAATATTGCTATCTGTGCAAAATTACATTCATTCCCATTTCAATATCGCTATATGTGTGATAGATTCATAATTTCATACATCCCCATTTCAATATCGTTATATGAACGACATATTCATAATTTCATACATCCCCATTTCAATATCGTTATATGAACGACATATTCATAATTTCATACATCCCCATTTCAATATCGTTATATGAACGACAGATTCATAAATTCATATTCCAACATCGCTTGTTAAATTGATAAATTGACGAGTTAACAGATTGATGGATAAATGAGTATTCTATTGATAAGTGCATAAATCACATGCTTTGGTCACCCTTGGTACTTAATAAGACCTTGTTTATATTGGGGTGTAAATCATATACTCTTATTTGTCGATTGGTGATAGGATGCTATTCACGTTTGTTTAAAATTCCATTTGTTAAATCCATCTTTGATTTTTCTCGTTGAGTTACTTGTTGTTGATAGTTCCATGTTAGGAACTTTATAATTTTCCTTATCTTTTTGTTATAATGGTGTCAGATTTGTTCATCTTTAAATTGCGTTTATAAATAAACATCTCATTAACGCAGTTGCTTTCGGTGTCTTCACTAATCCAGTCCCAACCCGGCTTCATCCTGTGACAGTGTCCACTACTCAGGTCATAGTTATTTTAGTTGCAAAGGAAATTGTAGCAAACTGTGATAAAGTCTGACTCAACAATGACTGATTCAAAGTATATAATGCTGGAAAAGTCAATATTTATTGCAGAAATAAATAAATCTATGACCCAAGCACCTGTGAACATTATCAACCTCTCCTTACATGAGCCTTCCAAACTGAGATTTTAATTCATCATGCTCCTGTACATTTGTTCCTCTATAATTTATTTTAGACATTTGAGTCTACACTTTTTCCTCTCTGTACACTACTTTAGAAATAAATGCAGCTTTGTTTTTTATGAAGATTTCATCTTTTCTTCTTTACATTTTCTATCAATGATCATGGATCATATGCTTTTGATTGGCGCCCAAGCTATCAAAATCAGTAAGAAATTTCTGACAACTAACAAAATCTGTCATCTTATGCTTCTTAGGCAATGAGTGCATTCTATTCTGTATGCTTGAGAGGCATTAAATTCAGTCTAAAATCAACCATAATGATCTCCTTTTATCTTTATTTTCTTGGATCTTGTTATGCACCTATGGGTGCCATCAAGGGAACTTTCTTGCACCATAGATGAACAATAAGGGTCACAGGTGCAATGTTCATCCTAAAATGAAACCTGCTTACAGTCAGCTGTGTATGCAAAATATACAAAAAAAAAATAAATATGAAATCTGAATACGAAACCTTGTACAATCAAATTAAATCTACAAAATAGACTGTTGTACATTAAGTTTAATCTCAACATCTTTATGCACGTGTACACTGCCTCATTAGCTGAATCAAATGATCAAATATTACTTTCAGTTTCCATTAAAAATGTTGACTTTTCCAAAGAATGTGCAGATCCCAATCAAAAGTCACTTGACAAATAACAGTTTATAACAAAAGAAGGACTTGTACACTGAAACTCTAAATATATGTGTAATTCTGAATGAATACTGAAGTGAGAACTTAAAAGTTCAGGTTAGTTGGTTAATGGTAATTATTAACAGACCACATTGTTAGTCTGTTGAAAAATATAAAATGTAGCCTACTCATTTTGTAGTGGTGTGAGCTCTAGTTTAAACTAAGAGACAAATATATCCAAGTAGAAACCACTTTTAATTATATTTTACAGAATAATAAATATGACAACAAAAGAAGTGGAATGAATGCTCATTTCTTTCTTCCCTTCTATTACTTACCATGTAAACAGTCTCTTGTATCATTTATAATCATCATAATCACTTTCGTACAGAACTGAATACAGCAATATCGTAAATTATATAATGAAACAATATCCAGCATGAATGACTTGATCAAGTTTAGTCTGATGCAATTGATTTAAAAAACTACAGAAATTCTCTCATCTGCTAAATGAATTGTAACATGTGTGTCATTTATCTTTCAATAATAATAATGCGATATGAAGATAATAGAAAAAGAAATTTTATCAGACTTTACAAACTCTAATACTAATAATAATAATAATACCATCAAGAGGCTGTGGAAGGAATAATAATAATTCCAGACTACCCAGTAATTGACTTGAAGCCCATCCTCTGAAATTTTCTCTAACTGCCAAAGTAAAAATAAAAAGGGAATGCTGTAATAGTAATAAAATCAAAAGAAAACCTATATCTTTCACATATAAGTTTAATCTGTTTCATAAAAAGAGTAAAAGTCTATTTCTGTCAAACACATAGGTCATACACTTCCACAACATCACATGTTCCATATGTTACAATGAACCTGTCCATATTCTTGTAGAAACAGATCATTACTGGGTTCTTTTTCTCTTCTTTCTTTGACACTATGGTCTTAATGAGGTTCCCTTCAGCTGATATCTGATGGACACAGTTATATGAGTTTCCACACAGGTAAATGTTTCCTTCTCTATCAGTGTCATTGCCAGATGCGTTCTTCGTCTTGATTCATGTAGGTATTGAGAATATCCCAGGTCATACTGTAGGTGACAAGTTTGTGCCCAGCTTTATATGCTATATACATAGTCGAGTTAGTTGTATCCACTTTGATATATGAAGGGCAAAAAAGTTTCTGACTTTGATAACTGTTAGGTCTGACAGTCCTGATCACCTTCCCATCTATATCCAGTATCAGAACACTAAGTTCATCTTTATATGTGGTTATCACCAACTGATCCATCATTACTGTTATGCCGAAAGACTCAAGCCTAGTTTTGATCTCCCTGATCTTGTGCATCTTGTTCTTAATCCAGATGACCTGGATTGTTTTCTGAGAAGGAATTGTCACAACCATCTCAGTGTCAGATAGACAGCATGCCGTCATTGGGGGCCTTGGAAACAGCATTTTCTCTTGATACTTATAATCTTGTCCAAACATCTTCATTTTAAGATTGTTGAAGTCAACCAGTAGAATTCTGGTATCTGGCAAATGGACAATGTCAGTTATGCTACATGTTCCGGTATCTCCAAATACTTTCACATTCATGTCTGACACCTTTATGGCTCTCCTATCCCTTAGTGGGGTTCTATTGAGTATACTCACATTCACTGTCTGAGAGTCTTTGATGGAAACCTCTGGACAAGGGCAAATATCTAAATTTTTGTGGATTAAATTTACTTTTCCTAATGCACTTATGTCACTTACTAAAGTCTGGAAAGTTTTATCAATGTCTAATGTAAGTCTAACATCTGTTATTTCTTTCTGATATTCAGATATTGCCTGAAAGTACCTTTATTGGTTCTGGTCCAAGTTATGGATTATAATTACCTTTTGGATCTCTGACCCATGGGTCATCACGATTTCAAGATGGGTCCGATCACTATCGATAGCAGCAATCAAACTTTGTCCCTTTATTTCTTGCATCTTAAGGGTTAAATTTTCCGATTTGTAATTACTTTCAAGACAGCCAATAGCATCCTCTTCAAGTTTCTGCAACTTAGTAATCATTTGGGCTTTAAAAGAGCAGATCTGTTGTAAAATGTTGGCCTTGTCCATTTGAATAGTGTCATTATTCGCTTTTATCTTGAGTGTTATTTGTTTCAAATGATCCTCAAATTTACCCAGATTTATTTCTACTTCCATTGATTATATTTTAATATAAATGTCTTCAGCATGTCGTTGACTGTGGTAACTCTTTCACATTTTCGATGTTCCAGAAATCCACATGTATTACAGCACAATGTACTGTGATCACCGCAGAAAATTTTTATACGTTCACCAGAATGCCTGGGACATGCCTCGATGGTGGACAAGGTGGGCATCATACAACCAAACCCACTGTCAAGCCTTATGTTGATGACTTCATGCTGACTCAAAATTGGAAAGTCATCATGGAATTCTTTGCATGTCGTACACATAGACTTGTTACAGTCTTTACAAAAGCATGTTGCTGGTGTTTCTCTCCCTCGTTTTACACACTGGTCACATAATTTGTCTCCATTCCTACCTAATGTGACATCCATTAATGATGATACAATGCTGTTCACAGGGAATGATTCTGCCCACAGCTCAACACTGATGTTAGGACCCAATGTGGTTGTGTCTGCTCTACACACTGGAGAAGGAAAAGAAGCTTGTGTTATTCCCCTTTGTGTCACCTTGTTGTTGATATGTGACTGCAGACATAAAGCACAGTATGTGTGTCCGCAAGGAAGAACTTTTGGTCTTTTTAACATCTCTAAACAGATAGGACACTGCAAAATTTGAGATAACCGACCTTCCACTTGCAAAGCTGTCGCCATGTTGCTCTAAGTTATCACTAGGTCGAATACCAGAGTGGGGTATTCAAATAGTCACTTATCGAAACCATTGGGAACAGACAGGAACCATCGGGAAGTACCTGGAAAATAAATATTGCAAAAAGTTACCAACAGTAAAATTTTTTCGATTCAGCCGAGTCTAATCTGCTAGTTTTTAAATTTAATTTTTTTTTTACGCCTGATGCAATTTAATCATGTAGTATACAAAAATATCTTAGATCAGTATACGAATGTGCAAAAATGCAGTCTGCAATCATTGACTGTTGTAAGCATCATGAAAGCAAATATTGCAAACTGGTTACCTACAGGAAGAAAATTTAAGTTCAGCAGGGTCTATTCTACACGAACATATCACATTTTTTTTAAAAATTGTGCAGCTCAATTTATTTGAGAATGTAGGACAAACATCTTTGATTGGTTTTCCAACAAGACAAATGGTATCTGATATCACTGACTGTTGAAAGCACACGCTAAATTAATATTGCAAAATTTTACTGACTGGAAGAAAAATTAGAATTAGCTGGGTCTATTCTATGGGAATACATCACTACTATATTTATTTTCGAAGTTGAGCAAGTAAAATTTTCCAAGTCGCTAGTCTAAGACAAGTGCTTTTATTTGTATTTAAAAAAAGTCAGGGAAGTGCTTATTTTCATGCTATAATCACATTTGATCTACCGTTCATGCCCTCTGGACATACTGAATGCTTGATTCAACCCCTCCATGTATTTATTTACATCCTGTATCACACCTACCGGTGGTCACTGATAACTGTTGCATGTGTGCACATTCTATTACCACTTGACTACATATTGGGCTAAGGAACCAAATTATTGGCCAGTCAAAACATGGGAAACAACACCAAATCGGTATGATTAATTATCAGTGTTTAAAACGGCTTCGATGTATTGTGTTTACTCAAACCAGATCCTCACAAATGATCCACCCTTTGAATCTAATCCAGCAAGTCAATCCAATTAAATCAATGAAGGACACTTTACCGAGATTAGTGTCAGTTTCCTTTATGAACTGACTAAATGGCAGTGATGATTCTTTAATTTTTAATTGATTATACAGAGGAATAACTTCTAAGTCTGATATTGCATTTGAAGAGAAGCAATTATACTAATTAAGGAACTGTCTGTTTATATTTAAAGGATAAAATGTATGTTATGATCACTTTAGAAGTAGTTGTCAGGAAAGGTGATATTTAGTATGTGGATAAAGTGAGTTTACTAAATTATTTTCACAAGAAAGTTAATAAAACAGATTCAGAGAAGAAAACATCATGTGAAAGTCAAAATGGCGGGGATAAAACATAAGACTGCCACTGAGTGTGATGTAACTATTTCTCCAAAGACACATAAGCCAGACTCTGTGGCAGCAAAAAATGTCAAATATGATGCTAATAAGTGACTGAGAAATTTTCATCTGCATTGGGTTGATAGTTATCCCTGGTTTTAATTCACTGACTCGGAAAGAAAACTATTTTTCAGTTATTGCAAACAATATATCCCAAACTAGCACAGGTTAGAAATTGAACCCGTGTATTTCTCAATGGATTGACAAATTCAGGATTGCACCAATCAAGTCTCATGACAGTTTTGGACCTTACAAGGCCTGTGCAGCACCAGCACAGTATACATGCATGACACTAGCCAGCCTGTGCAGAAAATCGCTGAAGTTTGATTTGCTGACACTCCACCAGGAAAGGCCCTTTCAAAACTAAATGAGACTGAAATGAAAAATATTACAGCTCTGTTTAACACAGCCTACAGTCTAGCCCATTATGGAAAACCATTTTTTTTATATAAAAATGCTGTGTGCACTCCAGGGGGAGAATGGTGTTGAACATGGTGCTAATTATAAGAACAGATTCAGGGCAAGAGACTTCATTCTACCAATCGATCAAGTCTTCAGAGAAGAGGTCAGGGAAAGTCTGAATTCCAGTAAATTCCTTTTCATTCTTGCTTAGGGAAGTACTGATGCTACTGTATCAGAGCAAGAAATAGTACATATAAGATACCTGGACAATGGAAAACTGAAAACCTCTGATGTAACAAAATATATAATATAAATTTAAGTTATTAAATTTGTTTAAGAAATAAATATGTTGTATATTATCCATTTGTTCTTTATATGTGCATACATCTAATAAAATGTTTACAAGTGCTTTAAATTTTTGGACAAGTGGATAAAAAAAAATTGTGCTCAGCCCTGTATTATTATACATATACATGTATATATAGATAATATATATATATATTTTTTACATCTGATGTGATATAAGAATGGTTTAGTTTGGCACTTTATGGCACAGCAACACAAGTAGGTTATTTAGTGCAGAGGGAATTGTAGTAAAGTGCCTTTCCCAAGGACACACCACGGTAGCAGACCCATGCTGGTCTGATGTTAGGATTCGAACCAGCACCCTTTGGGTAATGAGAATGACATGGTTGTTAATGAGCCACCGTAGCTCCCACTGTAAGAATATGAGACAAAATACATTAGATTGGTAAATTGGTGTCAATTGTAGAGGAATGGTTAATGTTTGACATACCTTAAGGATACTGGATGCAAGAAAATCATTCAGACATAACTTCCGAGCAACAAAATGTAAGAATTCTTCACGAGACTAATGGAAAAACTAATTTTTATTAAAATTGGGAAAAAGTCATTGTCAAAAGGAAAGAATTTAGGAATGGCTGTTTATCATCCATAAGACTATTTATTGATATGCACAATCTGGAGTTAAAATAAAGAAGCTTTTTGTATATTTTCTTTTATACAAGTGTTTATAGTTTTGCCAATGTATACAGACACAATTTTAAGACACAGAGCATTCCATAAAACTGGAAAGTCATTAAAAATTGTATAGTAGCATCAGGAATTGGGGATACTACCCTATGGGAGTACATGTATATGGGGCAGCAAAAAGTATCTGTTTGCACTGGCTGATTTAGGCAGGTAAATTACCCAGCTACCACCACTTAGGGAATGTCCTGATACATGATTGTGCCTAGTCTTAAAAATAATAGGGCTAGAACAAAAAGTAGTATCTTGAATTCTAAGTAGGTAACTAAGTCTTCTTCTACCATGGATTTGCATTTGATATTACAAGTGAGTCTGGAGTAATGTTCGGAATGTTATGATTTTTATATTTATATTCTTGAATGAAAGTAATATCTGGTGCTTTACAAATAACTACCCACACAAGAAAAGAACAGTTATCAGCTACTTAGCATGTGAAAAGACACCTAGCTATTAACTAGCCAATTACAAAACGTTGAGCAAAGCCCACAAGGATATTTTATCTAACTGGAAACATTTCTCTGTCAACTTCTTTCAACTATCTGCTTTAATTCTCTTATAGTGTTATATGGCATCTCAAACAGCTGTTAGCGCTGAAAGTAAATCCTTACCAATTTTCATAGTGAACAGAAAGTTTAGAATACAAACTTAAAACAAATATCATTTTATAGTTAGTAGAAGTTTGTGAGTAAAGACATACTGTATCACCTGACATTGTTTTATCTTTTGATTGGTTTAAATGTTTGGCACAAATTTATTCAACTTTGGGTCAGCATTATGAATGACTGGCATATTATAGCGGAAAGTGACATGCATGTGACATTTGTATAGAGGACATCTTGATCAGAATAGCATATTGAAGAGGAAAGTGACATGAATGTGACATCTGTATACATCACGAACAGAATGGCATATTATTGAGGAAAGTGACATGCATGTGACATCTGTATACAAGACATCATTCAGAATGGCATATTATTGAGGAAGGTGACATGCATGTGACATCTGCATACAAGACATCATTCAGAATGGCATATTATTGAGGAAAGTGACATGAATGTGACATCTGTATACATCATGATCAGAATGGTATATTATTGAGGAAAGTGACATGAATGTGACATCTGTATACATCATGATCAGAATGGCATATTATTGAGGAAAGTGACATGCATGTGACATCTGTATACATCATGATCAGAATGGCATATTATTGAGGAAAGTGACATGCATGTGACATCTGTATACATCATGATCAGAATGGCATATTATTGAGGAAAGTGACATGCATGTGACATCTGTATACAAGACATCATTCAGAATGGCATATTATTGAGGAAAGTGACATGCATGTGACATCTGTATACAAGACATCATTCAGAATGGCATATTATTGAGGAAAGTGACATGAATGTGACATCTGTATACATCATGATCAGAATGGCATATTATTGAGGAAAGTGACATGCATGTGACATCTGTATACAAGACATCATTCAGAATGGCATATTATTGAGGAAAGTGACATGCATGTGACATCTGTATACATCATGATCAATATGGCATATTATTGAGGAAAATGACATGCATGTGACATCTGTATACAAGACATCATTCAGAATGGCATATTATTGAGGAAAATGACATGCATGTGACATCTGTATACAATACATCATGATCAGAATGGAATATTATAAAGGATAGTGACATGCATGTGATATATGTATACAAGATATCATGATCAGAATGGAATATTATAAAGGAAAGTGACATGCATGTGACATATGTATACAAGACATCCAGGGTTCTAAACAGATGCTTACCCTTGGGTTTTGATGGTTGGAATTTAAATGTGACCCATTTCTGATGCATGGATATTCCAAGCTGTGCATTTTTATGATGCATGCTGATTTGGGCCAGAGCATGTTTTAATTATCTGTGATTTGCCTCCAGCATAATTTCCTATGGTGCATGCACTGTCCATAATAAATTTACTGCATGTGCCAATGATCAACATTTGCTAGACTACTGTTTATACCTTATCGACTAATAATATCACTCCTATTTACATGTAAAATTAGTATGAACTAGGCAGAGCTAACAGGTAACTGATGTCACGCTTAGGTGTGCATAACTGAATTAATGTCAGGTTTTGAAATTATCTTTGATAGTTAGATGAAGTGTGAATCAATATTGCCTTGATTGGATTAACTTTTGATCAAATATCGGCACTTGTTTGATTGCCTATCAAATTATATTCAATTTGACAAAACTGTGAAATATATGGCAGCTTGCAAAGCCAGTTGTCAAAGGTAAGTGGACAAACATTAAATGATGTTTTATTGGTGTCTAATTTGCTTCGATTGGTGACATTTTTAAAAATTCAGGTGTTTACATTAAGGTATTATTTAGTACATATTTACAAGGCATTACAAATTCAGTGATTTATTTTATGCTTTGGAATTATTCGAGACTGAATAATGAAACAGAATAATTTTGTTATACTAGATGTATTTGTGAACTGTTAAATAACAATAGCTCAAAGAAGTATATTTTCTCTTATGTCTCAGAAATGACCTTCCAGTGATGATCATTCTGACCATCAGACTCCAATGAAACATAAAGCTAGTAACAATTCTGAGAACTGCAATAGTGGTAAAGTTGTAAAACTATTGAAGTACTTACTGTGATAATTTCATTGAGGTTAATGAGTAAGTCAACTACATGTAATTTGCAGTTTTTCTCTTCCATATTAGCTTGTACTGTGATACATAAGAATGGACATATCTTGTTTTTCTTTTCTGATATATTTTTATTTTATTACTTATGGTAAAGGAACTACTAAAGCTTCTGGCAATATAACATGATCCAAAACAGAAAACTATCGATAGTTTGATTATCAATGGTGATAGGCAAAATTTTAACTTGCAATCGACAGAGTGGTACTGTTGCTGCAGTGACAATCGCTATAAACCAATAGTTTCAACCATTGTTTGGCCAATTTTCTCAGACATATTTGTTTTGTTAAAGAAAGCATACCATAAGTTAACCAACTTCTGCATTTTTTGGCTACCACTGCTCTTAAACCAACTGAAATGGCACATAATAGAGTTTGAAAAACTCAACCACCGGATTGGGCTTGGATATATTTCAGTAAGGAAAAGGGTATTACATTAAGTATAGTATGACTAAAGCAATTAGACTTAAGTCTGTGCATTAGTGTCAATATGGGCAGCCAACTATGCAAGATATTCTTGAAAATTTGGCCTCTAGTTCTGGGGTTGACCAACCAGGGATCACATCATGGGCTGCTTATGCAAGCAGTAAGACTTCAACCCATTTCCATCATAAATATCAGGATCAATGCTTACACTGTAGGACTAAGAATTCATAGCCTTTCACCTTGGGTACTTCTGAGGCAAAGACTGAGAGAAAGTTGTTAATCAAGCTGCATGTGTACAATAGTTCGTTCAGCTCAGCATCGCAAATGATAACTGCATCTGTAGCTCGGTGAATTTTCATGTGAGGATCTCAAAATGTAGACAAAATTACATAATTTGTTTCACTCATGAATGATTTCAACACCATCTGTATCGAATACAGAGCAACATTTGATACATGCTGAAAAAGAGAGGTATGTACTCAAGTCAAAACACTCCCATGTCAAAACATACAAAAGTCAAAATGTACCTAAACCGAAATTTAACCAACTCACAGTCAGTAAATATCAAGTCAAAAATACCTAAATTAAGGGATATTGGTAATGCACAATTCAGAACAGGTGGGTGGGGGATGGTACTCAGATTGTAAAAAAATGGTTAAAAATTATGGTAATCAGGTGATAGTGATATCCCATTTCCTTCAGTTAAGTGTTCTGTAATACTTAACAGTGAGTGTGTGAAAGAATAACTTATAATAAATAAAAAAAACATACCTTTCTGTCCACAGACTATGATGCAGTGTACAGCAATCAATATGGAGTCTGTATCCACTGAAATAGAAATGTCGCTGACACATATGAATAACCCATTTGGTGGCAAGGAGAAGTGGATTTTGTAAAAAATATAAAACTTTGAGAAACTCAAAATATGCTGTTTTTCTGCACATACTGTTTGCAAATAACATGCATTTTTGTCAGTCCTGTAGAGCCTTGACAGTAGTTCCAAAAAAGGGTACATGTAGGGAGGCCTGTACTGGCCATAAACAGCATTTTATGAATATGATAAAGATAATGACACAATTGTACTTGTATTTTGGTAATAATAACAATGAGAAAATGTTCTGTCCCAAACATTATGATGATCCCCAAAATGAACAGTCTGGAATATTTTCATATTCTCTGCTCATATGTCTGTCTGTCTTCTTTCTTTATTTCTATCTATCTATCTATCTATCTATCTATCTATCTATCTATCTATCTATCAGGTTACATCTTATAGAGCAAAACTGGTAATTACTAATTAATGAGTCTTGAGTTTAAATCTCTAACCACTTTCTTTGTATCCTTGTAATGGGTTCAAGGCAAAATTGTAAAAAAATGTAACAGTGTGGTCTGATATTTTCCCTTTATGTTTCTTTTATGAGTACAGTAGTGCCCTATCCATTATCTATTAATTGCTGCTGTTACCATAGTTTCTTTCCATTGAAATGACCACATTATGACAACATAGGTACAGTTGAAGGTATGTGATATATGCTAGAGACGACAATTACCAAGCCCAACCAGCCTGGAGCTGTATAAATCATGGTTGGACACAGTGACATATAAACATAACTAACATTCTAGTTTCTATATCATTTGTTGCATATGTTATGTAAGTATTTGAACTGTGGCCCATGTAGACCAACAGCTATATTAAATCAGATTCTTATATCCTGCTTTATAAGCACTCCGTGTCTGTGAAAACAACTACACTGTACAACGATAAAAAATATCTTACTGAGTGCTCAAGTGTCTCACACAAAACCATATCAGTAACTATTTATCACAAATACTCAAAAAGTCACTAAAGCACCACTAATATGTAAGTAATTAATTGAAAAAAATAAGTGTCAACTCTTTCCCTACAAGTGGCCTATTCGACACACCATAGAATCCATGGATTTATAAACGTATACATGTCATATTCACCGTCACTAAACATTTTACGCTATAGTTACTTGAACATTCACAATCAGTGACAATCATAACATCCAACAAAGTTGAAGGGGCTACCTTCTTATAAAGTATGAAACTACACATATATCTCACCTGATCAGTTCATCATTTTCTTAACATTTGTGATTTTTTTCTAGTGAACCACAATCTTGCCTCAAGGGAAGTGCCTTCTCACACATTAGCTGAAACACATCGTACAAATACAATAGTTCTCATACTTACAAGCAAAATCAAGATATCTCATATTTGTGCATAAATATAAAGTATATTTAGGATATGTTAAGTACTTTTCATTATATTTACATGGGTATTAAGAATGAAGGACTGATAATATCAGAATATATAATGATCGTCTAATTAATATTTACAGAACTACATGCAGTGAAAGGAGAGAGGACAAGAAGTGAAATGTAAACAGAAAATAAATCATTTAATATTATGTATTTCATGAGCTTTTAGGAATTTTCTTTACTATTAACAATAATGACCACAACTGTACTATCTATCTCTAAAGTTTTATGGCCTTTTTTTTTTAACCACTAGTCCAGGACAAGTGGTTTCAGAAAATTCACTAGTCCCACCTTACTCTTCACTAGTCCCACCTTACTCTTCACTAGTCCCACCTTACTTTTCACTGGTCCCAAAATGGTAATCACTTGCCGAGATTTGATGAGATGTATGTACTTAATCCATAGAAAAAACAAACGAAATAATATACAACATAATTATTTCTTAAAAGAATTTAATTTTTCAAAAACATTGGTTGTTATACATTTGGCTTCTTCAGGTTCATGTATATATGTTTTAGCTGATGGATTTGAAAAAATGTCCATGTATATGTCTGCCACCTGCACCAGCACTAAGCCAGCAGTTGATAGCTGTGTCTAGGTTGAAGTACTCAAGCTCTGGTCCATTTGCGGAAATGTTCATTAGCATTTGTAAACTCTTTTGGTTTAAGGAATTCCTTAAAGAAGTCTTGATTAAGTTCATTGAACTAAATCCTCGTTCACACTCAGCAGTGGATGAGTTTATAACAAACATGATTTCTAATAGTTTGCATAATTGACTGAGACTAGGTGGAGTATTCACTAAGAGTGTTCCAAGAATTTCAACAGGTGGATCCGGTGACTGCTTGTATGCCCTCATCTTTGCTTTGAACTCCAGATACTGCTCATGAATGGCATGATGGTCTTCCTGTTTGAAAATCACTTCAAGATGATTAAGAAGAACCTGCATATTTCATCAGAGCTACCCTCTCATGAGGAAAGTGCCTGTAGTCAAATGCTCTAAAGCATCTCAAAGGTTCTTCCATATCAGAAAATGGTTTTCCATAACGGGCTAGGGTGTTAAAGAGAGCTCTCATTTCAGTCTCATTTAGTTTTGAAAGGGCCTTTCCTAGTGGAGTGTCGGCAACTCTGACTTCACTGATTTTCTGCACATGCTGGATAGTGTCATGCATATAGTGTGCTACACAGGCCTTGTGGGGTCCAGACATGTCATGAGACTTGATTGGTTCAATCCTGAAATTGTCACTTCCACTGACAAATACACTAGGTGAATTTCCAACCTGTGCCAGTTTTGGATATTGTTTGCATTAACTGCAAAATATCTTTCCTTCCTAGTCAATACATTCAAGGCAGGGATAACAATCAACCCAATGCGGCTGAAAATTTCTCTGTCTCTTAGTAGTGTCATATTTGACGTTTTTTGCCATCACAGATTGTTGCTTATGTCTCTTTGGAGAAATAGCTACCGCACACTCAGTATCAGTCTTATGTTTTATCCCTCCACTTTCAGACAAATTTTCTTTCTCCGAATCGCCGTTATTACCTTCCTTGCGAAAATAATTTTGGCAAACTCATTTTATCCACAGAGTAACTATCAGCTTGCTTGACAACTACTTCTAAAGTGATCATAACATACATTTTCTGTTTTAAATACGAACAGAGACAGCTCATTAATTAGCGTAATTGTTTCATTTCAAACGCAATATCGCACGTGGAAGTTAATCATCTGTATACCGGGTAATCAATTAAAAATTAAAAGAATCATTATTGTCATTTAATCAGTTCGTAAATGAAACCAACACTGATGTCGGTAAAGTACCTTTCATTAATTTAATTACACTGACTTGCTAGATTAAAATCATAGTGAGCCGCTCATGATAATCTGGCTTGAGTAAACTCAATGCAACAAAGCCGCTTAAAACACTACTAATTGATCATACTGGCTTTCTTTTGTTTGACGTGTTTTGATTTGCCGATAATTTGGTCGCTTAGCACAATATGCAGTCAAGCGGTAACAGGATGTAAATGTATACACGAAGAGGGGTAGAATCAAGTATTCAGTATGCCCGGAGGGCATGATTGGCCAAATAAAGGTAGATATAGTGATTAAAGCACAAAAATAAGGACTAGCCCGACTTTTTTAAAAAGCACATGTCCCGGACTAGCGACTTGGAAAATTTTACTTGCCCGACTTCAAAAATGACTAGTCCAGGACGTCGGGCTATGGGATTTGCTCAGCCCTGCCTTAGGGTTACATATATGCGTGAAATATGACTCTCAGTCACTAGGCTGTATTGACTGTAAGAAAACCAATATGGCTACCTCCATCACATGGCATCGTGATATTTGCCACGCCCGTTGCATCTTGTTTAGTCTTTATGCAACATGTTAATAACAATGCAATAGCTCATTTTTATCTCAATTCCGTGATCTATTGAGCGTAAAATGCAAAATCAAAGATTCAAATTGCCTTTTTAGGTCTTATAAATACCTTTTCCGCAAAACAGATTGTACCTGCACATTTCACTGACAGTTTTTTAAGTGAGTAATGTAACATTTTCCACTTATTACATTCTATACATGATATTTTGTTCTGCCACACCCACCCTATTCGCATTACCAATACTGAGTAGCCCTTGGTGTAGCAACAGGCGCCGCCGCTAGAGGGCACTGGCGATCAAGATTAACATTTTCTCAAAATGTCAACCTCATTACACCTGGTACTTTCTCCGCTTTCGTATGTAAAAAGCCGACATTATTATATCCGAATGTATTCATGGTTGAAAGGTCAAATGTCTATATTTAGCGTATATGACATTGGGCCTTTTCTACAACATATTCGGCAAAAATAAACAAAAACAGAATTTTTCAAAACGCAGACAAACTAAATAAAGGAACATATACACACACCTACGCCTACTGTTTAAATACTTTGGAGTTCTTTTTACGAGAATAATGGTAAAATGTGTGCGAATATTTGTGGAAAACCCACGAATTACATCTTTTTTAAAGGTCACCCATGCCAGCACGAACGGTAACTCTTCCCCACACATGGGTACATACCAAATGTAAACAATGACAACAATATGACATAAATTGGGTTAAAAAACACACAAAAACTTGATTTTATGAAAGGGCAGACATTTATACAAAGGAATCGGATTATACAAACGTAATGTCATTCATTATGCCAAATTTATTTTGTTGTGTAATGTATTTTCGAGGTTAGAGACTCAACGGGCGATACTGATATTATAATGATACTGATAATATGTATGTGATTGTGATCACTTAGATATTATCAATGTCAGGTCATCTGCTCTAGGTACGATATTTATCTAGAGACAATGGTATTCAAATTAAAATGTTCATGTTTAGTAGGGGCGAAAAAGAGGTAAAAGTTAAACTATTTTGCAGAATTTTGAAGAATGAAAATAAATTCATTTCATGCCATTTTTTTTTAATATCAAAATTAATAATCATCATAATGAACAGAAATCGATCTGTAGCATTTCTCTATTTGAACAAAAACATAATCATAACTATTTCTTGACAACCAACTCAGTGCCAGAAGTAGAATCGTGGAAGTATTCAAAGTTAGTCATTTTCATGTTTTTTTTTGTCATTGATTTTATTTTATAGATATGAAAACTGACCAAAAGTATCTTATCATAACTAAATTCTAAAATGGCAATTGTTATTTAATAAATTGTGATTTCAGATCAATGTATATATGTACAAGAACACTGTAATACATTTGCACTAGTGCTTTTAAGAGTAACATACAATTTAAACTTGTGTATGACTCATGATTATAGTATTTCATGCAAAAATGTTAGGGGGGTGCATGATAAAAAGGAACAGAAAGGCTTCAGAAGTACATGGAACATAGAAAAAGTAAATTTATTCTTGAAGCTGAATGTTCACAAAACATTTATATTTAACCATATGTAAGAAATATGCAACTTTCAGCACGAAATAACATGATGTAAACAATTTGCAAAAAGTGACCAAAGACCAATATTAACAATGGTGGATGGCTCATGTGTTTGAATGCTTCCTGTAAATTTGTTTCAAAAGATATCATAAAGATGGGTTCATTTTTTAATTATGCACACTCAAATTATGCAGAAAACATTCGGCTAAAACACGGTATTGGTGCTGATAAAGGAATTTTCATGTTATATGCATGAAATAGAAAAATTAAACAAGATATGAACCAATTTTAAAGATTGGTAAGCCTGGCATATACCTCTCTTACTTTCCTGAAAATTTCAAGAGGTTAGTGTAACCCATTGTTGAGATATGCATGGAAACAAGCTCTAAAAATGGCCATTTTTGAGCGTTATGTAGTCTCACTCGAAAAAAGCTTGAATATAAAATAGAGAATTCTCTAAATATCATACTGAAATTATGCATTTATTGGTCTGGTTTTATGCGGAATTCTATCCTGCAAATATTGCTTCTTGAATTAAAGAAATCGGTAAAATATTATGGATTTTATAAGCAAAATACCGTCAGTAGAAGTTTTGTTTCAACACTGAAATTCAAACACTAATCTGTTGTTATATGCCAACATTTTGTACAAAATAACATTCATTATAACTTTTATTGACATCTAGAACTCGACTTTATATTATAATAAGTAGTAAAACCATTTAAATCACATGGCTAGCCAAGATATTCGATTGAGAGCTTGTTCTTTGTCAAACTTTCCAGTTCTAAATTTTGTAGTGTCTGTAACCTTTACAAGTTTATATGGCAATAATTTTGTTGTTTCATTATGGAAAAGTATAAATCCTACAAAGGCTCATGTGTATCCATGTGATGTCCAAGTTGGCCAAAATTGGTGGTGCTGTATTGTACCATTAAAAAACTTCAACTCAATAAAAAAAGTTACAGACACTACACAAACAGGTATAAAAATGAAAGATAAAAGTATTGTTCTACTTGTCATTAAAACATTGTTTTTCTCAATAGAAAGTTCCATCTTATGTGATGTAATGTTGCATCATCTATTTACCTCTGCAGCCAAGAGCAAAAAAGTGATGCAATAACTCTCTTGATTGAATATTGCATCATTCTTGCATCACTGTCTGTTTGAGTAATTTACTACAAGACAATGTAACCTGAATTTCTTATCCTAGAAGAAGCTGCCTAATTACTTTTTCTGTTCTTTACCATGGTACATCCCTAAGACATGGGAAGACGACAAAAGCAAACCTCTGGGAACAACTCTGGTAAGTTTGTATTGAATGGTAAACCACACTCTTAAATTGTAGTGTCTGTAACCAATATCCCCTTTTTATACTGTCTATGACTTTATCACTGTTTTTTTTTAAAAAAATGAAGCCAAATTATGTTTCCTATTACAGTATTGATGTGTAAGGCTAAATTTTAACATATTGTCTGTCTGCAATTTGTAATATTTTGGTATATTTATAGTTTCTTTCATCTACATTTCTGATAACAGGCAACATTTTCAGTGATTTCTTACAATATGCAATTGAAACTGAGTATTTTTGCATTCCATATCATTAGACTAGTAAATTCAAACAGAAATATTATGAGAATTCAATGAGCTCAGACTTAGTATTGGATACATTGCTGATATTGTCAAATGGTTACAGACACTACTAGACATGTGAATTGACCCGACTGTTGTTTACATTATTAAGGAAAGTGTGCAATCATTGTAAATGCTAGAACATTGAATAATCATCAGGTTTTATGCTATTTCTTTTTCAATCAGATACTTTTCTTTAAGAATCTACAGGTTATTCCAGTTTGCTTATGTATGAAAGCATATTGCGTACTCATTACAAGTATGTTTTGTAAAGTCTAAATTTCATCCGTATACATAGAGGAACAAAAATGAGAATGAAGTTGTTTGCTTTTAGGAAGCAAAGATAAGCCAGAAGAAGATGAACAGAAGATTAAAGCTAGAAGGGAGAAGACGAGGCTAAAGGTACAAGCCTGGAGAAAAAAACAGAGGGAAAATAAGGCGAAACATGAGGAGCTAAAAAGGGTTGATAGAGAAAGAAGAAAAGATGCAAGACTACTAAAAAAACAGCAATCACTTTCCGATTCAAATCTTCAACAAGAATTAAGAAGGAAAAAACGTGAAGAAATGAAAAGGTATCGCCAGAAAAAGAACGAAAAAGCAGCCCTGGCAATATCGGTTAATAAGAGTGTTGATTTAAGAAGTCCGAAAACTGCTGAATTAAGTAGAAAGAAGAAAGAAGCTGTGAAAAGAACCCAAGCATGGAGAATGCGTATCAAACTGAATGAAAGTATACAGCAAGAGTGTATTCAGACTGATTGTGAAATAGGAAATACTGGGTCAGCCAGAGATTCACCAATGAATAAAGTGTTACCTAAAGCAACTCTGTACAGACAATTAAAAAAGGTAAAGGAAGTATTACCAAATACCCCAAAGAGAAAAGCAGTCATCATAAGTAAATTAATTGAATCTCCATCAACATCAAAGTTTCTAAATAGGAATATAATGATAATGACACCGGATTGCAGAAAAAAACTTGAATTGACAGATACTGTTATACAATCTGTGTCAGAGAGCATTTCAGAAGTGAAAACAAGGAAAGGGGGTGCAAAGAAACATGCATACAACATCATTTGTGACGCATTACTGAAGAAATATAAAAGACACAGACTAAAAAAGTATTTCAAAGTATCAGTGAAAGGGCAAAAACCTAGTTCTACATGGTGGGAGACGAAACAAAGAAAAAGAAGAAGGGATGCACTTAACTCTCCATTAAAGAAATCTGTGAAAGATTTTTTTCTAAGTCCAGAAATCAGTAGGGAAGTGCCTAATAAACGTGAAACTGTGAAAGTAAGAAAAGGTGGTCAAAAAGAAATACTTCAAAAACATGTGATGACTATGACATTAGAAGGAGCCTACAAAGACTACAAGTTAAGGAACCATAGTCACAAAATAGGATTAACTTCATTTTCTAAATTGAAACCAGTGAATGTTAAAAAGGTGTCTGAAACAAGCAGAAGATCATGCTTATGCCAAAAGTGCTGTAACGTGGCCCTAAAAAGTGAGGCACTAACAAATGTAAAAAAAGCAGTGAAAGAAAATGGAGATTTGGATGAAATTTCAGTAGATAAGAAAAGCTTAAGTGATGCTACTTTTTGTAAATACGACACCAATCCAGCTATTAAATGTTTAAGAAGAGAATGCAAACAATGCGGTGTGAAATGTTTGCAGAGTTACCTTAAACCATTTGTTGAAAAGTATAGTGACAGGCAGATATCATGGCATCAATGGGAAAGTATAGAAATAGCAAAAGATGATAAAGTAAAGCGTTGCGTCTCCTGTGTGCCTAAAGAAACAGACATAAAAACATTAATTACATGCTTAGAAACTGACATGCAAGAGTATCCAGAGCACGTTTTCAGGGCCAAATGGCAACAGCAACAGATGGGAATTTGTGTTGATAGAATTGGTGAGGGTTCTATTGCTATGGTCATGGACTTTAGTGAGAACTATGGGTGTGTTTTTCAAAGTGAAGTACAATCTGGATTCTTCGACAGGAACCAAGTTACAATACATCCAATCATGTGTTACTATACAGAAAAACAGGGAGAAAAAGAATTCAAGATAAAGCATGCCATTATTGGCATCAGTGAAGAAACCAAACATGATGCAGACTTAGCTATCACTTTTGAGAACAAAGCTATAGAAATTCTGAAGAAGAAAGGTGTGAAAGTAGAGGAGATCCATGAGTGGACAGATGGCTGTGCTGCCCAGTATAAGGGGAAGAAAGCCTTTGCTGACATAAGTCTGAGGAAAAAGCCATCTGTAACACGAAATTATTTCGAAACATCACATGGAAAGAGTGTTTGCGATGGTCTCGGTGCGACAGTCAAGAATGCTTGCTACAGAGCTGTAATCAGCAATAGAAAGGTGATAGGTTGTGCAGAAGATGTATATCATTTCTGTACAGAGAAACTGAAAATGGAAAATACAGATAATGAAGCTAAAACAGTTTCGAGAAGGGAGTTCATCCTTGTTAAAGATGTTGAGAGAAATAGAGAAGAAACTGATGTGCAAACACTGCAAGGTACAAGAAAATTACATGCTGTAAAGTCAGGAAGCAATGATTATGAACTGAGCATAAGAAATCTGAGCTGTTATTGTGAGCAATGCATGAAGGTTGACGGGAGATGCAACTTCAGCGAAAATGTTAATGCCTGGGAAATGAGAAAGTTAGTACTCAATAAATATAATTTAAGTCAGAAAGGAAAACAACTTAAAGACAAGAATCCATCAACAATAGAAAATAATGACAAGAAAAGAAAACAAGGAAGTAACCAGAAAGATCATAACTCAGCAACAAGCGAAAAGCCTAATAAGAAACGGAACTCAACAGAAAGACAAAACATTGTGACAAAGAAGATCAAAGTTGACAAAAAAGCACCAACCAACACAGAGAAACCAATAGAGAAATACCACCCTGGAGAATTTGTTGCTGTAGGACTTAAGCCAAAGAAGGGACCTCTAGATGTATACTTAGCAGAAGTAATAGACATTCTTCATAACGAAGTTAGACTTAAATACATGAGAAAGTCTGGCAACATGTATGTTTGGCCTGAAAAAGATGATTATTCACAAGAGGCTCTAGATGCTATCTTGTACAGGGTAAAAGCTCCACAAATAGTCAATGAAAGGGGTCATTTCAAGTTTAATGCAGCTGAATTGTCTAAGCTCAAGTCAAATCTGGAAAAAAATCATAAGCACTTCTATTTGAAATGACAATATAAAGTCAAGGTTTAATGTGTAGTGTCTGTAACCTTAAGATCAATCACATATGGGTCTGTGTTTGAGTCAGCACCTTGGGTTGAACAATACTTTAGTGACTATGATTTATTGAACATTCATTATACTTCAATATTTTACTCTTACAAACACTATTTAGTATTAAACTTTCAAGTGCTATTTACCAGTTCATAATTTTAACACAAGTATTGGACATATACCTGTTACAATGTGGTTTTATCATTTTATTAACTAATCAACATTCATTTAATGAATAATTCTAGTCAATGTGTTCATGTTGAATTATTTTTGAAGTGAATTTTATGGAGATATGTATGGTTCTGCAGCTGTATTGAAATGCTATAGTTTTGTAGTGTCTGTAACCAATTTTATGGACAATGTACTTCTGACTCTTATGGAAGTTTGCAATACTTTTGGCCAGTATTAATGATTTTGTTTGTTTAAATATTCTTCTTGGTGTTAGATAAATGCCTAAATAAGATTATTCTATGTCTTTTATGTTTGTTATGCAAAAGTTTCATGGTTAGGTTTTTTTTCTTAGTGATACCTTTGTCATAGATGTTTTGATTTTGTTATTAAGTTGTTTACCACTTCCAGTTATGTTGTTTACTTTAAATGTTGATATCCTGTTACTGATGTTACTGTGAAAAAAAATAAAGTTTTAAAGTTTTCATGCTGTTTTTCTTGCATGTTATACACCAAGTGTAGTGTCTGTAACTGTTGTTATACCAATGAATTGAAATAATGGTTAAACAAAATCGCATGCATGTTCAAGCTAAATCTAACTTGATCTGACTAGGGGACACCCTAGGGTATATAATGAGCTTCATTGAAATGTTCTATCAAACATTTCAATTTTTTAAGTGAGTGAGACTACTCTCAGCACCAATACCGTGTTTTAGCCGATTCTATTTTAAGAGCAACATATAATTTCAACTTGTGTATAACTCAAAATTATAGTATTTCGTCCAAAAATGTTGAGGGGTGGGGGGTAGACCAACAAGTTGTTCTCCACCTTTTTTTTGTTTTTTAACTGGTGGCGGAAAAAAAGGGGAGAACAACTTGTTGGTCGGGGGGGGGGGGGTGTGCTTGCTAAAAGGCACAGGGGGGCTTCTGAATTACCTGGAACATAGAAAAAGTCAATATATTCTTAAAGAGGAATGTTCACAAAACATTTCTATATAAACATATGTAAGAAATATGCAAATTTTCAGCTTGAAATAACATGAGGTGAAGAATTTGCAAAAAGTGCCCAAGACCAATATTAAAAATGGTGGACGGTACATGTGTTTGAATGCTTCCTGTGAATTTATTTGAAAATATATCATAAAGATGGGTTAATTTTTGAAATCTGCACACTCAAATTATGCTGAAAACATTCCATTTTTGTATATTCTATAATAATTCTGAAAAAATCATCCACTGTTACTACTTGGTGGAAGCAAGTCCCAACACGTTTGAGATTCGGACATTTATTGTGTAATAGTTTTGTATGTTGTCCTATAACGGAGGGATATACCAGGTATACATACCTCAGCAGTGATATGATAGGCTAATGCATACATGGTATTGTACAAATTGTACTGGTTTTATAAATGAATCAATCGAGTAATTAAAGACGCTCCTAATGATCGTAAGCGGATCACCTCGCATTTGTACCCCAAAGAAGGCACACTCGGTTAGGATTCAGAACAGTGTGAGTTGTCTGTACATATGAATACAATAACACAAAGTTCGATTCTGGTACCGGGCATACAGTTATGGGAGAGGAGGTCTTGTAGAAAGAATCAATAAGGTGTCACTCATCTGGTAAATCAACTAATGCAGCATGTTTAGTACATTTTTTCAGTAGCGTCAGACACACACGTATCATATTTGTGTGTGTGTGTGTGTGTCTGGTAGCACGAAGACTTTAAAGAAGTATTCATGTACTCATCCGGATAGTAAGTTTTTAAAGACAAATAATAATTGCATATTGCACATTGTGTCGTCCCAAATATGGATAAATATGTGCATCTATTGGCATGCTCAACTGTAAGTGAGTTAAGTAGGAATATGTGCGAATTCCACTCGAATGACAAAAAATGATATGTCCATTCGATTACAAGGAAACATTTCAACATAAAATATAGAATAAAATTCACTAACCAATCGAGTGTTCCCCTATTAATGGCCAACGGTGTAATTTTCTATTTCTCAGCTTGCATGAAAAGGATTTACATTATGATATACAATTCATAAATATATACTGAAGCTATTGTCTAACGGTGAGTTTGATAAACTGGTGATGCACATCCCCCATATCTACTATATATCGTAACTCTCCGTACTTTTCCGTCAGACGGCAACCAATACAGCTTCAAAATGGCGGACGGCGCGAGTAAACACCAAATCTTACTTAATTAAATTCTTCTTTCTGTCACAATTTTGGATGAACTTGTGAAATTTGTATTTCAAATGGCAATGATAGCTAAAAATAGGATCAACAGTACATGGACGCCTTTAAGTAATGAAGACACAAACAACAAGGTAAACGTTTGATGAACGGGACAACAGGTGCCCGTGCTTGCACTATGAATAGTAGACCAGCAGGTTGTTCTTTGCCACTTTTTTCCATTTTTTTCCCCCTCACATTGCTGGCCGTGGCGGAGAACATAAACAAATTCAACAGTGGACCGTCCATTCGAAATTCTCTAGTTAGAGCGGCTTGCAACAACTGAATTTGAATTATGTGATATGACCAATGTTCTTAGATGGCAAGTCGAATCCCTGTTTTTATCGAATTAGGAACAACTTGGGCCAAAAACAACTCTGGCCAAGACAAGTAGGCCCAGGTTTGGAACAACTCAGACCCAACTCCAACTGAACTCTGCTCTATGCAATGTGATGAAGGACAACTTGGATCGATTGTTGAAGATTTTTGTAAAGACAACTCGGATTGATAGATAGCGAGACCCAGTTATGAGACAACTCGGTTTCAAAACTCATCAACACCATAATGACATTCAACTCATCTTTGATGACATTAAACGAAGCCAAGTGGTAACAAAGTCAACCCAAGCACACTTTCAGTCAAGACAAAGTTTTTGGTTCTGCATTAATTTGAGGATGTCCACAAAAAATAAGGTTCATGGTCCCTTTTTGATGATAATAAACAATTGGTCAGACTTGTCCAAGGCCTGGGCTCAATTGTCTTTGCCTAGCATGTCTTTGGTCCAGGTTGTCTGGTTTCCCAATGATTGATCCATGGTATAAAATCTTACCAAAAGCAGAATGATTACTAGACCAACAATTGTTCTCCACCACTTTTTCATATTTTTGGATATTGCTGACTGGTGAAGAAACATTTTTTGTGTCTTTTACTCTTGATGAAACAAATAAACAGACATTCAAATCAGAATGCTTTTTTGTGAATATTTGAATAGAATGTCTGTATTCAGATTTTCATTTGCTTACGTAGTGAGTTTGGCACCATTTTGTTAAAGAAACAAGTCAAATGTAAACTTTGCAACATTGAATTAGTGTACTGGCATCCTATCAGTTCTTGTCAAGAATACAACCATTATTTAACTTCTCACAAGATAATTTCAGGATATTTTCATTACTTAAAGATAAAAAATTAGTTTACCACTTTATTCAAAACAAACTGCAGCATAAGTTGTTTGATCGCAAATATCTTGCCAATTAGGCCACTCTAAAATAGCTTAAATTGGAGCAGAAACGGTTATCATCATCTATATGTACATTATTGTGATGTGTTAATTTGAGCGATTTATTTTATTTCAGTGAGTACATTTCCTTTTCTATTTTATACTTAATTATTCTTAGTAATGAAAAACATGTCTAGATGCACTGTTCTTCAAGAAATTATGCCATAACTTATATCATTGGCTGCCCAAATTTGTGCAAACAAGTGGATCCCAAAATGACATTTAAGTTTGTTACCCTAAAAGTTTTTCTTAACCAGTCAGCAATATCCAAAGATACGAAAAAGTGGCATTTGCAAAACATTCTTTATCGTAAATTTAATTCTTAAATGCATACATTTATTGAGTCATCCATGACATATACATGTTGCAAAATAAATGTCTTTTCTTATTTGGCATTATTTGTCTTCTTATGTGAATGTGCAATATCAGTGTATGGTTTCACACTTAAAGTTATGTAAACAAGATAACTTTGTTATTATTTAGGTCTGCTTTTTAAATAAACATGTTTACAAGTCGATATTTATTATTGCTCTTCAAGCATAGTTTGGAAGGCACTAAAGACCAATCAAATGAATATGTCAAATGTCAGAATATGTGCTTTCTCAAAACATTGACGAGAACTGATTGCTAATGAAGGTAGGATGCCAGTATAATGGAACAACTTCTAAATTATCTGAAATTCAAAGTTCCTTTTACAGACATAATCATAACATCAGAATTCTGAATAGTCACATTGCTCAGAACATTGCCAATTCTGTTCACTGTCATTCAGCACTTTTGAAATATTATTGTGTTTTACAGCAAGTTGATCAAGTGCATGGTATAGAACAGAGGATGTAATATAAAAGTCAGCATAGCCTTTATGCATCAGTTGACATCCAAAATGTATTTAAATTAAATTGGTCACATGTCATGATTTTTATTGTGAGCAAATCGCTTCTCATAGAATTGTTTTTACATGGTCCCTGCATTTAACTGAACAAGTAATCTACAGTTACAGCCTTTATTTACCTACAGTCCATCTTCAGCACTAAAGTAGTTTGTGTAGAGAAGAAATAGAATAAATAAAATATGATTCTTTGAGGGACCTGCTTCATAATTTTGTATTGTTTTCTTTAGATAGACCACAATGTTCAAGATAATGAAATATTCAGTCTTTAGTTTTAAGTCACGCTCAACAAGATTTGTAACCACAGAAGCACCTCATACCTTTTTTATCAACATAGTATGAAGAGAGCATGGCCAAAAAGACACTTGTTTTGTTTTCAGTCCCCTTCAAATGCATACAATTCATGTTGATTTGAAATCCTACTGATTTAGAAGCCAATCTACTGAACAAAAGTTTGAAATCTACTTATTTGATGTCCTGGTTATTGTAATGTTATTTATTATTTAAGAGAAACTCCAGTATGCGATCTATATTATTTATTATTTTCAAGACATCACAACAGTTGTGAAGGGGAGACAAGACTGCCCTAAACATATTTTTCTCATGGAGCTTAAACCCTAGTGAACGCATAACATAAACCAGCTGTCGGTGTATATCAGTTCCAATTCAGTGTGGAATGTCTGTTTACTTTTACTGCCAGGAACAGTTGAGTCATACTTAAAGCTAATTAGACTAAGGCTAACACTACATCTCCCCTCCTGAGTATGTTAACATCTAAAATGAAATGTGATCTGGTGACTGCATTTTTAAACAAGCTGCTATCAACTTCATTATTACAAGTTCAGTCTCTCAGGTGGTTTTGACAATCTTCCTGAATGTGTGAAATATCCATTTTGAATGATTGGTACTGGCTTGCTTTCATCAGAGTCAGACAAAGAATCAGGGTTTTAAACCTTCACTCCGACAGGCTCTGATACTGTGGTAGGCATGGGAATTAAATTTCTCCTATTACGCCGTATCTCTCCCTCATCCATTGCTACCATGTATGAACGAGGTGTAGATGCCTCAGATTTAACAATGCCTGAAGAAAAATGATCTTTGATCCATACCTTATTCCCAACTTGAAGTTTTTTCATATTTCGAGCGCGATGTCAACGATCATAATTTCTCTTTTGAGTTTGCTTCTGATAATTTTCCGATTTCTTCAGTTTCTTTAAATCTGGCCATTTTGGCTGTAAGTTTTCTGGTGTCATTGGCAAAGTAGTTTGTAATTTTCTTCCCATCAGTAATTCGGCAGGGCTGTATCCATTCGGTAATGGTGTTGCACGATATGTCAAAAGAGCTATGTAAGGATCGTCTCCCTTTTTTTAGCATTCTTTTAATTATTTGAACAGCTCTTTTGGCAAGACCATTACGCTGTGGATATCTTGGACTACTTGTAATATGCTTGAACTCATAATATTTCTCAAATTCTTTAAGTATTGCGGATGTATATTGCGGACCGTTATCTGAAATTAATACATCTGGTATACCGTGTCGCGCAAAAATTGATTTTAGATGATTGACGATTGCTTTTGAACCTGTGCCTTGCAATTTTGCTATTTCAATGTATCGTGAGAAATAATCAATCACCAAGAGATATGTTTGACCATTCAGTTCAAACAAGTCTGATGTGACTCTTTGCCAAGGTTGACTTGGAAATTCACTTTGTATCATTGGTTCAGCTTGATCTCTCGAGGTTTCCATGCAATTTTGACAAGATTTTACCAAGTGTTCAAGCTGAGTGCTTAGTCCTTTCCACCAAACTGACGTTTTGGCATGTTCTCAGCATTTAACTATGCCTTAGAGACTATCGTGAATTCTCTCTAGAATTTCTTTCTGAAGTGATTCTAGTATGACCAAGTGTGTACCTTTCATTAAGAGACCATTTTGCACTGTAAATTCACCTCTATCTGACCAGTACGATTCAAGTTTTCTGTCAATAGCTGATTTTTCAGGCCACCTCTGTTCACAGAATTGTATAATTTGTTTGCAAATCGAATCATTTCGATATTCAGACTTGATTTGTTCAAGTCGAGTATTTGATGCGGGCAAATTACTCACTGTGAAATCAACATAGGCATTAGTCTCAGCCTGAAGTTCTCTGTCACTCTTAGAGAGATGACTTAAAGGTGCTCTGGATAGAGCATCGGCTGTTAATAGATCTGTGCCAGCAACATGAACTATAGAAAAGTTGAATCTCATCAAACGCATTCTAAAGCGTTGAATTTTAGGAGGTAAATCTCCCAAGATTTTTGTGCTCATTAGTGGTACTAATGGCTTATGGTCAGTTTCAAGTTTGAATTGTGACCCAATTAAGTAGCTGTTGAAGCGTTCACATGCCCATGTTATTGCAAGGGCCTCTTTTTCTATTTGAGCGTAGCGTTGCTCAGTTTCTGACATACCTCGTGATGCGAACGCCACCGGTCTCAGAGCGCTACCTTGTTTCTGCCTTAGCACAGCACCTAATCCAAATGAAGATGCATCTGCTGACACAATTATTTCTCTATTTGGATCATAATGTGCCAAAGTTGGTGACGATATCATTTCTTGCTTGATATGTATAAAAGCTTGTTCTTGACCTGGACACCAAGTCCACAAGTTTTTACCTTTCAAAAGCTCACATAACGGTTCTGCCAATCAAATTTACTAACAACTTTGGAAAATTTAACTGGTCTGCAGCTGTCAGTATTAATTGGGGCACCTCAAAACCAACTAGCCATGGGCCCTTGGATCAGCAGCTAAATCAACCCCTGTACATGTACACAGAAAAACAATATACATGTATACTGTTTTCATTAGATAACATTTGCCATAAATGGCTTTGCCTCATCTTATTGAAAATATAGCTTTACTCATATTCATCGCTTAATTCTTCCTTTCTTATGTAGTTTTGACCATTATATGCTGCGATGTTTGCACTGTGCATATAGTTTGGACCATTATATGCTGAGATGTATGCACTGTGCATATAGTTTGGACCATTATATGCTGGGATGTTTGCAGACTATGCATATAGCTTGGACCATTATATGCTGGGATGTTTGCATTGTGCATATAGTTTGGACCATTATATGCTGGGATTTTTGCAGACTATGCATATAGTTTGGACCATTATATGCTGGGATGTTTGCATTGTGCATATAGTTTGGACGATTATATGCTGGGATGTTTGCACTGCATATAGTTTGGACCATTATATTCTGGGATATTTGCAGACTATGCATATAGTTTGGACCATTATATGCTGGGATGTTTGCATTGTGCATATAGTTTGGACCATTATATGCTGGGATATTTGCATTGTGCATATAGTTTGAACCAATTATGCTGGGATATTTGCATTGTGCATATAGTTTGGACCATTACATGCTGGGATGTTCACACTGTGCATATAGTTTGGACCATTATATGCTGGGATGTTCACACTGTGCATATAGTTTGGACCATTATATGCTGGGATGTTTGCACTGTGCATATAGTTTGGACCATTATATGCCTGGATGTTTGCATTGTGCATATAGTTTGGACCATTATATGCTGGGATGTTTGCAGACTATGCATATGGTTTGGACCATTATATGCTGGGATGTTTTCAGACTATGCATATAATTTGGACCATTATATGCTAGGATGTTTGCACTGTGCATATAGTTTGGACCATTATATGCTGGGATGTTTGCATTGTGCATATAGTTTGGACCATTATATGCTGGGATGTTTTCAGACTGTGCATGTACATAGGTTTCAAAGGTCAAGTGAGCTTATGGTATGGCCTTTCAAATTTATGATAGAAAATTACAAGGTTTTTATATTTTATTTTTGTATTAATATAATGAAAAAATATGAATTATTGACCAATGATCTGCGGTCTTCACTTTAGCATGTACTGAGATATAATTTTTACAGGATAAGAAAACATCAGATGGCTTTCGAACTCATTTTAAAATGTGTGTGGTGCTTTGTTACAGTGATCAACTTAATAAAGAGCACTCATTAGCGATATTGTTTAAGGATATGTACTGTAAAGGCCACTGTCTAGTTGTTAATGAACAGCAGTAGATATTGTAATGACAATAAGAGATCATATGCATCTATCATTATATTTTCTCGCCGATAAATAAGACAAAGGGCGGATCAATGAATGAGAGTAGATTCTCAATCAACAAAACAATTACCCTTTCAGCATGAGATGATCAAAACCTTTCTGCACAATTATAAATGGTGATTATTTCTTTATTTCTTGATCTCCTGTTTGATTATTTGATGCAATATATTAAAGTTAAAAAATAGGTCAGGTAAGTTTTTATTGAGGCAACAAATAGTTATGTTTTTCATATGGGATTATATCATACATATACTCAGCAAACAATACATTGGTCGTTTGACGTATCCAAATTGTACATCTGTTTTTTTTCTTCAAGCCGTTTGAAATGTGAACTTCTCTTCTTGGTTCAAATAAGAAACATAAAAATATGTGGTACAAAAATAAATAATAAAAGAATGAAATGATCTGTGACCTTTCTGCATGATTATAATGGTGATTATTTTATTTCTTAATCTCCTGTTTCATTATTTGATGCCTCACTTAAGAACTTACCCAAATTTAATCATCATTTATAACATATGCTTAGCAATACAATAATTTGGTCATTGGACATATCTAAATTGTACCTCGGTATATTTTTTAAGCCATTTTAAATGGGAAACTCTTCAATATTAAGACATCAAAATACAAGGTTAAAAAATAATACAAAGATAAAAAACAAACCAAAAAACCCCACCTTAATTGTATATGATTTTAATATCTCATTCATTTTTGTATTTTAAAAAATGACAATATTTTCGATCTTTTTTGCATAAGTAAATCTGTTCTTAGTATGACTTTTATGTACATAAAATTAAAGAATTTGATGAAGAATACAAACTGCTATGTATGAAAAAATATAATACATTTAATTAATAATTATTTTTATAGCTAAATGGTGTACAAAAATTAAAGGGTATGAAAAATTACATGAATACATAAATTCATCTGTGGATTTTATTTTCCTTGTATATCAATGCATATGAATGTATCATGCAAGTTACCAGATTTGTTTTTGTATTTTAAATTATCTATCTGCTATCTTTTTAAAAATATAAATAAAATACCGTAAGAATTAGCACAGCGTAAGTATTTATCATTTTGATGTATCTGCATAGAATTACGAAAGAGTAATTGACTTTTGAAGTCATCTGTATCTAAGAACTACTAAGATAAAGGTGCACTGCAGGATATGGAAGGATTGAAAACAACTACAAACTCCTCATGTGGTTGTGTAAGAATGGTGGCTAAGAGAATGTAATTATTTGAGTAAAGATTACTTCCTGGGGTCTCCACTTTGGGTAGTTGTTCTTTTGCAATACCGTAATCAGTGCCAGAAAATAAACATGCCTTTTACAGTGAGCTTAACATCTGGCTTTAAATAGAAATTATAAATTGGGGGTGGGAATGGGTGGTGGGAGGTATCTTAAGTGTGTATTGGCCAGCCATTATGCATATATATTTTAACACTGCATGAAATTGTACAATAGAATCAATTAATGTAAACTGATAGCTCTGCATTGGATTTTTAAATAGAAATTATAAACTGGGGGTGAGAATGGGTGGCCGGGTGGAAGTGGGGTGTATCTTTAAGTGTGTATTGGCCAGCCATTACTCATATATATTACAACACAGCATGAAATTGTTCAATATCTCTGCATTGGATTTTTAAATAGAAATTATAAAAGGAGGGGGATATTTTTAGCATAGAAACCTGATGTCTATTTTTTTTAAAATCTACCGACTTTTTTTTTTTTATGAATGTTAGTATGTATGTCTGACTGCATACATTTATTATTTTATTGTTTATATTCGGTAAAATAGCTCCAATGAGCTAATGTTTTTTATTATGTAAATGCCATTCCAAATCTAAATAAAATGTGCCTATGTCTAATTCTATAGCCAGCACTGAATTACCAATTGATGGCAGGAAGTAGGATTATTACTCATGGTTGACTCTGCCAATTAGGTATCAAATCTTTAGTAAATATTAACACCTAGCATATATAAGAGCTAGCAGACTCCTAGGTTTCCTATACAAAATGATTGTTCATCAATGTAATGAGACTCATAAAACATCCCATAATAGTAATTGCTTTTTTTGTGGCAAAATAATAATAAAAAATAGGTATTAAATGTGAAATGGTACAACATGAAATAAATGCTGATTTTAAAGTGAAGCAGAGGTACATGTACAAGGTTTGATTCTCAATGACAGCATACTTTGTGTTTCCTCTTGCTCAGTGTGTCATATTAAGGAACTGCATGGCTTATGAGCCACCATACATAAGGGACTGGGATTATGTGCCTCCAAACATAAGGAATGGGGATTATCAGCCTCCATACACAAGTGACTGGGATTATGTGCCTCTATACATAAGGGACTGGGTTTGTGTGCCTCCATACTTAAGGGACTGGAATTATGTGCCTCAATACATAAGGGATCAGGATTTTTTCCGTCATACATAAAGGACTGGGATTATGTGCCTCCATACCTAATGGACTGGGATTATGTGTCTCTTGACATAAGGGACAGAGATTTTGATAAGTTAAACCCGCTTTATGGGATAAGTATGTATATATATATATATACACACATATACATATACACACACAAATATACAAATATCAAGACACAACAGTAGAACCTCTAGTATGAACTTACAGAAAAGACGCAATGTATAAAAGGTAAAATTTTATTTTTTTTTCAGTTCTGTAATAGAGTACTCATTACCATTTTATTAATAATGCAATGAAAATCTTGTTTATCTTCCTAAATTCCTGCACAAGTTTTTTTAAAACAATTGTAGTTGACACATTCAGAGTATTTAATGTGATAATTTATTGAATGCATCAATTTATCAAAGACTAATCATCCAACATTGAGAGATGCTAACTCCTGATGTATATCTATATGCTTTCTATTACAGATATTTGAAGAAAGAAGAATTTTGGTTGGAAAATGGGTATGACAAACATACAATGAGTCTTAAAGTACAGTTAATATCACTATAAAAAATTTGAACAGAATGACTTTAAAACATTCTTAGTTAAATTAAATCCCAGGAATAATGTTTGATGCCCCTGCCAGTTATGATATCTATGGAGGGACATATGGTGTTATTCATGTCTGTCCATCCCATACCTGTCAACTTGTACAGGAATCCCGTAATTTGTGTTTTTTTTTGGGGGGGGGGTCGCAGTGTACGGCTGTACAACCATTTTGCACGTTTTTTTATATTAAAAAAAAAAAAAATCTCAGCAAGTCTTTACTTTCATGCTTTAATCACTACATCTACCTTTATTTGGCCATTCATGCCCTCTGGGCATACTGAATATTTGATTCTACCACTCTCCATGTATACATTTACATCCTGTATAACACCTACAGGCGGTCATTGATAACTCTTGCATGTGCGCATGTTGTATTACCGCTTGACTGCATATTGGGCTAAGTGACTAAATTATTGGCCAATCAAAACACATGAGACAAAACAAATCCGGTATGATTAATTAGTGATGTTTTAAGCAGCTTTGTTGCACTGTGTTTACTCAAACCAAATCCTCACGAGTGGCTCACTTTGATTTTAATCCAATGAGTCAGTGTAATTAAATTAATGACAGGTACTTGACCGACATCAGTGTTGGTTTCCTTTATGAACTGATTAAATGAAAGTAATGATTCTTTCATTTTTAATTGATTATACAGACGATCAACTTTCATGTACGATATTGCGTTTGAAGCGAAACAATTATGCTAACATAATGAGCTCTGTTCGTATTTAAAAGAGAAAATGTTTGTTATAATCACTTTAGAAGTAGTTGTCAAGCAAGTTGATATTTACTATGTGGATAAAATGAGTTTTGCTAATTATTTTCACAAGGAAGGTAATAAGGGCGATTTGAAGAAGTAAAATTCTTGTGAAAGTGGAGGGATAAAATGTAAGACTGCTACTGAGTGTGAGAATTTCTTAAACCAAGCGAGTGTAAAAATTCTAATGAACATTTCACCAAATGGACCAGAGCTTGAGGACTTTAACTCAGACACAGCTATCAACTGCTGGCTTAGTGCTGGTGCAGGTGGCAGACATGTACATGGACATTTTTTTCAAAATCCAGAAGCTAAAACATATATACATGTACCTGAAGTAGCCAAATGTATAACAACCAATGTTTTTGAAAAATTAAATTCTTTTAAGGTATAATTATGTTGTATATTATTTCATTTGTTCTTTCTATGGATTAAGTACATACATCTCATCAAATCTCGGCAAGTGAATACCATTTTGGGACAAGTGAAAAGTAAGGTGGGACAAGTGAAAAGTAAAGTGGGACAAGTGAATTTTCTGAAACCACTTGTCCTGGCCAAGTGGATGAAAAAAAAATGTGCTTAGCCCTGTCTTTGGCGTAAGGTTTTTATGGTCTTTGTAAGGTTATTTTTGGTCTGGTGTACAGGTTTTTGTCTCAGGAGGTTCACAGGTATGCCATCCTGTAATCTTCCATCCATCATGGATTTTGTTTCTGCCCAATAATGTTTGAACTTCATAGCTTTAAACTAAATTTGGAATAAGACTTTACATTAAGAAAATGAGGGTCTTTTATCACTGTTTTTCAACCAAATTTGATGGAGTTATGGCATCTGTGTTGTGTAGAACTTTACCTTGGGTTACAAAATTTTGGTGGGGACACCCGTGTTGTATGGATATATTTCTAGTAAGTTTGTATGCCTATACTATGATAGCAGAAGGGAGTATTTTGTTTTGTCGATGTACATCCATGGCATAAGTACATGCATCCATCCTGAACCCATTTAAGCTTGATGGCACAAAAGCTATTCAATTTAAAACCATGAAGTTTTACATACTACAGGGCTCGAAATTAGAATTTTTGTTCACTAACCCACAAGATCACCAAAATAAATTTTGTGATATATCCTGCCTTAATTTCACTGATCTGCTAAAATCAAACAGAAGCCTGTTCAGTTTCTAATTCAATATTTATTATTCATTAATATCAACTTAAAACAGTAACAACTGTATTTCACCAAGAAGACCCATGAATGATAGCAGAAGGGACTTCTTGTTTTGTACACTTTCGTATTTCTCAGAATACTCATTACAGAAAGTGCACAACCTTACAGCCTCTCCTGGGTCATACTTCAGCCATTTGTGTTAATTTTCCCAGCATTTCTGGTACTTTCTTAGTCTTTTCTCTTGATCACATTTGCGATCATGCTCTCTCTTGTCATCATCTAATTTCTGACATTTCTGTGGCAGCTGCATACTTTGCAAATACTAACAGATGTTTACAATTGTCACTGCACAATGCATTGAATATTTGTCAGCAATGATATAAATATTAAAACACATTGTTCAGTACAATTCTTGATTATTCGTTGATAAACGCGACCTTTTCCGATTGGTTAATACCAGCCTGAGACCCTATACCTTTGTTATCATCAGTAATTAAATCATTGCTTGGGGGCAATACACCTGGCTAGTTCCATGTGCGTGAAGACTGTTTTCACAATAATCACACTAATTTACTTGATGATTGGATGAGTGGTTTAACACCTGTCAATTTGTGATGCGAGCATTTATTGTACATTGTCAAGTGTAGGATATTGGTAGGTACTCAATTAACACAATCAACAGATCAATTAACCACTAAAAGCAATGCTAACTCACGACTACTTCTTAAGTGTTATGATAGCGATCAGTGGTAATTTTCACTGCTCCCACGGATTAGTGATGGCTGGGTTTTACTGACCCATCAGCAAAATCACTAACTGCGGGTTAGTGGATTAGTGCTAATTTCACGCCTTGATACTATATCATGGTCATAAGTACAGTCAAACCTGTCAATAGCATTCACCCATGGGAAAAGGCAAAACTTGCCTTTGTATACAGGTGACCTCTGTACACAGGTTCACCTTTCAGAATTGGTTTTTGAACAAATACCAGGCACTTAATATCATTATTGTTATTATTGTTGTTGTTATTATTATTATTATTATTATTATTATTATTACATTATCAAGATTGTTTTATTTGTAGTATTAAACAAAATCGTAAAATACACATATATGTTGTTCTCTCCCAAATTTATGTTCCATGTTCCACACAAGATTACTGTAGTCTGCTCACTTTAATCATTCTATGAATTAAATCATCACCCACTTAAAATAATCACTGATCTTAGTTTGTTTTGTGCACCATAACAAAACACTAATTTCACTACTGATTGTCAGCTTACATATGACTGTACAACAGAGGACTGATTCTTTGGTCAGCCAACTTGTATAAATTAGGCTTAGAAACAGCTGGATTAACCAGTTGCTCAGCTTGCCAAGATCAAAATATAGTCGGCTTATGTGAGAGGCCTGTGATAAATAGGGAATCAAAAGAAGCTGTATATGGCTATTCTTCATGACCCATGAATCAAAACTTTGCCTTCCTTGACAGACAAGTTTTAAATATTGAATGACCCCTGACCCTAATGAAAAGGGATGTAACTTGTATGTCTTTTCCAAGATGAACTTTTTTCATCAGAGATAGCTTTAATACACAAGTAAATAGATGACAATATCGAACTATACCTGTCACACTGGCACAAAAGGCGAGTTCCATTTCTGCTGCAATAACATATATACTTTACCTCCCTTCCAGCAAATAAATTGCTTTGACCCTCTACCCTAATGATAAAAACTGCCTCACTTTTGAATTTGACATATTGACACTGTTGAGTTACATTGACAATGTGAATGGAGTACAGTGAGTACACGCAAGATAAGAAATGTTTGCACATAGATTCACATGCTATTCCTTTGTATAAGCAATGCCTTCCTCGTGAAGCTAAAGTTAAATTTGCATAAAATAGCGGTCACTGTAGATATGCTCCAGCAACTGCTTAAGGCAGGGAGAAACCATTGTTTGGTTAGGAAACACCTGGCTGCTATCTTGAAAATCCTGAAAGGAAAGTCAGATTGACTTGTGGTTTTCACCAGAAGACTTCTCATAGCTAGTTGGTCCTGAGGGAAAATGATGCTGATTCAGTGTTCAAAATGGCCACTACAGCTGCCATCTTAAAAATCTAGTTATCACTATTCCAGAATGGTGGTCATATCAGCATGGGGTTTTCACAAAAGACTTCTTATGACATCTAGTTGGTCTTAAATCAAAATTTTTCCTATTCAAACTCCAGTATGGCCACTACAGCAGCCATCTTTAACATTTTGTCATTACTGCTCCTCCTGAAGAGAAAGTAAAATTAACATGGGGTTTTCACCAAAAGACTTCTTATGATGTCTGGTGGGTCCTAAATGGAAATGATTCCACTTGCATCTCCAGTATCCATACCACAGTATTGAAAGTAAATTTATTTTGCTTCTCTATGCTTACTAGTTTTTGAGAAATTGAAATTGGAAATTAGAGCAAATTTAGAAATAGAAATTTACTAGAAATTTGCAACAGAGTATTGAGAATACAGTAATCTCTTACAGAAATAAAAATCTCTGATTGGTTTACCTGCCAGTCTCTGGCCCTCTCAGCCAGTAGAAAGATACATTACGGTAATCAAAATGGTTTCAAGGTCTAACGGTCATCTGTTCAGTCACCATGTTTTGACTATGGGTAAAACATTCCTTAGGATACATTCCATCAGCTTAAAAAAGATGTATATGGCATCCAGAAATGCTATGTTCTATTAAAAATGATTACAAATTTTGAAAACATGGTGACTGTTCAGAAAATAGGAGGGTTCATATATTTTTATTAGTGATGATATTTTCCACATGGTGGGTATATAATGTACATTTACTGTACTCTTGTTTAAAAATGTATTCAGAATGTGATCACCTCTATTTGTATGTGTGTCTGTCTGCTATCTGCAATGCTAACACTATCAACATTTTTAAGCATGCTCTTGAAACCTTATAGAATGCTTCTCATGATGTACTTTGGTGTGAAATATCTTTTGTTTCTTGCTCCAACTCACTTTGAGCCCCAGGGATTGTTAAAAACATCAAATGTATAAAGCACTGTGAATTCCATACATGTAGGAAGTTAAATTTTGTGTATGCATCTGACAAACTGAGGGAGACTGATAGTTCAGTCAAAATTTCTCTTTCCAGTAAAAGTACCAATAGCATAAATTTCAGTGACAAACATGAAAAGTTGGACATTTTCAGTAAAATTAACCTCTTCTTAAAACTGAATCCTTGCAGAAAAAATCCTGGAGCCATCTCTGATTGTACAGTAAAAATCACATTGCATCAATTGCTGCTATAATTTCATTAAGCAGCCATCTCAGGAAAGTGAGAAAAGTGGTCTCTGAATACAGGAACATGCTGTCATATGATAGAGATTCATTTAGACAATAATTTGAATTCATGAGACTGAAATAATGTCTGTTTAAGGTAGATCAATACTTAATGCAGGTAACTTTACAGCAGGTTTTACTGTATTTTCAGTTTGATAAATGGTCAGATGACCAGAGGAAGAAGCTGTTTGAACATTTGCTTCACAAGTCCAAACCAAGTCAGCTTCAGTATGTGAGAGAGTATGTGGAGGAACATGTTCCAGCTTACAAAAGAGACTTCACTCGATATTTTCCTAGAGTGCTGTCCGTCTACCTGTTCACATTTCTAGATCCCCGGAGTCTTTCTCGCTGTGCTCGGGTAAGAAAAGCCAATGCATAAAAAAGAAGTATATGTGAAAAATAATGCTGTAGAAAGGGAAGAATTGAAATTTCCTGTTTTCATGCGGTATCATTGAACAGTTTATAGAGCTCTCTTTTGTAATAGTTGTGATTAGGTAATGGGCTTTTTATATGTCTGCCATAAGGTGGCACATATCATTTTAAGATTTTGTCCATCCATCCTTCAGTCCATCTGTCTATCAGTTCCCTATTTGGTTTCTGCACAGTAACTCAAGTTCTCCATCATCTACCATTACCAACATTTTTAAGTAGCTTGCATTGGGCAAGGAGAAATCCTGTCAATTTTGGGGTCCCAGGTCAAGATCACAATGACAGAAAGAAGGAAAAGTGTTTACACAAAGAGTCTTGACTTTTATGCCAGATAAAATGACCAAACTTTATGGATGGTTTGCATTTGAGACAAGGAAGACACCTATTCATTTTAGGATTAAAAGTAAAAGGTTAAAGTCACAGGGGCTGGAAGAAGGAAAATTAATTTCCACAAAACTACTTTCGTTCTGTACCTTGACTAAACTTTGTCGATATCTTATATTGGAAATGAGAAGATACCTATTGCTTTTCAGAATAGAAGTTCAAAGGTCAAGATCAGAGTGGCTTTTAGAAATAAAATGGTTTCCACAAACTATCGGAAGTCTCTGCTTCAAACCATGACCAAACTTTGTGAATGAATTGCATTTGAGACAGAGAAGGCACCTATCAATTTTGAGATCAGTGGGTCAAAGGTCAAGACCATTGAGATTAAAAGAAAACAAATAGTTTCTGCAAAATAAGTTCTGTATCGACTACCATGATAAAATTGTGTGGATTGCCTGCATTTTTTGAAGGCAAGGTTGATACCTGTTGATTTTGGGTCAAAAAAGTCAGTTATCCACCAATGAAAGAAGTGTAATAATAATATTTACAACATGGCTGACATACAATGTACTATTAATCTGTAATTGTTTTTTTCTTGTTGAAATTCTTAATTTGGATAAAAAGTTGTACATGTCATCTAAATTATAAGCTGAAGTAGCTTATTGTAATGGTAATACAAATTTAACTTGTGTTAGATTAATAATTCAGGTTGAATGACAAATCAGCTAGGTCAGATTTTTTAGACATTATTCAATTCACCTGCCATAATTCCATACTTCCCAACTAATATTTATGATATTTGCATCATATCAACTGTAAAGGAGTGTTTTCCAACAAACCCTACAAAATGTTTGTAGTAGCAGTTGTTCCAGAAGTCTGGTGTATATTTCATAAAATTGTTCAGGCTTTCTTTGGGGCAGCTGAGCATGGCAGTTTCCTATTTTTTATGGAGAGCTGTACATGATTTTTAGACACCCCATAATACTTGTCTTTTTAATGTCCAAATACTTATGGACAAAGAAAATAATTTGCAACAAAAGCCACTGTGTATAATATTAGACTATCAGCAGCATTGAGAGATTGATTGGAAACTGCCCAAGACTATTGAAACCATCATGCAAAATAGCTGAGAAGTATGGAAACTGCCCAAGATTATTGAAACCATCATGCAAAATAGCTGAGAAGTATGGAAACTGCCCAAGACTATTGAAACCATCATGCAAAATATCTGAGAAGTATGGAAACTGCCCAAGATTATTGAAACCATCATGCAAAATAACTGAGAACTATTGCTTCCTTTATTCATATTTCCTTAGTCATATTCCCGATCTACAATGATGTGTGATGACATTTTCACATAGACTGAACAATTAGCCAATTATATTTTGTTCTGTAATGGATCATTGATAAAGTGGAATGTGGTGTCAACATGGGGTGTAATTATCATTGTCATATGTTATCATTGCAATTCAAACTTCATTGTGACATCTGAATCTGTAAGTTGGTATTCAGCAGGATAAACATTAATCATGTCTGAAGCTCTCTCTCGCATGAATGTTAAAGAACAAACAGCTTTCAGTAACGAATATATAAGACTACTGTCATTGGCCTAAACAGAGAAGTAATATCTTAATTTGACCAATTAGAATAAAATTTTAAAAAATTCTGTAATGCATATGTTAGGTAAATGTTACATGAATTTCACAATCTACTAAATGTTTTTTTCTTTGATTCACAATATATTTATGAGTTAAGGGGGCATATACATTTTTTTTTGAGACATTTTTTATGATTTACAATGGGCATCAGCAGTGTGACTTAAGTGGGACCGGCATTAAAAAAGGGTCAGTGGCATAATGATGGGCTTTATAATGAGGGACCAGCATACTGTAGTATCACTAATTTTCTTGGGTTTTGTTGTTGCCATGAACCACGAATTTAAAGACCCAACAAAAAATTAGCCACTTATGATGAAACCCTACCCCCTTCCCCCAAATTTTCTTACTGTGTTTCATTCCTAGAGATCAACAAAGCTGTTTGATAAATCAACGTCATTTATGTAATCTAGTATTAGCTTTTACATATGTTTGTTTTATTTTAACTCTTTAAAAAAGGAATTATAAAGCATTTTATATTGTTTTAAAGCACACGTGTCTATACAGTATCCGGTAGCTGTAATTTCCTCTCACTGTCTGAAACCGATATGTTGTGAGAAAAGTAATGATAGAGAGAAAGGAGAAAAAGCAATGGGTACTTAAACACTGGTATTACTGAAAATTAAAGAAAGAATAATAAATTATACCAGTATATGAAAATTGGATTTAATACTTATTCCAGTCGATTCTTCCTTAAAGTGAAACTTTTGCCAACAAATTTAAATCCTCGTGAAAGCACATCTCATTTTATCCAAAAATGCTTAATCCCAATGAACAACAAGACTATAAAATACTTGAACTATTGCTTGAAACACTATTACTAAAGAAATACTATGTATATATACTAACTGAAGATCACACTTCACTGATTTTCAGACAAAACCACTGGATCAATATCGTATCAATCAAGTCTGCTGGTACATGCAAATAATCCTGAAATTGTTGAATTAAACAAGTCCAGCTTTCTCAATGCCACAGATAATTAGGTCTGATTTTACACAAAATTTTTGCATGAACCACAATTATCCATTCAGCTTGAATCTGCACTATTGCTGAGGTTTTAAGGTCCACCAATGCAGTACACTGATCTTTACCAGTGATGTCTTCCTTATCCTGTATAGCATACCAGTTGTGGAAATGTGATTTTAAGTCTTCTTTGTAGTCTTTATTTATTGTAAAGTCTGGTGGTTGAAGTTGGTTTGTACATGAGGCAGGCTCAAACAGAAGAGTGATAACATTTTGTTTCAGTTTAGTTAGCATCTATGCATTTTGATGGGCTCTGAACACACCAATGTTGACACTACTTGCTAATTGCATTGAGCAAGGGACAACTGGTCACATGTTTGGTTCACATGTGGAATGATGACATTATCCAAACCGATGGGGATCTGTGTTGAATTTTACCACTCTTCAGTTACTGTGTTAACGCCATAGTTGTCAGAAAGTACTGATGGTGCAACTTTATGGACAGTATTTTAAGGAAGAGTTCATGCACATGTACTTTAATAACTGATTAGCTTAGTGTTGTTGGCTACATGAGTTCCCTTTGATGTTGAGTGTAAGTGATTAATCTTGACAGGTGTTTGATTTGTGTTCATACAGGAGATAGTATTGTTTTAACTATTGAAACGACTGCCGTTTGTTGTTGGCATTGTTTTGTTCTTTTGTATTCTCGATTTTATGTATTTGTAGAGGTTAAACCACGAAATTAAGTATCTACAAATATGCAAACTTTGACAGGCAAACCCACAAATTTAAGTATCCATGAAAATGTCTTTTTTTTTTTACAAAACCACGAAAATTGAGACACACGAAAATAAACAATACTACAGTATTTCTTTTTTTTAAAAAACAAACCTTGGATAAGCAACATTATCCTATTTATCACAGGTATGTCACCACTGGAAGAGTATTTCTGAACTTGATGAGCTGTGGATGCCAAAATGTCTTCGCCGGGGATGGTTTCTGCCCTATACTCCCAGTTTGTATGAAGTAGGGGTGTGGAAGAGGAATTATGTTGAAAATGTGAAGACCTTGCATCTAATTAGGCCTAAAGTAAGTCACAGCATTTTCTCACCATGGAAACATTTAGAGATATAGGTAATGTAAAATTAAAAAATAAATGCACGTGTTAAAATAAGCACACAATTACTGTTTGGTATCTTTATAGCAAAAATGGGTGCAGATATGTGTGCAAAAGACAAAAGCAAATTTAAGACTTTAACTTTTCTCTTCTGACACAAATTTTATTCCAAGTTAGGTGGTTATAATGACTGTTTATTTCTTTACCTTATTAAGATTTCTACTTTCTTTCCATTATAATTTTAATAAATCAACCATATTTATGCAGAATGCTGAAAAGTTTGATTTCTAAGCTTCAATATTAAAACTGTTTCAATAATTGTATTGAAATCAATTTCACTAAAGATAGGTACATATAAAAAATAAGTGCATTATAATTTGAAATATAAGCTTATGTGCTGTTTTTCCAGATTTTACAGAATATCTTTTCCTGTGGTAATGGCTAAAGTAGAAACGTAATTCCTAATGTTAGAATTTTGTGTCAAAGTAAAATACATACATTTTTCAAAAAAGAAAACAATTGCCATTTGTTTTGTGGTCGGAGGGATTTTAATCCCTCCATGAGTATGCCATATTGTCAGTTCTCTTTTAGCAAAATATAATTTATATTACAAATAAAAGTAAGAAACTTTATGACTTTACTAAAATTAGTAATCAAGTAGAGATTCAGTAGCCTTTCATATAATTTTTATATGTCATGGGAGGCAACTTGTCTTAAATGATTATACCTGATAGAAGTTATCTCATGTGGATATTGTTCCACTTACAGTAATACTTGAAAAAATAGTAACAAATGCTTTTAATAGAAATGACAAATAATATTTCAAATGTTAATATCAATATTTTAAAACTATTTAGAGCAGAGTGTTTACAATAGTAAATGGGTGATGAATATCAGTATCTCTGTAGTTGTGTTCTTTCATCTGACCCTGTGTAAATTTGTTTCACTTTAATCATCAAAGTCATCATTATTCTCAGTACTGTGACTTATCATGTGACCATTCCATGAAAACACTTCTTCAGTAATTGACGTTTGCCTCATTCTGGAATGATGTCACACATATTAAGCCAACTCTAAGTCAAGGGAGGTAACGCAGCCAATAATTTGGAGTCCTACTCTTCAGTAATGTTAGTGCTTTATTTTGGGGAATTTGGTTGGAGTAAATTGCACTGGAGCAGCGGATTTTTTATTTACACATATTATTCTACAAAAGCAATACAGATTTGCTAATTGAAGATTTTTTTCTTCATATTTTACCTTTAATCTCTATATTCAAGTAAATGTTATCAATGAGTTACTTTGGACAAAAGACAATACTTTCAGGCAAGTGAATTTTACCACAGTTACCTGAATGGACAAGTATCTGTAAAGTTAATGTTCAGCCTAGATGTTAATGACCAGCCTTTTAGGATGTGAATGTTGACCTAATATTCACAATATTTTTATACTTTTCCCTACATCTTGTATATTTGCTAAAATAGATGTGCTGATTTATGGCCACATCTTAAGGTCAAGTAGTTAAAAGATTTAACTTAACATATCATCAAATCCATGCTACTGGTAATTATTTATGATGAAGCCATTTGCTATGCAATCATTCCAACATTAGTTGTTACATCACATGCACTGTAAAGTCTTTAGAACAGGTGTATATATTATTAGAATAAGAATATATGGAACATATGTACATATGGGTCCTCCTGTACTTAAAGAAAAATCAAAGTCTAAGATGTAAAGATGCTAATTGTGTGATTATCATGACTATTTATCTATCTACAGGACCTAGTGTTGTTACCATGTATATTTTGTATGTCCCTTTCTTTCATCAGTCCACCTGATGTAATATCCTGTAAGTCTGGTCAGTGAGCTTAAATATAGAAATTTGACAAATAGTTGTATCATAATGCACTTCATTGTTGAAAGGTTCATGTTAAAAATGAGTTGATATGACCATCACAATTTTAAAAATAAACAGATGTGTTTATTATCCAGAATAGACAGTATATTCAGTAATTTCCCCTTTATTAGCTCATGCTAGATCATCCCACAATTTTATACAGTTTTGGCAATGCTGTAGTAAAGAAAGTTTCTGATGATATCTCTCTTCCCTCCTAAAGAAAGAAATCTGTACAAGTTGTTCCCCCCAATAATCACAGAAAAAATAATGCACTGTGTTTTCCAAACACATAACCGAAATGGAGAAGGACTAAAGATACACCAGTGTATTCCAAGCAAGTTACTACCACAACAACAACAAAAACAATAATAATAATAATAATAATTAATATTATTATTATTATTTTTGTTATTATTATTAATAATAATATGAATACTATTATATGCAGTTATTATTTTTTTTTGTTACAACAACAATAATTTATAATGATAGTAACACATTATAAAGAATACTCTTTTGTTCTCAAATAATGCTTTGAAGAGAATGTTGAATCCAGACCAACAACACAGTCAGTTATTTTTTTTCTACAGGAAAAACTTCAAATTGATGATATACATAGTTCCAGAAAACCCCTGAAGAATATGAAAAAGAAAACCATGCCATGGCGAGGTTCTGATCCACAGCCAAAGGATATATGGAGATATAACTACTTGGAAAACGATGATGTGGTGGATAACATCAGTAAACTGTAAGCTATGAAGTTATTGTATAGTCGTGGTTTCTCTTTGACTCTATAGTTAATTTTCATGATTCTCAATAATGTTTCTGCACGAGGCTGTTATACATTTACCATCAAACTCGATGATTGTATGCATCTCTCTTAGTACAACACACTTACAAAAAAGATCACTGTGATCTATATTTCACATTTTTACTGACTTAGGTTAAGATTTTGCATTTAGCTTAAGACCACATTTGCATCCTGTATACATACTGTTTTACCTGGAATCATGAAACTTGGTGAGTGGATGCATCTTGATGACCTTTACACCCTCCTCATAAGTGTAAGTCACAATTACCCTTATTGTATGCTTCACTGAGTTGGATTAATGCTAGAACCATCAAACTAATGATTGTATGCATCTCTATTAGTATCATAGCATTAAAACAAAAGATCATTATAACCTACATTTTACATTTCACTCGATTACATTAGGTTTTTGCAGTTAGTTTTGTGACCATAAAAGTATTTTTTCTTTTTTTGCAATCCTCTATACAGTGTTATATTTGGAATGATGAAATTTGGTGAATGCATGCATCTTGATGATACAACACTCTTATTACAAAAGTAGGTCACAAACCATATTTCATAATCATTGACTGGGGTTAAATATTGTGTTTTAACAGCTAATCTTAGAATTATTAAAATAGATGGTTGTATGCATATCTGTTAATACAACACACACACAAAAACAAATCACTGTGACCCACATTTCACATTTTACTCGCTTAGGTTAAGTTTTTGCATTTAGCTAATGACCACATAGGTTCTTTGCATGTACATACTGTCCTATATAGAAGCATCCAACTTGTTGAGGGGATGCATCTCAATGAGTACAACTTCCTCATTGCAGAAGTAGGTCATTATGGCCCATATATTACACTTCACTGACTTGGATTAAATTTTGTATTTGATATTTATTTCTCAGATCGTGTTCATGCTGGAATCAGGAAATTGATGATGATATGCATATGCATATATGTTAGTACCATACCATATGTTAGTATGTATGTTAGTACCATACCATAAGTTAGTATATATGTTAGTACCATATCATATGTTAGTATATATGTTAACACCATACCATATGTTAGTATATATGTTAACACCATACCATATGTTAGTATATATGTTAAACCATACCATATGTTAGTATATATGTTAGTACCATACCATATGTTAGTATATATGTTAACACCATACCATATGTTAGTATATATGTTAACACCATACCATAAGTTAGTATATATGTTAACACCATACCATAAGTTAGTATATATGTTAACACCATACCATATGTTAGTATATATATTAGTACCTTATCCTTAGAAAAAAAGAAGCTCACCATGAGCTATACTTAAACATTTTTGGCTAGCTCACAACTACATGAGTTTTTGGCATGCTGTATGCATAATATTGTACCTTAAATCATGGAACTTGTGAGTGGATGCATCTTGATAAGTACTACACCCATATTGCAAAAAGATGTCTCTGTGACCTATATTTCATGTGTTATTGACTTTGTTTGAAATTTCATGTTTAAAGTTCATTTATTGTGTGCTGTTTATTTTAAAATCATGAAACTATATAATTAGATGCACCTCTGTTAGTCTTGCACCCTTACAACCAAAGAAAGTTACTGGACCTACAATTTATGTTTTACTAACATAGGTTGATTTTTTTTGTATTTAACTGAAGAACACAAACATACATTTTTCCATGCATTATACATCCTAGCTGACACATAAGGCCTTTTTTGACCAGTACAGTTGAAAGTTGGAATAAATATATTTATTAAATGGTAAACTGTCCAAATTAATGACTGCCCATTTTATATTGTGATAGGATACCCTCAGCAGGTTAACTGTGTATTGTGCAATTGTGTTAATGAGTTTAGGAAGTAGATCAGTGGACTGCATGCATTTCATGTGAGGCCTCACTTATAGTGGCTAATCAAGGTAATCACTGATTCTAAAAGTGGTCATACTGGATCAGTGATTTCTTCAGGATTTTCACACAGAGAGGAAATTCTCCATCGGACATTTTTGTTTAGGGGCATTTTCATTTTTTACAGGGTCAGTTCTTATATGAGAACAGTATCTACAAACTGACTTTATACTATGTGTCAGCAAATGTATGTGATAAATAACTTTAACGAATAAAGATACAATTTGAGTTGTTTATTTTCATTATCAGCACAGTGGCAGCAATCATGTTTAATGACAATAGCACTATGTTGTATATGCATTGCAATGACACCTTTCCAGATAGAGATTTCAGACTTTTTGATATGATTAAGGTGGTCTGCAGATGTTCAGAACAGTTTTGGAACATAGATCTACCCCATTGTTGCAGAGCTTTTTATTTATATATATGTTAAGGGTGGATGTTATTGATAACTGAGAAAAGTGTGGGGATAATTCTACTTTGTTACAGACTACTAGTTTCAGCATTTTTGCAGACGCAAGAAGAAAACATATGGCCATGAGGCAGAAATGATAGCCAAGAATGCCAGGAGTAAAGTGAAAACAGGACAAAATATTCACAACCAGCAAGTTCGAAGATCTCAGTCTTTAGGGGTAGGTGTTTTGAGGGGAATTGATTTATTGTTACATCACCTGGCCTTTTAATTCTAGTGTTATATTATTACTGATATGCCATCAGAGTTGACCACTGTTACAATAACTAAAAGGTTGGTCACTGAACTTTGATTCAGCCTGTTGAAATTACATCATAACCTACCTTAAATAAAGGTCCTGTTGAACATACTTGCCAGGAAAATTTCTTATTTACTATGAGATATCATTGTTATGTATTTTCTTGACTGGTTAGTAACTGTAATAAGTTGGTTCCAGACTCTTTCCAGACTCTTTCTGCAGAGGCCAGTGTAGCAAAAGGAAGAAGAACCTGTCAGTGTATAATGATAATGTAGAAAAATAAAAAATGTCATCTTCTTATATGTTTGAATTTTCTTAGAAAAGACATGAAAATTTTTTTTTCATCAAAATAACACTCATCAATTACTATTAGATTTGATAAAATTCTAGTATAAAGTCTTTTTCGTTTGATATAAATGATTAGGTGTACTATTACTAGAAACAGAAAACCTTACAAAAGACTTCTTAATTTCTATAATTTAGACCATACATTAAAAGAGAGTAATCTCACTAGTAACAAATACCTTCAAAAGTACTTACAAGTGATACTGACATTCTTAAAACTGCTTAACCAGTTTTAACCAGATTTGATGGGGATCAACTCAGCATCAGATTATTTCAATACAGATCATGTGACAATTGTTAAATTAAGCTAGGTGTCTTTTTGTAGTAGATGTCTGTCTAACAGATGAACTGTTTCAAGGTTAATGTCAGAGCATGGAAAAATGTAATTTAGTGACTTGTATCTTTGTCCAGAGTATAACTTTTTAACCACTGAAGATATTTAAATCAAACTTCACTCATTTATACTTCATGTATGGCTGGTGTGTCATATACCACAGATGGAAAATGTAACTCTGATTGTATCATTCTTTGAAGTATAACTTTTGAAACAATGAAGATATTTTAGTGAAACTTTAACCATATATATATATATATATATATATATAATGACTAGACAGTGTGTTACACACCTTAGCCACGTCCTCAGTCTCGAAGTCAAGGTCACAATCAGTGACCTCAGATTTGCAGTCCATATACAGGTATAATTTTGGAACCTATGAAGATATTTTAATAAAACTTTAGTCTGTTGTATATCTTTACCTGACAGTGTGCTGTATTGAGTAATATGACCTTCACTCAAGATCAGTGTCACAAGAAGAGGTAATGTAAATCAATGGTCTGTTTCGTTAACCAAGTACTTAGCTCACAGGTCAAGGTCATTAGTAGGGAAAAGGTCACGAGATGGGCATATCACGTGCTATTTGTGGTACTCTTGTTACAACATTTTTTCCATATTTAAATTATGTAGCTAACAATAGATGTTTCTATTATGTTTATTCATAAGTCAGCAATAACAGTTATTGACATTCTGCTTTTAATAGTAACTATGAAAACAGTCAACTCTCATTTACTGGATAAAATATGTTTTTTCTTACAAATGTAGTTTCTTAAGCAAAACACATATTCTATATAATTGCAATAGTATGGTCAATAGGCCTGTAGGCATCAGTAATTTTTCCTAATAGAAGATTATGCATGAAATTGTTACTTTTAAAATCACATATGAAAATAGGTAACTATTATTGAGACCTCAAGATCCAAGGCAATTAGGTGTGTTTACAGGAGAAGTCATGAAGTTTTAGGCAACTGTTTTGCCCACTTTGCCCGGTAGTACAAGCCCTGATCATATTTTGATAAATGTGACTTAAAGACAGGTTTAAGTTTTAAATTGTTCACCTATAGTTTAAATTTTTTACTTGAATTCAACTTTGGTCTTAACTGGTTCCTACGCTAACTTTTTTCAACATTTCAATTTTAGAAATTGAATGAAGAAGTGGATTCCAGTCAGATCTGGGCTGGTTCTAGACCTATTTCAGCAGCACAGAAGAGTGTGACATATGACAAGAATCTTGTAACAGTGTCACGACCTAACACAGTGACCTCTGCCCAGGTGACCACTGTCCCTCGACCTGCAGGGTCACGGCCAGTCTCATCCCGAACTCCCAGAGATCCGCCATGTATGTTAAGCAAATAAATTGAGACAATCATCTGGCCTCATTGAAAATGTAAAGTGTGTTCATATTGTATCTTGTCATTATAGGAATCAGTGATCAAATGACCAACATTATTTAAAGATGGTTAATTGGATCTTGAATCTGCATCCCTTTCCAAGCTGCTTTTATTGATAAATAGCCCATTTTTATATTGCTGAACATCAGAAGAAAAAAAAAACGACTTCTACTAATGTGGATGTAAACAACAGTGGGCCATAAAGTCTCCCACATCATTCTGCATGGTACACATGATCCTAAATCATGTAGTTTACACTACACCACAAAAACTTGACTTAAGATGGTCAAATTAATTCTTTTAGAAAAATTATTAGTCCTTAAGACCTTTTATTTCCGTGTTGTGGAATCAAGAATGATAAGGACTGATAGTTACCATCTAACCTCCTCTCTCCATGGTAGGACAAACATCATCTTACAGTTACTTATGTCTGTATCCATAACTGTTTGTAGCAACTAGTTTCATTGCTTAAGTGATTGTTTGATTAGTCATGCTAGATAATATTACATTTTTGATTAGTCATGCTTGATTGTTAATTAGTCATGCTAGATAATAATAAGTTTTAACATACAGAGGATATTCCTTTAATGTTGATTGTTTTAATTGTCCAAATAATTGACCTATTAACTGAATGCTAATATTAATTATAATTAGCATACGAACTTCTCCAAATCAAAGATTTTCTTGTGCACATTTTATTCATTTTTTAACAGTATTGTTTAATAAACAATCACATGTACAAATCAAACTTTTTGCTCAAATTCCAATGCAACATGGCCAAGTAATAACTAGAAGAATTTTTACAAGTTGCACATTATGTAAAATTACCTATGTTTTAAAGCAGGGATTTTTCTGCCAATTTGAAAATAGGACTTGTGGTGCATGGAAATAGGAATTTTTTTGCAAAAGATTGACCAATGGGGAAATTTTTAAAAAAGTATATATTTATTTCCTATTGATGAAAAAATACAAGGAAAAGATTATTACATTTAATAGATTTTGTCTAAAATTTTCTTTTATGCACTTTATTAATTTCAGGTTATTTTACAGCCCATGATAAGTTTAGCAAAATTTAACAATTAAGCTTGTTAATTTTAACTGTCAAATTATAACTCTATCAGAGAGAAACCAGTTTTCTGCTTTTCTTCTAATTGGGTGGATGAGAATCATTCTTATCATCATCACCATTTACATCATCTTCATTGCCACCATCAGCCCTTGTCAACATTACCAGGACAATCGTTGGCATTATGATAATCTGGATCATGCTTCTTCTTGTCCTCAACCTCTTTTCTTGACTCAGGCTGTTGCATTATTATGTCATCTGACAAGATTCCACTTTCACTTACTTTATTTGTTATAATATAGTTGAATTTTGACAACTGGGGAATATTTATTGCAACTATTTACAGAAATCTGCTTTGCGTAGCACTTTTAGTTATGGAACATGTATCATTTGCCATGTGTTTAGCCAAATCAATTAAGTGGTTGCATTTACTATCATTCTTTTTATTGGTAAGGTAGTGATACAGATCAGACCAAATTGCATCAGAAGTAATCAGATCACAGAAGAAGATTAACTTGTTTCACATAGTTTTTGCTGTATGTATATTGATTTCATGTTGTTTCAGATAGTTTTTGCTGTATGTGTATTGATTTCATGATTGAAGCTATCAAATTATAATTAAAAATTTAAACTTCTTAAATTTCAAACTGCTGATGCTGCCACTACATTAGTTGCATAAAAAGTACCTATACCTGGCTATCAGCTATTTCTAGTCATAGTAATAATAATAATAATAATAATAATAATAATAATAATAATAAAAATCAGTTTCTTTGAAGAAAAGAGAACATAATTGATTAATTTATTACTTGTTCCTTTCAGCATCACCATTATTTCCTCACCACCCTTGGAAGGTACCAGACAAGGAAGACTCGGATGAAGATGTATGACACAGGCTTAAGCATTGTTACTTGTCAATTGAATATAATATTGTCTAGTTTATAACTTACAACCACCAAAGAACAGCATAAATCCAGATCTTCTGTCTCATATTGTTCTCGCAGGTCATGGTCAGTGCTTTTTTCTTGAAATTGGAGGTGATGATTCCAATATTTACTTGCTAGCCTGACATGAATTATGCATGTAAATCTGTCACAATTAGATTTTTGTTCTTATTTTCTATACAAAAGTCTGACTTGTCAGGAGCCCAACAATGATTGTTAGTTGTCCAGGTGCCATATTCTTGAAACTCCTCAACTTGAATGCTCACTCAAACTCAAAATTACCTTTGTTACATGGCTTATACTTGTTTAACTGTTACAAAATAAACTAAATATATTTAACAGACAACTGTATCAAAATGTATTGCTGCATGGAAATCTCTTGTATTTAAATTAATTAATTTATTGTAAACTATCAAAATTTTACTTTGATTGTGCACTCATGTTGTTTTATGAGTACTGGGCCAGACTTGCTGTGTTATCATTCCATGTGAAATAATAAATAAAGCAAACAATGTAGACTAATCAGCCAGTATATTATGCAATAGTAAATCAGAATCTATGCTATTTCAGGGATGAGAATTTTCTATGAATTGGCAGATTTCTGCTTTTTTTTGGTGACCATCAGGGCAATTCTTTAGATGTGGGTAAACCAAGGGAGAAAATCAGTTTGATTGGTTACTGTTTCTTTGCCATGTTTAGGATACACATAGCATAACACAAAACCATTCCAATTTATTTTTTCTGTGAAAACCAATCAGATTGCATCAAGCACATGTTGGGCTAATTGAAGCATGGTACTAATATGACTATCATTGGATATAGCATTGGAATTTTCCAGAGAGTTGATATATGAACCAATCATGGTTGATTAGCTTTTTCAACTTTACATGCATTGGTTATATAAAGGTTGAGTGTTTATCTTCAGCAATGTGACTAACACTTCTGTTAAAGAAAGTGACATTAGGATCAGAAATAAATTATTCTTCTCATGGTTAGAACAAAGTGTATAATTACCAACAAAAAAGACCAGGAGAGAAATTGATCTTGAAGTATTCCATCTCAATGACTTCTTCAAAAATAATAATTACAGGAAAAGCTCTTTGCACGATTTGTGGAAACTTAGAAACAATGGATCAGTGGGAGTTAAATGTTTGAATGACTACTGTGAATAAATGGTTCACATAGAGAAATTATGTTTTCTTAAGTTTTCTTTTCATTTTGTATATAATTATCTCAAAAATTACAAGTATAAACAATACAGGAAATGCTTCCAATATCGTATCAATTTGCATAAAAGCATTTTTGGCTTGGAGGCTTTGCCCCCTGGTCCCACACTAGGGTGCTGTCCTGGACTCACAAGTGATGCTTGGCCCAATTTCAGTTTTGTTTCATCATGGATCATTCTCAGTGTAATTGCAGTTTGATGCACATTACACAAGTCAGTACAGTATACCTAACAAACTAAAGTCTGTTTGGTTCACCCCGGTTGGCCCAATCTAACTAGCACTGTATATAATAGAATGACTATAGATCTGATCAGGTCTTTATTGAACCATTTTGAAAATTGTACAGTTTGAAATTTTCAACTTTCAATTCTAAATTTTTCATTTTTTATTATCTTTATTCCTTTATGGATCTATCATAACTGCTTATCCAAGGTCAATATAGAAGAAACAGACAATAACAGGATTAAAAGGATCAAATTATAGTAACAGTGTGCTTATTTTGGGTGAGTTGGTACAATGACTGTCATCAGTAAGTTCAATCTTATGAACATCATTAACATTTAGTCTTTGGCAGCAACCAATTATATTGTGTAAGGATCTGTACCGAGATAGGGTTTTCAAGTGTGTCAGTTACAGCTGTCAAGGTGTGATGCCATCTGCTCAGCAAAACAATAAACCATTGAACATACTAATCAGGTGCCCATTCAGAGATCTGTTTACAGACATAGCCAGAAAGAAAGTGAAAACTTTTTCAGGGTCTATTCTAGGATCTGTTATTGCAAGATTCACGCTAATTTCTAAACAAAAGTCATGCCAAAGACAACCAAAAGCAAATAAATTTGTGCATCAGATTTTCAAGCCCTTTCTTTGTGTTTCTATTAAATCTCCCCTATATTTAGAAAATTCCCACTTTTATCAAGTCGAAGGGGTATTTCACCCTAACATTTTAAGTTCTAGAATAGGCCCTACTTATATAATTCTCCTTTTGGGCCACCAGTATAATTCCACAAAAGGTCCCATTTATAAACTTGTGCATTAATTGATAAAAATTAAACCAGAATTTGAAAATTCTGGAAAAATTGTGAGAGATTTTTAAAAAATTACCTGTGGCCTGATAAATCATGTAGTTAATTGGCATAAATTTTTGTCGAATAAATTTTACAGTCAGTCAGGAAAGAGACCATACATAGACTCCAAAATTAGTATTCAATTCCATTAACATTTACCTCCCTTAGAAAAAAAAGGCATCTATCTAGATTTGTACAGCTAGAATCTTGCATGGATCCATGAGATCACCACCAAATGAGAGTCTGGTAAACAAAACTGAGTTTTCCTTGTAATGCCAGAAGGAGACTTTCCAAAAATTTGGACAGGTGATTTCATTTGGCTGATGAGATCAGGTGGTGTAAAACATTGTGATGATGGCATGACATCATGTTTTCTTATAAATATTCAGTTTCATTGGCAGATAGAGGCTTGCTTTCTGCATTGGTATATGTATCAGAAATAATGTTTAATGATGTGCTTTTAAGCTCAGAGTAGTAGTTTTGGTATAGATGATCACAGGAACTATGTCTATATAAAAATTTTGAGATAGCTAGAAATGTTTTTGTAGTTTCACTTGTACCAAGTTTGACCAGTGTGCCATCAGTTGATAGCAGCGATCAGTGAAACATTTTACCAAACCCTCATATAGTGGAGATACCACAGAGCCAAACATGAGACTGATTGAACTAGATTAGCATGTATCATATAGTGGAGATTCCACAGAGCCAAACATGAGACTGGTTGAACTAGATTAACATCTATCATATAGTGGAGATCCCACAGAGCCAAACATGAGACTGGTTGAACTAGATTAACATCTATCATATAGTGGAGATCCCACAGAGCCAAGGATGAGACTCATTGAACTAGATTAACATCTATCATATAGTGGAGATCCCACAGAGCCAAGCATGAGACTGGTTGAACTAGATTAGCATCTATCATACAACAGAGATCCCACAGAGCCAAGCATCAGACAGGTTGAACTAGATTAGCATCTATCATATAGTGGAGATCCCACAGAGTCAAGGATGAGACTGGTTGAACTAGATTAGCATCTATCATACAGCGGAGATCCCACAGAGCCAAGCATGAGACTGGTTGAACTAGATTAACATCTGTTATATAGTGGAGATCCCACAGAGTCAAGCATGAGACTGGTTGAACTAGATTAACATCTATCATACAGCAGAGATCCGACAGAGCCAAGTGTGAGACTAGTTGAACTCGATTAGCATCTATCATTTTTTTTATAAGCCTTATACATCATTTGTCTTCATAGGAATATGTAATGTCTAACATATTGTACAATGTTTGTTCTAGCAATTATGTAATAAATACTTGGATAACAACATATTTTACAATGTTTGTTCTAGTAATTATGTATTAAATACTTGGATGAAATATTATATTCATTTTCAGAATCTGAGAGTATCATTCTAAAGCCTTTTAGAGTAATGTTGTTCTAGTGAACTCTTGTTTTATTGTTATATTCATTTGTTTCATCTTTATTAATATATTTAAATAAAAATTCATTAAGGGCAAATTTTGTGACTGGTTAATGTCAAAGTTTAGGACTGATCAGTGTATAAACTGCTTTTTTTATTTTTTATTATGCTGGCAGTGTCTGTTTATAGCTGCATTAATACATGAATTTTAACTACTGAATATGGTTTTTTTTACAGCAACTTAATGCTTTCTTGAAAATATTTTACTCCTAGTAAAATTAATTTCTAATATGTGTCTTCTATTTATTGTTTATTTCAAATTTTCTGGAATGTATCTCAAAATACAGCTTTTTTATGTCACATATACATGTATTTATCATGCAGGTTTTTAATTTTAACAATTGCAATTTGTCTTGAAATTTAAGATACTTTGTGTAAGCAGGATCTGAAAATATTAATGTAGTGACGGTTATCTTAGGGAGTCTGTTTTTTGTAAATGTATAGGTTTTCAAGATGAAAACTTTAACTGGGTTATCTTCGATATGAATACATTACACCCTCTTTCTAATGCTGTTACTGAGTTATCTTCCATATATGAATACATTACACCCTCTTTCTAATGCTGTTACTGAGTTATCTTCCCTATATGAATACATTACACCCTCTTTATAATGCTGCTACAGAGAGTCATAAATTGGATGCAAGCCTTAGAGAAGGCCAACATATACTGAGTTAGGTTTTAATAAGACTATGTAATAACATTGCATAAAAAGAACAAAACAAGGTTTTTAATGATGTGAACTACATTTCAATTGGTTCTCAAAAGACATAATGGTGTGAACTCATTTCAGTTGGTTCTCATTGGACATAATGATGTGAACTACATTTCAAATGGTTCTCAAAAGACATAATGATGTGAACTACATTTCAATTGGTTCTCAATAGACATAATGATGTGAACTACATTTCAAATGGTTCTCAAAAGACATAATGATGTGAACTACATTTCAATTGGTTCTCAAAAGACATAATGATGTGAACTACATTTCAAATGGTTTTCAAAAGACATAATGATGTGAACTACATTTCAATTGGTTCTCAATAGACATAATGATGTGAACTACATTTCAATTGGTTCTCATTAGACAAGACCTAAATACAGTGAAGTGAGATAACCAGGCATGACAATTTTCAGCCAAATTTCAGACATTTTTCTTCAGTATAGTATAAAAAGGGAGATTTGGACTATTGTTTCAATGTTTTCAGGCTTTTTTTTTCTTCTCTGATTGCCTGATTTTATATCTGGATAAGAAACAAGAAATGAATACAATACCCCATACACTGGGATCCATGATGTAGTAGTAGTATTTTACAGCAGCTATATGGTTCATGACAGTATGAGTGTTATATAAAGGGCAACAGTATAATGAGGGACTTTATACTGAGTGACCACTGTTCTACTCTTTGCCATCTTGACTTTGCAATTTGTCCATATTATTCCTCTGTGATACTCAACAAATTTTGGTCAGTAGGGACATGACACTGATATTATCTGCATGATCATTGTGTGGATTGTAACTATCTAAAGAATGTTTCTTTGATGTTTTAATATGTTATATAAGTCTTTGAAACAATTTGAATGTTTTGGTTTTTTCTTTCAGATTATGGAGTGTATTATAAATTTGTTAATAATATTTTATGTTTATTCTGTCAGATTAATATAATAATGTGCAAACATTTTGTTTTTGATATTTTAATTTGACATTGTTGCCCAATTTGTTTTGTGTGCATGTAAACGAGAGATATGGCTCAACAGAAATCTAGCAAGAAGTTCTTATTGTGAAATAATTTGGATTTTTTTATTTGTTTCCAAGAAAAACTATTGAAACATTACAATTTTATTCAGATAACCATTGAAATGTTCAAATTGTCTTTTGTTGACGAGGAGGCAATGCAAGTTACATTCTTCACAAGTGTCAGCATACATATCTGACACTGGCACTTTACCTGTCAGTTGTGTTTAAAATATTGTTTCAAGCAAACAGTCTTTTGGCTCTACTGATCATTGATATGTTGTCTATCATCCCTCCATCATGTGTCCATTGGAATAAGTTTGGTATTTCTACTACGAAACTACTTGGAGGATTGCCATGAACTTTAAACACATTTATCCCATGATCTGTTTGGTCCCAACTGAAAATGGTGCCTCTCATAAAATCTTGTTAATGCTACTCCTGCTGAACAGATGGTCATATCAGCTTATGGTTTTTGAGACATCTTATCATGTCTATTTGGTCTAAAATGAAAATAGTGCCGATCTGACCTCCAATATAAGTGCCATGGTGACCATCTTGAAAATCTTCTTATTGCTACTCCTGGACAGATGGTCATATTGACATGGGAATTTGACAGAAAATCTTCTTATCATGTTTAGTTGGTCCTAAGTGAAAATGGTGTCATTTTGAGATCCAATACGGTTGACATGGCGGTCATCTCTAAATCTTGTTATTGAAACTCCCAAATGGAAATTTATACTGACATGGGCATTTCAACAGAAGACTTCTTATTGTATCTAGTTGATTCTTAATGAAAATGATTTAGATCATTCTGGCATTCAGTATGGTCACATGGTGGTGATCTTGACAGTCTTGTATTTATCATTATTACTCCTGTATGGATGGTCATATCAATATGGGCTTCAACCAAAGACTTCTTACGATATTTAGTTGGTCCTAAATGAAAATGGTACTGATCATACATCCAATATGGCTTACAAAGTGGTCATTTTGAAAATCTTGTTATCGCTCAAGAGATGGTTTCAATACTCAGATGTTAAAATGACAAAGTTTTTTATCTTAGACTCCTGGAAATTCTTATTTGCCAATAGAGCATCAGTCCTTCCAATGTATTCTTGGCTAAAAGTTGCTGTATTCTCCTCTGCCCCATTTTTAATATTGCAAATTCAGTTTATTTTAACTGGGTACCAACTTTTATAGATTCATGGTTGCCACAATTTAGAAACCAATTTAATAACCTAACAGACAATGAAAATGTCACTTATTCAAAACCAACAGATAATGGTATCCATGAAAAAAAAAAATTCACTATATGTAGTAGTGAAAGTATGAAAATGTTTAGAAGTTTTCTAATGAGTTACATGGCAGTGTTGTTCAAGTACCATATATACTTGCTTATAATGCCCACCCAACTTTCTGCAGAGTAGATCCTGGCGTTTAAAATCATAAATTCTTCAGCTGGAGTTCAAGTTTGAGATGTTCTTTCAGCCTGTCACAAATTGTGTTGCTAATGAAAGCTTGATTCTGCTTGGCTGATAGTGGAAACTCAATCGCAGACTCAAAATTCAGAGTTTTATGATCACAAGGCCTGATCTTCTGTCACATTATGTACTGGCAGATCTGGGTCTATACTGTACAGTCTTCCAGTGATTTAAAGCCAACAGTGTGAACCTTAATCTGCCAGTGCATTTTATGACAACATATCTGGGCTTGAAATCAGAGAACTCTGAGCTTGAGTTTCAAGTATCATCCAACCAGAAATGACCATTCAAAAGTAACATCATCTGTGATTGGCTGAAACAAAATTTAAAGTTGAAACTTAAGCTCAAGAGTTTAATTTTTTCTAGTCCAGGTTTATGGGCAGTGGTATTGAGTAAATATGGAACTTGCTTTTTCTGTTGACCTAATAACATCTCATATCCCACCCCATCCACACCCCCATAGGCTTGGGGATGAAGAGGTCTGATGTATCCTCTTTCATGTCATAATAGGTGACTAGTGGGGGCAGCCTTTTTGCCTGTGGATGCATTCCATAATGATGTTCCAGTTGTAAAGGTCTTGGACTTTTCATAATAGTGCAGTTAACCATATATATTCGAGTATAAGTCGAATCCTACTGCAAACTGCATAGACCCATATCTGCCATTACATAATGTGCTGGCAGATCTGGGTTTATGCAGTTTGCTTGGAGTAATCAGTAGAACAAACAACATTGACCCTGATTTTTCCAGCACATTTTTGACTGCCGATTAAGGTCTTTGTTGCTTGCAATTGGACCCAACTTATACACAAGTATATATAATATATAAAAAAATTTGACTTTGTATTTTAAGGATTTTACCCATTACTGTCCATATCTTTGTTTTGTACGACTTTTGGGTTACCTAAACTTGCTTTTGCACAATATAGCCAGTATTGTGCTGCTGTGCCTTTAAACCCAATACATGCAAATATACCTCGGTTAGCGAATACTGGTCGTAGTTTAATAATTAAAAATAACTGTAATATAGCTATATAGTTCATGTATATTATAATATTTATGTCTTCTATATCAGTCTGTAGTTTGATGTATATACTTATTTATGTGGTATCTGTAGAGTAGCGAAATAAAACAAAAAGAGACACAAACCTGTGCAGTTTTTTTATTCTCCTGCAGTCTAGTTAATTTATCCTGTTGAGCCAATTGAGCACAATGATTTCTTTATCATTATATTTTTTTAAACTTGATGTATTTTACATTTTTTGAAAAACAAGCAAAAATTTAAATTCGGTAATTCTGGTGCATAATAGTTTATAGACTCTTTCAGTAAGTCACACTTTATGTATGTAGGAGTTATTTCCCTTACCAGCTATAATGTCAAACAAGGAATGGGCTGAACATAGGTGAATAAACTAATGTGGAAAATCCACATAATTATGCACTGCTTATTTTATAAATGGCTTGATTTGATACACCAGTTATTTAATATTTTGATCATTTTATTTGCCCATCAGTACTTCTTGTACTGATTTGTGATCTCCATCTAACAAATCTAGATAATTGTATCTTTTATTTCTGTTTAAGTTTTTCTTTCCCTAATTTATCCATTATCAAATTTGAGAATTTTATTTTAATCAGCCTAGATTTGTGACATCAATTTTTTATTTTAATCTAAAAGAAGGGGGAAAAAAGTTTACATAGTACATTAAAATATATATACTTTATTTACCCTTTAAAATATGGCTTAATTTTTATTCACCTTGTATGACCTAAAGAAAATGTATTTTCTCTGAAAAATTGGCAACAGTGAACACTCACATTCCCTATAAAGAAATTGTAGTCCCTTAATTCATCCTTTTACAATTTTTGGATAAATTTGTTTTGTCTACTTAGACTGCTTGGATCGTTTGTTAAAATATTGATTGTGAAAGTTGAAATATTAAAGAAAGAATTCGTTTTTTGATATACAGGGAATGCATCAGTGTATAGCTTACATAAGTTTAAGTACTGTGGCTTCATGAATTTTTGTGGGTTACAATTTTCATGGTTTTTGTAATAAAAGACATTTTCATTTGTACTTAAATTCATGGATTTGCCTGTCAAAGTTTGCATATATGTAGTTATATTAATTTCATAGATTAACCTTTACAAAGACCCAAAATAAAGAATCACAAGAACAAAACTACACTAATACATGTAAAAGTTTGTGTATTTGTAGATGTATTAATTTCATAGATTAACTTCTACAAAGATCCAAAATAAAGAATCATAAGAACAAAACTATGCTGATAACAAATGGTGGTCACTTGAATGGTTTAAAAAATACTACCACCTGTATGAGCAAACATCAAACACCTGTCAAGATAAATCACTTACACTTGACATCAAAGGGAGTCAACATGACCAACAACACTATGCTAATCAGTTATTAAAGTACATGTTTATGATCTCGTCCATGAAGTTGTACCATTAGTACTTTCTAATGACTGGCATTACATGTAACATGGTGGTTTAAGAGAGGTAAAATTCAACCTAGATCCCCATCGGTTTGGATGCATGATGCCATCATTCCATATGTGAGCCAAACACATGACCAACTGCCCCTTGCCCAATGCAGTCAGCAGACAGTGTCAATATTTGAAGTGTTCAGAGCCAATCAAAGTGTCAAGCTGCTAACTACATTGAAAGACAAAGGAATAACTCCTTTCTTTGAGCCTGATGTACAAATTAATTTCAACCACAAGACTTTACAATAAATAAGGACTAAAAAAAGAATTAAAATTTTAGCATGCAACCTGTTTGAGATCTTACCATGCTAACACATGCTTCTAAATTTATACTTAATTTCTCTATCCCCTGCATATTTCCCTGACAGTATCATTTCACATTCCACTCTTGGCAGTTTGTGGTAGGCTTTCTGATGCGCTGCTTTCCATAGGGTAAGGCGAAGGTAGATACTTAAATCCTCTTGGATCATTGTGATTGTCATAGCTAACATTGTCATGTTCATCGTTATCATCATGATCGCTTTTTTGATATACATCCCTAGTATCGACACTATCTAAGATTTTACAGGATTTCATTGTCCACATAAATCACTTGCACTTAGCTCCTATACCCACACTTTATGTGGTATGTCACATCATTCAGTCGTTTAACAACTTGAAATGGTCCCTTCTGCCATGACTGTAGTTTACTTGACAGGCCTGTTTTCCTTTGTGGAAAAAGTAAACCCAAACCAAATCAGGTGGTTCCTTGCAAATTGATGGGCTAAACACGTTGTCTCCCAAAGGTTATGAACCGACATATTTCGAGAATACGTATCAGATGGCTGTACAAACTGACTATCGAGAGGAACAGTCACTTCCATACCCAGCATCAAGAAGTTTAGAGTTAAATCTGTAGAATACTGGAAAGCTGCGTGATGAGCCTTTGTTAAATATGGAAAGCATTCATCCCAGCCGTCCAGATGTTCATTTACATATGCAGAAAGCATTACAACGAGGGTTCTGTTGAACCATTCAACCATTCCATCGATCTGTGGGTAGATAGCAGTTGTCCTTTTTTCAATGTCCATTAATCTGCACATTTCTTGGAAAAGTTCAGATTCAATGCGTGTCCCTTATCTGAATGAATTTACAGGGCACCCCAAATCTGCATATTATTTCTTCCACAAGTACACTGGCTACTGCTATGGTGTTCTGGTTAGGCAATGCAAATGCCTCTGTCCAGTTAGTAATATAATCTCCAATTACCAAAATATATTTATTTCCAAGTGCAGTTTCAGGTAAGGGTTCCATAATATTCAGTTAGTGCTATTCTATACATTGGACTTTCTGACCTGCAGAGTTGCATTGAGCTCTTCTCTTCTTATCTGGTGACTTTTTCTTTGCACATTATATTTCACATGTATTACACCAGCCCGTAGCATCATGTTGTAATAAAACAGCTATAATATCCTTGCCTGATTTTATTAAGAGTTTTTGAAATCCCCAGGTAGCCTCCAATTTATATGGAACAATTGCTTGATGACGCCCAGTCTTACCATCACGTTTTGTGTCTCCGACGCAGAAGTCTATTGTGGAACTCAAGTTGGTCCCGCTGGGTCCATAAACTATTAACTTCATTGCTTTGGTCTGATATTTCATTCCAACATGGTCTTATGCCACTAGTCACCCATTGCCTAACTATGGACAGGTCATTATCGTTGCGCTGAAACTCCAGCAGCCTTGATACCATATCTGCCGGTGCATCTGTACCCTAATTATCATTTTCGAACATAACGTACGCACAGCAATTGTGTTTAGCTCATTTTTCTCATCGTTTCCTACTTTTTCAACATTTGTTTGTCCCCCGCACTGTCGTCATGGCTTTCTTGATAATGCATCCGCATTTCTATCGCTCAAGCCTGGTCGGTGTAGGATTTAAAAGTCGTACTGTGCCAACATCTCAAGTCATCTGGCCAGTTTTCCTCCTGGGTCCTTTAGCGTCATGAGTCAAAGCAATGCACTGTGATCAGTCCGAAAGAGAAATCGTTTCCCATATAAGTATGGTTTGAAATGTTTCACAAAGTACACTACAGCAAGTAATTCTTTCCATGGCACACAATAGGGTGGTTCTGATTTTGATAGTGTCCTACTTCCATATGCCACGACTTATTCTCGACCCCCATGCACCTGGGAAATCACTGCACTTATTCCGTTTTAACTAGCATCAGTATCCTAAATGAATTGTTTTGTCATGTCTGGGTATGTGACCGCTGGTGCTGTTGTTAACTTAACTTTTAGCATTTCAAACGCTTCCTAACACTCCTTAGTCCTCTTAAATGCTGAGTCGGACCATGGCTGATTCGGACCAAATTACAGGCCGGTTCGGACCGAATTAGTACGGGCTGATTCAGACCAAATAGCTGCTTGATTCAGACCGTGTCAAATAGTATAAGAAAACAAAAGAACCTGATTCGCCTTTGAAAACTTCCAAAACTTTGTTTTTCATCAATGTAATTTTAACACATTGTCCACGGAATAGTCACTAGTGTCGTAACAATTGATGTTATCCTTTATATCGTTGTCAATTTTATATGTTGTCTCAACATAGATATTTAACGAGTCTGTGTCAGTAATTATTAAAGTCTTATTCGATCAGCTTGATATAATTAGTACATCAACCGTCTTGATAGCGCTCTTACTATAAATCCTCCATAGATGTGTTTGACTAATTTTATCATTTTGCTTTTCAGACTTCCCAGCACAAAGTCATTGTAAATAACTGTTCTCCTTCCCAATTATATATATTTTTTTCTGACATCTAAACATTTATTTTCATCGGTTCACATTTAACTATTGTCATTTTTCTACGGTATACATTGACTTACCGAATACGGAATTGTTCATCAGTTTTAAAACGTCCTTTTCAAAACAACTGGCAGCTTTTTGTCTCAAATTCATATTGAAGTCTATGTAGGGTAGATTGTAACTTAGTAGTTCAAACAAGACAACTCTGTATATTTCTTTCAATTTTAGATCTAATTGTGCGTAAAGCTTTAACTCTGGAGTAACGTCTTGGTCGCTTTGTTACAACCCTTGACGCTGCGCGTCAACGTCATCGTACCAAAATGTTTCATTGTTTTCATTATCCCAACGAATTTGTCATCGCTTAAATGTTTAACCAACTGTTCCAGAGATTGGCCCCTGAACCGATAACTATCTATTCATATAATCGTTATTATAACTGTTATTTCCTTGCCATCCTGCATGAATTCATCAATTATGAAATACTTGCTGGATTAAACATATTTATACTCTTTATTCATTGTCATTTTTACCTCATGATCTGTATTAGTTTTACTGGCGTGTTTATGAACACTTGACTGTCATGCATAGACAAGTTGTGAATGAATAGTGGGATATATTTTGGGTATCGGAAATTCAAATTACGTTCCTGTGAGCTGAATCTCTGTATTTTCCTCTTAAGAATCATAGTCACGTCCTGTCTCTGCGAACGCTTCGCAGTCTCTTACTTTGTTTTTAAATATTTTTCTCTTGCAAATGTGATATATATTTGTTGAATTAAAGTGTTTCTCATCTTCATCTGTGTATACCATAGGTTTTACATTTTTTACCTGCCATTTCATGGTTGTAGAATAGGCTCGATGCGTCCTCGCTGCATGTCGTGAGGCGACCGAATAACGGCAACCTGTTTGCCATGGGTTGCGTCTCTTGTCGTTGCAGGAGAGGATCCTGGTAGTTGAGTTGAGTAGAGGAGAGGCCGATGGTTGCCGTTCCAATGCAACACATTACTTTGGACTCAACTTCAGATACACGGGTGGTCAGAAGGGCCCGTGTGATCAATCAGCTTGTCACGCCAAACTTCAGGGGCTATGATACAGATATTCAGTTTAACTGTTTTGCATACAGTGTGTGAGTGAGCTTTGTGATTAATCAATATAGATTTGCTCTCCAAACCTTACAAAGGGCAGAACATCTTAAGGCGGTGACAAGAGTCAATGGGGTAAAGTTTCTACTTTACTTTAGTATACCATCCTGTGTAGCCCTGACATGAGAAGACGCAATATACCTACCAGCTTCCTGCCACATGATCCTACTCGTCTTTAGATCTGACTATCTGTAATCCATCTTTTTTACTTGACTTCTCTTGAGACATTGGTAACATCTTATGTGGTATTGACTACTTTCCGGTATATTTGAGAAATAATATTACCAAACCTCTTGAGCTTTGACAGAGATGGAAATTGAACAAGGCAGATTGGGAATCGTGTCAATACCTTCGCGAATCAAATTTGACAGCTGATCGTTTTGGAAACTTAGTGGTTCCAATGCTCCTATTTGTAATGACAATCCAGGATGTTGCTTGGGGTACAATACCAAAAACATCGGCGATTCCTAAACGTGTCAACAATTAATGATACATGCAAAGACACCATCAGGGAACGGATTAAGGTTCTTATAGATTTCACTGCCAATCGAATAACTGACAATCTGAATAAAGACCGCATATTTGGAGCTAAAGTTCGTCATACCATTAGAAAAAGCAAGAGGAAAACATGAGACCGCATGTCTCATGGTTGAACTATCGCTCCTCTATTAAATTAGTATGAAATATGGCACGCAAAATCATGGACTAAAATAAAAGCAGCTACATCAAACATTTACAGAATTCTGAAGAAATGGTCACAATCATATGAGAAATCTCAAATGAATTTAGCCGAAACATTTTCGAAAAACTCCTAACAAAATAATTATTCTAAAAACTGTCGCCGTGTTAAACACCTGAAAGAAAAGATTATTTTATATTTCAAATTTGCTAACGTTGAAGATTACAATAAACTTTTCATCCTTAGGGAGTTACAAGACTCTCTTGGTCGAGCCCATGCCGCTTCAGCAGGACCATATGATATCCACTATCAACTTATGAAACACTCACCCGACAAAGCTCGAAATGCACTGCTGAAATATTTCGAAAAAACTTGGGAAACTGGCGATTTCGCAGTCTTGGCGAGAAGCAACGGTGATACCAGTACCCACAACTGGAAAGTATCAAACCAATCCTTCCAACTATTGTCCCATACTATTAACCATGTTACGTATAATTAAAATAGACTACTCTTGGTATCTCAAATCCAAAACGTTGCTATCAGACGTTTAGAGATGCACAGTAGACCATCATGGCAGACTTGAAGTATTTATTAGAGAATCTTTCCTAACGAAATAGTTGCCGTCTTTTTCGAATTATGGCATAATTAATAACCAATTCAACTTATTCAACCTAGGTCTAAGAGGCCGCGCATCTAACTTTATTTTCAGTTTGTTAGGCATACAAACTTCCGAGCTAGGGTATTTTATGCTGTCAGTCACTTTTACTCAACATCAAAATTAACAGGATGGTGAAATACTTTAATCCAGGGACTGGCTGCTCATTAAATATTGAAGACTTTTTGATTTGCTATAGATCTAAGAGTATGCACACTTTTGAACATCAACTACATATGAGCAGAAACAATGTACATAAATGGGCAAAAGAAAACGAGTTAAAAGTTTCGAAATTAAAAACTAATTGTACATTTCTGCTGAATACGGCATAGTCATAATGATCCAAAGCAATATCTTAATAGTTGTCAAAAACCCATTGATTTAATACGAGTCGTAGCAAACACAGATTAGGGAGAAGATCGGTAGGTCTTGCTCAGGTTATACAGGTCATTAGTAAGATCGAAACTTTACTATAGCTCGATTGTGTATGGATCAGCTTGTAAACCTTATATGGAGATGCCTGATCCGATGCACAATCAGGGAATTAGACTCTGTCTGGGTGCACTCTATTTTGAGGCAATCGAACTATCTCTATATCTCATTAATGAAATTATCTCTTCAGTATGCTACCAGATTATTTTCTAATCGATCTAATATAGCGTTTAGCCCTAAATACCAAACCTTATACGTTCAGAAACCAAACTTCATTCCACCTTTTGGCACACGAATCCATGCTCACTTAGAAACATAAAAAATCAATGATGGAAATATAACAAAATCCTGTATTTCCAAATCACCACCATGGTTATCAAAATCTCCTTAAATAATCTTTGTCCCTTGCGTTTTCAAAAAGCCCTTAGCAAATCCTTTCCTTTCTCAGGGTAAATTTAATTAAATCAGAGCCTCGTAACGTACCAATATGTCTTTGTATACACAGGGTTCGAAAGATGGAAACAATGTTGGATCTGCAATTGGAACATCCATAGCACCATCTCGAGATGACTACCGGTTATGGCTTCATATTTTACTGGAGAAATGACAGTCATACTCAAAGCTTTGAACTACATTGAAACCTCTCAAAAACAAATTACATCTTTTCGTATTCCTTTGTCACATTGAAAGCTTTGCAGAATCTTAAATCTGACAACCAGTTAATATCGCAAATATTAAAGAAACATGATGGTCTCATGCAATCTGGGAAAAGTATTCTGGACTGTCGGCTGCCCATTGACATTGTCATAAGGGTAATGAAAGGTGAGACACTACAGCCAAAGTTGTCACGAGGTCACCCGTTCCGAATCGAAGAGTCCATATACTGACTTCAAATGTTGGATAAATCAGCATGTTCGTCTTACTTTGGTAAAGTATGTGGAATGAACACTCCACAAACAAACTTAATAATATAAAACCCACTAGTGGAGAGTGGTATCCCCTCGTATGGAAGAAATCGGAGAGATGAGGTGGTATTGTGCTGATCGCTTATCGGACACGCATACCGGACTCATGCATACCTCCTGAGGGTTGACACTCGACCACAATGTGTAATCTGCCAGTGTCCACTGACGGTAGAGTACATTATTTTTGATTTGTGTCGATTTCCATCCTGTGAGACATAAGCATTTTGACGCAAACTGCTTGACGAAAGTATATGTGGATTTACCACTTAAGAAAATCATGTTTTAAGTATTTTACTCGTTTTACGTTTTTATCTGTTATTGAATATATATTTTGCAGAATTTTAACATCTTTACGTTTTATCTATTATCTAATATTATATACTTTTGCACTTTTTGAGGGGTTTAACTTCCTAAATGTGTATACACAATTTATATTTTACATTTTACGAACTTAACCTTTCGTTGGCATTACATAGCCACATTTGTGCTGATGTCCGTAACATTCTATTACATACATACCTTATATTTTTTATTCCTGGTACACTAGTTTTGCTATCTTATCCAACTATTCGTAAAGGTTGTAAAATCCATGGACGCAGTTAGTACATCTTTTAATTATTGGTTTGTAACATGTATGAGTTGACTTCTGGTACATACAGAACTATGGTGGAATGTGTTTGCATTGTCCAAGTATATGTTTGTTTGATATGTATAACTATTATATTTCTGTGGTGTACACTTCGTGTACCGAATGATGATACATTTAAAACACAATGAACAACAACGAACCTTTAATTGCTGGTGCTAATTTTTTAATTTGACAACTAAACCTTCTTTAGGCATTATTTATATTAAGCTGTCTGCGCTGGTACACAGTCTTTTATGTTTTGATAACTTTTATGGCAAAAAAATCAAGCATTTAAAAAAATTATATTTCTGCCCACATGACTGATTATTTGCGATGGCACTACTTTTGATAAATCGTTCGCTCTAACTTAATTATATTGTTTCGTTCCATCACAAAGAATTGTTATGCCATCTAGTGGACCATTTTATTTAAGACACTCTAACTTGTCTCATGTTTTTTTAAATACTATTTCATAGAGCATGACCCAGACGCTTCAACATTCAGTAACAAACTTTTGAATGTACTGAATTGTTATGGGGCATCTGTCAGACCAATGACTGTATCTGTCTGAATTGTACCTGATTATCTGTCTACATGAATACTGGGTGAATGTTTAGCACAAATTCAACGGCATTAAAAAGCTCAAAAACAAAACAATAAAGAACAGAACAACAGAAAAAAATTTACCCCCCCCCCCTCCCCACCAACAGCTGTCATCTGAATGTTTCACGTCGACGCCAACGTTTGTGTTCTTAAAAAATTTAGGCAAATCTATATCCAAGCTTCGCCTACGAGGCTGATACTTATTTATGTGTAACGTTAAATTTTCCTTCACGTGCAACGTTCATATTGTTTTTATTATTATTATTTTTTATTTTTTATTTATTTTTTGTTTTTGCTGCTTGTTTGCTGTAAATTTTTGGTATGCAAAATGTCAAAAAACCGTCAGTGACATAATCCATTTCACCTCTGTTCGTTATATTCATAGAACTTGTTATGTGGTAAAGGTATATGTATTGGACTTGTTCTACTTCTTGGACGGCATCTAGTTGCACTTTACCGGAACCGAATTGACGAATATTTTAAATGACAATTGTCTTCAGGTACGTTTTAATGGTATTGAAAAATCCATCCAAATCTTGTTTGTTGCCGCTTTAAAATTTGTACGCATCTACAATTCTTTTAAATGAATATCTTTTTTTAGTATTGATTTTGTTTCAAATTGTGTTATTCATACGTCTCAAATTATTTTAAAATCGGAAAAATTATGAACGAGTTGACAGCCATTTTCTAAGTTGCCTTGGTATAGGTCAATATTTTAAGAGCTAATACATTATGAAATCATTATATAATTTCAGTTTTGTAAGATAACATTGGTTCAGTGTTTTGTGAGGTAGAACTCACATTAAAATCATGGTATTACATAGCTGTTTCTGTGTTCTTTGAGTTAGAACTCACAGTGAAATCTTCGTATGATTTTCAGCTGAGTATTCATTTACTGTTCTATTAAAGAATGCTGTTCACATTATAAAAAGATATAAAAAAAATAAAAAATAAATCATCTCTGTCGAGACTAGAACCACAAACAATTTATTTAGCAATCCTACCATCATATCAACTGAGATTACTTATTGCTGATGTAACGGCTAATGACTGTTTGTTTTCAATCCATTAAGTTTCTTAAGTCAATTACTAGCAATGTAAGGATACTTGGTTTTTTCGCTGTCCTTTGATTCTCTCTATGTTTGGTGTAGTGGGTCTCTGTGCACGCTGTAACTGATAGCGACTATTTTATTCTAGTAGCCTTTCGATTGCCCGTCTGTCTGAATGTGTTGTAGTATATCTATGCACAGTGTAACAGAATGCGACTATTTGGTTTTCTCTGATTTTCCATTGTCTGTTCGTGATGTAGTATATCTGTGAACGCTGTATGGAAAATGCTATAATTTAATTTATCAGTGTAATGTATCAAATGCTGTTATTAAATTACTCTCTGATTTGTATTTGCAAGGCCTGTTATATGTTATTTCGTAACATGAACAGGCCAAGTCAGTTTATTGATTTTCCTAGTTTTAAATTTGTTTACAAGTTTTACATTTTGTCTAAATTATTTTTAGTCACCACTAGATTTCGTTTTAGCTTTGGCATTTAAGTACAACTTTATTACAGGTCATACTTTTTAACAGAATATCCCGGATCATTTTAGTTACTGCTAAACTCCGTTTCCATTTCAGAATTGTAGGACGACTTTTCGTCTAGGCCATAATTTTGTTTAAATCGAATATTTATCATCTATTTTTAGTCCCCGCTAAATTGCGTGTCTGTTTCGGAATTGTGATGTTACTTTTAGTCTCGGACAATTGGCCGCCATATTGGAGTTTAAAAATCAAGGGGTACTGTTAATGCTAAGACAATTAAAGATATCGTAACGCTATATCATCTGGTTTACAAGGATATGTGTTGGATTCTTATTCAGTGTGTTACATACCCATAGTGACCCACAATGATACATTTCCATAGATACCTATACCGACCAACACTATTAATTTTCCCTATGTACCCATAGTGACCCACACTTTTACATTCCCATACCTGACCCACAATGTTAAATTCCCATATGTTACCCATAGCGACCCACAATATTAAATTACTACTGTGCCCAAACCGGCCCTCATGTTAAGTTCCTATAGATCATCAGAATCGCCCACACTGTTCAATTCCTCTTGTCCCCATACCATTCCCCCAAAGTTAAACATATGGATATCGTTAACATTAAATTCCCCTCGTTCCTAAAGTGTTATATTTTCAAAGCGGTGGCTTAATGTGACATTTCCTATATTTGCAATCTATTATTTTATGACAATACCGACCCCGATAACTACTTATGACACATTTGCTTTCTGTATCTGGTTCTGGTTGATTGCATAATATTTCTCCATATTTTCATTTATCCTGGTTTGAATGTATCCAGCTTTTTCTTGTTAGTATTTTGTGTGGATTTGTGTCTTAAAATCTTCACAGAAATATATATATATATATATATATATATATATATATATATATATATATATATATATATATATTTAATTGTTCTACCACATGCACACTTACATGTGTAATCATCACTTTTTTCCAGGACAGAGCTATACGGTTTCAATCATTCCCAATAAAACTGCTTCCTAAATAAAGAGTCGCTAAAGTCTTGGTAGCGAGCATTTCTTCGTTCGCTTTCGTTTGGAGATTTTGCAGTAGAAATAATTATAGTATTATATCAACTCCATTGATTTCAGTAGTAAGGTTTCGATAGATCGAAATTAGGGGTTGCACGTGAGTAGATACAATATGACAGAGTGGCAGATGGAACTTCTTTCGATTCATTTAATTTAGGTGTGGCAAACCCCACGCCAAAATGTTCATACTATTTGCACTAATAGAAGTGGCTCAGCTTTGTCATTTTGTGCCTACTCATGTAGAATGTGCGACAAAATAAACAAAATAATCATACTTATAGGTTGAAAAATGAGAGAAAAGAACGTATTTTAGTTACAATGTATATAGCTGAATATATTTTGAAAGTAGTTCCAATTACACATCAACAGTTAGAGTGATGAATTTATATAATTTTGTAACGTGTATTACAATGAGAATATGGATCAATTCTAAAAACGTGTACATACTAAGGTGCCCATAATTGTATAGTTTTAAGTACAATTGTTTCAAAATACCCAACAGGCAAAGACACCATGCAAGCAAATGCGCTCGATTATACAGGTCACTTGACAATATGGGTCATAACGGGAATTCCCCTTGTACAGTGAAGGTTTCTGATTGGTTGGACACATCACAATGATGGGCCATTTTAAACAAAACATGAACAAAAGCTAGATTTTCTTTAAAGAAATTGCTCTCTAGCCTTGTGTGAAATGGCGCGATTCAATGATTCAACTAGAGATAAAGAAAATGATTTGCTTAAAATAGGAGATTTGAATTTAATTTAAAATCAGAGATAAGTGCATCCGGAACTTCGTGTGTGTGAAGGCTAAAGTATGCCTAACAGTGAGAGAGAGAGAGAGAGAGAGAGAGAGAGAGAGAGAGAGAGAGAGAGAGAGAGAGAAAGAGAGAGAGAGAGAGAGAGAGAGAGGGAGAAGCCGAGGGCCTTAGGGATTATACATGTAAGTTGTTTTGTTTTAATAAGGATTCATCCGACGATATACAGTATCGGACCTTTGACTATCCTTTTTAAAATTTTTAATAACTGTAATAAGGATGTTTTAAAAAAATATATATATATATATAAATAATAATGATAACGATAGCAACGATGATGGCTTGGACTATGATGGTGAAGCCGAGTATGTCGCTTTCGCACCGCCGCCGCCGATGATGATGATGAGCAATTTGGAAGTTGGAATTGAATCATTGAACTTATTTACATACCTTAATTGAACTGCACCAAAGAGCTAAGATTATGTGAACCATAAAGGAAACTGTAAGAATAATACAAATATACAACGATCTTGTATAAGTACTGTAATTTTAAAGTGCAGATGAAAAGTGGAGCTATTTGAACGTTATTCGAAAATTTGGACATGGATATGTATACGACGTTGCATGACAAATATATTCATAGTGATGGTTCGTTCTAAGCAAAACATGAAAAAGCAAGATTTTCTTTAAAGAAATTGCTCTCTAGCCTTGTGTGAAATGGAGTGATTCAATGATTCTACCAGAGATAAAGAGAATGATTTGCTTAAAATAGGAGATAAGTGCATCCAGAACTTCGTGTGCGTGAAGGCTAAAGTATGCCTAAGAGAGAGAGAGAGAGAGAGAGAGAGAGAGAGAGAGAGAGAGAGAGAGAGAGAGAGAGAGAGAGAGAGAGAGAAGCCGAGGGGCTTAAGGGTTATATATGTAAATTGTTTTCCTTTAATAAAGCTCCATCCGACGATATGTAATACCGGACTTTGACAATCCTTTTACAGAGGAAATGTTGTTTCAATTTTTTTAATAACTGTAATAAGGATGTTTATTTAATATAAATAATGATGATAACGACAGCAACGATGAAGCCGAATTGTCACTTCCTCACCGCCGCCGATGATGATGATGATGATGATGATGATGATGACGAACAAATTGGAAGTTGGAAGTGAATCATTGAGCTTATTTATATACCTTAATTGAACTGCACCACAGAGCTAAGATTATGTGAACCATAAAGGACAATGTATGCATAATACAAATATACAACAATCTCGTATAAGTACTGTAATTTTAAAGTGCAGATGAAAAGTGGAGCTATTTGAATGTTATTCGAAAATTGGGCCATGCATATGTATATGTTGCATGACAAATATATTCATAAAAATAGTCAGAAAGCAGTGAATCTGGCTTGATAAGAGCTGAGAAAGAAAGAAAGAAAGAAGGAAAGAAAGAAGGAAGGACAGAAAGAATGAATGAATGTAAGAAGAGTGGATTGAATCATGCCAAGTTTGAAAAAAAAGAAAGAAATCAGCTCATATACAGGATATGTCCAATGAATGCAAAATATACAAAGAGAGCAACAGGATAAATTGAGAATACCTCTGGTACAAACTTCTTAAATTCAAAATGTTTGAAATGAAAAGTATATGTCACTTTCAAAGGGACCTTGAATGACGTACAAAGGTAACTTTGTCAGCTTTAACGACGCAAGATTCAAATCGCTCTCCTTTTAGCTAAGTAATACACATATACATTTCAATTCTTGTCTACGTCAATTGCACAACAGGCACAATGCCATAAACGGATTGCATTTCACAACTCGTCCATAATTGTATAGTTGTAAATACAATTGTTTCATAATACTTAACAGGTAAAACCAACCATGTAAGCAAATACGCTCGATTATACAGGTCACTTGACAATATGGGTCATAAGGGGAATTCCCCTTGTACAGTTAAGGTTTCTGATTTGCTGGACACATCACAGTGATGGGCCGTTCTAAGCAAAACATGAACAAAAGCAACATTTCCGCAATTCGTCTGATGGTATCTGAAAGCGATAGGTAGCTTTAAAATGCTTGTCATTATGGGTAACATTACAGCTACTATTTCTACTACAACTGCCACTAGACGACGACAAATACTTATCTGAAAATGAAAAATAAAACGGAACATATTTGTTTCTCTTTTTTTCCTTCAGAAATTACCCTTTTGTTTTTTATACGTATCTTCAGTTGATAATTTAGAAGTTAATCTCGTAGTTGACTCAACAGTTTAATTTTACAATTTCCACATTGTTTAACCGCGGTCATAGGGTACTTATTACACGCAATCCATCGAGGTTTTCGTATTTTGTAACGACAGTCCAATTTATATTGCCACAGTCAGAAACGATTTCGTTCTCATTGCGATTTTTCTAAAATGTATTGCCTGGTTATTATTAATAAACGCGAAATCAGCTCGACATTTGAAGTAATTTTAGTTTTTTGCATTGTTTGTTATCAAGGGTGAGAGTCAACTATATTGTTTATTATCAGAGGTGAGACTCGATTATATTGTTTGTTATCAGGGGTTAGAGTCGTTCGGATATATTGTTTGTTATCACGGGTTAGAGTCGACTATATTGTTTGTCATCAGGGGTGAGAGTCGATTATATTGTTTGTTATCAGGGGTGAAAATCGACCATATTGTTTGTTACCACGGGTGAGAGTCGACTATATTCGTTGCTTCTAGGTGTGAGAGTCGATTATATATCTGACCTTATTATAATTATTCTACCTTTTTATGATAGACACTATACGGGAAATTCCCACCTTTTCAGGAGCTTTCTGATTGGCCGGTACCGTTACAGTTTTCTGCCGCATAAAAAAAAAAAATGAAAAACTCAATGAGAATTATATACTGATATTGCGCTCTTCCCAGCCGCAGTTATCACATTTTGTGTGTGAAATGATATGCTTCAGTTGCGCACCACTTCATATGAATAAATGTTTCTATTTTGAAATACCACACAAGCGCACCCATCCCAATAGAGTCCTTGAGAGCATCCATACAAGCAGAGTCCTTCTACGTGTGAGGGGTTTGAAGGTGAGAGTTATAAAAGGTATACTTCCTCGTATTCTAGACCACAATTAGGGCAATTTTAGAAAAACAGCACGCGTGAGACTACGGTAAATTTTAATACTTCTTTAGCCATCAGCTGTTTATGAATGCGTGTCTCTTTTTTAAGACAGTGAATATGTATATATGCAATACATGCGTTAAGTATATCTGTTTGAGAGAGAGAGAGAGAGACAGACAGACAGACAGACAGAGAGAGAGAGAGAGAGAGTGTGTAGAAGGTTTTACTTGGATTCACCCTGCTATGCTTTTTCAAAAGTCAAGAAGAAGAAGAAGAAGAAGAAGAAGAAAAAGAAGAAGAAGCAAATGATAATAGTTCAGTTGGTTTCAATAATTATGATAACGGTAATAAGGATGTTGTTGTAAATAACAGTGACGACGATTATGATGGCGTGGACGACTTTGACGAAGTTGACAATGACGCTGCCATCAATGACGATGCCGTTACAGCTGTTGCTGATGGCGACAGAAAGGAAACAGTAGGATATTGCCATCTGATTGAAGCAAATATTTAAGACGAACTACAATCTTTAATAATGGCAGTATCATGCCTATTGATTGAAAGTAATGTTGATTTTTGACAAAAGCAAAGTGTGTATAATTGAAATAAAGCATGCATGCATTCAAGGACAGAGATATATCAATCATATGGACACATACAACTAATTAAATTTCCATAGACCGTAACGTAAATATTTGGCCAAGTTACAATACTTTTGTGGCCAAGCTCTCGTGCCCCTTGTTACGTTTGTTGGGGGAGGGGGATGATAGTGGGTGGGTGTGGAAGGGGTGGATTAGCTGATGGCCGAGTAGATTAGGGCACTGGTGTACTAGTTGTAGCGAATTATAACACTTTAATATGTTTGAGTTCATTTAGTTTATTCTTTATGAAACTATTTTATATATGCATGCATCTAAACGTGCAATGTGGCATAAAGGGTACAGAAATTTATTTCTTCTCCCTCGTTCTCGGTCTTTTTGAGAGAGAGAGAGAGAGAGAGAGAGAGAGAGAGAGAGAGAGAGAGAGAGAGAGAGAGAGAGAGAGAGAGAGATCCTTATAAGGACAGTTGGGCAGATTGATTGCCATCGTTCAAAAGTTTAAGTCAAATTTCTAAAGCAATTATGTGAAACAAAATTGACTAGTTCCGTGCGTATTTATATTTTCTTGCATGAACACGTGCTTTTGTTAAATTCCTTTAAACAATTTAAAGGGAATAAAAATGGAACAGAGTAACTTCATACAAAGAAATATCCCATTATGAAACATATCCGCATTCCTTATCAACGGGTATCATTGTATATATCAGCGTATAAGAGGCACAATGAGGGTTTAATAATAATTCCCGATACATAATGGATCATGTTAAATATAATTTACAAAGTCAGCATAGCAAGTCCTGGAGAAGGAAATAAATATAATTATTTAAAATGTCCATCATCACAATCAGTATCAATCATCATCATCATCATTTTAAGGACCAAGTTCGCGATCTTAATTGCATTCGAGCTCTTTAATATTTATTTCACCAATTTTGATGTGAAGAAGTCCTCTTCAGCTTCATAGTTCTTAAAATTATGAATCATATCTAGAACCATGGAAAGAATCGTGTATGTAAAATAACAAATCATATTTATTAAAACCTACTTTTTTCACTTTACAGTTTGAAATAAATGGTTAGTCACGTCCTCCTTCTACTCATCCTTCTCTCCCACATTATTATTATTATTATTATTATTATTATTATCTTCATAGTTATTGTTGTTACTGTTAGTAGTGCTGTTTCTCTTGCAGTTATCATTGTTGTTATAATTGCTGTTGTTATTATTATTGTCATCCAAATAATTCAATACATTTGCTGACTGATGTCGTGAGCTTGTACGTCAGAACAATATGGTTATTTTATGTACAAAAATACAACTTTGTGGATAAAAAGTAGTGGAAATATAGATTGTATTCTCACTCTTTAGTCCATGATCGATAAAGAATGAAAGAGTGAACAATCTTATTTATATTGAAATTCATAAAGGACATTGCTGGAATTGTTCGTTTTACTATTTTTGGAAGGATTAGGAACATCAGAAAATTGAATATGTTGAACAGTTTGCAGTCCTTGAAATACCACAAATAAAGAATTAGTTTTCAGCTATCTATAGAGGACAGACGAATAAATACTTTTATTTTCTCCATAAATCATATTGATCAAATTTAAACATTGTAACTCATGAATACGAGACATTGTTTCTGTCATAAGTCTTCATTTAAATTGTCGCAAAGGATCGTGCGCGCCCTGTACTCTTAGAAGGTTGGGGTGAGGGTGGAATGGGAGGGACTTCCTATATACCGGTATATGTGGACCTTCCGCCTGATTGAATTCATTGTTTTAAAGCCATGCAGTATAGCACAATGTGTATTTTCAATAAATACCAGGTACGCGAGTGCGTTCTGGGTTTGGACTCTAACTGTATGAATATGTACGTAGGTAGGAAACTCGGAGGCACGATTAGGGAATTTACAACTGCTTTCAAATGATATATTTGACATACCAAATAACACTATACGGTCAAGGTAAGTTATATGTATGAATATGTAGCTTTCTGACTAGTAAATGATTGTTGATAAGCTATGGTGCACGAATCTCCCCTACCCTTATTGCCACTATCACCCCACCCCTTTATGGGACTGTATCTAAACACTGTGATTTTACAGACATCAGGGCTTTTCCGAAACAGAAATAAAACATAAGAGATGAGAAGTTAAAGGTGTGTTGGGATTTGTTTCATTTTGGACACAAAAGCATGCATACAATTTTTACAAATGCATTTGTTTCATGCATTTTATATCTTTAAACCCATACTGCCCCTCTAAATATTTGCATAAATTTTGCGGCAATGATAAGCCAAATGAAGTGTCTATTTAAAACAAATTCCAGAATGTCACTTTAGTACTGGGAACAGCAGGCTTAACTGACCTGGTTGAAAATGATGTTCGATTCTTTGTCTTGAACATAACTTTGTACCGGTCATTGAAGTATGGATTACAAGGAAAATAGGAGGACAGCTGGAGAGGTAAGTGGCAAGATTTGGTCGTTCAGAATGCAGTTTAAAGACAAAAAATGTCATAAGAGACCGTATGCAGGCACTTTGTTTGCAACAATGTCAGCCATTTTGGACCGCAATTTCTTTATCAAAATCAAATGTGCACATTCTTATATCGGATAAATCCAAACATTCCGTTTAACAACAATACGTACCTAGCATTTGCTAGCATCTCCTTTGTCAGTAATTTACATTTTTGTTCAAGATATGTCCGGTAAAATTCTCCTCCCTACAGGACAAATAAAGAGTAATGATTTATTAGCCTCGTTTTACGTGACTATTGAATATATTTGCTCGAAAGCCTCTCACATTAGATACAGCACTTTAAACGTTTTTTGCAATCACTTTTCGTACCGTGTCCGTACCGTTTCTGATTGTTGCAGTTGTTCATCGTACCGTTTCCGTTTCATACCATTTCAAATTTGTCCATCAATCGTCTCTTTGTCTCCATAACGTTTCGTACAATACTATCGTACCGTTTCAAGGTAGTTTTTTTCAGTACTTCGCTATTAGTATTCATTGACATATTCGATTTGCATGTTTACATGTATTTAAATTTACTGTCCGATATTGGTTTTGTCAACACTCTTTTGGGAATGATATCCCGAGATTTACTAGTTCTTATCAGTACTGATCAGATTATGCATTTCCAACTTCAATGTATCACAGCTGCTGCTTGCATGTGGGAAAGGCATATAGAACATGATTGACTCTGCACCATGATGATATCCAACATGTTTTTACTTCTGTTTTTTCAAATGTATGATCTGAACCCACCGATGTCAGCTTGTGTTTTTTATCCTCTAGCTGATTACATATCTTCAAGGTGTAGAACACTTAAGGGACTATTCATATTTGCATAACGGTATAAATGTTCTCGCTCATTTCCATGTTGGATATGCAGTGTTCACTCAACTTTGTTCACAGTCTTATCTTGCGCTTCATATTTTATATTTTTTTTCTTAAATTACTGCTAAGTGTTTGGCTGTTCATTCTTTATGTATTTGTATGACTGATTGTACCCTTTGTAACATGGATGAAATAAAGATATCAATCAATCAATCGTCTCTTTTTCTCCGTATTGTAGCGTATCGTTTCAAGATAGTTTTTCAGCGACTTGCTATTTTTATTTATTGAATTTATTGATCTGTTTTAATCCAACTTTTAAAGGTTAATCGATTCCTTGTAAATTCTACGAAAATGAGTATAAGTTCTAGACGCAGAAAACAGTCGTTCAACTCGGTTCTATCTTATAGGGTCAGTATTGTTTACTTACCATTCTCACTGTTGCAAAACTGTATACATAGAATTTACCAAAATTTAGTAGGCATTTTATCGAATTATGTGCATAAATGCATATCTAAGCCGATAATGTATATTTACCTAACTACAACATACGTATCTAGCTATAACATATAGATAGATAGACCTGGCATACTGGCCAATTTGGCAATCTGCCTGAGATCAAATGGGTCGCAGGCTTTTAAGTAATATTATAAGGGAAGGGCCGTCATGCGCCTCAGTGGTGGTGGGCCTTGTGTTCTACCAATTTACCAAAACTCAGTAGGCATTTTATCGAATTCTGTGCATACATGCATATCTAAACCGATAATGTATATTTACCTAACTACAACATACGTATCTAGCTATAACATATAGATAGATAGACCTGGCACTCTGGCCAATTTGGCAATCTGCCTTAGATCAGATGGGTCGCAGGCTTTTAAGTAATATTATAAGGGAAGGGCCGTCATGCGCCACAATGGTGGTGGGCGTTGTGTTCTAAGATCAGATGGAAATTTTGGAAGCAGCCGCGGTTGCTTAGTGGTTATCGTGCCGAACTCTCGACCGAAACGTTGCGGGTTTACATCCTACCATTGGATCAGCTCGGATCATCTACATTAGAATCTCCTTGGGCAAGGCAGTTATAGTACTCTAATTGCTTCTGATTGTCGGAGATATTGTGATACCCTCCGTCCATCTGTCCCTCCGTCTAATCTGAACCTCCTCTCTTCTTCAACCACTCTTTCGAAATTCATCAAACGTGGAACATACGTATCCCATGTTTTTACTATCTGCAAATTACTTTTGGACCCTCCCATTGTGTTACTGCGATGAGTTACCAGTCAAATAAAAAAAGTTGACATATTAGAATATGTTGGACCAATTTTTGTACATGGATTCAATGGAGCAAAACACATAGTGTATGTAGAGATTTTATGTTACGACCTCTGGGTCACGGTCTCTGGGAGTAGGTCTGGTCAATGGGTAGAGGTGGTCATTCGGTGGCGAACATGAAATAAAAAACGTGTGGATTTGCCATGGCGAACCCTTGATGTAGTTTGTTTTTGTTTTGTTTGATTGAATTGAGGTAACGTAATAAATTAGTTTTAAAAGTCTATTTCACCTTAACATGTAGTCTGCAAGTGAAATTGCTGTGCAAAGGAAAATTATCAAATTCTGGACAACGAATTCGATGGATTTTATTTGTCTAAGCTTATAATAGTACAAATAATGCAAAATCGAAAAATATTTATTGTTTATAACAGATCATTTTCTTTCGAGCGGAAAGGTTATCAGTATTTAAAATATAAATTTTCAGTTTTCCAATAACAGAGTTTTCAAGAACTGAATTTATGTTTGCAAGACATGCATTCAGAGGAAAGTATGCCCTTTATAACAGACCCAAAATGTCTAAGTCTTAAAATAAAATAAATGGCACACAGATTTGAAATATTTTAGAATGACCCGAACATCTAATTTACTTCTGCAAACAAACACAATAGGTTTTTGTTTACTCATGATAACAAGGTTTTGTTAAAAAGGTCTGATTCCAAAAAGTTAAAAACAGTATAAAGATAATAAATGACCAAATTTTCTAAACTCTAATCAGGTTATCTTCATAGACATTCAAATATACCTAACAAATTGAATTTGTGTACCTCATGTGCAAAAAGTTCAAAAGTATTTAAAACAATAATAACAAATAAATAAATAATGAAATGACATGACAATCTAAACATAAAATAATTTGATTAAACGGCCTGAAAATCGAAACATATCAGTTACTTACATAAGCGTACTATATTTCATTTGTCTACCTCAAGTGCTTTCTTTGCACAATTTTGCTAACAAGGATTTTGTAAAACTATTAAAGCCCAAAACTTTGTAATATAAAAAAGAAAAAGAAAATGAAAAACTGTTGCAATTACATTGAAAATCTAATAATGTCATACAACTATCAACATAATAAACTATATACAATTTTAGTTCTGTTTCGCTAAGACGGATTTGGGATTGAACTACGGATGGACATTATCAAAACAAGATTCTCCCTTTTGCTATTGCTGAAAAGTGTAATTATGTGTTGTAAGGATTCTAATGAGCCCAGTTCAGTAATTGTTTTCCCTATATCTTCATCTTTTCTTTATTAACATTTCATACCTACTTAAATGTCCTTAGGTTGTTAACTGTTATTTATTCTTCTGCACTGTTAATCATCTAGGGACTAGAACCATTCACTAATATTCACTGGCACAGGTAATTCATATACCCCATCAACTACCATCCATTCTCATTTGATATGCAAATAAGGCACTTAGCCAGCGTGGTCAAGGGACCGATCATAAATGGGACGTACTACAATGGTCAAAAATGGCCCATCCTGGAATCACTTCATTTTATTATATATTGAAGCAGTAAGATAAGTGATTAAACAAAATAAAATCACAACTGGATACAAGCCCTTGTACAGCAAATGTGAGGGGGTTAAATGGGAAAACCCTAAAACTCTGGTTTTCATACTAATACAACTAAATGCAGCATATATTTCAAAGTAAGATATGTATTTTTAATGCAATGTTTTCATTTTAAAAAAGACATTACTACATATCTTTTCTAGAAGGTATTAAATGTCATCAGTAATACGCTAGAAATCAAACCTTGCATCATTTACTAGTAAACTGTATTACAAAAGTGTAAACTTAAGAGATATATCTTATTCTTTATAACATCATTAAATAACTGTAATTTTCGAAATTGCAGTCATTCATTATTTTTGGCAGAAATGTTTATGGTTATTTATATGCCATAACTTAATACAAAAGGTAGCAAAGAAACAGGAGTTTGGATATGAGTGGGATTAGGGTGGTACTGAAAAACTACACAGCCTACTCTTTAGGTACTGCTTTTTATTACATCAGAAATATATACGTGAAAAGTTTTCATGCTTATAATAAGTTGGATATTCTCTAGTAAGAACTTTAAATTTTTCAAAAGAATATACATACATCTATATATGGTTTAATTTCTGAAAACAGTTTGGTGGTAAGTATTTAATTACTGGGGGAGGGTTTGGATATAATTTTTCTTCGAGATAAAATACTTCTTTCTTTTTGTCCAAACGATTATACACAAATATAGTACGAACAGCTGAGCGATTTGTTTTTCTTTTCTTTTTTTATTGGAACGCTATTTTATTCTTAAACAGGAAGTAGATAAGGCCCTGTTGAAGAAGTAAAAGACACTTTCCTGTATAAAACCACGTATGGTGCTTTATTGCGTTGGTAGGGTATAGGATAGGTTGCTTTCAATATATTATAGTACACAAGTCGTCATATATATGTCCATTCAGTAGTTATATTAGATAGTGTTGTTGTTATTGAATATTATATGATTTCAGATGTAAAACTCTTGTTAACTATGTTTTCTAATTCACCTGTTTTAATGATCATTTTATCAGTTTGAGTTCCTTATATATTTCATTCATTTTTCTAGATTTGTCTATGAAATCTAGTGCAGTAGTTATAAGTTTATATGTGCCAGCACACTCCATACAGCAATTACTACATACAGTCTTTAACCCTCAACCGATGGCCTTGCGGTATACTAAAAACAAAAAGGAGATCTCAGATTTTTGTGTATGCTACATCTTCCCACCCGTAAACATATGGTTTACTATTTCTCACCGCATTCAAAACACATCCGGCTCATATATCTCATGAGGCACAATTACTTTGCTCTGTTAGGGAAAATACTGCATCACATACCATTAAGATAAATGACAAAAAAAAAAAACATCACTACAGTCAATCTTGTTTTTCTTTTTTAAAGGTGATATACAAAATATAACGAAAATAAGAATAAATAGATAGATCTATTGCACAGCTACCCGTTTTCTTGATTAGTCATGAAATTATACATTCTTTTTCTTTTTCATCAATTGTACACCAGGTACAATGCCATAAGCAAACCTACTATACATGTTATAGATTGGGGTAATATTTGAAGAGCAAGAGTTGGGATGAGGTGAAAACGTAATGCTGATAAGTTTGATCATTTTGAGCAACCATTACTGATACCGCTTAATTTTGACAGGAACAGAGATCGAACCCAAGACAACATGAGTGCAAATCGAGCTGTTCCACTGCGCATGTAGTGATCAAGTAATTTAGTAACCTTATTGTTTTCACCCTTGTCAGGCCCATACAGACCAAGAAAAAAAAAACCCTAAGGGCAATTAAAAAATTGTTCGAAGTTTGAAGTAACTCGCTGAATAACGGCGTATCAGGAATCGCACGGTATTATAAGTTGGCTCACGTAAAACAAATCCACCCACCCAACCATAAAAAAAAAATAAAATATATAAAACAGACGAACGGTCATTTAGAAAGTAAATACATAACTAAATCATGGGTGAATACACAATGAAAATGTATATATCAATCATGCTATCGAGCATCATAATATAAGTAAAATATTAAAAATAATGTGTGTGCAAAGCATCATGGATAAACGTAGTATGATTCTTTGGACCAGTTTGTATATAGTTGGTACTACTTGGTGCTAAAAGTACTACCATATTTACAACAGCAACAGCAAAGGCAGCAACAACAACTACTATATCAACTACCAGCGCTTCAGCTATAACTACTACTACTACTACTACTACTCTTCAGTACTACCACTGCTACCACAACCACTACCACCACCACTACTATTGCCACAGTTGCTATTATTGTTATACTACTAATACAACCTCCATTACCTCCACGACAACCCCTGCTACTAATATTACTACAACTACTACTGTTACGTCGGGAACTAGTACTACTAATACTAATGCTAGTAATATCACCACCACCACCGCCACAACAACAACAACTACTACTCTTACTATTACTACTACTTCTGTTACAATAGCTACTGTCACAACAAACATCACTCCTCCACCTCCTCCTCCTCCTACTACCAGTACAACAATCACGACGAATAATAGTATAAGTAACAAATATTATGACATTTATTCTTCCAGAAATTATTCTCCATGCACAATTTTGTGTAGCTTGCATTGAAAATGTTAATATTTTGAAGTCTTGTCAAACTCTGCAGTCTATTTTTAGATACTGTTGCATCATTTTGTCAGCGTAAAAACTGGCGTATGTAATGGCAGAGTGGAAAATGATGTTTTTCCGATTTTATTTTTAAAAATATTTTTACAAATGTTTTTTTTTACGTTATTGCGCGAATAAATACAAACCAAATGAACTCCGCATTTAGGTCGAATCGATGAGTATGGTGTCATTTTTCAGTCTGTTTCGCTAACTCTAGGGATATGACAGCACAATATATTTAACCTGTTCCAATTGTTTTTTATCTTTATGCCAGTCGCAAGTAAACTATACGAATGCTGAGATGGTTAATAAATAGGTGACCTCAAACACGTTTATACACTGATATATTTAAGTATCATTTAAACCTGTATATTAAATGTATTAGTGCAAAAATTCATCTATTTACGCCGTTTATGCACGTAAAGGCATTTTTAACTGGTGATCTTTTACAAACGTTTAGCAAAGCTAACATGAAACTATTTTGACATCGACTTTCTATTTTCTTCTTTATAATGCAAAAAAAAAATCCTTCAACATGCATCGGTTTTGGATCGACAAATGCCGCTTTCCGAAACAAAATTAAAAATGATTCATCATTATGCATCGGATTTGAATAGCCAAAGTCCCCCCCCCCCCACCACCTTGAAGAAAATTAAGTACTGAAATATTGTATTGATAAATTTTGAACGACGTTATAGGCATTTATAATTATCTCCCTTTTAATATCTGTCCGCCATCTCTAAGGACATCATCTCAAAACAAAAATATGAGAGATATTGATTATGTAACAATTAAATGAGTTAAAGCTTAATACCTGTCTGCTCTTGAAAAAAGAAAACATAAGTACTTTATATTAATAAGATCGTAACTGTATTTTCTATGGTACGAACAGTAATTTGCAATATGTAACAAATAAGTAATCCTGTCAGTGAAAAAAGATGATTAACACAGTGGACCTCACAATTACTGACACCTTTTCAACGAGAGCAGATTTGACGAGAAGCTAATATATATATATATATATATATATATATATATATATATATATATATATATATATATATATATATATGTAATGGTCCCAAGATAATATCATAGGTTAACAGGATAGAGAGTTATTATTCGTCTCAAGCAAGAATCAAACTCGTGTCGCGAGTAAATGCACATATTGCTTATCTTTTGTGCACCAGTTCTCTAATCTACTCGGCCATGTGATCATCCCACAAAAAGATTTGAACAAGGTGGAAGGGAAGGGTTTGTGGTTCACGAGTACACACTCGCTATGCAAGCGGAATTTAAAAATCAGCTTTATGCACAAATCCACTTAATATGTTACACCCTGAGAACGAAAACATGCACACAAAAAAAATAAAATATATAAATATAAAAAAGCATGCTCTACTTATCATCCAACCCATACGACGCCGTTATTATTCGCATACGTTTGCAACAATGGGATATCGAATTTAAGAAACTAAGTGACACCACACGCATAGTTAGTACAAGCTACCCGGAAGTCGCATAAGCTTAAGGCGCTGTATGTGCACCCGCACCATGCGTATCTTGTACCGGTTTTTACAGTATTACTAGTCAAACATGTAGTTCAGTTCTTTGATTTGAACAGAACTTTGCACCAGTTGTTGAACCATGAGGGGGAAATATAGAGAAGTGAGTGTGAAGATTTGGTCTTGAGGAACGCAGTTTAAGAAGACATTTAATAAGAGGCTGTATTCAAGCACTGCATTTTGCAACGGTGTTAGTCATTTTGGCCATCCTTCCTTATGAAAAAGAAATAATTTGTATGCACATTTTCAGAACAAAGCATACTTAGTATTTGCTAGCATGTCTTGTGCTAGTAATTTACAGCTTTTGTTCCCGTTTCCCGTTCTTACCTTTTCTAGTCCGCCATCAATTGTCTTCTCGTGTTTGTAACGTTTTGTTCCTTATCGTACCGATTGGCATTGTTTTATGTTAGTGTCCCGGCGTGTCGCCACATGTAGTTACTGAAATTAGGCTTTCAAGGCAGTTCTACTTCATATAAGTTAATCGTTCTTTGTAATGTCAGTTACTGGTATAAGCTGCACTCACTGAACCATAAACCATTTAATCATTTTTATATTTCCGTGTCTGCGTACATTTTCATACTGCAGCGTAACCAATAGCGTCTCGTTTGCAGTGTTGGACAAAACACAGTAGGCATGTTAGCAATTTTATGATAATATACATATTTAATCCTATAATGTATATTTATCTAAATACAACTCTTTATATATCTATCCGTCTGTCTGCGATAGACAGACATAATCCTATATGTATATATCTGTTTTACATGTGTGCGTAAGGCATCATAGGGTAAGAATTATATTTATTTATGTGATTTGTGTACGCAAATTTATGTGAAGAATAGACAATTCAAAATTGAGTAGAGTCTATATGTCACTCGAGAGATAGAACACATACTAATTTATGTATAAATGCAAATAAGAAATAATTATAGATCTCAAGTTCGGACACGATTATATTAGGAATATATATAAACTATTTTAAGTACGGTAAGAGTAACACAACATCTACTTAACTTACACATATAGCAGAGAACATCCTTTTAGTCTTCGTTTACAAGATACTCAGAACAGATCTATGGATAAATTTACTATTACAGTTTATTAATGTTGTTGTTGGCAGTTAAATATAGATTATTTTCAATAATCTTAACGTATAATGGTATTTCATGACTATTCCTTCAACAATAAAATATAAATACATGAAGATCGTTATGTAAGCCTACCATCCATTTTGTTTAGGCAGTATCAATAGTAGAATCATGTTTACCCAGTGTCTCGTCATGCACGAAATATAGCCCATTTTGCATCTTATTCCCGGAATCGGGATAAAACGATAAACGCTCCAAAAGTATCTTATTTCCCTGTTATACGCCATATCTGATTGTCGTTGCATGATAGAAACCTTAAATTCCCGAATATTAGTCCATTACTCATCATTCTGCAAAATGTCCAATTTTATGCTTTTCATTTTTATATTACTGAGAATGTTGTTCCCCCGGTTATAAATTCGTGAATGTTGACAAAGAATTATATTGTTGTCGGTACTTAAATTTGTCGTACTGTAAGTTAAATTTATTATTTTATTAACGCGAATCAATACAATTGTCTGGCTCCGTGAAAAAGTTTCTTATCCCAGAATAATGATAATCTCATCCTAGCAACAACAACAACAAAAAAAAAAATAAAAAAGATGGTTTCTTAATTTTGGAAAGAAATTCACTTCAAGACAGGAAAGTTTCTTGTAATACGAAAAGGTGAGTATATGAGTATATCTAAAAATGGAATCTTATCAAGAGAATTTTTCTTAACAAAATATATTTTTTCTTAAACTGATATTATTGGGAAGAAAATATTGATCGTGTTTAAAAACAAAGAAATAAATACGATGCTGTAATTTTAATAGAGTAAATATTTTGGCGTTAACTATTATTCCGAATAAGAAAAGATTGCTCGTTTTAAAAAAAAATGTACCAAGTTAAAATTTCTAAGAACAGAAAAATACTGTACATCAAGAGAAAAATTAGTAGAAATCTTGACATTTTTGCCTTAATACAAACATCATTTGTTTTCACAAAAATGTTGGAAAGTCTTTTTTCCATTATCCTCAGTTTTTGTAAAACGGGCCAGGGATAAAAATTGCAATTACAGTGACATTTTAAAATATTTGTGACCAAACTTTGTGCATGCATTTATAGGTAGAGAACACATAAAAATATATGTAAGAGATTTATGTTACGACCTGTGGGTTACTGTATGAAGGGGATGTGTCTGGGTCGGGGTTGGTGGTTGGAGCTTGGCTGCGAGCATGTACTAAAAAGCATGGGTATTTACCGTAGCGAGCCCTGGAAGTAGCTTAATGGTTTTGGTATGAGTGAATTGAAGTAAACATAAAGTAGAAAGTTTATAAATCTATGTCCTCTTATTGTTTAGTCGACAATTGGAACGTAATTTCTCTTTCATGTATTGCAAAAAACAATCATCAACTTCTGGACAACGAATTTGATGGATTTTGTTTCTTTGAAATTGTAACAGTACACCCGATGCAAATTCAGTACTGTTATTGAACCTGCATGCTTAAAATAGAGTTTTCGTTCATAGTAGGAAAGTTTGATGTATTTAAAACTTGAAGGTATACTTTATTAATAGCTGAATCTTCAAGAACGATTTTTTTTAGCAAAACATGCAACCCCTCACCCCATTACAGAGAAAAGCATGCCCAATTTGCAGGCCGAGACATATCTATGTCCAGGAAGTTAAACAATGCACAAATTATTGAAATTTTGTGTTATTAATGGCATGAAAATTGACATAACTTATCAACATATGTAAACTAATACATTTTGAAATAATTACGATAATAAGGCTTTGTCAACAAGATCTGACTGCAAAATGTAAAAATGTCCTGACATAATGAAAATGTAATGGTCTAAGATTTAACTGTGTTTCTATTGTATCTCTTTTAAAGAAGCGAAAGTACATACAAGTTCAGAACTATGCATTAATAACAAAAAAAAAAAAACCAAACAACAACAACAAAAAAAATGCTGAAATAACTTGATTTTTTATATGGTCATTTGCATATGAATACATATATACATACCGAATTTCATTTCTCCATCTAAATTTAATTTTTTCTAAAGTTACTAATATTTAGTTTGGTAAAAACACCAAAAAGTAAACAAACACATTAAAATAATTAAAATCTGCTGTAATTGCATGAAAATCTATTCATGTGATAGACTTATGATAAAGTGCATGAAATATTGCTGTTGCGGTAAAACAGGTTCGGGATGAACATACGGATTGACAGTTGCAAAACAGTATGACCCTTTCTGCCATCGCCTTGGGGACATAACAAAAAAAAATATAATAATGGATTCTAAGAATTCTAATACGCCTATTTTAGTAATATTTTGTTCCCTAAACCAGCATATTTTATACATGAACATTTAATGCGTACATCTGAATAACCAGGTTGTGAACTGTTGCTTATTCCTCTGAACTGTTAATTATATAGTAATTAGATGACGGGATTCGTATTGACAGAGACGATATACACATCATTTGAATTGCAAAAGATAAAAGTATGAACTGACATAAATTGAGCCATGTAACAACATATTTTGAAAATGTTCAATAATATCATTATTGGTACTATGTTTGCTCATAGTCACTACTATGACATTTATGAACCATTTTTCTACTTATGCATGGCCGACATTGTAATATAACTTATCGTCTTAGACTCCATGCACTGGTAATCTGTTTGCTTGACAAATGAAATGTAAGTTTCCATTTTTAAACCTTTTAAAATGAAATAACATTTCACATGTGGGAGGAAAAAGGCATTCTTTCTGAAAATATCGTGCTTTCTATCAATCATAAATTATTTAAAAAAATAATATAAAAAAAAAACATTTATCAGAGTAGAGCGGATATATTGTTTCTTTGTTGTTTATTTATTTAATAAAAATGTTAAATTAACATTTTAATTCAGAATAGGAATTGTAGAAGGTGTAACTCTCATCGAAACTCTGCTAACTAAATCATTTAGGTAAACACATCTGGTATTAATAGCCCGAGGTCATGGCCACGCTTGGTTTTCCTTTGTTTGTTTGTTTCTTGTTTGTATCTCTTTTTTCCCTCAGGTGTTAATGAAACAACTGGCAACGCTGTATGCATGCCAAAAGAGAGCATGTGAAATCTGAGAGTTCTATTGAGCTTACAGTCTAAATAGTATTTTAGTCTCAGTTAGAATATAGTATCTTCCATTTGAAAAGAACTGCGAAATAACAGGTTTAAATGATTAGGTCTACCACGATGTTATGCGGTGTTTACACATATCAGATGATGATATCCAAACATAGGTGAATTCGAAAATAGATGACATCAGTTTGAATAGGTTTGTTCTCATTTCAGACAAAGTCTGACATAACTTAGTCAATAATGAATGTGAAACTTCACCCAATGACACGCGCATTTGATTTTGTAATTTAATGGTGGGAAAATGCATAACAACATGACCACCACAAGGGACAGGCCTCTTTTTTAAAGCAGGGTCATCTTCAAACATCTCTGATTAAACAGACAAAAACGAGAATAAGCATTGATATACTACTACTACTAATAATAATAATGATAATAGTAATGATAATAATAATAATGATAACTTGAGTCAGATATTTAGCTTTCTACGCCATAATTTGGAGGAGTAAACCTCGAGTTTTCATCTCTCTACACTTAGGTTGACACAGCTTTATACTGATGAGATCTCTGATAACTTTTAATATTCAGCCGTCTACTTTTCACGTCGGTAATTGTAAAGATACCGTAATTAGTGAAGTAATGGCCCCTTTCTAGAACTTTGGTTTATGCACCCATACAATGCCAGGAGTCATTGGACTTATAGGGAATTTCATGTGTAGATTTAACTTGCTGAACTCTTGCATATGTTTCATTGCTAAAATTGTAAGTCATCAGTTTGTAGAGTTATGGCTCATAATTATTGAATATACACTTCTTGCGTCCACGATGTTTTTCTGTTTAGGGCCTCGTGGAAATCCATATAAGCGGAACTTTCTGCGATGCAAAGGGATAATAGTTAATATCTCTAGCTCTGGCAGTTATTAATAAAACTCCCATTTCTATTCTTTTCTTTTTGTCTGAATATCATCGTCATCATGATCATGATCATGATCACGATCATCATCATCATGAACATCAACATGTTTATCGAAATATGAATAATGAATTGAAAAAGGCAATACTAATACTATTACTATTAATAATAATGAGAAGAAGAAGAAGAAGAAGAAGAAGAAGAAGGTGATGATGAAGGGCTATGATGATGATTGTTTTTATATTATTAATGATTATTATTATTATTTATATTAATATTGTTATTTATATTATTATTATTATTATTATTATTATTATTATTATTATTATTATTATTATTATTATTATTAACGTAGAATTATATAATATACATTTTGCCTTTTGCTTATACTTTTTTCCTCTTCGATACCACTTGTACTGCACAATATTTCTTACTAACCCTTAAATATTTGTGGCAATCAAACATTCTATAAATCAAGCATAACATTAACAGATAATGAACCTTTACGTACGTTTTGAAGGATGTTTACAATGGCGAGGGATTAAATGGGTATGACAACCGGGGTTACCTCTGGTTTAACGGCGTAAGAAGCGGATTGCGCCACCCATTTCCGTTCCGCAAGAGTACAGAGGAAAGGGATCTTCAGCGGAGCAAGAAAAAGAGATGCAGATGCGGAAAAATACCGATAGTAATTGTCATTTTGTTGGTGGCATTTGCTATAATTGCCGGAGTAATAGTGGCAGTGTTCCTCTCTAACAAAGGTATTTTTTCCTACTACTATATATATATTCTGAGTGTGACGTGCATACGTACGGTAATATCAATAATCAGACTGCAGCAACACAATTAGGAGAAGTGAAATTGGCTGAAGAAATGAAGCACTGGTGTTTCTTGTTGAAATCGACGTAAAATGACAATGTTAAAGTAGAGATGCTATCCCTGCATATCAGCTATGTGAGCTGAAGCTGTTCATTGGCTTGCGTGCTGGGCCCTCTACGAGAATGGTGCGAGTTCGAATACTGCCAAAATCAGGATCAGTTGCTCGCAGTAGTGTGTCTCTGGGGAAGGCACTTTACTTCAAGTACCTCTAGCGGTTCATTGATTGATTTATTATAAAACACCAAGGAAACAAGCAAACAGTCAAACATGTTTGCCATGATTAAATGTTTTAGATTATACCTACCTACCGTTTAGCTAAATATTTTCTCTAGTATGTATTTTTTTTCTTTTTGTTATTATAACATTCAATCAGTATATCCTGAAATAAAACATCCGTCATAATTTCAAAATTGTTGACAATAGAAACGATAAATAATAAAACATGCCAATTTTTTATTGCATCTATAACAAAAATGTGAAATCGCTGCCACTATTGTTATGCCCGCTTCAATGGTCCACTTATCCAACAGTGTATATCCTTGATTAGTTTAGTGTATTGCATAATATAATTTTTTTGAAGGATAATACAATGTAAGTTATGAGTAAAAGAAGAACATCTTCAAGAAATATAGACATTAACAACACAGTCGTAGTTGTGCGAATCGTTTGGACATTCTGTGTTAGAAGCACGAGTTCATTGCCAAAGTTGAACAAAAGTGGTTTAAAGGGTCTATGAGATAGATTAATGGAATTCATTATTTTTTTTTCAGATCCACCAAAGAAGACATCAACTATAAAGGTTGTAGAAGGTAGGTAACAAGACTAGTGAGAAAAGCGATATTACCTGTTGTTTCTATTCAAGGAGAAAAATAAATTGATAGCGAAAAGAAAATAGTGTAGAACTTGTCATCTTACCTCAAAATTACACCATATTAAGAGTCTGTGTCAGATTTTAGAGTGCGTTCAAATTGTATTAAAATTAACATGTGTTTTTCAGAAGGTTTTACACGTCGAGTAATTAGTAAAATTGCACGATATATATTTCAAGATCTAAATCCATTTTATGTCTCTTTCAAGAAAGTATTTTGAGTCGACGGGGATGAATAAAGTCAAAACAAACGATGACAAAATGTACAGAAGACGTAAAAGATGGTCCGTTGTATTGTTACGGAATTATGTATTTGGAATCTATAATGTGCCTAAACTTTTGTTCTATGACTGTACTTTAAAATTGTGTCAAATAGTAAGTCGCACTTTAAGTTTGAATAAAGATGTCAGCAAGGTATTTACTGACCTTTTGTTCAATGTCAGACCAGTTTACCACTCTTAGAGAAAATTTCCACTAAATCGACGCATTTAGTATTCCATTTTGGGTCGTAATATGACAAGTTTCCTGTTTTGAAATATGCCATTTGCAAAAAAATATAAAAGATCTGGATATACGAATTATATTCATTCCAATTTTAAATCCTGTGATGAAAACATCTGTTTTTACGATCAGCCTTTGGAATCATCAGATGTTTGGAAATATAGTCGTCCTGTTATCTTGTAGTTCTGTAATGTTGTAATGCTGTAATGCTGTATAAATAATTCTACTAGAATTATTTATTGGAACATCCAATGGAGTTACCTGAAGTATTCATCAACCTTTGGATTTATAATTATGTCTTTCGGATGCCTGTGAACATTCTTACAGATGATCTGGATTACATTATCATTGGCATATCAGAACATTCCAGACCCATTCATTCGGAACAATTTTTCATTCGGAACATTCGTTCATTACGAACATTCATTAAATAGGAACATTCATTCATTCGGAACATTTTATAGTTTCTATATATACAGGACTTGTGATTAGGACACTAATAATTATTGGCTTATTTGGATTGTAATACACAATAATGTAAGTGTATTTTGATTTTCACGTCAATTATTTAGAAATAAATTGTTTGTTGATTTTACAAACATTGTTGGTTTCACTTTCTTTTTGTTACGTTTTTTAGTAACAGTATGTCTTGAGCATTGCCATGAAGTAATCAGCATGTATACTTTTTACACGGTATCCACAATACAATAACACAACGGACACCGCTAATAATGACACAAATAAGCCCAAACTTGCATAACCAGTTACACAAGTAAAGCTTTATATTTACCTTGATAGAATTTCTTAATATTTTTTTTTTCAAACCAGTCACGAAAATTCAGGCCTTTCAAGGAAACGTATTGTTCCAGACACCGTGGGACGTTGAACTGAAAGACTCCAACTCCAGTGCCTACAAACAGGAAAAGCAATCATTCGAAACCGCCGTAAGTATTAACTTTGTTTATAAAGAACACTATTTAGTCTTTGTGTTAGAGGAAAACTTTGTAAAGACGTATGTTTAATATTATTAATGCAGTATTGATATATAAACAATCGCTCTTTTACGTTTCACGTTGTGTGGATTGTGTTAAATGATAATAACAATAAAGGTTTTCAAATATGCAAGAACTTTCAATTGTAAAAAGATTTAGCTATAACTGGAACACGAAGAGCACTTCCACGTTTCATTGACCAACTGGTCACAAGTTCAGAGTGCTGCGTTCTTGCAAAGTTCTGTAAGATGGAACAATATCTGTATTTTCGTTATTCTATGGCCGTTTTAGAATTATCCACATCAAATACCTGCAAGCGGAATTTCTTTGTATAATCTGCCTCATATGCATGCCACTCATGTGTTCACAACAATAACGTTGCGAAAAATACCTGGTACTTGACAATAGTAATCATGTCAAATACTACGAAACAGTGATGACATATATAAACAGTATACTAAATCATGTCTTGACCCTAAGGTACAGCCACAAATTCGCAAGAGTTATTGCGGCATTAACATTCAGTACATATTCATGTAACGTCTGGCAAATTTTCATTTAATTTCATCTCTTTAGTTTTTAGCTGAAACTGGTGTTATATTAAAAACGCTATTTATCTATTTCATATTTAAAATCATAGAAAGGCTGAATAAGCTGTTTTGGGGGTCAAGATTAAAGAGCAGTTATTATATTTCTTTTATCACAAATTAAACTTCAACTGCAGCAAAGAAATTGAGCGTGATATTTAGTGTCGTTTAGAGAGGAGGTAAACTAATCAGAAGAAAATATAATCCATTTTGAACAAGTAAAGATATCCCGTGCTTATTCCCATCGCATCTAAATTTGACATATCACAAAATATAGTAAAGACAATATTCAAACTTTAGTACATGTTATACTCGAGGACATACGCCAGTGATATTGCTCATTTTTACGGACACAAAACAGCTGAAATATATAACAGTAAAAAATTGGATGTGTTATTATTTACATAAAGAATATACGAGATCCTTGATTTCTTTCGAGTGATATTAACATTTTGGTTATCTAATAGCTCATTAAAGATATTGCAAAGGCTTCTTGCTTGATCGTATTACACAGTTCGTCATTAATTTTGTGTCTACCAGGTCCAAATTTTGTGTCTACCAGGTCCAGTAATTGATACACTTGCCACGCATGATAACGAACATTTTTAACGCATTATATATCTTATTGTTTTAGATGGATATAGTTTACAGAAGTAGCAATTTAAGTGAAAGATACAACGGGACCAGTGTTACCGGATTTTCGTAAGTATTAGTAGATACTGATGCAATATATTCTGGCTAATTGTCAAGTGAAGTCATTGTCTTAAACCTTTTCTGTGTAAGAATCGGAGATAAGTTGCATTTATATTCAAACATTTGTAGAATAATGTGAGATGTGCACATATTGCATTATAGACGAGGAGACTATTTTGCAGCTAATCTATACGCGGAGTAACTATGCAGTATGTATATGTCTCATTAACATACAAACATGAACACAAACATGAGATTTTTCTCAAGTGTATGACAGTTTGAGGTCACAGATTAACATACTTCAATTTTGCTGGAAATGTCTTTCTCCATCGTTTTATTAACATACTAACTAACAAATCGCTAAAACTATCCCCCTCTAAACAAATAAAAAAAAACTACAAACAAAAACAGAATCTAAATGTTAAAATTGATATTTCACAGGGAAGGCAGCATCAAGGTTGAATTTGTTATAAAGATGTTATTTCGAGTTGAACAAACCATCGATACCGCGGGTATAACCAATCCCAGTGAAGGAGGTACATCTATGGGCACAATACTGGATGAGACTCATAAAGATCCGGTTATCAATCCAGAGCTGGTGAAGACAATCGCCAAAGAAAAGCTACCCAATATTGTAAACACATCTGTAGAAGTTTCTGAGTTCGCAGGCAAGTTTTTGGGTTTTATATCGGTGTACATTCAAACTGCAAATAATATAGGAAAATCCTTCCAGAAAGCGTTGTGCAAGAGATAAATCTAAATTAGCGTACTACCATTTATATTAAGTATATGTTGCTTTACAATCGCATAATTAACAAGCAACATTTATTGGATAGAACTCTTATGTGTGTTTACACATAATCAATGAATTTTAGTCTGTGTAGCTGTTTTGAGCATACTGTTTGTAATCCGTTATCATTATTTCCATCAGGTAAGCAGTGCACTTACATTCCATCAGGAATTTCACAATTCACTTCCCAGGGAATTAAGCATTCCTCTGACTAAATTAAGAACAGAAGCGAGAGTCTCTAATTTGGTTTCGTCTCTTGTTACAGAATATATTACTTATCAAAATGTTACATCTCGTTTAAGACACTGAAGGAGGATATGCAACTATTTTAAGTGCTTGTGATCTTTTTCACATGTCTGTGAACTTCATATTGAAGATTTTAAACAATTATGATCCAAAGCCAATTCTGTGTGAACTTATATTCTTCAACAGTACACAATACTACAAGGTGTTGAATTTGTATGATATTTAAAACTGATACTGTAGAATACCTTTTACAAGCATCCATAAGATTTAATTTTTCTTTCCTTTTGAAATTGTCTAATATAGAAATACCAGAATCAAAACTTCAAACTTCTTTGCAAACATCGAGACCTACTTCAGCCATCAAGTTAACGTCAAATCTTACTACAACGTCAATCCTAAAGCAAACTACAACTACACCGAGACAAACAACCTTTACAAAGATGACAGAAACATCGACTACTTCAAAGCTGGAGCTCACCACACTCAAACTTACAACCGAAAAAACAAGTAACGGAACACAACAAACAATAGGAACTACATCAAAACCATTAACGACAACACCAAAGGAAATGATTACCTCGCCAGTAACAGATATAAGCACGCCTAAACCAAATGTTATAGAGAATTCAACAAAAACTCTGTCTAATATATCATCAACATTAGACACTGCCTCCAAAAGTACACCAAATCCTTCGTACAAACCCACATATACAATATCACACTCTCCTGGTGTACAATCACAAACAGTATTTCCAATAACAACTACAGACAAATCAACTACGGTAGAGCAAACAACCACCCAAGAACTACTAACTTCTGAACCCACAGAAAAATCAGCAACGACCACGCCAAAATCGACATACGTTCCTAATCCAAAAATGAGTCAACCAAAGTCAACATTGAATGGAACAACTATAAGTGTACTATCAACAACGTTATCAGAATCTATTTTCACCAGTGGATCCACAAAAACTACATCCAAACCATTAACGACAGCACCAAATGAAATGATTACCTCGCCAGTAACAGATATAAGCACGCCAAAACCAAATGTTTCAGAGAATGCCACAAACACTTTGTCTAATCTATCATCAACATCAGACACTACCTCCAAAAGTACACCAAATCCTTCGTACAAACCCACATATATAATATCACACTCTCCTGTAGCACAATCACAAATAGTATTTCCGATAACAACTACAGACAAATCAACTACGGTAAAGGAAACAACCACCCAAGAACTACTAACTTCTGAAACCACAGAAAAATCACCAACGACCACGCCAAAATCGACATATGTTCCTAATCCAAATATGAGTCAACCAAAGTCAACATTGAATGGACCAACTTTAAGTGGACTATCAACAACCTCATCCGAATCCCTTTTCACCAGTGCATCTACGAAAAGTACAATGCAAATGCAGAGTACATCCACAGCTGCACGTACAACAAATCATTTTTGGAATCCATGCAATTCCACTGGTAGGTCAATATATTTTACTTATTTAGGCATCACAATCAATGTTCGCGTACATAATAGACACCACAGTCGGTTCTGTTATTCGGAATGTGTGCATTAATGTTTGCATTTTTTTACTCTGCTCTTGCCAAGTGATTATAGGATGCGAAAGAAATGTTATTATTATGACTTTTGGAAGGTAAGTAGTCACATGACCAAATCAGGTTTTACCAGTTTACCATGAGTTTCATTTCAAAGGAATCTTTACACTTTCATGCGTCATTAATATAACATGACTTTGCTGAACGAAGTATTTTCCTGTTGTCTTTTTTCTTTTTTGTTTTTTAATTGCTGCAACCTACTTCAGTTATTGACTCTTACCGAAGTTAAAATCGATGCAAACCTGATATACACGACGTATATCTGCAGGATAAACTAAATTTCTTGCATAAATGATTAGATGCTATACCATAATTGTATTTTAAACTTCTTACAATGACATTATACTTTAATTTCGCCATTTTTCATTCTAACTTGTTTGCTTGCTTTTCAGTTTCCAGGAGCTATTAGTTTAAGTGGTTTCAACGTTAATAAGAAAACAATTGGAGCTAATTAATTTAGAGAGTTCAGGTGGGATGCTCGCGATTGAAACTTATTTTGGCGTATTTCACGTGCAGTATGTACACATTATTGCTATTCTTTTAGCCCTATTGTACTGTTGTGTAAAGTCTTATTCCTTCCATAAATGTACCTTTAGCATGATGCATCATTGAAGATTGACCTTTTATTTAGTTATGCATATTTTTTGTTTCGGTAGTTTTTGGCATTAGTACATAGTTTGTAAACAAATCAAACCATCTTTTACTTTTACTTTCCAGATTTTGTATATTTCTGGACCAAAATGACGTTTGAGGGGCTAGACTGGAGTGAACAATTACGTGATACACAATCTGACGAATACAAATCGAAAGCAGAGATTATAACTATCGCAGTAAGTATCAATCTTTCAAGATTATTTTTAAGGTAAACTTTCTTAAATAGAAAATGTCCTTAAATACAAGGAATATAATAAAAAATAACACTATTACAAGGTTGTATGAGAGCTTCACTCTTGGGGCAGAAATGATAATTAGTGTTAAAAGGAATTTATCCATACCCATCAGGCTTGCATTATAGTAGAAATGTGTTATAACCCACATATACTGTATATATATATATATATATATATATATATATATATATATATATATATATATATATATATATCCTTGTTCATACACATTATGTGATATTTATTCAGTGAGCTATTGTGAATCGGCACGTTGTTTCATACTAGTTTTACTTCGGTACGACTATTCTATACATTTTCATTCTTTAATTCTTCCTTTCTTGTCATGGGCTTTTTTATCCTGTTACGCAAACATGCAATTTCTGTTGCGAGTTTTGCGGACAGATGGTTGTTGGATTATCATTGTCCAAGATGTCTTGTTTTATTCGAATATATCTTTAAAGGTGTCTTGATAAGCTATGTATAACCGCACGTTGCATTAATTTTACCAACAAATACGTGTCTAGCTGTTAGAATGAACCATGAATGACACAACACACTGGACAATGGCCATACATTTTTCAATGTCAAGAAAAAAACAACAACGAGAAAGCTAATAATTATTATTATTGCAATTATTGACTCTTTTTATGCCTAATGAGTTTTATATTATTGTTTGCAGATGCTAGGAGTAATATCAGAGAGTAAATACGGTCAAGAAATCTGCGGATTCACCTTTCAGGGATTTAGGTAAGTTTCTTTTTATCTCAGGTTAACATTTGGTTTCGTCAATTTAATATGGCGGACAAAAACAAAGAGTATTTAGGTATAAAATATTGCAATTACTATTTTTTCTTCAGATCAAATGGATTCCAGTAGCCTTATGGAAGCATTCCCTCCCAAAACAAGTTGAAACGAAAATGTCGAGCGTGCTTTGCAAAAACTGATGAAACTATGTGATATGATATCCTTACCACCAGAATCTAATCAGATTGTCCAGTTCTGCTTGTTTATATTTTATGAAATCATTGTGTTGAGAACTAAATGTAGTACTGATTCCATGCAGTAACGTGGAGGTTTGAAAAACGAGACTCATTATCGCAGATGGTAAACAAGAATTGTGTTTTTGAAGATTCTTTCGATTTTCGTGTGGGTCTAATAAACATCTTTTGAATAAGAACAGTTGTAGGTCTGTCACAAATCGTCTTGCAGTGACACTGGGAAGGTGATAGAACATGCTTTACACTTACATATGCTAACGCGTTTAAATGGGTTGTCAATGTACAGTTTACATATGCCACACTGACAATTACCAAGTTTGGTATGCGTGCATGCATAAAACTGTATCGGAAATAACCGCATGTGCATTTTATATCATCCGACCGGCGATCATAGGGACCTCCAAGATTTTCACTTTTCTTGTTTTTGTGTACATATTTTTGCAAGCTAGATTTTTCTTCATTATTCGTCATTATGATAAATATATAATTTCTTCAGGTCTTATCTCAGTTGCAATTTGTTTTGTGAAGAAATGCAGCTTTAAAATAGGAAATTGAATCGTGAAGTATCTTTTACATAATTTATTAATGCGACGTTCATTTGTTACAGGAGTTAACTCCTGCTGTAGGCAAAATTTCATTATAAATAATAAATAGGCTTTTTGCTGATAAAGAACGGAATATTATAGTGAGCATAAAAGTATTGAATGCGTATCAATACTAACATAACAACAATGAATGCAATTAATTTAAAATGAATGATAGTTACAAAAGCCAAACAAACATTTTGGTTAATATACATCTATGTTCATATGTATCATTTTTGTTGGTCTTGACATATTTTACTGAGTTTTTACAATAAGTATGAAATGAACGAACAGGGTTGATGAGAAAGCTTCTTTCTCAGACTGGTCGGTGCTGTGATTTTGTGTTGTATTTCAGAGGGGTTTTTTTTTGTCACATTTGTAGGCGTAGGGCGCATTTTGACGCAAGAGAGATATTGAGTCTGATGTAGCTTAAAAATTTAATGGTTACTCGGCTAATAATGGTGTATTAATTTTAATGAAATCAAATATTTGTATACTGTATGACCATTTGCGATATGCTAACTGTATTGCTTTACATTTTCAGCAGCATCTGCGACATTTTTTATTGTCAGAATCATTAAAAGGAATCACAGTTATTGCATATTTTAATGACTCACTGATATGGCCATATTGAAAGAACTTGTATGGCGATTTTAGTCAACGAGGCCTTACTGTCATGTATAGAAAACAGAAAGGTAGACACATACTACTGTTGATCGTCTGAGCATTATCTGTGTTTTTTATTTTAGCATAGGGTTTCAGGATACAGATGCAGTGAAGAATCTATCTACGCCATCTGTTGTTGCTGATGGACTTGTTCAAGTTGTCGCTACCTCAAGCTTAAATGAAGAAGAGATGCTACATATCATGGCTGCTGTGAAACTCCAAAACTTTGGTTACATTTCATCGAGAGGGAGAGCGAAAAGTACGTGTCGACTTATGTTTCTGCCGCTGCATCCCTACACATTATTTAAATCATTTTATGTTACGTTTTGTTTACTCAGTGAAGTTTTAACAGCAACAAACTACTTGTACCTCTTCCACAGGTTATGCCGAAATTTTACCTTAATCAGGGGAGTTGTCGTTACCAATAACAATTCTTTCTCTCAAAGCACTTATGGCTATGGTAAAGGAATGAAAATCCTTAATATGTGTTTGAAGAAATCATAGAGCAACGATTCTTTATTCAATAATAATGTTCAAGGCATTTTCAAAATTGTAACCTTTTTATTTAATATATATGCGGCTCGACTTTTCTGAGCCTGGTGTGTTAATAAGTGTTTATTAGCTATATATTAGTATCGAATAATGCTTTAAAATATTTGAAAGTTGTTAAGTAGTTATTTTTATATTGAGTTCTTCAGCGAAAGTAGTGTGACCACCAAAACAAAAAATAAAGAAAAAACCGAACAAATAATATAAAGCAAAAAAAATAGCAAAAAAAAAAAAAAAAAAAACCAAAAAAAAAAAAAAATATAGCCATGAGCCCTGAAATGAAACAAATGAAACGAAGTAAGTTTAAATTTGCCGTGAGTAAAAAGTTGTGCAGATTCCGTCTGTAGAATGATAATAATATGTTACAGGATCAAGTAGAAGAAACAATGGTACTGTTGAAACGAGGATAATTGTAAATTTGCAACAGGTGTGAACCCCAACTGCATTCTTTCGGCGAATTCAATTCATTTTACCCATTTAATCGTCCATTCAGTGTCTGTTCAAGCAAAATCTAAGACCTACAAGGTTTACTCAATAGTCTATCCTTTTAGCTGCATTGCGCTGGGAAATGACCTTGCTCTTTTGTGCGTAATACATAATATATTTATAATGCAGAATACATGTCACTAGAAGAGCTAATGAACACGACAACACCATCCCTTCCCAGTTATATGACAACAAATGTCGAACAAACTCGATGGGAATGGACAATATCTGACTTAACAACACTGAGAACAATGCTTACAACATTACCTGCAAAAATGACTCCCGACTCTAATACAACTGAGTGGAAATTATGGACAATATCTGATACAAAAACACCCACAAGACCGGTTGGAGAAACACCCACCTCTAGAACAACAACACCAATAACGACGACAACTACTACAACAACATCTAGAGTTCCAATGTGTTCAACTGCTGGTAAAAGTCACATAAGCACAATACATTGTATATATGCACACATAGATACATACATACATTAAAACATACACACAGACATAAATATAGACAGAGCGATCAGTGGATCGATTAATCAATATAATAGTCTGGAAAATAGTTAAAAATTTTAGATCGGGAAAAGGAATTATGCTAAAGAGAAATTCTATGAAGAAATGTCATTCAATAGTTTAGAAAAATACGAACACAATGCCGGGAACATTTTAAAAATAGCATTTCTGTACCTAGAATTTGATACCGTTCAGATAATTATTCAGTCATCACTTATGTGTAACTTCAGGATTCATGTTCTCAGGGAATGCGATCGTTCAAAACTTCAAATTTCATAATAACGGTGAACGCCTTGCGCAACTTGCCTTTAATATAAATTTAATATTTGTTTAACTATTGTAATACCATATCGATATATGTAATTTACGTCTGTCATTTGATGTCTTTAATTAAATCTCAGACCTTGAAGTAAGGTTGTCGGGAGGATCATATGGCCGTTTGGAGGTGAAACGCAAAAACTGCCCATCCGATACATGGGGAACGGTCTGTGATGACATGTGGGATGACCTCGATGCTACTGTAGTCTGCCGCCAGCAGGGTTTTCCGTAAGTCTCTTAAGTTGTATCCCTTGGAATTGTATTTTGAAAATTTTATTGACACTGAATATATTCTGGTGAAAAAGAACAAGCAGAACAGATTGATTAGAAGGATCATTGATATAACATAAAAATCAAGTATGACATTTTATATAATTTTTAATAAGCATAAGATATAAAAGGTACATATCTAGTTACCATTGTATAACATTCTTCCATATTATTTTAGGATCTTATTTGAGCTTTACTTTACAAAATGAAACTTCAATGATTTAGCAGAAAACAATAGAACACTCGAAAGTTATTGAGGAGTATCTTAATTTGTAAATAATATTCATGCGACATATTTCTATATGTCATATTGTTCGCTCTTGTGCCTGTATCATGAAACCTACGGAAAATACAAGTAAAGAGGCGGCCTTTTGCTCTCGATATCTATTTGGAAATTATTATATTTACAGAAACATCTCTATCTGCATTTTTTATTTAAGAGCGACATCACCTGCCTACGCCTACCGCGGTGCCTTTTTTGGACAAGGGAGCAGTTACGTCTGGGCTAATCGTTTTGACTGCAGGGGAACTGAGAATGATTTGTCTGAGTGTTCATTCGAGGGTTGGGGAAATATTCATTGTTCTCATATTCAAGATGCGGGGGTATCATGTGGTGAGTAGATATTTAAGGTTTCTGTAAATTCTTTTCATCATGCTGCGTTTATTTAATGATCTTTTCACAAGGTAAAAGTCATTTAAATGTATTATCTTTATATAAAATCAAAAAAAGCAATAGTTGTGAAACTTAAAGTTTTCATCTTAATATTGTAACTTTTAATTTCCATAAGCACTAAATACGACGTGTTATTACATTTTTATGAGGTGTCGAATAATTTTGAAATCGCCAATAATGAGCATCATTTTATGAAAATGGACTGGTTAAAGGGAGGTAACCGTTGTAGTGCTGATGCGTACAGAAGACATAATTTTCATATTGTTTTGTGTACTAGATTCGACCGAGCTCACAGTGTGATGACTTCGTATCCGTTTTTTTTAAATAATTTTTTTTCTTTGTATGTAGGATATTGCCAATGGATGTCAGCTAGCTGTTAAAATTAATATTTGAGTAAACAAAAGTGTGAACCATCTTTATAAGCGTTGTAGCCATAGATGTATGCTCCCAATTTATAACTATGAAATGAACTGCTTGCTTTTCCAGCTCAGACGATCCAGTGAAAATTCTCCCTTACCATTTCCATTGTATTTATTCAGAGAATCGTATACAATTTTTCAGTAATGCTATTGTAATAATTAAAGCTCAGTCAATATATTGTTTATTTTTAAGGCACAAATTTCACAACATCAAGGACGACGTTACAGCCAAGCACAGCTACCACCAGATACATTTCTACAACACCACCATGTAGGTATAAATTTATGAAAAGGGCACTATCACAAATACAGATTTTGTATGAAAAGTGTTTTTCTCTTTGCAGTAATCAATAGTTCATTTGTAATAATGCAAAACTGAAACAAATATGCCTTTAGCAGACATATTTCTCCCAATATTGATTGTGTTTTTCTAGGAATTGGTATTACAATTTATGTTTAGCATCTAATTGGAAAGACTTAAGTTGGTACATGTGAGCACAAAGTAACATTGTATGACATTTAATATTGCACTGAATCTGCTGATTGAGGACATTAAAATCAAAATTGTTCGAGGTGGGTTTAATTCCATAATTTGTGGTTAACATAGTTCCAGGAAATGAAATTCACCATGGTGACAATATTGATGTATTGCGTAGTATGGTACACAGTGTGACTCCACATAGTGTTAGTCCCACGAAATCAAATGTTTACTTCTAAACCAAAATAACTTACCCCCATGAATATATCTGATTAATCGGCCTAAGTTTAATTCTGGATAAAAGATAATCACGTTTTTTTGGAAGATTACAGTTCGCAAATTCGACTGGTCAACGGCAGTAACTGTCTTGAGGGAAGAGTGGAGGTATACTACAATAGTGCGTGGGGGACGGTGTGTGATGACAGTTGGGATTCTTATGATGCTATGGTTGTTTGCAGAATGCTTGGATACAGGTATCATAGTTCACAGTCAAACCAAATCACTCGATCTTCTCTTTGTATCCGCAAGGAACATTGTTTAAATTTGTTTCTAAGAAAGATAACTTCAAAAGATGGATATAAAATTGGACTTTAATGCTGCTACACTTTATTCAGATGAGATGACTTATCATGTCTCAGTGTTTGTAACTAAAACCAAGGAAATAACTGCCGTGTTGACTACAGTCCATAGACAGCTAATACAGCTATGTATGTGTGACTTTGTAATCATATGACTAGCCGTTTCACAATAAATACCATATCTATGAAGAAGAATAGTACTTAAGTGAATGCTAAATTTACTGAAGTGATATGAGCCAGTCTTTTTCTCAAGTAAGGCTGCAACGTTTAAACGTGTTAACGGCTTAGTTTAATTTACTATCTGTAAACGTTTACAAAATTGGTAAACATGTAAACGAACACACATACCGCTGTCAGTGATGCAGGAACTACCTGTTCTGATTAAATTATATATTTCCACATCTCTGCTTAAGAGGACTTTGAAGTAGAATTTTCCTGTTAATTCCTTTCTCAAAGTGTGCATGATCGAATGTGGCTTCGCTAGGAATTAGTATACTCCAAATTCCTGTTTCGCGTCATGCGGTAATCGGAATTATCTGAGTATATTGTACTTCTTTTCCCTTTCTTGCATTAGTGACTTGATTTTCAACACGTGCATATTTCGTCCTTTTTCTTGATAGCAGAGGAATTTCTCTCCACAGCACTTTTCCAAGCGTCGCTAGACCTTATTTATTTTGGAAACATGTTTTTTTAGCATTATATTCGTGAATGCTAGAATAAAAACGCTAAATATATATGCTACACAATTATGAAATGCAAGTTTTAGATGTCGTGTCACGTGTTTTATCCAATGACGTTTCAGCATTTTTGTAACAGCTTGAATAGTGTGAATGTAATAGTTTAAAGTTCTGTATGTAAAATAATTGTCAATTAATCTAATCAACGTATTGAAATATTCCACTCAATGTTTGCACTGATCGATCAGTGGGAAAGTATGTAGTATTGACTACATCCCGTTAAAAATATATACAATGCGACAGAAGGCAAAATCAGTTTTTATTATTTTGCACATAGCTGATGAATTTATTGTTCATAGCATGTGGGAAAAATATAAAAATTGTTACCTGCATATGTAGGGTATAATATACATAATAAATATGATATTATATAAAGTATACATTTTCCCCATGACATTTCTGAAGATAAAACATTAATATTGTTGTCTTAAAGGAATGAAGTTAATAATGCTCTTTATGATATCTTGTTGCAATTATTTAGCAACCGTTAAAAATGCTATTAATAATAAGGATGGTTAAAAGTTTGCATATTGTTTTCTCTATGGACTGTTTATTTACTACAAAAGCACCGTTGGAGCAACGGCTGTGTGTTGTGCTGGGTTTGGCGCCAACTACAATCTAAGCATTTTCCTGGACGATGTCAGTTGTAGCGGATATGAAAGCTCTATACATAACTGCAGCCATAGTGCATGGTTCTCACACGACTGTGTCCACGCTGAAGATGCTGGTGTGCGTTGTGGTAGGTACCTTGTAGCAAGAGTGTAAATGAGAGAGTAGAGTAATTGGAAAAAGTGGCCCATACAAGTTGCTCAAGCAATTATATTTCATTTACTAAGTACACTAGGTCTTGGCTAAGTGGAAGGAGTTTACGGAATTGTTAAATGCCAAAATACTTTACGCAAGGGAAAGGTTTGAATTTTTTTTACCTCATCCGTTCTGCTTTTCTTGAATATAAGATGTAACATATATAATTATCGAGGCTGACACTGACTTCAACCACAGGACAAGCAGTTTAAGAGTAGATATCACATTCCGATAAGTGCTCCTACTTTGTCAGAGTTTTTTTTCCCGTAATATAATACCTTCAAGAGTATTTTCACAGTAGACAATACTTATATCATGTACTTATTAAAACTTTTAAATTTATATGTGTTGAATTAAAATCACTTGTTTAAGTATGTGTTTTCTATATTTGTTTAATTGATTATTTCGTCGGCGTATTCCCTGCATCTTTTCTGAAGATTTGTATATAAATAGAATGCATATCTAATGAAGGATGAAATGTATACTTCACTAATTTTTGGAACGTTTGCGTTTGAAATTAAATATGAAAACATAATATCGTAAAGTGAATATAGAAAACAAATTGAAATTATCTATTGCTATCTTTCAGCAGTTTTTTTTTTCTTTAACGGTTTTAATGGTATGCCAGTAAATGCTGCGACTATATTTATTATAAGTGTGCAGCTAGATATATATTACTTTTATCATTTACTGAAGATATGAACATAGCCAAAGATTTTAAAAACATTAATGCCTGGTAAGTTGAAAGGAGTTATTGTGAATAATGCCTGAGTCATTTAAGATTGGTGAATTTTTCATAATGCATTATGAATAATTGAATTTGCTACATGGAATGGGAACTCTTTTCTCAAACTTAATGGTACAATTTATACATTATTGAATATCTTATTATATACTGAGTAATACTCATATTAAATAATATGTCTTATGCACGTAGATATAATGTATGACACCATAAATCGATCTCTTTCTATAGGTGGTTCTACTGATCAATGTAGGCCAGCAAAACCCTCTATTAACTGCACGTTTGACATGTCGAACTGTTCCTATACAACAGTAGCTTTGTCAGGCCCAGCCGTGTGGCGAGTTAACTACAGTTACTCATCTATTTCAAATGGTAAGTAATAATTTTGCTATTCATGAAATTTATCCAGGTCTATTTTGGATATACTACTTGTCACAAGGAAAATTGTCCGTGTAGTAGGCATCTTAGCTGCGTTGGCTAGTTGTTTTTATTTCTGTGTTTCTAAACCCTAGCTTTATTGCATGATACGAATTTTGAAGAAAGAATTAGTGAACCACAAAACACAAAAACGCGAAAAAGATTTACCGAGTCAGTTGCAATGAAGTTACTTTTGTGCTTACACAAGAACTTTGTAGTGCGTCCAATTCCCATTAACTGTAGTCAATCTTTCTCCTATAATGTTGTTTACTATTGAATAATTTTGAACCTTTACGGCGCTTTACAGAAATCAAATCATATATACATAGATGCATTTGACTACAACAAACAATATGTGTAATCCAAGAATGTAATATGCTCCGTAATAAGTGTCTATTAATAAGTAAATTGGTCATCTGGTTAGCCTTGCTGTTTATGAAGCTGGTGTAAAGTTAGGCAAAGCTCTATAGGGTTTTATTCTCGAACCCGTTTGATTATACTAGGTAATTATTACACACACACACACACACACACACACACACACACACACACACACACACATATATATATATATATATATATATATATATATATATATATATATATATATATATATATATATATATCCTTTACTAAATTACATTTCATATTTCAGCATTATCCGGAGTTGCCTACTACGCAAACAGAGGTGGATTTGAAACTGACATGGCATATCTAAAATCTCCAGAAGTTGTCGTGAATAGAACGAATTCCTATAAAATAGAATTATATTATTGGATTAATGCGTCCAGCGGAAATGCATTGTCAGCCTCTAAAAATGTAAGCGGGGTTTCCCGGAATATTTGGCAAATACTGTCACTTCGTCCAGAAGAAGAGGGTACATGGATGTACCAATGTGTGAATCTTGGAGAACTTCAGGCTTTTAGCATAGTTTCAGGTGAGACTCCGACATATATTATTCTATATTATATGTTTAATCTTGTTGATGATACCGAAAATAAATTTTGCTGCGTACTGATTTAATGCCTTCGAAGCTCACGTCTGAAGCATATTTACGTAATAGTGTTGCAGTGAAAGAAAGTTAAAAATCTGAGCGTTTTTACCTTCTAATCTATTGATGTAAATTTCATCGAAGATGCATGACAATTAGGGCGTTACTTTATAATAACCACCTTTTATATGATATTATTAAAAGAGAATAGATGATTCGAGTAGGATTTATATCAATATTCACTTGAAACGGTGCTCACCATTTGCGTTAATGCTGAACAGTACAGTGTTCTTCGCAGGACCATTTACCGTCACGGACCCGATACGCTTTCTTTTAAGCTCGCGATACTTTTGAACACGCCGATATGCTATGCAACAGTGTATATATGTTTTTATGTTTCTTGCTAACGTTTAATATTTATTCTGTTTAATAAATATTCTGTCACCTCTAAAAATAATTCTGTTAAAATATCATTAGGTCACCTTATTCCAAGGCACTATCACTCAAATGACACCGTTTGATATTCCTTCTTGGGTACGTAATTAAGACAATCTGAGATAATTACATACTCGCTTAGCCATTATCATTTGTACCTGGCTTGAATCGACATTCCACCGACACTTTGCGTTAATAATCAAAATAAACGTCGACGTTTCTATAGTATGTTTCCTATCAGAGAGAAAGGTGGAAAATTAGAGACTATTTTGTATGCTCTGTAGTCAGTTTTTGTGCTAATTTGCTGATAAAAAATGACTGAAATTACATTACTATCTATGATATTACCACCGAAAATTCACCCATGATCCTTGAAATAAGAGTACAAAATAACATTTTTGTAACTCAACCAAACGCAAATTATGGCACATTGACATATTCAGGTCCAGTATTAATAAACTTTATAATTTGATCCAATATTTTATCATAATACATGTATGAATAAGGACATCTACTATGGAAACTTTTCCCAAGTTTCGACTGTTACATATTTTCCAAGATCCTGTTCAAGAACTGTGGTGAAGCAAAAAAAGAAATTTTTTTGACGATACAATATTGTTAATTAAATTACGTAGAAGAGCTATATTTAAAAGACACAGCTCTAATTTCAATGAATTATCTTGTTAAATGTTAGCAATTCTGACTTTTAATTGTAAAATATTGTTATGTTTATATACATAACTTTTGTCTATGATTATAAGTTGTATGGTTATTTGAAAATACATACTTAACTTTTGTCCAGTCGTTTCCATAGTATTTTCATAGGCATTTCGCAAATAGATTGTTGTGACATGTGTCAGGTAGACCAGTATTTTAGTAGGTGTTTCGCAATTAAACTGGCGTGACACATGTCAGGTAGGCATGTGTATTTATATACAGATTTTGGTAAACAAATTCATTCTTATTCTAGAATTTCGGTTCTAAAACTCAGTCTGTAAGGAATCTATGTTAGTTGTGTTGTTGAAATCAGATATATTTTGAGAGGAATTATTTATTACAAATATTCATTGTAAATACTAAAAGTGCTCATTGAATTTTGGATTAATACATGATTTGGGGATTTATGTGAAGTCATTCAAACATATGATGGATTACATCTTTGTGGTACATCATGACATTCAAGACTATTGGAATTCATTCGTAACATTCTATTATTTTGGACTTGTGATTAGGACATTTAGGATTATTTGAAATTTAACTTACAGGTTGTAAGTGTCTTTTGAATTTTCACTTTAATTGTCTGGAAATAAATTGCTTGATTATTTTACTTACATTGTTGGTTTCACTTTCTTTCTGTTACATATTTTTAAGACCTAGAGTCATAACATAAATTGGGGGCTCGTCCGTAATGTGAATTTGTTTAAATTTAAATTGACTTTGTTTTGGAATTTTCATTGTCCCTGGTAAAGATTTTTATTTCACTCATTTGAGAAATATTTAGTGAAACCAGCAACCATCCACAGTGTCATCTAAGGTTGAGAACTTTGTTTCAAGTCCTACCCAGGTAGGGTAAGAGTCTTTGAAAAAGGACGAGTTGCTTGAGCTTGCCAAACATTATGATCTTTCTGAAGCGAAAGCGTCTTTAAGAAAGCATGAGATAAAGAATATTTTGATTCCGTATTTGGTAGGAAAGGAAATTTTGGATAATAGTGCTTTGGGTTTAAGTGATAACTCTGCATCTGATTTAGATTGGAAATTAAGCAAATTACAGCTAAAAACCCCATATGGAATTAGAATTAAGAAAATTTCGGCTTCAGAAAGAGGAAATGGAAATGTAGATGCAGAGAGAGAAAGAGGAGGGACATGAAGGAAAGTGAAATGGAGATGCAGAGAGAGAGATAGAGAGAGAGAGAGAGATGAGAGAAAGATGAGAGACGGAGAGAGAGAAAGATGAGAGGCAGAGAGAGAGAAAGAGGAGAGGGAAATGAAGGAAGGGAAATGCAGATGCAGAGAGAGAGAAAGAGGAAAGGGAAATGCAGATGCTGCGACAGAGACAGAGAGAGAGAAAGAGAGAAAAAGGAGAGACAGATGCGAAGAGAAGAAAGGGACATGCAACATAGATTAAAAAAATTAGAACTAGCAAGTGGAACACCCCCTCATTTACACACAAGTTCAAGTTTAGATGTTACCATATATATTAGGTTAGTACCCCCTTTTCAGGAAAAAGAAGTAGATAAATACTTTCTTCACTTTGAAAAAATTGATGAAAACTTGAACTGGCCCAGAGAGCATTGGACGTTGTTACTACAAAGTGTACTTATTGGCAAAGCTCGTGAGGTCTACACTTGACTGTCGGTTCAACAAAGTACTGATTATGATGCGGTTAAGGAGTACATCTTGAAGGGTTATGAGTTGGTACCTGAGGCATATCGATAAAGGTTTAGAAATAGTAGAAAAGACACTAGTTGAAAAGACACTGGTAAAAGCCATGTCGAATTTGCAAGTGAAAACGAACAACTATTTCATAGGCGGTGCTCAGCCAAGAAGATTGATTAAGATTACGATAACCTCAGACAGATCGTATTAATTGAAGAGTTTAAGAGGTGCATCCATAGTGATGTCAATACCTATCTTGACGAGAAGAAAGAGGAAACCTTGAACAATGCTGCTCGCATAGCTGATGATTATTCCTTGACTCATACAATTTAATTTGTCCATAGGTCTAACCTAAGACGAAGTCAGAAAACCAATACTTGTTGACCATAATGTGTACTTCCGCAAGATTTCCAGAGTCAATTCCTTTGAGAAATATTAAAACTAAAACTATTGTAAAAGCTCTGGTAAAGTTTTTACACTTGTTGGCCTATCACTCTGAAAGTCAAGGAGCTTTCTAAAGATTTCATCAAAATTGTAAGAATATGATTCAGTCATATTGCTTTGATACATTAAAATATTGGAATGAGGGTGTTCATTTGTTGTTGTTTGCTGTTAGGGAATAAGTTAATGAATCATTGGGTTTCAGTCCTTTTGACTTAGTGTTTGGGATATACTGTCTGTGGACCATTGAAGTTATTGAAAGAGAAACTTCTTTCAAAGGAAGATCCACAGATTAATCTTCTTGACTATATCGTAGATTTCAAATATAAGTTGTCAAAGGCATGTGAAGTAGCAAGAACTAATCTTCACTCTACTCAGTCAAAAATGAAATTAAGGTATGACAGAAATAAACAGGAAAGGAGTGTCAGCCTGGTGAGAAAGTTCTGGCTCTTTCCCATACCTCAAAATCCTCTTCGGGCTAAATTTGATGGTCTTTATACAGTTGAAAAGAAAGTAAATAACTTAAATTATATCATTAGTACTTCTGGGAGGCGGAAAAACAAACAACTTTGTCACATAATTATGTTAAAGAAGTATTTTGACAGAGATAACCCAGTTAATTATTCAGTCAATGTAGTTGTACCTGTCCCACAGAGTGAGGATAGTATTGATGGAATACAATCTGACTTTAGTGACTCTGGTTTATCCAAACGTTTGAATTTAGAAATATTGAACAATCTGGACCAGAAATTGTCACATCTACAACAAAAGGAAAGGAGTGAACTAAAACGGCAATTATTTGAGTATGGGCACTTGTTTCCTGATGTTCCTACACGAGCAAATAAAATCTATCATGACGCTGAGATTGTAGATTCTATTCCTGTGACACAACATTCTTACAGGATGAATACTCTCAAACAGGACTATTTGAAAAAAGAAATTCATGTATTTACTGGAGAATGATTTTACCATGTATTCGTATTCCTAAGCCAGATAATACATTCCGCATATGTACTGACTATAGAAAAGTCAACAGTGTCACCAAAACGGATTGATTTCAAATACCAAGAATGGATGATTGCATTGATACAATTAAAATACGAAATATTATAGCAAGTTTGACCTTTTTAAAGTATTCTGGCAAATTCCACTCACAGAAAAAGCAAAAGAAATTTCAGCATTTGTAACTCCAGATGGGATTTATCAATATAAAGTGATGGCTTTTGGTATGAGCAATTCTCCGGCAACATTCCAGCGTCTTATGAACATGATAACATCTGGTCTAGATAACTGTAACGCCTACACTGATGACGTCATCATCTACAGCGACATTTCAGAAAATCACTTGGAAACCATTCGGAAATTCTTCGATCGACTCAGTGATGCAAATCTGACGATTAATTTAAGCAAAAGTGAGTTTTGGCATGCTTGTGTCAAATTTTTAGGACATATTGTGGGACAAGGTCAAGTTAAACCTGTAGAAGCTAAGGTCAAGGCTATATCTAAATTCCCTATGCCTGTTTGTAAAAAGCAACTGATGCGATTTTTAGGTATGGCTGAATGTTATCGGAAATTTTGTTCATTTTTTTCCATAACTGCCTAACCTATGACAAATTTGTTGAGTTAGAAATCCAAGTTTTATTGGTCTGATCAGTGTCAGGAATCCTTTGATAAATTAAAGGCCATACTTAAGAATGCGGGAGTTCATTCTGCACCAAGTGTCAGCCAAATATTTAAAATGACTGTTTATGCAAGTAATATAGATGTTGGTGGAGTATTGATTCACGAAGACAAAAATGGTATGGATCATCCTGTGTGCTATTTAAAAATAAAAAAAACTAAACAAGCACCAGAACAAGTATTCCACCATGAAAAGGAATGTTTATATTTGATATTATCGTTAGAATAAAGACAGTATAAAAATGTAATGTGTAATTTTGTTTATATATTATAGCTTTCTTTATTTTGATGACCGTAATTTGCGGTTTTGAAAACATTTTGTGACGCTACCGCGCGCTTACCCCGATGTTATTAAAAACTACTGGGAAGAGTATTCAAATATGCAGACAAGCCGTAGCAAGTTCACCCGTACAACTGCTTAACAAATGACTGGCAAATGTTTTAGATTACAATTTAAAGTTTTTCTGTATTTAAAATCTTCTGTCTTAATTCCATTAAATTTGTCATATTTTGCAAATATTATTTTTGAGAATACACAATATAATTCATAATTGCTCTGATTGTGTTGTAAACATGACAATTCAAATAATTTTAAATGTTTAGGACATCCTTTCGTTGTATTACAAATACTACTTTACCAAAGAAACATTTCGAAATAACATAAGGTTCATAAGCATTCCGAATATGTTAAAATATGTCTTATTATTTCTATTTTCAGTGTCCTTTCTGGCGACAAGGGGAAGTGATAGCACCAGAACTATTGCGATTGATAACGTTGCCTTTGGATCTGAACCGTGCGAATGTGGGTATCGAATATTTTACTAGATTAATTATTGACTGACTTTTAAAGTTTCAAAACTCTATATCCAAAGCCTCTCAAATCTTCTTACATGTTTCTTTGCTGAATTTCAAAGTCTGCTGTGGCCATACATATCTCTCTGAATTTTTCGAGCTTCATTGAAAGGCTCACTTTCTTCTCAGTAGTATTGTCGTAGCATTTTAATAAATCCCTTTTTGTATGTGAGAAAAGATTCATTTTGTGTCTCTATTAGTCGGAAGGATCTAATAATATAAGAAGAAGATTGTTTCTTGATTTTTTTAGATAAGTAAATTGAGGAGAAATGTTAACCTTTTTCGTAACTGTAGCTTGCAAAATTCATCATTTTATAAATTCTTGATACAACTATGATTGAATGGATAATTGTTAGTAGAATATTTCTTCGTTTTGAACCTAAAGCTAAAGAAAAACGATATCGTTTAGTTTTTAAAATTCAACGATGACGGGAAATATTGAAATGAATGGAACGTTATAATACTTCAAGTAGAAGTAGTGTGAACATCCACTGAGGGAATTACCAGGAAGCAAGTCTACCCTAGAGCTGGAATATTAATAAATGTGCATAAATATGCTTTGTATTGGTATGTTGGAACTTATTTTACAGCTTGAAAGAGGATATAAGACAGGTTAGCTTTAACTAGAGGTTTGTCTTCTTGTTAGAAAATACTAATTAGAATCTATATTTGAATCTGAAGAATATTTGCGAAACAAACATATTTCAGAGCCACAATCCTTGTAAAACACTGACTTGATTTGTTATTTATTTTATTTTATTATGTGTTGGTAATGTTTCAGCACATGCACGTAATATTACGCTTTCTAAACAAATGACAATATCGTTGGTTTTTGTTTATCACAGACGGTCTTCAAGCTGGAATATGTGATTTCGAACGACCAAGTATTGCAGGGTACTCCGTCAATTGCACAAGCTGCAAACCGCGTGTTCCATTATACAGATGGTATTGGGCAAAAGGGGCAACTCCTTCAGATGGAACAGGTCCTAATGTAGATCATACTTTCGGAAACACCTCAGGTATACAAATACCCAAATGTTTTTGCAGAAAAAATATAATACCAATTGAAATATTTAAAGAGTGAACATCTAATACCCCTTGGAGTGGATAGATGCACAGTACCTATACATTGAATTCAATGTACAGGCAGGTCGTACAAAATACGCCATTATTACAAGTTTACGAATCTTTCAGATATATGTGAACCATTGGAAGAGCATGCTTGATACTCGTTATACCCTCTGTAATATATTGATGTTTAACGATCTTACAATTCATGCGTTACGTTTTCTATGCAGCATTATTAACAAGTTACGCACATGTTTCAAAGGGACATTCATGACTTTCGCAGAGGTTAATCTTGGGACGTCTATTTTGGTAGGCAGTTAAAGAATAATCATAGTTTGCTTTATAGTACTGTTAGCATCCCTAACTGGTAGCCCCACGTCTTTAATTCCAAAAGAGAACTTACACGTATCAGTTACACCGGTGTATAACTTACAATCTAATGTTGAAACTTCTATTGGTTAACTGTTCAAGTACTAAACACGATTATAACCATAATCAGTTGACCTTGTCTAAATCTTATTCATTGAGAGATATCTATCAAATTCTGAAATTCAATAGCTCGATAGTGTCTATCAATGGTTTTGAAACACGCCCCTTGTGTAAGTTTAAAAAACGGTATCATGATTAATCAAGTAAATAACAAAAAGAAAAACACGCACACACGCAAAAAGCAAAAACATCACATTGTTTATACATTTTTTCACACATCTCATGCCATATATTATTAATCACACAATTAATCATAAGATCCTCAAAAAGATAAGACACATTTTGCAAGACAAACTCAATATGGGCATATTCCAAGCCAAAAGTTCTGTATTATACTGTTTCAGACTAAACATCAAGAAAGTTTCACTGTTGAACTATATTAGCTATAGTACATGTATGTATTCTTCATTGAATTAATTACTTGTAAATGTTATTTATGTCATTATCACTAAATCACATTAGACGATTTTCTAGCATTATTCTTGTCTTTATTAACCGCTAAATCATCACCTTACAGGCAGATATATGTACGCTGAGTCTACCTTTGGACAAGAAGATGACATAACTGCGCTAATCTTCCCAGCTGTTAACACTAGCAAGACATATATGTCCGTCCAGTTCTTTTATCATATGTACGGAAGTGATATTGGAACACTTAAGGTAAGGTTGGGACGAGAATATAATAAACTATTCATCATTTAGAACATCACATGCAGTTTCCCAAGAATCTGTTATCTGCTTCACGTTATGTTTGAGCAAGAATATCATCCTGAAGCTCAGTCCGCCCAAATAATATATGAAACTTATAGAGTATGTCTAACTGATTGACATGTAACACTCCAGAAAATTAAACAAAGTTAGGAAACATTGGTGAAATTTATATGAGTCTAACTTTGTCCTAATGCAAATTATCGTCGTCCAAAGTTTTCATACAGTAACATTGAGATGCAGCTTGAGCCTTGTGCCTCAATAACTTCAAGCATGCAGAGCCTAGGTTTCAAGTCCATCTGTGCAACAATATATATATATATATATATATATATATATATATATATATATATATATATATATATATATATATATATATAATGATAAAAAAATAGATTACTGCCCAAATACAAAACAGTTTCCCAACTTTTCGAGCTAAAAAAGGTCTTCGTCATTAAAAAAACAAAACTAACACCAAACACAAAAGCCAAGAAGAATGCTTGACACCAACATTTTTAAATGACGGGGAAATAAACAAACAAAATATAAACAATAGAAGAAAGAAAGAAGACAAAATTAGAAAACGGTTAAAACAGGTAAACTACATATCTATGTTATGCTGCCAACAGCCCAACAAAGCTGTGTAAAAAAAAATTCAAAGTGTTTATAGCGCGTATCACGCAGAGGACCAAAGTGTTTTTCCATATATATATATATATATATATATATATATATATATATATATATATATATATATATATATATATATATATATATTATTATCATAACACTAGACTAAAGCATCTTCGTTGGCTCGTCATCATAAATCCCCACGCATTTTCATAACATATTGACTAATAGGAAACATTATCATTTAAACACTCAACACCACACTACTTCCCCGGACCATGTTAAATATATGCATAAGTCATAACATATTTTGAAGTAATACTGTAAAAAAGTCTTCATATATCTGAAAACTTTTGAGGACTTCACACAACAATTATCAACCGCTTGTACATGGTTGCAATATCAAAAGTATTTGTACCGAGATTAGAGAATTTGCACGCAGTAATTTTGGAAAAATAGAATAACGATTAGACGGAGAACGGAGCTTAATAAAATACCCCTGGCACAAAAGTATGGGAATGATAATTACTTGCTGGCAAAAGTAACAGTTTTATCTCTTTTAATGGGAATGTCGCCATTAATTATCAGTCTTAAATTTTACGTAGTTTTTTTTTTAAAATAAAATTATAGCGATCTATTATTATCAGCGTTTCGTTCCGACATTTTCCCTTGCCATTTTGTCTCTGGTTAAAATGTACGTCTCGTATTTGATAACCCGTATTTTCTTTCTCTTTTTGTTGCTAAGGGTAGCATCTTTCTCTTTTGGTTCCTAAGAGTAGCATTTTTTTCTTTTTGTTGCTAAGGGTAGCATTGCTATAAATACCAGTCTTGTACATATGATTCAAATGTTTTAAAACATTTACCATTTAGGTTGCCTTGGAGGCAAATGACAGAGAAAGTGTTATCTGGCAAAAATCTGGAGGGCAAGAAAATATTTGGAGAAAGGCTTGTGCTGTGTTGTCAACAGATGTAACCGTAAAAATTAAATTTATCGCCGTGAAAGGAGCTGGACCACTCGGAGACATAGCCATCGATGATATTCGATTGTTGACCAATCCCTGTCCGCGTAAGTTACTATTTTAAACTCATTTACAATTTGCTTTTTTGTCTTTTAATGTTCTAAATACAGGGAACTCTTACAAAGATCCTTGTTTTTTTATCTTCTGTGATTTGCGTTATCACATCGTTGGGGATCTTGCTAAATATTTATGGGCGATGAAGGTAGAAAGGAAGCAACCAGTTCCCTGCTTTATGTTTATTGTACTAATATGCACACCAATTGCCAAACAAATAATACGTGTTCATTAATTCCACAACTCATATCATGTACAGACCTACTGTACGTAAAATCGAACATCGCCCCCGCCAGTACCGCACCGATGCAGCCATCTGAATTAAGAATACTGAACATAAGTCTTCGAGAGACCCAATTAACTTCTAAAAGCTCTACCAGTTACATTAAAATCACAAAATGGCCATACTCTGCTAAAACAGCAAGCTAACTTGAAATTATACAATATAATCCATAGTTGACTGTCATTAAAGACAATATATATATATATATAGTCACGGTCCTCTATGTATTTAATACTACGTCCAGATTCAAAGCTCAAACGTGTCATTGATGCGGCCCGTTAGACCATTTGGAACCTGCTGACAATAGATTTCGTCAGAGTGATATAAAATATAAACTAAATATTTTGTGCAAATTTCAACCGTTTCATTCCTCCTCCTCTAAACTGACGGTTCATAGTCAGTTATGAAATCGAATTATCATGAAGATTACACATTAACATTACTACTACGTACAATATTGATTATCATTGATATACACACTATAGTCTGTAACATGTCATCGATATATTTTACATATTTATATTGATATAATCCAACAAGGGGATAAAGTTTAAAACTTTTCTCAAATAAGTTATTTATTTCATCTCGCTGCACTGTCAAATCAAATTAAAGCCATTGGGCAGAAAGCGGAATAGCAACTAATGTAACTTATAAACCAGAGATGCAAACTTTATGAAAGAAAATGACACAATTATAACTCTTGCATGACGATAGATTGCAAGTTCTACACTGAAAAAGGCATAAAATATGCACGCAAACACAATAATTAAAGTCCTACCGTTACGTTAGTAAACTAGATACTAAACATAAGCTGTTGTAACCGAATTCAATATAACAAATAAAGACGAGGATGATAAAGGTAGTTTGTAGTTAAAGGTAATACTACATAGCATTATTTGGTACTGGTCAACAGCTTCTCTTCAGATTTCACTGCATTTTCATCGCAAGACAAACCAATGCATGCGAACACAAGTAGAGAAACTAAGGCGAGGGATTTTGAGCTTCTGGTATGCTAGATGACGCCGTGAGAGATGACTATGACAAATTAAATCAATGATGCAGTTAAAGTAACCAAATTCACACCTTTCAGATTAATTACAAGTAAAACACAGAATTTCTTAAGATCAATTTAATTCGATGTTAGCCTAGAGTTTTCCCTAATCCACATTATGACGTCATGGGTTCAATAATGTCGACACTTACTCGTGAGATTTGACCAGCGCGATGTCAAGAAATCGCAAGGGTCGCAGCTATTTTCCGTCTTTATCTTGTCCTCCAGAATGATATCTGCAAAGTCTCTGTGAAGGTGTACTTTGGACAGACAAAAGCTACAGACTCGTGACATACAAATACAATTTTGTAGAATATAATATACTTTTTAATGAGTAGAAATTAAAACTTGTTTTTAATCAAGGCTCTTTATGAATAATAATAATAATAATAATAATAATAATAATAATAATAATAATAATCTTGATTATATATATATATATATATATATATATATATATATATATATATATTATTTTTTTTCTTCAGATGTTATCAATTGCGTGAAATCATTCGAAGAGTGCGCGTATACAAGGACAACTACCAGTAAAAATTTCACATGGGGATGGAATGGCGAAATAGCAGGTAATTAAAGTAAAATTAAAAGCGTAAAACGCTACCAAAAGGCAACATTATTTTTAAAAAAGCCATAACCATATTTATCTCACATTATTGATATAAACGCTTCTGAATTCCATTAAATCGTTCCTGTTTTTTGTAAAAAAAAATGTACCCAGGTGTCTGTTTTTTGTTTCCAGGAAGACATTGTTCACTTCGATGGTTCGAAGGCGTTAACAGACCTATTCTTTGAACCATCATAAAGACATCACTATTCATTAATTCTGCGATTGTTTTACCACATCGAACGCTAACACTGTGCAGATTCATGTTCATCCCTGAGTTCTAGACGTACTTCATAATTATAAAGGCAATGAGTCAACATAAATTATCCTTAACAAGCAGGGAATGTTCTGTAAAAATGGTATGAAGAGTTCTTCTGAACAAGACAATCTGTCTGCCTACAGTTCTCGCTGACATAAGAAATGCACATCATTAACTGATATAAAATGTCCAGTGGGGGTTAGGTGGGTAACGTGCCTGCTTCGCTTTACTTACAAACGTGCTTCCCAATTTTCAATAGGAATCTGACTAAAATAATAAATATAATTTTTGGAAACTTTTGATTCAACGCTGGACGACATGAAAACGAGGTAAATGTTCCAAATAAAGGCAATTATTTTACATTTGAATTGCTTAACTTTAATTTGCGAAAGTTTTATTGACAACAATAAGGCATTTTATGGATAAAACTGTAATTTGCAATTTAAAATAATCGTCTTTGTATTTTGAAAACATAACAAACGTTCACGATTTAGTTTCAAACAAGTTGGATGAAGTCTTTTTGAAATATTGCGCAATGAAATGATATTTCCTGATAGGAAATGTTACGAACATTTAAATACTTTTATGATTCATAATGACAGACATTATGCAATTTTTAAACAAAGATATTATAGATCTCCATTGAATAGTTTTTAATTGAACGAAATTGTTAAGGTTTATTTCTTGCTATAAAATGTGTCAATAATACTTCAGAATCTGCAAACTTTAAATTAATTATGTTATAACTCAGTTCTGCTCTTGTTCGTACACAGTGATACTTTTATTTAATTGTGTCTAAAGTTTCAAATTATTTTGTGTGTATTCAAATATGTGTAGGTTTGAATCAATTGAAATATAAATTATGTTTTACAACAAACATATGCTTGGTTAGAGCCAAATTGTGGCCATGTTACAAATGGAGAACATTAACTTGGTTATTGCTCTGGATGAATTTATTTAAATGTTATGATCTGGCGTTATTGCAGTTTTCAGATACCACTGTATCTTTTATGGTTATAATTTGTGTGTGTTTTCCATCAAAACGTATAAGATGTTTTAGATTCATTACCGCGTAATCAGAACAATCATTATCCATTTTTCTTATTATCTCTGTTCATACATAGTTGTTTCTCTTATATCATTTATTGCAAAACTTACTGTGATATTTCAAAGAGCTTTAATTATAAGCGGATTTCTTTATCTTTTGGATAAAATTATAATTTATTTTATCCTAAACATAATCAGATTTCAAGTATTTGATATTGTGATAAAGCATTTTAAAAATACACAGTAATCTTACCTTAGCATTAGTCTTTAATGTATGGTTTCTTTCTCGCCAAATTACGTTATGGTAGTTCACTAATAGACCTTAATACTTTTTACAAAGAGTTGGGCGAGTTTACTGCAGAAATGGTTTGCGTCACGATGAACCATCTACGTTAAGTAATAGTTGCCCCCATATGCATGTGTTTGCTTATGCAGTGCGCTCATTATAATGTATTTTCCCTACTGTGATTTGCTATATGGATCTAATATTTGATACATATTCATGTATCTTTGTTGTGCCTGAATGTAAATGTTGATATTCGTTTCCTTGTTGGTTTGCTAGCGGATCGTGTCGTCTTCGCAACAGTAATTATTTGACCACATCAGGGATTTCTACTGTTGCCATGTTAATATGATGCATCGTTTATGATCTAAATCTGACTCATACTTTCGCTTCGATTTGACGCTTTTCTTGGGGTTTTCTCAATCTTTTTTAGATCACAAAAGGCTCCAGGAAAGTTTCTTTCTTAATTATGATGAGACTTTAGCTTTTTCTTAACATAAAACATTGTTATGGAGCATTCACATCTCGGCATTAAGTAAACAATCGAACGCCGAATATTTCGAAAACAGCAACAACACACATATCAGTTTCATGAAATTCAAAGGAATATGATGTGCGAATCATAAAGCTTGTACACTAAAAGATATTGTTTTACCGAACTTATATGTGGATGCATTGTTGAAATTTACTTTCTACGCAAGAACAATGCGCCTGATTGATAGGGCCAATATTTAGTACGTTTTTACATCACGTTGCAGCGCCATCATCACTGACAGGATGCAATTTTCAGAACGGAAATTGCAACTTTACATCTGACTACTGGCGAATGGTGAATGCTCCATGGATGTCATATTGGGGTGTGACCTTTCTTGATCCAACATATAATACAAGCGGTAAGCCATCATATTGCTATTTTTACGCCAGATACCACTAACGTAGAGTCTTCATATATATTCTGATATGTTCAAATGATAATGTGAGCGCAGGGCATATGAAACATGGGTGCATTGAATTATATCAGCTAGCAGAAAAACGCCGTTTGCATTCCATGCGAGATACTAAGTTAGAACGGATATAACATTTCATTAGTGCAAAATAGGCTAAGGACCCATGACAATTACTTATGTCCATCGTATAAATTTAGTCACAATTCTGACTGGATCATTGATTGCTTACCACATCTAATTTACAATAAATTACCTGAAGATAATTTTTAGTCACATAAGTTCTTCCAGAAACTAATTATTTCTTGTAGTAAATTATCAGGGAGCATTCAAATAGATGATTCGTGTATGTTTTTATTTTCCTTTGTTCACTACATAAACAAATCTTTTTCCATAATTGAAGGACTCATTACAAAGATTTTTGATATTGTAATATTAGGTACTTTGACATCTGTATGTACCATTGTCTTGTTTGTTTCAGGTCGATTCATGGTGATTGAGTCTGGTTATTTTGTGTCCATGGACGGTTCTCTATACCCAACTCCATTCCTGGTTGAAAACCCAGACTGCGAATTGTCGTTCCTATATACTTATTACTCAAGCAGTTATTTTTACTTGATTGTGTATCAACAAAGCACCAATGGTTCAAGATTCGAGCTTTCAAATAACTACTTTAGCTCTTACGGCTCTTCATATGGCTGGATCAGAAAGACGGTGAAATTACTACAAATTAAGTCCACGACTTCTATATCCATCTATGCCAGTGGATATCGATTTTCCGTTGCTGTGGACGAAATTCAATTCTCAAAGTGTGGCAAGTATCCTGAATTAAAAAAAAAAAACCAACAAAAAACCCAAAAAAACAAACACACATTATTGAGTACATGACATTATACTGTTCTAGCGGCGACTGCCACGGCTGTGGCGTTAACGTTAATCGTTTGTATAAAATTGTATAGAAAATCAGATATCCGATATATTGGTGAATGTATTCAAATAAAATTTGATATTTTTTTTTTATGCCAAAAGTTTGTACCCTGATGTTCCGTCTCGCTCAACATTAATGTTTGATATACAACTTCTTGAAAGTCGCATTAGGTCAAAATCAGTATCCAACTTAAAGCGAACTTTATCTATAAACGAGATGTGGCGTTTCATGAAACATATTTCAAATTAAAAAGTACTGCTTAATCCGAGTCAGTGAAAATTGAATCATTTTAAAGCAAAAGGTTATATTTCCTTAACAGTAATACACTTGTTTGTATTCACATTTATTTTTTTTAACCCGCAGTAAAGCGCATTTATGGGAAATGATGGCTGTTGTTGCTGTTGTTGCAATTCTTTTTTTATCACGTACTATAATCTTATTATTATACAATTTTCCTTATGTGTTTAAAATATATTACTCGCGTCTTGTTTTGATCTGGACCTCCAGTATATGGGAGCAGTAAAATTTTTGGATTTACAGGTGACGTAGGTGATGCACACAACGTGTACATTGTATGCTTTCATAAATGTAGAGTGTTATTGCATTTTGCATATACTAGTAATCTTAGCATGTTGAAAAGTATATCATTGGTTCATTTCTAAATCGATCGAATAATCTAAGAGCAAAAACACACATATTTTCTATTTTGTTTTCATTTGACCGAAGAAGTGTTTTATTTTTGATCAATTAACAGGAACCTTGTCTGACAAAGAGGAAGGTGAAATCGCAGAGCTAATTTCTCCACTGTTTGCTCATCCCAGCGGGAAACACTTTTTGACATTTTACCATAGGATTACATCACATGACCTGATCAAGGTATGGGCATACATTGAACTTCGATATACAGAAAGTATGCTAACTGTTCACAGCCCGTTCGCCCATACATGTGTGAATTAGTGCGTGCAAATGTATGCAATGAAGAGCTCCTTCTTCATGCAAAATTTGAGATGGAGACTGTACATCTCCTGACATATTTGGAATCGTTTTGCGATCTTGAAAACACATTTTAGCACTTTGGTTCACGGTCGTCTGTATGTTAGGGGTGGCGATTTCAAAAACTTAGACGGACAGGTCTGCAATAAATTGTTGTCAAACTCGGCAAATGATTGAAGATGATTGAGGTACGTAGGAATGTATGATGCAAAGATCTCCGCAAGAATGTTTATACTATGATGTTACAATAATATGTGTGCCTCCTATGTTGATCCTTGTTCACTCTGTACTTTCGACTGTGTCTAACGGTATACCTCTCTAAAAACTGCTGATGTCAAAGGTAGCATTTGGGATTGATTTGGACTCATTTCACGTGCGCTATTCCATTATTATGCGATACATATGATATCAACATTAGATCAAAACAAATCAATGTAATTACATGTTTGGCGATTTCTATCTTTTTGCATAAAAGAACATCTATCCATCTATCTATATATCTATCCAAATGCAGATATTCATGTTCTTATATGCATGATACGAAAGCTGGATGAATGCAGATAGGTTGTCCATTTTGAGCGTTATATTTCCTGCTTATAATGGTTACCTTTAGTATTAGAGCTTAAAACGAAAATTGACAGGGAAAAATAATCGTTTCGCTTTTTCTTTTAAAAACTAATGACATTTTCAGTTTAATTTAAGCATACAATATAACCAAGAAGATGACAAAATAAGTATACAAGGCAAAAGGATTGAAACAATTTTTTCAACTTAGAAGTTTCTCTCGATTTTAAACTTAAATAGTTACTTAATGAGCATGCAGGCAAGAGTTTTGTAAAAAGTCACGATAAGTAACGAATATATATATATATATATATATATATATATATATATATATATATATATATATATATATATATATGATGAAATGATAGGGATCAAGAAAATAGAGGAGAAGAGCTGAGATATAGTATGTGGCTTGATCTGACCGGTAAAATGGTAACTGATGAAATAAGGGAACAAAAGGTAATGATATATTTGTATAGATGTTTTGTAATTACAAATTCCTGCTCTTCCTTCTGTAGTAAAATGTTTTGTTCTACTGTGCAAAGTTCGTTGCCAAATGATTGTGTAACAAAATAATATTATTAATCATCACAGAGAGTGACAGAAAAAGCCACTTTCTTGCGTTGTCAAATATATGCGTTCAAAAAGACAATGACGGTCGTTTTTTATTGGAAATTTGAAGAACTGGAAGGATTGGTGATACGATTACATTTCAATAAACCATAGCTGAATGACGTGTATCTGTGTCTTAATCGGCTTAAAGCTTGCCTATTGCCGAATGACAAATGACCGGAAGAAAAAAAATTTGCGCTCTGTGTTTTTCGTGTTTTGTTTTGTGAATTTTGGTGTAGATAACCAGTTTCTCGTGGACTGGGGGATATCGTTCTATGAGTCGATAAGTGTTAGCATATACGATTTGTTTTAACAGAGAGGTTATACATCGATACTGAATGATATTGTTCGAGTTTCTCAGATTATAAGACACAGTGTCTCATTAACATGATAGGTTTAAATCAGTTACATAATCCGGAGACTGACTGTTGATAATTATATTTAAAAACAACAACAACAACAAAGCAGAGATTTATATGGTTTACTTTTCTACGAGAGGAGGCCATCCAGTTTAAAAAAACTACTTGTCTGCTTGCGAATTTTCGTAGTCCAGAAACTAATCTGGCTGATTGAAGTTGTCGTTTTTCAAGTTTTTTGGAATCAGAGTTGGTACAGGACGACTAAATTTCTAATGCATCTTCCAGAATTGCGCGAATGTAGGCTAAACACATTTTATTCAGGTCATGTTTTGACAACACATTGTCAATTTCGTTACTTGTCCGATACACATTGACGCATAATGAATTATGGAATCAATTTGGTTGCTCCAAGAACCATTAGATGATATAATAATTCCCAAATGTCGATATGATTTAACAAAACAAATCTTTTCACCCGAATATTCAAGAGTATGTGTTCAAGTTCCTTGTTGGTGAAATGACTAACTGTGTTTTGGATGAATTAAAATTAACAAGGTAGAGATTTGCCCAATCCAATAATTTTTGAAGATCATCGTTTAGTACAATTTGAATGAAAAGTGGATCCGGCGATATGCCTTGTAACAAGGAATCGTCTGTAAAAAATACAATCAGTGGTTTTAAAGTTTCGGCTTTTTCGTTAATGTATGCAAGAAAAATGACGGCACTTAATACTGATCTCCGAAGTACACCTGCAGAGAGTCTTCCAAGGTTTGAAAATTCGTTTCCCAACATAAATATCCAAGTCCTACTAGCAAAGTAATCATCAATTCATGCCAAGATATTTCAATTAATTCCAGAATGTTTCAATTTAAATATAAATCTCCTATGCCACACTCTACCAAAGGCTTTGGATCGGTCACATAATATAATGCGCGAGATTTCACTTCGGTGAGTTGCACTAAAGACGTTATGACAGATATCCATGAGCTGATATGTGGTTTAATGAACAAGTATAAAACCAGATTGATTTTTGCAAGAAAATTAATTTTTATTAAATTTGTACAAAATATTAAGAAGCCGCGAATCTCTCACTATTACACTTAAAAGAGCATATTGATACCACTGCATATTTGTTTGTACGCACGAAACTATCTAAAGTCGGTTGATACATTAGCTCCAAACATCAAACAAAATGAATATTGTATTATTATTTTGCTATATATATATCTATCTATCTATATATACACGCATATATATATATATATATATATATATATATATATATATATATATATATATATATAATAACAAATATTATGTAGGAAATACATTAGTTTTTATTTTTCTAAGTCGAACAACAAAGAATTTATTTCTTGAGGCTCAACATTTTAAATTGATTTGTAAGTAACGTGCTCTTTGCATTAGTGCATAACAAAAGTAGACAAAAACACTGCGTGGAAAAGAGAAAGATAAATAAAGGTGAATAATGTCATGGTGTCAGCTCTAATGTGTGGGATATTTAAATTTAGGTTTACATTTTCAGGTTTATTTACGAGGAACGTCTGGGGAGGGTAAGCAAATAGAAGAAAGCCTAACTACTTTAAATTCTTTCGTTGACGAAGAGGAACTAGTGTGCATAAATCTCCCAAATGTGGTTGGCTCAATGAAAGTTGTATTCCAAGCTATAAAGGGAGACAATGCAATACAACAGATGGCAAGATCAGCGTCAATAGCCAATGTCAGTATTCTAGAAGGACAGTGTCCAGGTAGTGTATATGTAATTAAATACATATTTTGTAAAGTATCATATATTTCCTAAAACCTAGGACTAGCACTAATGCACGTACAATATCACTTCCCATCTGTTATATCATGCAATATCGTGTTTAATATGGACATATTTATTTCTAGTAATTACACAAATACTTTTACCACCTTTGCAAAATTACCTGAACTTTTAAATATGTATCGATTCTTTTATGAATCACCACCTTTTATATCTTTCAGCGGTTTATAGATTTGCGCGTTTTTAATTAGCCTGTGTCCATATTATCAACAATTGCATTAAATGACACTTTTGACATTTTAGCACCTTGTCAGACCTAATGTTTACTCCTCGTAGCAATATGTTTGCAAACATGGAGCAAATAAATAATGATACAGGACACACATAAGTTGCTATGGCCAACATTCTATATGTGGCCTTTCGTGTTTATTGTGGAAAAAGGGCTAAATTTTATATAGTTAGCTGACCTATTCTAATTATTGTTGTCTAATTATATTTAAATTGAACTGACAATTTTAATACCGCTGTTTAAAATGAATGATAATTATTTCCCTTGCAGACACTATTGATTTGCATAGCTGTTTTTTTGAAGCTGATCATGTTCTTTGTGGTATGGTTGTATCGCCACCAATAACAAATACTTGTGAGGCAACAGTGTATAGATGGATTAGACATTCTGGACCAACGCTAACAAATGGCACAGGTCCCAGCAATGATCATACAACGACAACATTTGAAAATGGATCAGGTGAGCTCAAGGATGTGGCATTATCTGTTATCATTAGGCTTCCGAATATTTTAGCTTAAAATTAACCCTCATCTTACTTGCCATATCATTTAACTAGCCGTTTCTCATGCCATTTGCTATTTATCAATCGGTTTGAACAACAGAAAAAAGGAAGAAAAATAAATAATGCAAATATTGGTCACTTAATGATCGATAGGTCATTTGGTTAGTCTTTCTATCTGGCTATGCATAAATTCCTTCGTATGACTTTCTTATCCATTAGTTTTTCTGGATCTATTTTTCATTGATTTCAAAGATTCTTTGCTTGATTTGTCACTAAATTCTGTAGATTACACAGATTACTCGCTAGCCAAACTTAATGAACTTTTTTGTAATATTTTGAACGCAATGTCCCCAAAAATGTTTTAGCTGACGAAATAACGTAAATGATCAGATAAAATCTAGCATGCTTCATAAAATTAGGCGAATACGAACAAAATTCAACCTGCCATTCTCCTATTTCATTTTCGTTGCCATATATTCATCATCATCATCTTCCTATTACTACTACTACTTGTGCTGCTACTGCTGATGTTTATACTACTACTACTAAAAGTAATGATAATCGTTATTATTTAATATTGTTATCATCTCTCTTGTCTTAAACTTTTCCTACTACTAGCTACTAGCGGAATAAGCACAATAGGATATTACATGTATGCGGATGCGTCCTTCGGAAATCCAGGGGACATAACAACCCTCCAGCTGAAGGAATTCACCGTTGGAAAATTCTGCTCTCTGGAATTCTTCTACCACATCATGGGAAGTTCGGACCCTGTTCTAACCACAATCGAGAAGATTCGAGGACAGAAAAATCTATTCAGATCCCGGAATGCAGATGTTTGGATTCCAGGATGCATGATGTTGAAGAATGATTGCAATACGGAAAATAATTCTGCAAGAATCATCCAGTTCCAGGCTCAAAGGGGAGCAACTCCATATAGCGACATATCCATCGATGACATCAGTTTGTCCCATGCTCGATGTCCTGGTAAATAAAATATTGTTCATTTTCTTATTTTATTAAGAAGGCAAATGCATTTGCATATGTTTTAGTCTATGTATTCACTTTCTGTTTGTAATATTTCTCTCCTTGAATACAAACTCAAGTGGGATTTTTGAATGCAAACATTAACGTTAATTGATCTTTTTAGTATGAATCCGTTAGTAATTTCAACAACGTATAACTAATCACACATGTTTATTTTGTTTCTTTTTTTCTTTTTGGTGTATTTCTTTGCTGAAAGAAGGTTGCGTCTTTATATATAATTACGATATATTCAGTTTATTTCAATTTTCATATTTGTGGATTTTGTTTTAGAAAATATTGTAGAATGTGACTTCGAAGAGAGCATGTGTGGTTACGTAGCAGAGTATGGTTGGTTATGGATCAGATCATCAAATGGTGAGTATCATGATGTCAAATGAATCTACGCGACTTAATGTCTGCATGCACAATACATCAATGAGCATGGTCTACAATAGAATTTGAAACTTTATTTTTGAAAAGCACTAGTTTTATCTGAAAGATTGATATTGCACATTGTAGCATATGATTTTCAATCCTGTCATCCCAGATATTTCTGAATACAACTGATAGGTTCTCAGCAAGTAATGATTAGGCATATATGCAGCTTTTATGATTTAATGAAATAAACATCATCTGAAGCATACAACATGATAAGACTTTCAAAGAAAGATTGGATTTCACAACATCTGGTTAATCAATGCAGTTACAGAATTTAGAATGTTTTCCATTTTTTTTAACAACATCCTTTATTGCATATACTTCTCAGTACGGTATATATCACTCTTTAAGTCCATGAACATTTTCAAATGTTGCAATAACAAAAGTATTTATTCATGTTTTTTTAATACAAGAAACCATTGTAATATATAGCAAACTTCTTAAAATGAAGAGTAACTTTATCAGATAACTTTATACTTACATACAGTTATATATGAACTTTATATTTACGGACAATTATATGAGAACTTTATACATCGAGACAGTTATATGAGAACTTTTTACATACATATAATTATATGAGAACTTTATACATACATATAATTATATGAGAACTTTATACTTTTATACAGTTATATAAGAATTTTATACTTACAGACAGTTATATGAGAACAGACAAGTCATCATCAAAGCTTCTTTTTCCGCCGGTACAAGGACCGGGTTGCATATCCCTCTTCTATTCGGTGTTCGTCAATTCCTCTGGTGTTCGTCAATTCCTCTATCCGATAAGCTTAAATTTGTCTATTGGTGGATATATGTACCCGATACAAGTAGATGGAAGGCCCAGAATGATTAATATTCCTGTATCATCTGAGATATCTTACATGGAAATGTACATTGCAAGTGAAATGAACTACAGTATCAGTGCCTTCATGCTGCACAACGTCACATTCAGCACCACATGTCCATCACTTAGTAAGCAATTATTTTAAAGCTGTAGTTAACATAAGTCAACTTAAATTAAAAAAGTGTTGATCCGTAATTAATATCGTCCCCGAAACATTCATTCTGGGTTTCTGGCCAAGCATACAAAACATTTTCTATATTGTTATGTTGTTTTCAAGAATATGAAGCTGAAGTAAATGCAATAATAATAATAATAATAATAATAATAATAATAATAATAATAATAATAATAATGGCATACAATATTACCTGCAAAGAAATCATTTCAATCTATTGTTACATGTGAATAAGATATTGAATATCGTTAATTTCATACAAATGTCTTTGCTTGGAATATTTTCCACCTAATGTTGCATAAAACTGATGTGTAACTCAATCTTTCTAGAATGCCAGGCTGGCGACTTTAGCTGTCAAAATTATTGCATCTATGAATATCAGGTTTGTGATGGGCGGATAAATCACTGCAGGAATGGAGAGGATGAGGATGAACATGAGTGTCGTAAGGAGATTTCTTGACATGAGAACATACTCTTATATCTCCTATCAGGCCCGAACACATAACCAGGGTTCTATCAGCCATTTTCACAAGTCTTGCTTCCAACGATTGTTTCCTGAGTAACTTTCCCCTGAGTGGTTTCATATTATTCCAGATTAATAACATCAACGATTAAGAGCTAATGTATACATGATAAAATCGATTGCATCAAATGAAAAGCAAACGTGTGATACTTTATTTAGAAGTTACTGCTGTCCTTTTCATACGAATTTCGCTCATGCACGATTGCATACTAAATACAACTGCTTAAGTAGAAAATAAAATGTTCTTAGAGAGATTCATGTCCACAAACAATAAATAAGTGTGTGTATAAATTATATATATATATATATATATATATATATATATATATATATATATATGATTGGTCTACGAATATGAATATTGTATTCAAATATATTTAACCATATTCCAATTTCATATTGTTTCAGCTATCAAGGTATCATGTAACTTTAATCAAGACTATATGTGCGGATATTCGTTTTTCATGGTGTCAGCACTTAAAGAAAATGGAACAGGTAAGATAGGAAATTTCATATATAGTCCAAACTGTTCTTTTTTTAATTCCCCCAAAATGAGTAGCCGGTCTAGTAAAAAGAAATAATGCGGCATATCACAGTCTAACAAAGTCTGCCTGCATGATTTTTCGCACATGTGTCGGATATTTTCCGCGCCGATATATCTGGCGGAAACGAGTCAATGCGATATACTGTAGATTTTGAAGTAGAACAGCTCACCCACATGCAAAAGGTAAAGGCTCAAATCTGTCATCGCATTATAAACCAGATAATAGAGTCTGTAGAGTGCCGACATACACGGTTCTGAGCTCCCTTCTCTACAACTGATTTCCAGCTTGTACATTCTATGAGTAACTAACATCGTGGATGTTAGCACCGAAAGCGACGGCATATTTATCTCTGTCTTTATTCGCTTTGCATTTTGTGTATGTTACACTGGTGAATTTAGTAATTGTGAATTTAGCCGTATTAATCAACCTCCTAATCGAAATATTTCCACCGTGAGCGTTGACGAAACCTTTTGCATAGCGTATCAGTCTTCCTTTTTGTACTATCCTATCTTCACTATGTCTATATGATTCCAATACATTTTAATATTGACTACCTTATGTAAGAGATTCATATGATGCGGCAGGTTGGTTATTTGGAGAAAAATCTATTTTCAATAATTCTTGTGTTGTCGACAAAACGAACGAATTTAGATTTACCACATCTCTATCACACCATTGAAAGTCTTGTATAATTTTTCTCTGGGATAATTATTTTCGTTGCTAGATGTCTTATTATGACTACTTGATATTACGTTGTAAGTAAACAAAAAAACTAGTTAAAAAGGAACTAACTGAAATTACCTAATTTTCAAAAGTTCAAATACTTTCAACAATCACGTTCATTTTTGTGATCTTGATTTGCCTCATATTTGATCTGGAATTTCTGAGTTCATAGTTAAGTAAGTATTGTAGGACAACCTGTCGGAGACTTTACTCTTATCACGTGTCAGAGGATTTTCAATTTTAATAAAACGTGTATGATCTCCTTACAGAAACACCCAATACCTATTTAAACTTTATAACCTCCAATCAACTCGCCTTTGCTGAAAGTCCAATGAGACTTTACAACAATACGTCCTGCCTACGCTACAGATATTACCAGGATGGTGTAGGATGGCACAGAATTGCAGCGAACTCTTCCAGTTCTTTGACAGATATATTTCTGTTCGGTGACGTCCTTAGAGGGAAACAATGGACAAAGTTGCAAGTTAATTTACCTGCAGGACAGTATAGCATCGTCTTTGAATTCAACACGGATTCTTTCTTCTATTACGCCTCGCTTGCACGAATTGATGATGTGGAAGTCCTGGATGGGCCGTGTGAAAGTAACAAGTTTTAACAATACAGTACTTAGTGAACACGCTATGAATATATATATATATATATATATATATATATATATATATATATATATATATATATATATATATATATATATATATGTGTGTGTGTGTGTGTGTGTGTGTGTGTGTGTTTTACGAAAGCGTTGCTAGCATGCCCACAATTCGTAATTTTGGAGAAAATACTATAATATTTACTTCGAGAAACAATTGCAAATATTTGTGTCTCGCTGCTAAATCGCGAGACATATGTTGCAACTTTTTGGCGATAACGGCGGCTGTGTAAATGTTAAGAATATGAGTTATAGCTGATTGAAAGTCAGACCAATTAACTTACTTTTCTGTGTTGAGCTGACTTGTTTGTATTATATTACGATATGCATAATACTATCATTACAACTAATAGCGACAAGAACAACTACAGAATCAACAACAATATCAAAAACAACGACAAAACAGCAACGACTGCTACTATTAATACCACTATTGCTACCACTACCACTACCATCACCGCAACTACCACTCGAGATATTATTTCTTCAACAACGTAAATAATTCATAATGATAAAATAGTACTCTGCTGCTGCAAAGTTTGCTCTGGCGAACGCTTCGTGTATCTAAGATTAAAAAAGATATTATAAAAGTTTGCTTTCATAAAGTTTTATGGGCATCTGCAAAATATGTGACACGTGAATAAAGGATACCGAATAATCTCAATCGAATTAAGTCACGTTATAAAGGGCATGTTTTGATTTACCATTTCAATACTTTTTCAAAATTGCATATTAAATATTGGTTATGCTCACAAATTCTACTATTAAATCTACTAATATCTTGTTTGAAGTATCACCTATTTTTTGTCATTTTCTGTCAAACAATTTAGACGCAGTATCATGCAACAATGTTACGGACTTTGAGTGCAGTATATCCCTTTGGAATGGTGATATTCTTGACGTGTGTCTGTCACGAAACATAAGGTGCGACCGGAAGATTGACTGTTTAAAGGGAGCTGATGAACTCAGTTGTCGTAAGTTTTGGATTTAGACGTAATGGGGTGGGGAGATGTTTTTCATTTGATTTTACATGTGGAGTGAGTGAGTGAGTCGACTGTGCTGGGCGTAAAAATGCTAGTTCCCTGAAGAAAAGTTGCTATATGCATAGAAAGTGATGTCAGCTTGCACGTATCTTATGCGATTACACACACACACACACACACACACACACACACACATATATATATATATATATATCATATGCAAAGAATAGTTATGGTTAGTTTGAACATACGTGAGAATATATTGATACTTTGTTTTCGTATATACCAAATTGTAAAGTGAAATATCGAGACATCTGCTTTAATTTATTGTTAGATCTCAATAGATGAAAAGTCAATATTCGTTCTTATTATCAATTTATATTACATCTTTTACGAATAATTACTTTGAAAAGTAATGCTTTCACATACGATGGTCCAGGTATTACCTGCAATTGATATATATGCGATTGGGACGCATCACTAGAACAAATAAAAGAACTAGCTAAAACGTAGAGATTGTAGTGTAGGGAATTTACAATAGGTTACGAAATGATCAGTGATCCTATTTAAAAATTTTTAAATTTAAACGAATAATGCTATATCCTTATAGTCATACCAAACGCGCAAACTCGGCGTATTGTCTAACTTTTATGTTGTATAAGCCACATCAAGAAAATACATATTTTAGATCCCTATTGTTTCCAACATTATAGGCAAAACATGTTGGAAAATAAGCTGCAGTTTTTTGAAACAGTACATGGTGGACCCTCTCTTTTAAATGTAGCCCATTATCTCCTAACATATTATTTTGCCATGTTCTTCTTATTATTTTATGCTCTTATTTCTCCATCATACATCTATAAAGCAATGGTTTAATTAATATATGTTTGTGCAGTAAAATGTTCGTACCCATTGTAAGGGATTACTAACATTTCGATTTTCTTCTTCTTCTTGTCTGTTTGTCTCAACTTTCGCTCACTCTCTCATTCTCTCTCTCATCTTCCTCCAATGACTGCATGCATTATATGTATACATCCTTTCTTCATCGCTTATAAGGATTTATGATGATTTGATCGTTTGTAATATGCTTGAAAAAAAGTCGACCCACTCAGAATGTTCGTCATAATACTCGCATAGTATCATTGTGAGATTCCCTCTTTCTGTGTCTTTATTAATTTATTCCTTTAGAAATTAAACAACGGAAAACTAAATCCCCTTTGCTGGTTTTTATCGGAATTTGTGACAGTATAATGCACAACATTCTGTTATTTTTACTTCAGTCGCCATGCAGGCAGTACACTTCTACGTAAGTGACTGGTAAGCTCATTATATAATGACAACATACAAAACAGCGAACTGAACCTTAGTCAATAGGGTTAATACAGTCGATAATTTTGGATTCTTTTAATTTAACTGCTTATTTCGGGAATTCTGTTGAAGTAAATGTTACCGGACAAACATATTGTTATCTACACACGATGTTCTACAAAAAGTAATAGAGGTTATATTTTTAAGCCTTTATCCATAAAATACCTCTGAAGAGACAAAATTAACTACGTTTTTTCAGCTTTAAATGTAACCTGTGACTTTGAGAATGGACTTTGTGGTTACTACAACAAAAGTGACATCTATATTAATGCATGGAGAAGACAGAAAGCCCCATACCTGATGGGTTATTACAATCTTTACGACCGCAAGTTTGGATCATCTGGTGAGTAATATGTATTTGATGTAATTGCTTCGACATATTAGTTTTCACTACAATATTAAGACATTTTTGTACCAGAAACTTGACTTGGCTGGCTAATGTCATTTACTAGTAATTGGCTTTGTAATTGGCCCTCTCTGTTTATAGACAAATTGAAAGCCGTTGCAAGATGATCTATGCATGAATTCCGCATAATTAGCTTTATTATAACAGACACGTGATGCTTTTTGAACTAACAGCCTCGTGTATTTTGCTTGCTTTTTCAGCAGAACAGTATTTTACATTACATTTGTCAAGATGGCATTCATGACCGTTGTTGTATAATTTAAAAATCTTCATTGAACGTGAAAGTCTTTAGGAAAGTGTTCTCGTGCTGCTTGACAGCTAATATAGATATAAAAAAAGGTTTTGTGATAAAGTTAAATTTCTCAGACACAATTAAATCATATAATATATATATATATATATATATATATATATATATATATATATATATATATATATATATATATCAGACATGATATCTGAAACAATATGAATGAGTGAAGGTAATATGCTCAATAGTGATAGTGTCACGATACGTCCGCCACGTTTGGTGGCTGTTTACTATAAATTAATAAAACCTCACTGATTATCCAATACCTTTTGTTTTTCTCTATATCATCCCATTCAAATATTAAGCACTATTAAAATTCAAGTATATCGGTTATGTTTGAACGCATGAAAAAGTACCCTGGTTAACAGTTTAATAACATATGTTATGTACTTTTCAGGGTCCTTTATGCTTGTTGGGAATAAAAATGCATACACAAGCTCAGGTGTTGAATTATTATCGCCAAATTTTACCAGCACGAACAACCTTTGCCGATTGAACTATTCCATTGCTTTCTACATTAGTAGTTATACATATATGTATGTAACTCTCTACGACAAGAAAGGCTATATAAAACAACTCGACTACATGTACGATAGCTACGAGACTCAGGCAACATGGCAAGAAAGATCAGTGGTGATCCCTGTGGGTCAGTACTATGTTGGATTTAATGTCTACGGAGGCTACTTTGAGCTTGCTCTTGACGATCTGTATGTCTCCAATTGTGGACCTAAAAGTAAGGAACAGTGACTTTTCTTTCGATATCTTCACTATATATGTGTGCGTATATATATATATATATATATATATATATATATATATATATATATATATATATATATATATATATATATATATATATATAACTTTGTCAAACTCCTTGTGTTTCAAATTTGCTAACTGTGGTAGAGTTTGTGACAAGGGAAGTGTGGAAGGACCTTGTCTCCACCAAATGGATACAATTTTGGACTTAGGGCCGTGCTGAAGCCATGTACTTCCACATTCCCCTTGTCGCAAATGATATTTATTTCTAAACTTGTAAATGCAAGCTTGTTGATCTGCTGAATTCTCTAATTATAAATCTGTAATAATATTTATAATTTGCTAAACAATTTAATGGTCGTTATGACTTTAAGGATCGGTACAATTTTCGCGGACACATAAATATCAATATTTGATGATAATATGAAAATCTAGATCAAAATATTTAAGACATTTACAGTTGAACGAATCAAATAGAATTGTATAAAATACAAGCATTGTATTATGCTGCAATATGTATATTTGAAAAAAAAAGTTCAAGCATTTGAAATACATTAGGCATGTTGTCGGAAAAAAGGGATTCAAAAACGTGAATAGACAAAACCAATCGTATATTCAAACGGATACGAGCCGTTATATTTAATCGAATATATTACTCAATGGCTTGACATAATTCGTCTTTCAAGATTGACCGTAAACATATATTATATGTGTATCTGTTGATATTATTGTTTTTTTGTTTGGAGCAGTTTTCCTACAAATCCGTTCAATTGGTACTCCTGTTGCAGCTTTAATTCTAAGGCAAACAACACATTAGGACAGTTGAAAAATAGACGAAAAATATCTAATTTTATCTGTATCTACTGTTGTGTTTCATTGTATATTTTGCTTCGCTTTTTATATACATTGGGACAGATTTGGGCATTGTTAGAATCAAGTTTGGGTGCTAGATCTCCCAATTCAAACTTAAAAATACGATCAGAATATGCTGCATTTTCCTTAAATCAATCTTGTTTATATCAGAGGAAAAACTGAGGATTTCTTTAAATTTGAGGAAATCTTGAACTCGACTTTGTACAAAAAGAATAACTCTCAAGTGTCCAGTTCGAAAACTTCAGTTAATTTTCATACTCTTTTCCCCTATTCTGATTCAAATGTGGTGAGAAATATATAGTAATCAAGATCTTGCCAAATGTGAAAATGAGATAAAATTCTTAGAATTTTCGTGAAGCCTGTCCAGGACACTTGCTTACATCGCATGCATACTATTTCCGACGTTATATGTGATGTAAATAAATGTGTTGTGAAGAAAAGATTCACAGCATGATATACACTATTGTCGATAAATTTTACAGAAATAAAATTTACTGATCCTTTCACTGCAAAATATGTTTTAAATTTGTAACTCTACTCAGATCCAAAATTAGATATTTGATTTGTTTGGGATGAAGTCTTGCAGTATTGCATATGAGCCGTACCAGATATTTACAGTCCGCTGTAATACAAACACATTTTGCAAGGAGAATGAAATTCATCGCATACTTTGCTTTATATATAAAAATGTCATAGTGCAGCCTGGTTAGTTTCGCTGAAAAGCGTTTGAATAGAATTTACACTAAAATGGTTTTTACTCATTGAATGCAATCTGAATTTCTTCTCTAATTTTCAAAAATATTCAGCGCATTTCAAATTTAGTGTTACTTTTGAATAAGAGAGTATGCTCAAGTACCTATATTTGAACTTAATATGTATATTCACATAGATAAAGAATATAATACCTCGTTTGCAATAACAAAATGTTTTAAATACAATAAATTCTGACAAAAGTAGTCATAACTTGATGACATATAGCAATGTTCATTGGTTGATAAAATAATATAATTCAAATTTCAAACCATTCTAGATAACCTGAATAATTATCAAAATTATGTTCTATTATTATATTTGTTTGGGTGTTGCATGTTGGAAAAGGGTTAGTTATGTGTACACGGCTAAACTTATCTACCCTTGGGGAAAATTTAAAATACGCACTGCTGAGAAGTATCGAGTGCAGCTAAGCAACGTCTTGTAACGTGACCTGTTATGTAGCTTGGAGATATATATCAAAGCAGCAAGTACGCGTTCTTCCGGGTGCAAAAAAGGTTATGCAAAGATTATATCTTTATATTTTCTTCTTCAAATCATGAACATTTTTAAATAAAGATATTTGTTTACTCCATGGTGTTTCGCTAGATTTTAAACGCATTGAAATATGCCTTTCTGATCAGGAAGATTTTCGGGTAAGTCTGATTTCATTCTTTTTGGTTTTTTTTTGGCTTTAATCTGCCTCTCAACTCTATTCAGATTTCAACTTTCGTTCATATAGTTGTTAAGATATATAAAGTTAATAATGATGTACTGAGCATATTTTGCAGCCCACTGTGATGTTGATAGAGAATTTCAGTGTCTCATCTCGACTGAAAATGGAGCTGCCAACGTTTGCCTGCAAAACACTTATGTCTGCGACCGTTACATGGATTGTGTGAATGGAACGGATGAAGAAAATTGCTGTAAGTTGGCTTTGTTTGAAAAAATACTGGAAGCTTGCTCATATTGTTTTACGTTGACTTCATTAAAGGTTGTGCCGTAGAATCATATTACCGTGGATTACATTTATTGAACCGTTTGCAGTATTTATTTTTATATTGCCGAGTACTGTTTCCTGAAAGTGACGCTTTTAATGTACATTATAAATAAAGCTAAAGTATACTTTTGTTTAGACCTTTGATTCTTTTATGTTATGTTGAAAATGTACTGCATTTGCATATTGGATTTAATAGCTTAGTTAAACGTTGTGCCTTAGTGTGCTTAATATTGTTTTAAGTTTGTTTTAATGGTTGTTGTTTAAGTTGTTGTGCTCACATTGCTGTCGACTGATTGCCTTAAAAGTAATGATGCATGAAAAGACAAACAACATTTCGACTTTGAGCATTATCAGCATAAAAAGGCGACAGTATGAATACATGTTTTTCTTGAATTTCTATCGTTCAGGATGAAATGTTAATTGCGGATTTCTGCAGTTTCCTTTTCCTCGTAAATCCAATATAGTTTTTGAAATTAATGAAAAAAACAAAAACACCATTTGTGTTGAAAATTCTTACAATGATTGATTGGCGTTTGGAAGATGAACCACTTGTATGCACAAGTGACCGAAGAATCAAATTTAGTGATAATGTCTGGCTTTCATTATGTCGGATTATTTGTTTGTATGCATGTGCACACAATTGGTTATATATCTTCTTCTATTTGTAAGAATTACGCCGCACTCTTTTACTGGTAAATCTTCACACAACTTGACAAATAATATTATTATATCCTTATAACTGTCCCAGGCTCTATGGGTCGGAAATTAGAACATATCAATAAATGCTTGATTAAAGCTTCATAACCTGACTTCTTCATAAGCAAACCCTAGCCTAAAATCGGCCATATTTGGATAACTACCACTTTTCACATTTACATTCTATTTTATTATATACCATACTTCTTTATGGGGCATGCAACTTGTTGTGGTAATGATGTCATAGATTAGAACATAGACATATTAGATATCTCGTTTGTACTTTACTTCTTTTAACGTAGAGCCCGAATATATTATTATTATTATTATTATTATTATTATTATTTTTTAATTACAACAGTATCACATACTTTCATTTCATTCGTTGCCATATAAGCTCCTTGACCTTGTGATTAGGACGGTCGAGGATTGAAGAACAAGGACCAGAACATATAGAAACATCTTATATTCATGATTTTACAATGCTCCCTCTCCTGGTCGAATACATATATTCTTTCAGATCAGTACTATAACTGTTTTGGGTCATGCTTTAGATGAGTCTATCATACCGTAATTTGTATTGCTAACTTCAAGGATGAAAAAATCCCACTCTAATGGCCATAAAGTATTACTTTTTATTGGAAAAATGGTGAAGAAAAATCGTTTGTTTTAATACTTTTTATTATTTTATTTTAGCTTACACTGCAACATGTGATTTTGAAGACGGTTCTTGCGGATATTACAACGGCAACAAATATTTAAATAATACATGGAGATTGGAAGAAGCCCCATATCTAATGGGATATAACAGTATTTATGACCAGAAATTTGGATCTAATGGCGAGTAAAATATATTTTTCCGGTATATGTAATAGCTTTCTTCTTTACGTTTTAAAAGTGTTCAATAATGTTCATGCTTACAAGGCTCAACAATTAATGCGTTTCAAATAATAAGCAGCATAACTTATGGTACCTGACTACATTGACTTTAATATGAATGAAATAAATATTACGCCTTCATGCTTCAAATTAATTATAAATTTTATATAAATGTACATCCTGTAATTATCAATCACGATTTGTATTCCTTTAAAATATTCAATCTTTTCTTCGGGTTTCATATAAATACTAATATTTTTCTCCAATACATTTCCAGGTTCGTTCATGGTGGTTGGAGAAAAAAATTCCTATACGAGTAGTGCTGTATTATTTTCTGCAAATTTTAGCAGTTTGAACTACATCTGCCGATTAAATTATTCAATTACCTACGTCGTGTACAGCTATACTTACTTGTATGTGATTCTTTACGATAAGAATGGTTTCGTGAAACAGCTGGAATACGTATATTACTCGTATACGTCTCCTGCCACATGGAGAGAACGATCTCTGGAAATACCCATTGGTCACTTTTATGTTGGATTCAGTGTTAGCGGGCAGAGTTTTGAGCTGGCTCTAGATAACATCTACCTGTCAAATTGTGCGGCTAAATGTATGTATTAAAGTTCTTCCTAGAAAATATTTCTATTTTTTTCTCTTTTCATTTCCTGCATTTCAATATCACTATGTTAGGAAATCCTAAAAACATAATGAACTTTGAAACAAATTAGGAAAACTTTGCATCATTTATGATATGCAAAACAACGTTTTTAAAATTGAAGCGACATAAATCAATGATCAATGACACGACTCATCGTTGTAACCTGAAGAAATTCACGACCAATAATACATTAAATCCATAAACATATCTATGTAACTCTAGCGGACATATTGAGTCATGTTTGCTTTCCATTATATGATGTAGTATATTAGATGCAGTATAAACCAAGCAGTAATCAGCTAATCGCAAAAATTTGTTTTGTCAAAAAAATGACAAGTTCCCATTACCATGGAGTTGGAGGAGGATCCTCTGACGATACAATAATATGAATCAAATTACGTAGATGGCTAAAATACACAGCTCTAATTTCAATGAATTATCTTGTTAAATAATATCAATTCTGACTTTTTATTTTAAAATATTGTTATGTATGATATTTATATACTTAACTTTATTATATGATTGTAAGTTGTATGGTTATTTGAAAATACATACTTAACTTTTGTCCAGTTGTTTACATATTATTTTCATAGGCATTTTGCAATTAGACTTTTTGACATATGTCAGCTTGGCCAGTATTATTCCATTAGACATACTCATATTCTGATGTGAGATAGCTCATGTTAGCATGTGCACTTATATACAGATTTTGGTAAACAAATTCATTCCTATTCTACAATTTTGGTTCTAAAAGATCAGTCTGTAAGGATTCTATTTAAGTTGTGTTGCTGACATAAGACATAAATTGAGAGGAATTATTTGCTTATAATATTCATTGGAAATACTAAGGCGCTCTCTCATTTTGGATTAATACACGATTTTAGGACTTGTGAACCCATTCAAATACATTCTGGATTACATATTTATGGTACATCAGAACACTCAAAGCTACTGGAATTCACTCGGAACATTCAATTATTTTGGACATGTGATTAGGACATTTAGGATTATTAGGAATGTAACTCGCAAATTGTAAGTGTCTTTTGAATTTTCACTTTAATTGTCTGGAATTAAATTGCTGACTGATTGTACTTACATTGTTGGTTTTACTTTCTTTCAGTCACATATTTTTAAGATCTAGAGTCGTACTAATATATTTTCCGAATAGCTGAAAGTTGGAATTTAAACAAAGGTACTTTTATAATGCCAAATTGTATGCAGGAATAAAACATTATATGACCAAATGAGGAAAAGGGATTAAGGTATGAATTATTATTTACACTTTAACAGCTGCATGCAGCAATACGACTGAATTTAGATGTTATATATCCACTGAAACTGGAGATGTCTACGCTTGTTTGCTTCGAACTAGGCTCTGTGATCACAACATTGATTGTAAAGATGGAGAGGACGAAAAACAATGCAGTAAGCCTGGCACTTAGTGTGGTTTAATTGTCTGTTTGTTGCACATACTACATAGCTTTCTAGATTGTAATCTGGAAATGTTTGAATAATAACTCTGTTAACTATAAAGCAATATAACAATTGAATCATTCATTTGCAAATGAACAGGTGAAGACTCATGGACTCTTGTTATATGGGTAAACAATTTAAAAAGGAGTATATATATATATATATATATATATATATATATATATATATATATATATATATATATGACAAAAGAAAGAAAAAAAACATCAACAGCTATATTAATGTTTTAATAGACTTTTATCACACAAGGAAAACACTACCAATCCATGACATTTGTGTAGCGTGGAGGTGGATTATCTTTACAAATGCTTTTGAGAAGTAAATAAATTTGTTTGAAACTTGAAGTCTCTTTTATCCTTGCAAGGAAACGTAAATTGCACAGAAACGTTTTTATACTGCAGATGATGCAACACGCTAAAATTTAATTAAATAAATTAGGAATTTGTGTATAGGAACATATTGGTTTCGATGAAGCGTTTCCTATGTTTCCTATGCTAGCTTTCACTGATACCATCTTAGCTAACATATTCGGCAGCCATTGCTAATGCAACTGTACAAAGTGTCTAGCTTCTTCTTTGTAGAAATCATGCATAAAATGTATCTTAATCTGTTTTAAAGATTGATTTCACAAGAGATCATGTATTCTGAAATTTAGCTTTATCTCTCTATCGTATGTATATATATATATATATATATATATATGTATATCGTAATCATTAATGTCTGAATGTGTATCATTCTTACTACAAGATTTCAGTGTCTCCTGTCAGTTCGAGGAAACTAATGTCTGTGGTTATCACAGTGTAAATGACAGTTCGTACACAGTGTGGGGAAGAGTTGCCGCCCCTTATTATCTTTACAACACATACATGTATGATACGAATTACGGAAGTTCAGGTAAGTTTAGTTCATGTAAAAATTATCCTATGCATATGCTTTCAAGGTATCAACTTTATTCCAACGTCGGGAACTTGCAAGCTAACCCATTATGTGCAAAGTTAAAGAAATATTTGAGAGATTGTAATATTACTGAAATAAGAAATAATTCTGTATGAGCTGGCTGCCATATTTACATTTTTGAATGCTGCTTTTCAAGTTGATTTTGAATACATATATATGGTCGCAAACTGTGATGTATATATATATATTATTTACAATGTGTCAATATATGAAATATATTTGATCGATTGTTTCTATGAGCCTGAGCATTAAGACTGTGTAACTTTTGAAGAAATTATATTGCAACCTGTGGCCTTAAAGTCTGTAAATACTTAGTTTTCTCCTCACTAATTCAAGAATGTCAGATTACTTTTAGTTTATCGATGATTGCTGACTGGAACTTTAACATTTCACGTTGTTATCCAGATTAATTCCTTACTGTTAAAAGAAATATATTAAAAAATATCTATTTCTTGAGGTTTTGATTGCACTACTTGTTGTTTCTTAATCTCTGAAGTTATAAATGCTTTAAGATATGTTCATCACATGTTAACGAGAGAAATTGTTTTTAAAAGAATTATATAGTATTATGGCAATGCAACAAGACGACATCACCTAGACCTTCATCATTATTTTATATTCACATACTTTTTGAATCGGCCACCTTTATTATTAACGGTTGTACTATATCTATTGGATGTTGAATCCGGTGATTAATACTATGAATTATAAGTCTTTCGTGCCGAGTTATTTTATATTCTAGCATTTTTATTTTGAAATTTGTGTCCCATATTGCAAAGAGACAAATTTTTCATCTCATCTGCCTATCTTTGTCATAGTTTTTTTTTTCCTTTTTTGTTGCCGTGGAAATTACACTATTTTCATGATAATTACGGCCTTGTCAACAACAACTTTCTTATATTAAGTAAGAAATAAATGTACAGTATTTGGTTGGACTGATTATTATAAGATTATTTTAAAACTGTATTATTTAAAAAATTTACAGGTCATTTCATGTATATTGGGAGCAACGGATATACCAATGGGGCATTGCTCACGCCATACTCCGGGCCTGTATCATTGAACTGCCAGCTTCACTATTCCACTGCATTTTACTCATACAATTATCTGTACCTTGACGTGTATTTGTATAACAGGAATGGATACGTCAAACAAATTGATTACATATATACGTCATACCAGTCAAGCCCTTCATGGAATAACAGATCGGTTTATATTAATTACAACAGAGAGTTCTATTTACGGTTTGATATATATGGATCATCTTCACATTTTCTACTTGATAATGTATACTTCTCAAATTGCAATGGTGAGTATGTTTAATCTTTTACAGTATGTTGCTGATTCTAGGAATAACATCATATACCATTTCAAACATAATATGCTTTTTGCGATGTATTTATCAGTTCCAAATTTGTAGGTCTTACACTGCAAATAGATAGTATATGTAGTAATTTATAGATAAATTGATATATTGATAGACACATAGCAAGGTTTACCCAAGGATTTTCAGACGGTAGTTGATAAAAAGGGCGATCCGTTATCGCCTTCATCTAGGAACTTATTTTTTTTTGTAGAAGTCTTTGAGGTCTTTTTTTAAGATTTGAAAAGATATGAAATGTTTATGTAATCAAACTATCTAATTTTGAATGTTATTTCTCATCATAATCAGCTAGAAAACAAAACACAATACATTGTTCTGCATGATAAAGAAATATAGCAAGATGAGAAAAGGTTTCATTTGAGCCTTCTCTGTTTACTGTCCATTTATTGTATCCTCTCTCAGGTAAACATGGTTATGAATATCTTTTTATCCTTAAAAATATTTTGAAAGAATAAGTTGACATTCTTTGTATTGTTCTCTTTTTTCTGTAATTGTATTATTTCCTCTGCTCTTCGTTACATTCTGTATAAATAAAATGGTGTGCATCATTTCTGATTTAGTTAATCTGAGCTGTCCATAAGGTGTTTTGCCTATTGACTTTTTCGGAGAAGGGGTAGAGTGGCGGGGGGAGGGGGAGACAGGGGCAATGCAATTACCTGAGGGCACAACACAGCGGGCAACCGTGCCCGGTTTCGTGTCTTTAGTTGTTTCACTGTCAGTCCTCTTTATCCTTTCTGCAGTTTCAAGCATAACAATGTACAAGTAGGAATACAATGTTATGAATATTCGGGACTGATTTAATATTTTCCCGATACGTATAAACACAATTGAAATATATTTCTCTTTCTTTTTGATAGAATATAAAATTTTATGAAAAAGAAAATATAATATATTGTCGTTGTTTGTTCTTCTGTAGATTAAGGCATCCCCTTTCTTTGGTAATTGTTCTCCATATGTGGAGAGAATCTACTTGTCATTGTGAAGTTCTGAAATAGGCGTCCCAAGACACGCTGGTTTAATATTACACTTTTTATATCAATTGACTATATGCTTGTGATATTGTTTTAACCAAACTGGTCAATAGTTATTTCCAATGTCCAATGTATTTCTGTACATGTAGCACACTATTTTATCAGGAAAGAAGGCAATGAGAAACCTCGTCTCTAGAAAACGACAATAGATCACGGGTCAAGTTTCCCTCCCCGATTCAATGCCCCAAAACGATTGCTAACTCATTCAATTATCACCTCTGTGCAGCATCATATGAACAAATGTTGATTTTACTAAACAAACGCCATGTAAACACTAAAAATCAATCCACTTGACATGCCCAGGATGCAGCTGACTGTATACCATTCTAGGAACGAAATAAAAAGTTATCGCAAATGTTAGGGTTGCAGTATTTGGTGAGTAGCTTTTAAGCATGTTGGGTCCGAAGACCTATAACGGCTTCGTATGACTGTCATGACTTCATATTAATTGGGTCTGATGTCAAAGCTTTCTTTTTGCAATATATTTGTTTAAGTATCTAAACCCAAATAGTTTTAATTACGTTTAAAAATGGAAAAGTGAGTTCAAAAATGTAATGACTCCTATTCATCAACTCTCGAAAGAATCCATGATAAAAGATTTCATCAAACTTTTGTATTCATGAATATATTTTTTCAGCTTAACTACATATATGTGTGCATATATTATTATCCATTTGTTTACTGTACATGTCTTAATATTCTATTCACTTATTAAATGAAATTGACAATTTCAACATCTGTACAAGTTAGAATTGTGTTTTTCAACAATATTAGTCCTTCATTTATTCGTAATCCGATATTAATATGTAATTATATTCCATATATATCTTTGTTTACATGAACCTTTACGTCTGTCTGTGTCTGTCTAGTTGCAAATTGTACATTGCAAATTTCACATGTAAATTGTGGAGATTTTAACTGTTATTTCAGAGACTGTAGGTACTAATACAACCATGTTCTCCACGACAAGGGCAACTACATCGTCATCACATACAGCAAATTCGACATGTAAGATGTATTTGTATATATTTATGAATGCTTTGCATAAAATTCTGTAACATAACTCTTTTGAAGGTTTGTATTGTATTAGATTAGTTCGCTGTGAGTAATGATGTTAATACATTTCTTTTGGTGACAATAGCGTCCTCCTCATCAAAGACCAAATAAGAAGGAAATAAGTCTGTTTAAAAAAGTCAATTATTGGGATAATCTTCAACATATAAGTTTTACATTATGTTTGTAGAACAGTATGTATATATTAAAAGTCAATTGCTCCAGTTAAATGTACTCCATACAAGTTCTCAAATTTAGTGTGTTATTAATGAAGAGTTAGATTGTCCAAAGATTACGGACTGCGTCATCTCCTTTGACTTAAGCACGATTTGCTGTTATATGTCACGGCATTTTCAAAACGAGCCAACCATCCACTAATTTAGAAGTAATTTGATTGCACGGTCATTTCAAATTAAAATGACAGATCGTGTGCAGTATATGGTCACACATTTGGATCATAAACATATTTTTTTATTGTTTTTCTTCTTCTACATTTATAAATTAAGCAAAAACTTAGAAAATAGGAATAGACCAACTATACTGTGCCCAAACTGCTTATTCTATTTTTTTCAAACATATTAGAAGCGATCAAATCATCACAAAAGCTTCTTAACGTGAAACAATGATTTAGACATATCATTTAGGCAATCATCTGGGATGGCAAACGAGAGAGAGAGAGAGAGAGAGAGAGAGAAAGGATAGAGTGAAGTAAAATAAGAGAAATATTGAAAATAAGTTCTCCCCATTTATAGCCTAACATCACTGTTTTCTTTTCTCAATCGATGACCATAATGGCCGTAGGTGTAGCATGAACCTTTTCGAATTAGTAACTTTCCTCAAGATCCCTGTTAATTTCGTAAACTACAGCACACCCCCTAAACTCGAATTTCTAGGTTAGCGATTTTGTTGTGTTCTAGCATTACGTCACATCCGAATACATATCAGGGGCAGGCAAATACTTGAGCCACATTTTGTGAGGGTAATACTTTTTAACGCACTTAATTGCAAAAGATGCAATATACATTTATAACAAGCTTGAAGTTTACCTCAGATTTGTATGTATGTATGTATGTATGTGTGAAATAAATAGAAAGATAACATTAAGTTTAGAGATGGATACAATTCTATTGAAATGAAATTAGTTAAGCATTTTTGGTGCTAGCTTCTATGTGTTGTGAGGCAAGGAATATCGTAAAAAAATCTTTCGATAGCAGCTTAATAAATAGCATGAATACTATATTTTTCACCATACTGTCCATTCCTATTTTACCTGTAAGCTATGGTTCTATTGAATAAGTCGAACAAAACAAAGCTTATAATGCATTTAAATATGTTAAAGGATGGAATGTGTTAAGTAACATGCGTGGGTGAGATTGCCTTGCTTATAATTTGTAATCTAAAATAATCCACATAGCACAACTTAAGAAACAGACACATTCCTAAATTGATTTATATTGAAGACATATAATGTTTAGAAAGAATGGTATCATCATTTTGCTTTATTTAAATTCTCACAGATACGACTTCTACGTTCAATCAACAAGGATCGACACAAGCAGTTTCAGCGGGTACGAAAACACCAGCTAAAATGTTTCGTTGAATGATCACTGCGAATGATTTTAAAGGCCACGTTTCTTTTGTGAATACTGCATAGTAAATGATATATTTCATTTTTATCAATCATGTACAACTATAGTTTTAAATGGTATTTGTATCGCATCTTATACGTTACATAAAAGCAAATCCTTTGATGAAATAGGATGGGAAATTATAGTGACCACTGGAAGTGTAGAACACTTCCATTACACTTTCGAGCATTTATGTATATTTATGTCGCCAGTGGTATTATACATACTATATGGAACAAAAAGTTAAGTGTAATTTATTATTTCCATATGCACAATATTTACAATTGCAATTTAGATAATCAGCTTCAAATGATAAGTTAGCATCAATCATGAGTTGCAGATTTTCTAAAATTAAAATGAATTGAATAAGTTATTCACGCCATGAAACAACTGGCTTTGGAAAGGCTTTTTCCTGACAGATTCCAGTGCGGGTCAACATTTTTCTTTATCGTTATCTTCATAACGGACCTAATTTTAACATTGAGACATCCCATATATATCTATCGTAAAAAATATGCTCTTTGATTTTCTAAAAGTTGGAATCCCCCCCCCCAAAAAAAAAATAACAACATCGTTTGTTGGTTTATTATGAAGTTGACTTAGTCGCATTATTTCAAGTAATTCGCAATTTGCACGTCAACTGTACCCGCTTTCTTTCTCGGTTTCCTGATCAATATTTCTTACTCTAATGGACGCTGTTATTCAACATCAAAATAATTTATTTCTGTCTTAAATGAGAGGTTCAAAATAAACACAATACATATTGAAGCAAGCAAAGACAACACACTTGGTGTAAATGGAAGCAAATTAACTAAACAAGAGGGTATGCGCGGTAAAATTAACGGGCTGTCTCGCGTGAACTACTTGTTTACAAATTATAGTCTAGACACACAAACGTACACTAACAAACACTTAGAACATAATAACATAGCAATATTAAAAATACGTTTATTTTTATATCTAACTGAACGATATTTTCATAAGGTAATTAATGTTGTGATAAAGACTTAAAACACATTAATATAGTAATATTGAAATTAAATATAAACATTTTTCTTTTTCAGGAGATTGTGTTCCTAATCCTGTTCAAAGATGTGCAATACGAGGTTTTGAATACATCGGCATGCCAAGTATTAGGGGTATAACGAATGCGACGGATGCAATTTATATTTTACAACTGTATGAAAGCTACATTCGGTATACGGTGGACACACGCTGTAGAGAACCAGGAATCGCATTGCATTGTGGATTGTATACAACTGCTTGTGACAATGGAAAAAGGCGTTTAATATGCAGAGAATCATGCGAATGTAAGTGGCAAATTATGGTAAGAAGTTATGGCGCTAGAGCGATAATTTGTCATGAATATCTTGCCAAAGAATGGTTTGCTTTATACCAGTTTTACCTTCTCCGCCATTTATGTATGGTATGTATCAATTTTCGTGCTACGTATGTTAAAGTAAGGGTTATTTCGTCATAAACATTTAAATTTCTGGCTTCTATGTTAACGGGTCAGTACATAGTTTCACACGCTATCATATCGTTTTGGGACCGCTCCTACAGTTCTAACCAGTCGTCCTTATCGTGCCGTCTTGCCTTCGTATAGTTTTCAACCATTTTGTACCGTACAGTACAATTGCTTACCGTGCTGTCTTCGTACCGTTTCCAACGTTGGTAAAGACGTTACAGCTACTGCACGTGAGATAATCTGCATTGATATTCCACGTAACAAGGCCATATTACATTGATATCGTTTAACATTCAAATAACTTACTGCATTTACTAGCAATCCTATAACATTGTATCTGTTTACAAAAAGTGAGTACATTTCGTTTCAAATTTAGGCCTATGAGCATGTCAGTTTATATTGCATGACCAGCTGCAGAGTAATATTTGCAGTGTAGTTTTAATAATTGTTGACTTTTAGTTGAGTGGATATATCAGATGGTTCCACAATATAAGCATAGGTCTGCATCTGTAAAATAAATGTATATTTAAAATAAGGGATTACTCTTTCAGCAATTATTGTATTCCCAGTTAGAGGGAACTGTTTTATATATTTTTCAACCTAATGGTATATATATATATATATATATATATATATATATATATATATATATATATATATATATATATATATTAAAAACTAAGTATAGTGCTACAGCATACACGCGAACCTATACATTGTTTCTTGGTTTGGGGAGCTTGGAACCTTAATTAAATAAAACAAAACAAATAAACAAATACCTTTTTCATAGTTAAATACTCCAGCATTTCACATACAATTATCATTAATAACTAACTTTATATTAATCGGAGGAAAATGAGTTGTCAGCAATACAGGACGTTTAGATTGGTCAAACTATTCATAGCTTGGAGATAATTTGGGTTATTTTGTCATAAATTATTTTATTTTTATTATTTTCAGCAATTGCTCAGGGCTGCGGAAATTGGACGTCGTATTTAGGTCTTTACGATTCTCCTAAAGTTCTCGGATATTATTGCAAATTTTTGCCAACCATTAGGGACGAACCTAATTGTCTGAACATCAACGTATCAGGTATCGTTTACATTACTCTCTCTATCAATACTTGTAAATATTGTATGTCTACCGACTTTTTCTCGCGATTTACTACAGAAAATGTCGATACTTACTTGAGTTTATCATTTTGCCTTTTCTTTCAAACAGTTTTTCATTTTTTAATTTTTTTGTTGTTGCGGATGTATGGGGTATTTTCACTATCTCCCACGTTGTGCGAACTTAATATGCTTGTAAATACTTGTTGATTGATAGTACTGGGTATTCTATTTACCTTTGCATAGCTTTATAAAAATACATGTACTTTTTTTCAATCTTCATGTTATAAACATTTTTTTTCTACTTTATGTATTCTATATCACGATGCTTGTTACTTTTCCTAATCAAATCATTACGCATTCGTGATTAAAGACCAACTAGTCTATTTTAACAAAGAAATTAAAGAATATAAATTTAATCAATTACTCAAACCATGTGTGCATTATGCTATTTGGATCGGTTGAGAGAATAGTTCTGTTATTAATTGTATTTTCTGTATATTTTATTTTGTTTGTAATATGCATTTTATGTTATGTTCAAAAAAATGTTACGAATGCCACTTACTTCAAGGAACTGATATGCACAGACTAGAATTTTAGCTAACGCCTGAAACCTAAATTTGATTTTGCATTTTATTTCGTCACAAACACTCTTGTCATCGTCATTATTATTATTATTTTTTTACAGCAATCAATATATCAAGCACAAACCCTATTTTGGAGGTGCAAAATAAAACAGGTAATGTCTCCCTTCATAGCTACTATGTAATCATTGGTTTAAACTGGATGTTTCTATCGTATGCACACAAACTATTGCATCAAATAACATACCGTAACAAACATTTGTTTTATCGCAGTGTAAAAGAGAAGGAAAGTATACTCTATAATAAACAATACACACACACACATAAATCAGTTGACTGATCCCTAGGAGTTTGGGGTTTACTTGAATCGCCTTCCTTTCCCATTTCTATTAGTATATTTTTCAATACAAAAGTAGAATTTTGGCAACTGTAATGGAAACGAATATCCACCATCCCAAAGCAAGACGATCGTGTTTTAACGAAGTAATTTCGCGAAACGTTTTTTGTCTTACCCAAAACTTTATGTTTATCTGAGAGTCTCCTGATCCGACTCTAACGTCATAAATATTGATTCAATAGTTAAATAAAGCGAGGGAAAAAAGAAAGTTATCACACATGTCTACCTCAACCAATGTCTTCCTTCTGGGAAACAAAAACAGAACATACAAAGAGAGAGAGAGACACACACAAAGAGTAACACGGGTATATATATATATATATATATATATATATATATATATATATATATATATATATATATATATATATATATACTAAAACTAAACCTAGTTATCTACGGCGCTGCGAGAAGATCGGGTTACAGAGGGTATCATCTATAACGGGGTATTATTTTTCGCTTCCATCTTTATATCCCGGATATATTTCCACTTCGAGAAATAAATATATGAGTGTATTTACATTACAAGGGAAGGTGTCCCGTCTACCATGGTGAGGTCACAGACGTTCAGAAGAATGAAATCTGGCCATGCCCTTTAAGACACAGCTGTACATTTACTGCTCAGACATTGAAAGTAGCGAAGTTTCATTGTCCTATCTGGACATTAGATGAGAAGTGCAGAAAAGGGTTCAAGTCAATTGATCAGTGACCTTGAGTTTGAAAATAAAACTTTGACTTTCATACATGAAATACCATCAAACTGAGAAATATAAGTGTACCATGGTCCATCTATGTGCCTCAGACAGCTTTTATGATGTAAAGCAAAACGAAAGAGACCTTGAATATTGACCCATGAACTTGGCCTCAAAATGACACTTCAAAACATGTAATGCAACACATCTATCGGCGACAATATACAAGTATACCAAACTTCATTAGTTATCTTATACAATTGTTAAGTTAGCAGTGAGAAGAGTAAATGTAACTGAAACTTAAGCTATTGATCTGTTACCTTGTTCTCCAATGTGGTGACTATATATATACACACACACACACACACATATATATATATATATATATATATATATATATATATATATATATATATATATATACATACACCAAGTTTTATCCATTCATTTCAAATGGGTCTAAAATTTTAGAGTGAAAATTAAAGTCTCTTGGAAATATGTAACATTTAACACGATGACATTGGCCTCAACGATAAGAACCTCAATGCGGTACACACAACACGAGTTAATAATGACATATTTATACCAAGTTGCATCCTCTTATTCTCAGGCAGCTATAACGTTAAGGAAAACATAAAATATTGAGCAGTGATCTTGACCTCGAAGATAGTACCCGAATATATATATATAAAGTTTTATCACTTAATCAAAAATGGCTTTCAAATTATACATAGATATGGAAAGTACGATGAAAATGTAAAATATTGAGCAATGACCTTAACCCTATAGACAGAGCTCCAAATGGGGTACGCCACACACCTTCTAATAATGAGGTAAAAAAAATATGTTTTATTTGCCATTCTCAAACGTATTTAAAATTGTAGAACAGAGGAAAAATGTAATGGAAGAAGTAGATCAGTGAGGAACTATCTTGAACTTGCCGATACGACTCCCGTGTAGTACGCGAAACACCTAGTGATGATGTATAAGTATACTAAGTTGTATTTCTTAATATTAAACGACTTTAAAGTTATAGAACGAAAGATGAAGTGTGGCCGACGGACGGAGGGGCGAAGGGATTGATGTAGTTACAAGCGCCAATACATAAGGAGGGGGGTATAGTAATAATAATAAAAATAATAATAATAATAATAATAATAATAATAATAACTTCATGCCGCTAAAGGATTCTGAGTAAAATGACAGGTAGGAAAGAAACTGACACATGGTCAGTTATATATATATATATATATATATATATATATATATATATATATATATATATATATATATATATATATTCATTCCATCAAGCTGATGTGAAGTGAGTTGCTTTGAAATGGCAAACATAGAAGATGTGTCAAACAATGAACTTTGTCCTTAGGTAAAATGTGTTAACCCAACAGTCGCATTTATCCCATGAACTTTAGTGTAACAGTCTTTCTCGGATAAATGGGTGTAGACTGTATTTGTGTATTTGATTTACTTAAAGAATCGTGTTTTACATTATGTAAAGGCGTGGTCTTTTACAATAAATGAGGCTATTGAAAATGTCTGCTGAGAAAAGGAAAAAGAAACATTAATTACAGTTCCGAATTATATGATACCCTTTTATTGAATTTTTCTCTATACCTATTGTGCCCTGGTTAGGGCTTTTAGAATTGAGTTAATTTCTTTTGTACATACACTTCTGTGACATCGTGGCTTGCTTTGAACAAAAGTGTGGCGATCTTCTTCCTGTTTAGCTAGGGCAACGTTCCTGGTCTTGTGTTTTAGCTTTTCTTCTCAAGCAAACACAAGTTTCAGTTTGCTTTTAATAATAATTTACAGAGTCTGCAATTTTATGTTTCCATATTTTAATTATTTTATGCGAATTGTGATTTTTGTCTTATTAAAACCGGTTTACAAAATCTGTAAATGTCATCCACCTCTCTGCTTATGATGTTTATAGAGAATGGTTTTCCTCTAGAATTGTATTATTTCTGTTTTCAAAAAATATCTTCATTTCCTGGGCATACCATCATATGCATTCGATATAATTGTAATGACATTACGCTCTGGACCGTAGTTAAATTTAAAGAGTGAAAGGGAAATTAAAGAGCTGTTGACATGAACATACCTCAAGAAAAGGTTTTAACTCAGGACTGTCAAGCGTGTAATTTGTAAGTTATATAGTGATTAAGAGCTAAAAAAGAGAAATATTTTCATATCTCTTATTAACATAGAGTAACAATATATCCAGACAAATAATATTATCTGTCAATGTCATTATGTGAACAAAATAATAAAACAATACCCATGGTTAATTAGGTAGAACTAAAATAATTGACTGTGACATGCAAATTACAATGCGAGGTTTTATAATTAAACTGTTGCATAACCGTATGAAATAGAGGTGTGTCATTCGTCTTTCGCATTTATTGATTATTGCGCATCAATCCTCACTTACATGGGTACATGCTTTTCTGCAAACAGTTAGTTATTTCTTCGTTCTTTTTGTACAAATCTTACAGAACACAAGAGGACATTAGAAGACGCTCGGCTAGTTGGCGGAACGGAAGAGTACAATGGTCGGGTTGAGGTAAAGGTGAATGGTGTATGGGGCACAATTTGTGGATATATAAGTCCTGAGGCTGCCGCACTACTTTGCAACATTATGGGTTTCAGGTAAACGGAAGAGCTTGCACTTCAGGAAATCATTCACTTGTTAGATCAAAAGTCGATTACTGTAGGGTTGCATAGAACAAAACTGAAATGAACATTTTTAACCTTATTTAAAATCTAATCTGTTTTTCTGTTCATGCCTGACGTCATTTTGACTTTAATATTAGCTATTAATGCCGATTTTCATTTAATTATGAAAATGTATGTAATCGCAAAAAGCTAAAACGGAGGTATGAGTCATAACATTTTGTCAGCAAGAACTGTTCCATAATTATTTAAACATAGAACAACCATCTATGATAATATGGCTCGTCATATAAAGAAAATAGTTTTTACCGTGACTGACGAGGAAGTTGAAGTTAGCCTCATCTAGATATGCGCTTAATGGTTTAGTGTCTTTCAGTTCACCTGCCAGCTCAGTTTCTGGATCATTTTATGGAAATGGACTCGACCATGTGGTAACAGATATTTACTGCGACACATATGCCACGGATATCAACAATTGTACCATCGGATATGGCGATTACTGTTATTGGTATTATGAAAGTTCCGGCCTAAATTGCAGTAAGTATTTATATTGTTATTCGTATTGTATATTTCACAATGATTCATTTTAGTGCAGATAATGTCTATCCCATGAAAATAATTTTCAAGGAAATATACATACATAGGACTATGTATGTATTCTTATCCATACATACATACATACATACATACATACATACATACATACATACATACATACATACATACATTCATACATACATACATACATACATACATACATACATACATACATACATACATACATACATACATACATACATACATACATACATACATACATGCGTACATACATACATACATATATACAAGCGTACATAGATACATCCATACTTGTCTCTTTATGTCTTCTAGCTGACGCTGATTCATTCTTTGTGTAAATATACATGGCAATTTACTGCGTTTAAAGAGCACATGTCTGTAAGGATCACTATAGATGGTCACCAATTACAATGTATGTGTTTATATATATCTATGTAAACACATACACTTGTATGGGAATGAATGTAATATTATGACTCGTCAGAAAAGGAGACAAATACATTTCAATCAAAAGAGAAAAGATTGAAGGCAATTAATATAAAAAATAAAATTCAACTACGGTTCAGTTGGAATAGCAAATGATCACTCAATCTATATTTTATGAAAGTATTTTTTTTATGTTTATCATTTATGTAGCCTATTTTGAAAAAAAATATTAAAAGAATAATTTATGTCAATTGCCAGGTCCAACATCTGTCAATTGTGTATTTGAGAGGTCTAGGTGCGGCTATATTAGCGATTACTGGATACTAGATTCTTCTAAAGGTAAGATTGTTTTGATAAAATAAAGGTCATAAATAAAGTATCACAGTTTCTTGCATTCAACTATGTGTATGATCGTGTTGTCCTGTGTAGAACACCGATCCAAATATCTCTATTTTTCATTACATGACTGTTGACTTACATCACATGACGTCAAAACAGAATGTTTTATTGGCGCAACGCCATTTTGTCATGTTGGTATATCGTCATCATATACCTCACGTCACAGTTGTCTACTGTTCTTATATCGATTTAATGTATCTATGTCGTAGCTTCATTTGCAACTTTGGACGGAATTTGCAATCTAAACATTATACCCTCTCTCGCAACATGGAATAGATAAAGTCTTTTTGTTTCTAAATCCTTTATTGCATCACTCGCATTTTTGACAGTCCCGCAGAAAGTCTGCAAAATGTATGGTAGTTCACTTTACATTTTACCTATGAAATAATTCAGTTCTTTTATTGTTTTCATTGTGTAGGATGTTGCAATGATACCTGCTGAAATAATAGTAATTTTATCTACTTTAGCGGACAAGACCAATAAAGCCGTGTGTAACCTATCAGCTACTGTCATTTAATGTGCATTACTGTTTTTAGAGGATGGCTAGATCTACTCTGTTTAACGTTTAACAATAGATGCGTAACTATTATTTGTAGATGCAGCAAAGTCTACAATTTCTGGTCGATGTACAGATATTTATTATTGATGCCTAAATATTTATTGTCGTTGCATGCATTTATGCCATTGATTAATTATATGCGTTTCATGACCTTGATCCTTGACCTTTGATCTATACTTAAAAGTTTTGCAAACGTCCATCTGTTCACTTCTATATGTCATCCCTAATGAAAACCAACTCGGTTAAAGCTTAATAAACAGACGCCAAGGTCAAGGTCAAGCAGTGCGAGAGACTGAGAACTACTCTATGTAACTGGGTGTGGTAACTTCGTGTTGATCATTTGTCATAATATGTAATGCAAGCTACCAGTCACATAACCTATTAACTACATAGTTAATCTACTAAATATATAGATCATGTACAAACAGATTTACACAATTGAAGCTATTACTTATCAACCATTGAATTACATCACAAGTTAATGTAATTACTCTTTACTTAAAACAATAACTGTTCATATTCCTAAGATATATATGACAATTTGCTACTGCCTGGTTGAAGTGAGTATTGGATGTTTTTGTCAGTAGCTTCAGTTGTAAACATAAGTTGTAAACATGCAACTGTGTGTTTCATCACGAGCATGGGCGCTGACAAATAATGTTATAATTCTGACGGCAAGTCTTCTTTATCATGACATACGTACATTGTTTTGTTTTTTTCGCTTTAAAAAAACTGGCTCCATTACTGGAAATATATAGATATAGTCAAGGTCTTCATTCAGACTTGTATCTCGTGGATTCCTACAGAAGAAGTCATAATTATCTAATAATAATAATAATAAAGCATAATTATCTACGTTGTCTTGCAGATGTGGGTATCAGTTCCTGGGTGCTAAATATATGTATCTTATTGGCGAATATCTGGGTCATGTTGTTTCTGTTATCGTCTTGCAAATGTTTTGTATTGTAATTGCTGACTTCGGCTTCGTTATGAAAATTACCGGATGATGTGGTAGACAAACGAGATAAAGCAAACAACTAAATATAGAAAGGAAGACATTTGAATAAAATTGACTTTTAATAATGATAAAGGACTATAAAAAAACAAGAACATACTATATCGTTCACAGATATAATACAGGTCGCTATTAGTGCATTAAATTAAAGGTTTTAGGCATTTTTCAATAAGTTTCATTAGCAGTTATTTAAGCAGAAAGTTCCAAAGGCAGAATGGAGTTCCAAACACAACTAATTGTGCGCTGTGCATGCAAATTCACATGGAAAGGATCTTTCATCATGTTCTTTTTTATTTTTGTTTTATCAAACATTTATCCATTTGCATCTATCTTCGTATTGCTTATGCTACTTCACTTATGATTGTTTATTTATAATATATGTTGCGCAAGATGTGTGTACCTGGCTTGGTAGAAGACAGGAGACTACTTAATCTGTTTGGAAGATTTCATATTTAATATTTAAATCAATACTTTAAAGATAATAAAAGCGAGAGCATGGAAGCTGATGCTAATTGATGGAAAGCTGTATCAAAGATATTTAACTTCGCAATACATAATGCGAGCAGTTCTACTCATATGTTAGTTCGTTGTCCCTCTGTATTTTCTTTTATTTCTTTCATTCTTTCTTTTCATTTCATATTATCTAAAAGAGAATATTAAACAATATCAAGCGTACCTACAGTGCAGGAACAGTGGGCATTATTCACTTTCACTGGTTCAACTTTCAGGTTTACAAAGTATGGTTTCTTAATTGTTCGCTGATTCACATACACTTGGCAGATATCTGAATAACATTTCTATAGCGCTTAAAAAGGTTTCAGAATTTCAAAGTAGTCTTCGCTAACATATTTGTGTTCTTGCTGTTTGTCTTTAAGTATGATTTCAATACGTTTTAAGTAATTGTCGGATAAATCAAGGGACAAATGCGTTGGTGATGCATTGCGCCTGTATACAACGGTTGCTCTCTTTGAAGTTAGCGTGCCCCAGGTGTCGTACCAGTTGTTTTTGCTTTCGAAGTACGTGTGGCTATGCCTCATATGGCCACAGGTCAAATGCGTCTTGTTTTGTCTCATTTTATATTCGTTTGAATGAGTTGTGTTGTGTCCTAACTGGCGAGCGGGTCACTTACAGCAAATGTCCTGGTGGAATCAGCACATAGGTATAGAAACTTTGTGTTGGGTCTTATTTCATCTGATACTTACTCATTTTCACATCTATGTGTGTTTAGATACAACAAAAGGAATAAAACGTACATATCAGTACTAGGCTCTTTTTCTTTCAGTACTGTAGTGTATCTAAATACAGAGTTTAACAATGCCAATATATAAGTTTCTAAGTATATGGTAATTAAGTGTGAATGCAGACTGTATCCAAGTACTTCTGTTAACAGCAACATCCTGGACACAACATTACTATGTACATGCCCCACACCCATAGTATTGTTAAAGATGAGGGACTGTGGCATGTATCAAAATGAACATAAGACATAATTTGATTTACATTTTGTATATTTAAACAGGTGGGATGACTCTGTCTTCAGACGCTAAAGAAGGGAAAACTACTTTCCTAAGATCCCCTAAATTCACACTTCCTTACGGTGGTGGCATTTCGTTCAAGTACGAGATTCATCGAGCGGCAAAAGTAGGATTCGGCCTGAACATTGCATATAACAGTGGAGAGGAGACTCTATTCTCAATAGGAGCCGAATACGATGGAATATTTAGTGAATGCTTAGATCTCCGTAGTTATGATGACCAGAAGCTACAATTAGTCTTTTATCTAACCAGCGGGCAGTCACTTGACGGAAACAATGCAAATATCAAAATCCTCGATGTTTTTCTTCATCATACAGCATGTCAGAAGGGTAAGCTATCTGACAGTGCCACAACATTTTCCCATGCAGTTTCATCCGCCTATTTGACGAAATTAATTTTAACACATGTATAATGTTACTTTATGACGTCAGCGAAGGGATCGCATACTAGATGTAATATAAGGTGCTTAGCTGAACATGTTTTAGCCGTTTGTGAGAAAATTATAGTTGTATTTCCTCCTATAATGAATATAATCGTTCTTTATAAAATATATGCAACTGAATGGATATGCAATTGACGTTCAGTATTGTGTTCACCGAGGCTCACAAAAAAGAACATATAAATCATTCAAGTCATTGCATACAATATCATCTCACGTGATCCCGCCAGTAAAACCCGTTGTATAAAAGGGGGCATTTTATAAGCACGAGTCTCATATATTTTTATATTTAAATGAAGACAGGTAACTTATTATATTGAGAAATTTTAGCGCAAGGACACTCAATACATTCGACTACTCTTCATTAAATTATACATTTCAAATCATAAATACAAGCTCGAAGAGAACAGTTGATGGTATCCCATTAAAAGTACCTTCTGAATGTATGCATCCATAAAAAACGGTATTTAATATTTCCAAATATATAACGTAACATTGAAATGTAATACCTTGATACAATATAAAAACTAACATTGTTGCAAAATACTTTTGAAACTTCTTGTACAAGGTTTATAACAATTGATTTTTGTTACATTTTTAAGAAGCATGCTATTGTTTATAACAATTGCCTTTCGATTGCTTTCTATTGGCAGAAATGTGTACATTCGAAAGTTTAGGCTCATGTAATTTTTCCGTTGGATGCCGCGATCAAAATGCTTACAGATTTCAGCTGTTCGCTGGTTCAGGATTTTCACCATTCACTGGACCCACTGTGGACTTCACATTTAAGAACAGCACGGGTAAATACTATAACTCCCACATTTAAATTTTACCTTTATCTTGTAAAACTAGGAAATACTACTTAAATTGTATTTTGCCGATTGCTTTCGATGGGTCAATCCTTCTATATTATTCAAACGAAATTCACTTCCATTACATATTATGATACTTTTGGGGCTAGAATGTTTTCAAAATAAACAATTATGATCCAATTACAATAATTAGTACAGCTCTCAGTTTGATGCATATTCTGTGCATTTTTGAAACCTCGAATTCTTAAGTTACTTGTTATCGGTATTATAATGGTATATGTTAGGTTGATTTTATTACAGATAATGAATGCCATGCTTCATTCGTCTTATGATACCTCATGCTGTGCCGATTTACATTGTAGGACACTATATGCTAGCTGATGCAAGTTATGGTGCTAAGGGAGATTCAGCATCATTTTACGCTTATACATATTTCAAGGCAACAGACAACCCGTTTCTAAGGTTCTACTACTATATGAATGGACCGAATGTAGGCTCTCTGGAGGTATGATGTTCTTGGATTAAAATGATCTATTTGTAACATCAATTTATTTTACGTTACACCAATTATGTGTTGATGTGACAAATGTGACAAACATGTGGGATTCATATGCAAAACATCTTGATACACTTCAGTTGCAGACTTTAGGACTGCAAGCTGCGATTGCAGAATTCAGAGAAGTTGAATTCGACTGTTGATTGTTAGTTTGATTTTTGGAAAATATATCACCTATGTCAAGTTCTAATGCCTCATGCAATATGGGTTATAAAGGTTAATATTTTATTACAGTTTTCCTCTGTTTAAATTCGTATGAACCAAAACAATTCCTACCCTGGAGAACTGGTATCAGCCACGAACTGTTTCGCTCGAAATATATGAAGCTCATCGGAAAGACTGAATTTAAAGCAAAAATTTAGTTTTTAAGCATTACGTTGCAAAAGCAATTTACAGCTACACACATGAGAATGCAAACATTCTTTATGCTGCAAGGATATGTAGCACAATTCTGATGAATGTTAAATACAATATACGTAGGTATCGGAAGAAGAAAACAAATGCTATTCAATTTATATCAAACGTGACGATCAAATTGCAATTAGTTATATTAGTCCTCGAATGCAATTTTACCATTATTTCATTATACAACATGAATTATCTTCTGCCCTATTCTTTTGCGCATATTTTAGAAATTTCGACAAAACATTTAAGATTCGTTTTGAATTTACATACATAATTTGCTTTATATTGTCTATATTCAATCATGAATAATATTGTGGTAAATATTTTATTTTCAATCATCTATAAAATTTTCAAACATGTAAAACATGATATTCATTTTCGACAGTTCTCAAATTGCACCTGTTAAATGTCCGTCCGTTCCTTGGTATTCCCTCGTAACGACCCGTCGCTATGTTAAACTTATGAGATACTACTCTAACTAGTTAGTGCAATTTTAAAACAAACTAAGCTTCATTTATTGCATCCGAGTACTTTTGCAAATGATAAACATTCTTTATGGAAGGAATACTATTCTATCCTGCTGTTGACTTTGCAGAGGCTACCCAGGTTTGATTATGCTTATGCAAAACTCTAAATCGTATTTTATTGACTGGTATCACAATATCAAATTGATGGTTCCAAAGGTAAGAAAACCAAATGATATTTTAACATTAATTTAACCTTTAATGCCCAGTTTTTCCTATAATCTCTGTAAAGAGAAACAATGCTGTAAACTTAAGTTGTGTCGTTTTGAAGAAAAACTTGCCTTTCAAGTGGATTATATATACTACCTCAGAAAGTATAGTGTAGGTCTCAAATATTATACTACATGTTTAGTATTTAAAATCACGTCTGTTAGGTTATATGCATTCAATTTGTATTTGTAATAATAATGTATTGCTTTATAATTATGTTGCAGCAACCTACTCTTCATGCTTCGGAACCTTACTTGCTTATTAAATGAAACGTAAGGTTATCTAACGAGACTGTGGGTTTCCCATAATTAAAATTTTTTTCGGATCTTTTTCATTGCTGAAAGATGTTTTAATATTCCATGTGCTTTGATGCAGACTTGTAAAATGATCATTATTTATCATTAAACAATCAAATGCGACCTATGTTCCTAACGCTAGGTCTTCCTGAAACTGAACGGATCTAACGAAGAGACGATTTATCAAACTTTAAGTGGCAATTTTGGACGAAGTTGGTATATGTCCTGCACAGTCCTAAATATATCAGAGTCCGGGACGTATGAATTGGAATTTAAGGCAACAAGAGGTAACGGCACACAAGGAGACATCGCCATTGACGATATTACTGTAACTACAACGCCTTGCCCACGTAAGATTCAAGCATTCATATTTTCTCAAATTTCCTTTGAATAGCCTATATTATTGTTCCTTATTAATATTTTCTCTAGATATTATGTACCATACGTTAAAGGCTATTTTGTGTTTATAACAATTACTGTAGTCAATACATGCAAGCAAAAAACATACATACCTAGTTTACGATACATGAACGTTGAGTTATATTAAATTTATGTCCATCTGCTCTATAATTAAAATTTTTATGTAAAACAAAACACTTTTTGAAAGTTGTAACTTTTAGTAATACACGTTTCTCGACATTGGCTTGTACTTATCGGAGTTAAAATCCGCCAGTAAACTATTTCATTTTATATTTGTATCTACAAAACATATTTTACAGACCCTGCTTCGTGTGGATTTGAAGAGCCAAACAACTGTGGATATGTAATTAAGCCTTCCGCTTACTACTGGAAATTAACCAGATCATACTCTCTGAATGCCTCTAAACATACTGACGGTAAATGACATTTTCCTCATAAATTATTATTGTGGCGTGATGGGCATACACTTGTTTCTGCTTAACTGAGCGGTGGATGTGCTTTGCACAGACATACGGAATTCGTTTTACGTCACATACAGTCAGCAGATGTTTCCATTTTTCAAAGGTCGCAGAAAATGACTCCTGATAACATTTATGACTTATGCAATATTTATTAAGTTTGCATCATAAGTGAAAGTAATTTCGGAAAGTACAAAATATTTTTCTCGATGAAACGTTTAATTTTTAAACTTTAAATTAAAAGTTGATAAAAAGTAGTTAACTCATTGAAAGGTGTAGTGTGTAGATTGTGTGTATCTATGTATCTATCTATCTATTGCTAAATGCTTCGTCTGCTAGTGTGGTATTTCTCATGTCGTTTTAAGTTAAATGAGTAAATCAGAGAGGTTAAAAAATATTTTCCCCACCAACAATATTGTAATCTTGTAAGATACAAATAAGAATATTTTGTAGCAGGCATAATTATGATTAAGATATATTCCCTCATCATTTTCTTGTTCTGTTTTAGAGTGAATGTACAAATTTCAGCAATGCAGATAAACCAATGTAAGCTTATTGGATTTTTCGTTTCATGTTATCAGTAGAACTTGCTAGAAAGCTGATCAGATATGTAACCTTTACAACTGAGTTTTGACACTTGTGTATACAAACATTGGTTGCATGTGTGTTTCATTTTGTTTACAAATAGCTTTAAGTGAGCTTCGTTTCATTTTTGCGTCTATTATGAGACTAATTTGCATACATACGATACACCTTTACAGGTTATCATATGCAAACGGTGTCAAATTCCAGTGTGGAAGGCGATAGAGCTGTGATACAGAGTCCAACTTTCGATCTAACCAGAAGTACTAAATGCGCTCTCTTTGAATTCTACATGTCCGGAAACGATGGCGGTAGTCTGACAGTGACAGTTTTTTACGATAACGGAACAAGAAAAAAGAGAAGCTTCTATATTGCAGGCGATCAAGGGACTGAATGGTTCCTGGTTAACATTCCACTTGCTTACATGGATTATAATAACGTTTATATAATATTCTCCGCAATGCGCGGCCAAGGCGAAGACGATATCATCGCCGTAGATGATATTGTCATATCTGATAAAGTTTGCACATGTAAGTATTAAAATCATCAATACACATGGGACAAAAATGACTGGCTTGAAGTTCAAATTTGTTTTTATTTTTTGTATTTAATCTAATTAAAATCAGATTGATATAATATTTATACACGCTGAAATTTTGAAAATCAGCACAAGCATTTCGTAAGTTTTACATATGTTGGACAGCAGTCACCATGCTCGAATCTGATGTATTGAAGATTTACACAGATTTGACTTTTGATAAGCGATTGTAAAAAGGGGGCATATATGTAGTTGTAGTGCACTGTTAAAGTTGGTATTTGTATTTCTTTCTGTTACTCCTATATTTAGTAAATTAAAGTAATCCAACAAATGTGTCAGTTTATTATTTAAAGGCACAAAAACAGGCGCAACTCGTATTTCAGGGATTGATGTCATTTTATAGTGACATGAAAAACATTGGAAGGTAAAATCCTTTTTTATATACCCATACATTTTGTATTCAGGAAAGAGCCATAATTTTGCAGTCATTTCCTAGAAGTAGGAAAACGATACTGACGTTTTCTGATTCCGTATCAAGAAACTGTAAAACGAGGTTGGCATTACACGCGCTTCATTCATAAAACTGGTATTCATGCGCATATCAGTTGATCACAGTGTAATTTGGTTTGTGATTTAAGATGAAGTTCCTATCACAAAGGTACAAATGTTAAGCAGTTGCCTTCTCTTTCAGCTACGTGTAGGAATTGTATTAAATTATCTGAAAATTGATTGGTATAAACTAAAAATATAATTATCATAGTAATTCGATCTTTAGTGCTATGTCTTGTCTTGTTGTCAGCATCAGAAAGTCCGGATTATGACTCAAGGCCTCGCGTCTCGTCTTGATCAGGATTTTCTGAAGCTTACAACTCGAAGTGATTTAGCATTCAAGATCTAATTACTTTGATAAAATATATTTATTTGCAAAAAGCATTGATGTGCTGGTTTATTATTGCTAAACAGGTGATCCCACCCATTTTAACAGCACCTGCAAATACGTATTAATATTATTATTATTATTATTATTAAATAATTTGATTTGATAAAATCTGTACCTTGTAATAACAAGATCTGTGTAAGGCTTATCTTTATCAGGTTTTGCATACACACATTTGAATAAATATTGGTTTACATACAGCTTTCATCTATATCATGTTGTTTGCAGTTATATTCTTTTCCGTCGATTAAGAAAATATTTTGAGATACTTTCCACTTATTCTGATTGCATTTCTTCATAAACATTCACGCTCAGGCTGTTGCAGAATTTAATATGTTTATGTGAAACGTTGGTATCTATACTTTTAGATGGAATTCAACATGAAGCATGTGAATTTGACAGCCCCTTTACTTGTGCATATCAGTCAAACTTTTCCTATGGTTCTGAATACCAGTGGACAAGACGAATCGGGCCTTCTCTGACGAACGGAACTGGTCCCCAGTTCGACGCAAATGGAGATCCGCATGGTACCTAGTCTTAAAACTACTTTAATAACATTTGTATGTCTTACATAAGTAAGGGTTAAACATTTGTGAACAAACTTACCTGTAGTTCATTCGATTTAATCATTGATAAAATACCACTCGCAACTATAAAACAAGGTAATATATGCTAGAAAAATATGTTATTTTCAATATATGTAGCCTCTGTTAATATAGTTTGACTTTGATATATAACAGTACATACAATGTGCTTTATTTTCACCAATGAGATGTCAAAGAAGCAAAACTACCCTATTGATTGCTCACAAGTATTACCCTATTAAACTATTTATATATATATATATATATATATATATATATATATATATATATATATATATATATAAAGTCCAAAATGTTTGATAACTTGAAATAAAGAAGACTTAAAATTATGTGACATTTCAAAATGAAAGTCGGAAGAAAATTATAACATGTGTGCATGGTCTTAGATCGATAAATATACCATTGTCCAGCAATTTTACTATCTTGCGAATACAACGTATACTGATCGTTTTGCAGCATACATACAATTAATAATAAGTATAAAAAATTCATTCATATCTTCGTCATTATCGGATAAATACCACGAATACAATTTGTCATTATCGGATACACAACACCAATACAATTTGGCATTATCTTATGCATAACACCAATAACATTTGTCATTATCTGATGCATAACACAAATACAATTTGTCATTATCGGATGCATAACACCAATACAATTTGTCATTATTGGATGCATAACACCAATACAATTTGGCATTATCTTATGCATAACATCAATACAATTTGTCATTATCGGATGCATAACACAAATACAATTTGTCTTTTTCGGATGCATAACACCAATACAATTTGTCATTATTGGATGCATAACACCAATACAATTACTGAGACCGATCCAAAATAATAAGTTATGGAGAGGTATATCAGCTTGTCTATTACAGATACTAGAGTTTGAATACTGCTTTGCAATACAATATTGCTGAAGGTTTCATTTCAAAATTTATTCTTGCTCCGCTTTATGAAATACAAGCACACAATTTATCAACTGATGTACAAGAGTCGAAGCTCAATTTCAACTGTTTGCAAACACCATTCTACCATGATGAAATATGATTTTCGTGTCACCAGTTGGTAAATAGAAACACCATTTGTAAATACTATCATTCATCTGCCTCACATATTAATTGTAATAGTTAAAATTAATGTAATACTGTGTCAAGAGTATTAACAAGTGTACAAATGCATCTTGTTCTCAGTGTTAGGATGAGCCTTTACATTTCCCATAACAAGGTAGAGATAACTTTAAATACCTAAGTTGTTTTGAAGTAATTAATACAAATCAACAATATGTCTTGTTCAAACCTAAGAGCATATTGATATTTTGAATAGTATTTTATTCGTTATGGTTATCAAAAGATCATATTAAATTATAACGACTTTACCTTGAGCATAGATCCTTATTTTATCATGCAAATTAGGACTGCATTCTTTTCAGATTTGTATATATTGCAGTTAGAGCTTAATCGTTTCCTACTTTCCTTCTTTGCTTCGTGTAACATCTCACTCATGCAAGGCAACCCCGCTGTTTAGTAATCATAATCAAAATATATGAAGGCGTAAACTTCAAGCAAGTTAAACCTTTCTTCGTATTTGTCTTGTAATCAAGGGTGATATACCGACAACTTAATTGGATAATTATACTTTTTAAATAATGATTTCCACGTAAAGTGTATCAATGACGGTGTGTGTGACCTAGTATTTCTGCGACATCCAAATTATCTGATTGGCGACATTACTTAAAGTTTTATTAGATTAGAAATAGCAGAGGTCATCCTAAACAAACTTTGTCAAAGATTATGTTGCTGTCAAATTACACACAAACAGTTTTCATTGGATGGTATTACGAAAACATATTAGTCATAAATACTAGTAAATGTTGTTCACGTTAAGTATCAACAATATTATGTAGGTTGCCAATACAACAATATCGATGAAATTTTCTGCTTAACATTTGCAAAAAATGTGAAACAAAATATGAAGACTAATTTTGTAATTGCTTGAACTATATATTGTACACATTTCAGGTATTGTACATATTGCATGCAATCCCTTTCAATACCGTTTTTCTTCAATAATATGAGGTACCATTCTACATATATTGTATCAATCGTAAAAGGTTTAGCCTGATCATTTAATCGGTTCTTCTCTTTTCTGTTAGGAGCATACTTAACTGTCGACAGTTCGTTTGGGGCAGAGAATCAATATTCATTCGTTTGGTTCCCAGCAATTGTAACATCTTCGACTACAAAACTCACATTTTACTACCACATGTATGGACGGGATAACCAAGTAGCAGACCTCTCAATCCTGTTTGCAACGGAATCAGGACTCCATGTGTTAGAAGATATTTGCTGTAACAACGGAGACATATGGAAATTCAAATGTCTTGATCTGCCCTCAACCTCTAATGGGGTTCTGTACTTCAAAGCAACGAGAAAGAATGGGGTGTTTGGGGACGTGGCATTAGATACTATTGGTCTTCGGGACGGAAATTGCACTGGTATTTATTGATTATATTGTGCTCGGTGCTGCAATAAGGAAGGCCAATGTAGCTAAGAGTGTTTAAAACTAGGAGTTTCACTGTCAAACGACTTAAGCCTATTTTATGTAAAAGCATAGACTGCCGCTTACCTCGACATAGCAACATTTGTCACAGAGGTATAAAGTTCAATTTCACGCAATGAGTCCAATTAGTCAGATTTGCATCAGAGCCACCAATAAATTATCATAACGATGACTAGATTTGTATGTAGTTATGTGATGATATTGAAGGGTTATGCAATATTTATATGCCATACAAAGTATTCAGTTCATCTAGGTAAAATATCTAACATTTCGCTTATCAGGAGTCCTCCATTTCTTGATTTTTCACCTGTGTATCCTTTTGCGTCCTGAATTTAATTAGTGTATGTCTTTATTAGCCGACATATAGCCAACTTTTTTATTATTGCATCTTTTCTACTTCAATAATATACATTATACTTTGGACCACTAGCTAGATTTGTTGCTGTTTCTAGTATTAATTTAAAAATTTATGTTTAAACGTTTACAAATACTATTTAGTATAATAAGTAATATGTGTCCAGATTCAGGGTAACTTTGTACTTTGATTTATATCTCTCAGCTTATATTTGCTAATTTATAAAATGTGTCTCTTTTATTGATAAAGATGAGCATCTTTTCAGATCTGTCTGTAACCTGTGATTTCGACGACACTGACTTTATATGTGGATATCAAGGAACCTGGAAAAGGCAATTACAGGGATCCAGTAAGTTTTATCAATTTGTACTGTATGACTTATGTCATAGAAACATTAGGTTCATGTTAGAATATATATATATATATATATATATATATATATATATATATATATATATATATATATATATATATATATATACTTCTTTTTGACAGCCGAAGTTTTATCTCTATACCCATTCCTTTGCAATGTTTGCAATCATACTATTGGTTGAAAACACTATCATATCCTATGTTTATAAATAGCGACCCGTTCAGATCATCCAAAATAGATGTATGTTAATACAAAGCAGTTCAGATCTCTGGGTTAAAGTATGCAACTGACAAACGTTTCAAGGAGGATCATATATTAAGGTTTTCAAAAGTATACCATGTTGACTCTTACAGAAACATGCACAGTAAAATAAAATCATCCAGACAGAACGAATGAATCATTTGAAACTTGTGGCACATTGTCCTATTGTTTTTGTTTTCTATTTGTTCCTTCATTTAGATTACTTCATGAGATCAGAAGAAACTGCCAACTTAATTTCACCATCTTCAACTGTGAATAGATCAACATGCATTACATTTGATTATCAGCTGCTGGCAAAAGACTTTACAGCAGGACTTGTCCTTGTTCTACACTACGAACTTGCTTCTACAAATATATTTGGAAGGAAAGTTCTTTTTAACGTTACCGGCCATCAGAGGTCGGTGTGGAGAAAGGGCCAGGTCCAAGTTGATGAAGCGGAAGCTGTATCATTTTACATACAGTTTTTATCATCTGGAGCAGGACGATTTTCTGTCGACAACATATTTGTCAACATAGGTTTATGTTCTGAACTAGGTAATGAGTGTGGTATGAAATACAATATTCTTAAATAAACTTTCTGAGACTTCTATCTTTTATAAATAACATGTTTCTTTGATTTGTATCTTTAGTGAATAGAACTATTAAAACTAATGTGAAAAAATGAAAAAGATCACTCAGGAAAATTGTTGAACATTCAATAGATGACAAAACATCAACACAAATCCGGCTTTAAGTTCATTAGCTACATTGTATCATATTTAATTGAGATTTTAATATATGTTAATGAATGTGTACATATATATTCATTTACAATAAAGAAAGGCTTATTTGAAAATAAACTATTTTGCTTTGCATTTTTAGACTGCAACACAGACGAGTTTATTTGTCTTGAGAAATGTATACCCTCAGCTTATGAATGTGATAAGAAAAACGATTGTACACTCGGAGAAGACGAAACGAGGACATGCAGTAAGTTGAGCATTCTCTCAATATGTTCTCTCCTTTGTCCAACAGAAAGTGTTCCATTTATTTATGTTCACATATAGGATTCCATCATCGTAGATCATCATGAAACTCGATATGAATTCATGTTCATGAAATATTTACTCAAATCTATTTACTGAGCTTTATTTAATTATCCTTACACATTGTTTAAGAAGTTCATTCACACAAATTACAACTCCACGCTATACCTTATTCTGATCAACCGCCTGTTCATTAAATAGCACATATATGAAATAAAGATATCGTGTGCAATACTTTATCCCATTCTTAAGTGTGTGTGACAAAGTGTACCCAAGAAATATACTTTTGGAATGCATGAATCCCACACGAATGCACTCGATAACACATCTTATAACGTCAATACAGTCTGCCGATATTAATATTGAAAAGGCATGTTTTACCCTTATCTTACCAGCATTTTCTCGCTTAAAAATGCGCTGTATTTTTTAGACTACGTTCTTAATCTTTATTTGCCCTCTTGGTTTCAACAATTTACTTGCACATAAAACTGAAAGAACATATTCCTGCATATGTGTTTGTACAAGCAAGATCGATCTCACCTTCGCGGTCAGAGTTGTGTCAAGTCTAAGGCTTTTCCCCGGGTTTCTGCTACATATTCTGACACTGTGGTCAGATTTCACCATCCCACGCCAGCGTAAATGGTGGATTATATTATTCTTTTTCGGGGTGAGTTTGCAAACATAGCGTTGAATGCTTGCGGTGCTTATTACGAGATGCAGCAGTCATGCGCTTGTTGTTTTGAGCAAATTAACGTTGACTGATGTTGTACTTCGCAGATTTTTGCTATATTGGACAATGTGAATAACATATATGAATATCATCGTTCTTTGCGCAAGTTCTTCTATTAAAATTGATGTATCCCTGTAATAGGATCTATGCTTGAGATAATATTTTGGAAGGATGTTGAATGTTCAGAAACAAAATTATATTATGCTTTTTGTTTTCTCTCAGTTGTTTATATTCTATGTTTCAATTAGATCCAGATATCATTTGTAACTTTGAAACAAGCTACCATTGCGGCTACAGGAATATGACTTCATCAGATCGGTGGTTATGGGTAAATTCAAGAACATCCACTTTGGATGATTATGGTATCTTTGGTAAGTGCAAAATCCGTGTTCTAACAACGATCTATATAGGGTGTTAGCTATTTCTTTATGACCATGTATCTTTGAGCTTTCATATTTATAGAGAATTAATTTCATGTAAAAGAATGTTACATTCTCCCTTAAACGAAGCAGAGAAAAAGATTTAAAAACAGCTATTTTGTGCAATGTTGTATACAAATATCACTCAGGAATTTACATATACCCATTGCAGCAGAGACAGATATGTTAATCGCTCTCTATCTATCCCTATATCTGTCTGTTAGACTATCTCTCTATCTATCTGTCTGAAATTAGATCTGCTAGATTATCTATATACTTATGTAAGGTAGGACACATAATAAAGTAGCATGTATCTGTATATTTGTCATGGTAACAATTGCTCACAAGTATTACCTTATTAAACTATATATATATATATATATATATATATATATATATATATATATATATATATATATATATATATATATATATATATATATAAAGTCCAAAATGTTTGATAACATGAAATAAAGAAGATATTTGTCATGGTAACAATTGCGAAACAGAAATACTCCATATATTAATTAGAATATAACATTTACTTGATTAGTTCGATTACAAATGGCTTTAGTAGCTGTCAATATCATGTTTCCCATTTTAAACATTATTTAGGTAATTTTCTGCTTGCATACCCATCATACTATTCTCCTACGAGTCTGCAGTCTCCTACGGTAAATATTCAAAGAAATAAGTGTCTCCGCTTTGACTACTACAACATCGGGATCTTAAATGTTACAATTAATCCAAAATCATCGATGACTTGGAGTGACAATAGCACACATCTATATTGGAGACAAGGACAAGTAAGTAGTGTTAACATTGTTCGTAAGAACACTCCACCCCACTCATGCACAGACCCGTAGACTCTCACATTCCAACAAAACCCATATTCACTAACCCAACTATGGTTCATTTAATCATAAATGTAGTGGGTTGCGTAATCGATGCTTCATCTGTTTTGGATTCAAGCCTTTCTAACTTGTGGCTCAAGGGAGTGAAAATGAAAAGTTAGGGTGCCATACTATTCCTCTAACGCAGAAGTAAGTGCAAACACCCACAACAATCTTGTTCCTTTCTCAAGAATCCAAGATCGTGCCTAACAGCTTAGCCTTACTGATAAATAACACACACGAGAGATTTTTTTGTTATCTTTTTTTTTAAACTAAAAACGTACGCGTAAAAATATTGTTGCTGAATGCGTTTTGAGAATTCAGAGGATATTCCGCAACGCTGACAATAAATGAGACAGTGCTAAAGTACACAATGAACAACACAGCTTACTTCGCAAAGCTATTAATACTACAAATAAAACAAGTTATGTTTGCAAATATTTTGATGAATACAGAGATTATGAATTATACATGTAGCTACATGGGTCTGGAGATAATGCATATTGCGAAACTGTATAATTTTTCAACCCAGTATGTATGGATAGTGTGCTTTAAGTGAGAGGTAAGCCACAGTTCTTTAAATCGTGCATCATAAGGGAGAATGTAGCAAAGAATTGTTATAATTATCACGTATCTTGATAGTATGCAATAGGTTTTAATGCAATACTATTTAGATTCTTGAGACAAATATCACTGATCACATAATTCATACACAGAACCAGTGGATTTGCAACAAAACTGTCCGAGTCCAATTCCCTTAACCTTACAGGAAAACAGCTGCTTTACAAGATATATACGTACATATAGGAGAGCTTAACGAAATACCAATAAATTAATCTAAATTTCCCTACAACAACAACAGCAAAGAAAACAAACAAGCAAACAACAAGAAAACGAAATAGTTATTTCTGCCCAAAAGATCAATCTTAGGTTCTCTACGTATTTTGATATATATTATAAGTTACATCACACATGATATACACTCTAAAATATATTTATTTGCAACGCAACTAGTTGTTTTTATTTTTTCGTTGGTGTGCACATTGCAACTACTGAATGAAGTGCCTGACAATGTTTTTGGAAAATTAAGAAACCATTATATCATTACGCTCAAAATCAAAGTTCAACTTCAATGAAAAACGCAAGTTTTATACGTCTACTTTTTTTGACTACGTTTGAATATGGTGATGTGGTTTGCGATAATAGTACATAATTTAAAATGAATTGACTCCAAAAGTGAAACCAAAACAAAAGCAGCAAAACTAATATCCACTGAAGTTCTCTATAGCGAAATATGACAAGAACTGTTGAATCCAGGCAACAAAAGTACTATCTTATCAAATTTTACAAAATGAGAAGAGATTTAAATCCGTTTTATTTTAAATCTCTGACTCCAACAGCCACCAGCGACGTTATTAGCTATAACTTAAGCCGCATAAATAACTACTAAACAATGTATACTAGAACTAGTCTTTCTTCCCTCATTTATCCAAGAATGGAGAATGGGTGAGTCTACCTTCTGAAATTCGTCAAAGCGATTATGTTAACAACTTAAGAGATATATAAAGAATGAAATAGAATCATCCTGATGTAGATGTATTTTGAGACAGAACACACACTATTCTTCTTTCTTGGAGATTAATATCATGAACAACGTCTTGATATTTTCCATAGTCTGGTACTATTGTAATTAAATTATAGCTATACTCTTTTTTATGACAATGTGTAATTTATGAAGTAAGCAGTCGCATTTTGGCCGGAGTATATAATTTTACAAATAAATAAATAGGAGATTTAATTTCACTGTTTTTCCATAGCGCTATGTTTACGTCTATGCTTCGCGGTTTAATCTAAAAACAGCAATATGCACAAAAATGCCAGCACACGATGAAAGCTAGCACATTTTACAGCATGATTTCGGGCGAAAAGCTGAATATTATTGCGATTATATTACAAGCGAAACAACAAGTGTGATCTATCTCATCTCATACAGGAAATAAACCCTTCATTGTGTTGCGGAGACGGAGAAAAGGTAATAAAAGAATGACCTTCCAAAGATCTGGCTCAATGACCAATAAATTGGAAAGAAGCCCTGTGACTGAAAATTTCTGATCCACTGGTGAAATCTGTAATGAAATTGTTTTTTCTAGATCAGGCAACAATCACACAGAATCCAGAAATTCTAAACGAAAAATAAACATACTGAATCCGCCGCGTACGGACATTCGAACCCAGCAATGTGAACCAGAAAGAATCAAAACGGGCATCTTCATGCAATAAATTACTTATTACTGTCATTATTATTATTATTATTATTATTATTATTATTATTATTATTATTTCTGTAGCAATATGATTACATAAACAAACTAATGCTATGGCAAGAACATCTCCCCGATAAAATGTACAGAAAAGGGCTGCTCATGCTTATCGCAGACAGCATAACAGTTTGACGCAGTGGATGGAATGCTTTGTTTTCTTTTAGGTAATTCCTTACAGTTTTTAGAAACCGATCAAGACTTATTAAGCTCTTTACAAGAAACTTGTTGCACTGTCATAAATATAGGAATTGTCTTTCACATTATCGAAAAAAGAAGAAACACGCAGGGTGTCATACGTATTTAGTGTTAATGGTTGTGTTCTGTGTTTGTGTTTTTCTTGAACATTTGCCTTTGTCAACAAAGGGCTCCGTAGCTTGTTCCATATTGGTAACCATTCGGTGTGAAGTGTGATCTCTAGGGAACCGGTTCAACTGGAAAGAATGTTATTTGCCGTATTATTTGCATCTCTGTCCCTCTCTATCTCTCAATGTATGTATATATATATATATATATATATATATATATATATATATATATTCGCGTCACATTTTTACTCTCCTTTCATTATCTCTGGCTGTAATCGTTCTCACTCAACGCCTGATTTTCTACCTCATTGCGGCTTTATACTTTTCTTGTTGTAATGGAAACGACTGGTTCAATAACTGATTATAACTTTTGACTAATGTAATACTATTTTAGTTCAAAGCTAAGATGTAAGAGAACATAACTGTTCTCTTTCTTTTTCCTTCTTTTCTTTTGTTTTTTTGGGGGTACATTTTAAATTTGGGAAAGTAATTGTTTCCGACATATTGCGTTCTTTTTGTCCTAATACAAACAATTAGTGACTCGATTGGCTACTTCAAAATCTTGTAAAAATTATATCGTACCTCTTCCTTTCTCATTGTGGCCACTTTTTTGTTTTGATATTCGAAGTATATTCACTATTTTAGATTGATGTCTATCCTGGTGATGTCACAGTATACTTTATGGGACGTCGCTCCAATCCATATGATCAAGGTTCTGTTGTAGCTATTGACAACATCAAACTTATGAATGGTACCTGTAGCGAGCAAAAGCTAGGTAATATCATTCGTATCTATGTGATAACTACTAGTAGTTTGCTTTAGTTAATGATATCTGCTTTATATATGTCGACATGTCAGCATTTAGAAATTTGCTAAACTTTAAGTGTGTGCTTGTGTTGTTTTTTTTTCCATCAAGGTATTCTGTGTATTGGTATCAGTGCATAGAATTCCCAAGTCTAATCATATTTATATAAAACATTATTCTACCTTGCTTTTACATAAAGCATTACAAGAAAAATTACTAGGAAATAGTTGTGATCATATAAATTAAATAATAATGGTAATTTGGTTATGCTGTCTAAATTGATTACACATGGAAGACTGATTTTGTTGTCAAGAATACTATTGTTGAAGCACAGTTCACTATATAACATACATTAGTTGAGGGGCGTCTTGGAAAAGTAATCACCAGTTATTATCAGCTTTTCTCCGTATTAATTAGCTTCCAGACGTCATTTTGTAGAAAAGAAATGGTCCTTTCTTTTCATTTCATCATCTTTTCCTCTTACTTATAACCACCATTGATACTTTTGTCTATATCATTTTAACTGCTTTGTCCTTCTTGCTGTACTATTCTTTGATTTTGTCCTTTTATATATTTTGTTAAGGTTGAAAAACACAGTAAAATCCACTATATTAAAACATGAGGATTTTGTTTTTCAGGTCAATACGTTGTTAAACATTTATATTTCATTTGTCGTTTAATATATAAGGATCAAGTTAAAACGGAAGACATATATACAAGGAAGTAGCATTTATAGTTCTCAGGCAACATACTGCATATAACACACGTCCTCTTCTCTGCCGAAACATACTTTTCTATATTATGCAAAGACATTTATTTCAAAGTATTTATGCAGATTTACATACCAGTCAATATACCATTTTGCATGAAATACTTTAGTGTAGCATTTTACAAGTGACTCTGATATTGTAATGTAGTATGCCCAGCCACGATGGTCCCGTGCAAGGATAATTATAAATGCGTCGCCAAGGAGAGGTTGTGTGATCTATTGTGGGATTGTTTTGATGGATCTGATGAGGGCCGTGACCACTGTGGTAAGTTATTACTGTGCTGTACTTTAAATATAACGGGTGGATTTCCCTTATTCTTGTCCAAATTGAAATATGTATCGACTTATTTTCTGTAAATATAAGCAAACTCTGCACCATTATGGCTATGTTGTTTTTACAATTCCTCAATCAATTCAATTAATTTTACCTGAAAAAGAGAAATGTAACAACAGGACAGTTTATGCATCTAGATATTTTGAAGTCCTGGCGATATTAGGTGTTTAAATAACTTTCATAATACATTTAGAGAGAGTCTCCTTTTTAAAAATGTAAATAATATTTTTAAAAACAATAATTCAGCGCACTTTTGTAGATTATATTAGTATCTTGATTTCAATATTATTTTGAAATTACGATGTTCAGAGCGAAAAAGACAGAGTTCCTAACCGCGCTCCATCGACGGTAAGCAAACAATAATGGCAGATTACGTCACAAAAATGCCACTCATCGTATATATATATATATATATATATATATATATATATATATATATATATATATATATGTGTGTGTGTATGTATGTATGCGAAACGTATTGGTGCGATTTGAAATAAAAACAGACCATTGATTTTAATCAGAAACCTTTGCCGATATTTCATTGGTTGTTATCGTACTGATTCAGTTGAAAAATAAAAGTATCAAATGAACAGTTCGGATCATTCCTTGCACTGTACCATATTCTATTTAGGCGTTATATGATTCTCGACAGACTTATGTTTATATGATTGATAGCCGAACATTAAAAGTTTTACTTGTGCATGATGCGACACATATGCAATAAGCATATACCCAGGTTTAATGAAAGGAACAGCTTAGACCTTGATCTGCCAACGCATTATGTGAAGGCAGTTTTTGGGCTAATTGTTTGTTTGCACACAAAATATATATATATCTATATTTATAGAATAACTACAATATGCATCTTGTTGATGAATGAATGCACAGACGTACTGAACTGTAGACATTCGACAGCACGAGATACTGTGTTTTCATTAGTGACAGCAGCTATGGAGCTATGGATCAGTATATGCATTATATAAAATGTTCCCTTGCCTTTTGGAATGCTCTACAGGTAAACATATTCAGACGAAGGAGCAATGTTCTACTATAATACATGGTTTTTATTTTTTGTTTCGCTAAACGTAATAAGAGTTGGTCTATGACTGTTTATGCTAAATTCATTTCCATACATTTGTTTTTGATTTCATATAAAGATAGATGGATAAGTTCGTATACTGAGACAATGGGAGAATAATAAATTAGGATATGGCGCGATTGAAATGATTGCGATCTACTGTACCTTTAAGCAGTGTAAATGTAAATTCATCGTTATTTATTTTATTATTATTATTATTATTATTATTATCATTATTATTATTATTATTATTATTATTATTATTATTATTATTATTATTATTATTATTATACCTTTTTCAGATGTTTCAATACAATGTAATTTCGAAACAAAATTAAAATGTGGATACACAAATGTTTCATCTGGTGCTACATCATGGAATCATACAGCAGGGAGTATATTCCAAATACCACAGTTCGATAAGACCTATGGAACACTACAAGGTTAATAAAGTTAATATTCTGAAATTTCAGCATAGGTCGTTTCAGAGTAAGATGTAATATATATTTGGTATATGTTCTGTACGTTTTTACGCATGAAATATGTTGCTTTTTTTCGACAGACGTAAAAACTAATTCATACAAATATACAGCTCTTTCGAACTTTCATACGTACGTACAGCTATTTGTACGTACAAACATGTATATAAATTAATTTTTAATAGCTGAACACGATTCGATGACATAAGATCTACCGATATATAGAGTCAACCGATATCAATTATGTTCTACATCAAACAAAAGCAATTCTTGTCTTATTAGCTTTTTTAAAAAACTCATTGTAACTGTTTAGCAATTTGTTTGTTATCAAATTTATCTGGTAGATTCTTGTTTTGACAACTCATTACTAGGTTTATGATACTGAATAACTTAACGTTTTTAATGCTTGAGTACAGCAAGTTTGAACCGTCTTATACGCCGAATGTGACAAATCAAGTAAGTTTGATATAAATCCATTACCCCATGTGCAACTAAGTATCAATTCATGATATTGGAGTAGCTCTAAACTGAGCTAAAATAGCGAAATGTAGGAGACACATATCAAGTGAAAGTCGCCTATAGGAGACACATATAACGTAAGAGTAGGCTGGCGCATTGTGCATATTATGATTACTTCATAATATTTCCGTGGACTTTGCTGAATTAAAGAAGCGTCGGTTTCTGCCTTTTAACTGAAAGACCATTCTCTGCAATAGCTATTTTTAAAATGGTAATCGTGTTTAATGGAAAATACATAGACCGTATTCATCTATAGACTAAATTTAGAAACAAAATCGTTAAAAACATAGATAATAAAGATCATATTCAAACAGGCTTTGTATTTATGTCCAGCAAACATTTCGATATTTGCATTGAATAGTGTACAATACACTGGATAACATTGTAATTCTGGGACTTGAGATTGATGTATTTTCACAAGCTTTGCAAAGGGACATCTCTTTAGCATTAACTGCTATTTTTCAGGTCATTTCCTGGTTGTCTCAAATAGGCAAGACCCTCTGAACTATCTTGTCCGAAATTCAGTTCCCGTGTTGATGGTATACAACCATGCGTCTTTGATATCTCCACTTGAAGAGATTCAGTCAGAGTCTTGTGTAAAGTTCTATTATTACTTGAATGGAAGTGCAGTTCGACCCAATCCTCTGTCGGCACAGCTTTTGGTATACGTTATCAGTGGTAATCAGAAGACTCTTGTGTGGTACGTTAGAAATTGCTTGATAATCTGCTTCATTTTTATTTATCAAAGACTGGTTCCCCGTTCATGCTGCATTATAAGCAGTATTACCCGCAGCCAGGAAAGATATAATTCAACCAATACATATGTTAGCGATGATTTTGCTGAGGCTACCTTAGCATTGCAAGTAAATTGTTATAATCAACAATCATAAAGACTTTAGAGTTAACGCAACGCAATTCATACAGTTTTTGAACAGTTGCCAGACCCCAGCAATCGGATACTTAAAGCTGGCTTTATAATACGTTTGCACATCTTTTAACCAAATTGCTATTCCTCGTCTATTAACACAATTATTGATCTCCTAATTCCATGGGTTTAAATGTGAACAACGGCAAAAAAAAAAAAACAGAAAAAAAAAAACAAAAAAAACAACAAACAAATACTATAGCTTAGTGCGCGTTATTCACATTGGCCGGAATGGGTTTATTTGTCAAAATAATGATGGTAATCGGAACATAACGGTTAAAGTATTATGTTTCTGATCATTTTAAATAGGTTAGTTTTTTAAAAAAATTTCTAATATTTAAGAGACGTCGACACCTTTAAATGATTATCACTGGAAAATAGTTCATCTCATTCTACAATTCAGTTTAAAAGTCTTCCTTTAAACATCAATTATATTCGATATGTTCATTCGAAGAAATAAGGATAGAGTATAGTTGTCAGGATTTTACATCATTTTTAACAAGCTTCGATCAGCTGTTGTTCTTCTTAGTTAACGTTACTTTACTTTGTTTCAGGTACGACCATGTCAATAGAACCATTAATGGATGGCTTAAGGGGTGGGTGCCAGTTCGAAGGGGCAATATCCGTCTTATATTTGAGGCAAAGACAACTACTACTTTGGCCGTTTGGCCTGGTGTTGTCGCTCTTGATGATGTGTCTCTCAATAATGAGACATGCTCACGGCCTCTGGACTGTGGTCCAGACACGTTCAGATGTACCACATCTCGGGTTTGCATACCAGTATATCTACAGTGTGATGGCGGAAATGATTGTCTGGATGGGTCGGATGAAGAGAGCTGCAACAGTGAGTGGCATTTACAAATGTCTGCTCCTTTCACAGTTTGTCTGTACCTGCCCGTCTGTTAATATGCTTACCTACATTATTATATGCATGTATGCAATTATGAATTTACGTGTGAATGTATGTATTTATTATGTGTGTATGTATTTATGTATTTATGTATGTATGCATGTGTGTGTATGGATGGATGGATAGATGGATGTTGGGACCCTCCGTGACTCAGTGGTTAGCGTGCCATACTCTCAGGCCAAGGGTCTGAGTTCGGATCCTACATAGAAGACCTGCCTGGGTTGTTTCCAGTAGTCTGTATTTGGGCGAAGGACTTTATTCTAGTAGCCTCGGTACTATATACCATTGAATGTGTTGATGTGCTGTCATACACCAAACAGACTTAGAAACAAAAATGTATGTGTGTAGATAGGTAGGTATACAGGTATGTAAATAGAGATGGCCAGAGCTAATAGATCTTTATCTTCCACAACATGTCAGGCAAGTAATTAAATATATTCACTGCGTTGCGATTAAAATAACACCTGACTAACTATAAAACTCAATGAGTGGTACATTGATTACAATCTACACATGCTCTGTTTCCGAATGAACGATTTTCTTACATTTTTCCAGCTCCTGCAGTTTTCCTGCTCCCGCAATATAAATAGTACAACTTTCAAAGCATGCACAATTCTTTGAATTTGTCGTAGACGAATGATTACACAGGGATACTAATATGCGTGCTCACTACAAGGTTTGTGGCATCGATCAAATGTAAGAGTAGCATATATTACAAAATATGCATTCATATTCGACTTTGAATGAAAAATACACTCACTGTTTTAAAGAGTTAATTACATCCATTATCCGTATCTTCATGGAATAATGTAATCATTACTCATTTAGTTAATAAACACTTCAATAAACACCTGTGTATGAGGCTTATATATAATGATTGGGCCAATGTAGAGAGATAAAAAGGGTGCAAGAATGACACAAGTGAAAGAAATAAGTAGACCGAATCCTTTCATCATTAATGGATGTTTTCTCTTCAAGGTAAACCCAGCTATGAAGTCAGGCTCGTGGATGGTGACATGTCCTATGGAAGTATCGCGATATTTTACCAGGGACGATGGATACCTGTTTGTTATGATCAGTACAACAGCGAAACTATTTCCTCACTTACCTGCAAAAAGTTGGGATATAGGTAAGTTAACTGTCCAATGTTAGTATTTCAAACATTGTAGATAAAAAAAAAATTCTTCAATGTTTTATGCAGGGAATTGAACGATCTTTACTGCTGCACAACCGTATAGGAAATTATCTGGTTTACTGAGTCAGTGAGTTGTGTGTGCGTGTGTGTGTTTGTGTGTGTGTGTGTGATCCAATTCTTATACGTGTCTTGCTTTTGCAAAATTGTATGCTTCACTACTTAAAATATTTTCCTTTTAACCTCCATATATATATATATATATATATATATATATATATATATATATATATATATATATATATATATATATATATCACACTCTGAAGAATAATAATATTGCTATCAATTTTAAAACAAAGTCACTGAATACTAAATTAAAGTTGTGCAGACATTCCATTAAGATAATTGCTTTGGTTGGTATTTTGACTTCATTTAAATATCAAACTTAAAAATGAAATAGTCACGGGACATTACCTATGTTCAGACAATTTTTACAGCTCAATCGGTTTTCCCTATTATGATTATTGTCTTATATCCAAGCAAAGTAATTAAAGTTTCACTTTTTCTGACATGTGAACATTGATACTCTAATTTTGATTCTTTATAGCTTATTTTTCTTATTTAAGCGGACTTTACAGATCGGGATTTGCCAATTCCTGGCACAAAAATGTGACCGAGAAGATGTCAATTACGTGCAGTTACTATAATACAAACCTTTCTCAGTGTTCCATGTATGCAACAACATCATCCTACTCGTGCAGTCTTTATCAAGCTGTGCTATGTAGTAACAGAGGTATGTATCGATCAGGCATGACAAGACTTCTACATACACACGATTCTTTCCATATTCTGATTATTTTGTTCATACGTAAGAGAGTACATGGGTACATATCCATCTTCTGTCTATCTATCTATCTAATCCATCTATTTATCTATCTATCTCCTCAATGATACCGATGAGGCAGGATGATATTACTGTGTACACATGATTCTTTCCATCTAGCAGATTTGTTCATACTTAAGAGGGTACATGGGTACATCCATCTTCTGTCTGTCTGTCTATATATCTATATATCTATCGCCTCAATGATACAGGACAAAAAAAGTATAACACGCAACACGAAAACTAGTGTAACGTCTTTAAATGCCCTCAATATCACACAATGGATTTTTGTAAAGGTACCCATATATGTGGTGATCCTTTGATTACATTGTATAATACAATCTATTGTTTCTGTGCTCCATCAAGCGTCTGCCTCATAGATAATGGCTCAACATATTGTTGAGTTGAAAAAGTAATTTCATACGTAGCACAGGAACAACGAAGGGCTTACTTCCTCGACTATCACACCAAACAAGTCCTGTAACACTTTCATTAATTTTATAACATTAAACAAGATTTACTATCTCTGTGTCTCATATGACTTGTTTTGTTTCAATGTGGGTAATCTGTACACATTCATTTTAAGTAGCCCAATGTTGTAACTGCTTTATATAAATGGCTTATTCACTGAATACACCTTGGAAATAGACAATTATTCCGAGAAACGAACCCAGTTGGCAAGGTGTCATATATAAAGCTTGAATAATTCTGCACTTTATCATATATACATGAGTTCTTTTGTAATTTGTTTCCACGTAGGGTTGTATATCCCGGGCGTAGATTTTGATAAGTTTTCTTCTATTCGCATTGGGATCTATCATGTTTTCTCTTTTTCATTTTCAGAATGTTTCTCTGGAGAACGTATTTGCCCAAACTCCACTAAATGTGTCCCTGTACAGTACTTCTGTGATGGGATTCCAGACTGTCCTTCTGCCGAAGACGAAAAGAATTGCGGTAATCTCTAATGCTTACAAAATTATGAACCAAGAATATTGTGGTTGCATTTTGTCCATTTAGCACACATTGAAATAGTTTGCCGTTGCGTGTTTTTCTTTTATTTTATTTTTTACAGCATTGTCTCGCTCATTTTGCCTGTCAACTTTTAAAAGCTACAAAGAAAGACTCTAAGAAATAGTAGCTGATATATGTAAAACATGTAAACAAAAATCAAGTGACATGAGATATTAATACAATTTTCCGTTATTGATCTACCTCTAAAAGACATTTTTATCCTGCAAATGAGGAAAGGGAAGTAAAATACCACCTCTTATTGGGTTCTTTGCACCTAAGTTCATAGTTTTTGACTTGCATTTGACCCATTGTATTGCTCACTATATTATACTTATGTCCGATTATCAACGATAACTGATTATTCCTAAAATGTAATGCATTTGTGTCATTTGGTATTAAGAGTTTGAGTTTCAATGTGTGTGAGTTTGTGCCTTTTCAGTGATATTCGTATAGTTTTATTTATTTTACTTAAAATTTTCCATGTACTTTTAGTCACTTGCAACAGTTCAGAATTTGAGTGTGCAAATCACCAGTGTATCCCAGATTCGCAGAGATGTGACGGGACTGTACAGTGTAGAGACGCTTCGGACGAATATCGCTGTGGTAGGTAGCACCACGCTTCTCTGTATATGTTTCGTTAGATCTAATGTGTCACTTATACCTATACTTAATAATATTAATTTATATGAGTATTTGCAGTCGGTTTACTGATTATAATCTGCCAATGATGATTGGGATTGGACCAAAAATAAACGTTCCATATATATATATATATATATATATATATATATATATATATATATATATATATATTCGCGTTATTAAACCTTGATTATCAAATGATCCAGAGGAAGTAAATACGACACGAAAATAATAATCTGATATTAATGTTTTGATGATGGGTAAATGGTATTTGAAACAAATTTCAGGACATGCAGGTTTTAATGCAGTTTCATCGATTTATGGTTTGATTTGAACAACTTAGCGTTATTAATTCATATATAGATTCCATTTCTGTATAAATCAGTGCTTAAAGTTGATGACATTATATATTGCTGACATTTATTTAATTAAAAATGTTCTTATATTTCTGACAATGTACAAAATTCGTCCATACCAATGCAGCGTTTGGTGCCTAATTGACGTTCTTTCCTATTATCCATAGAATCACTTGTTTGCTTAGTTCTCCAATCCATTTTTTCAGTAATAATCGAAGACGGAAATGGCACAGTCTCTGTATTTCATTCTGGATCCAATTATCTCCCAGTTTGTGAGACAAATATGACAGCTTCTCTGGCCAATCTCCTTTGCAAGCTCTCTGGCCGAGGGTAGGTTGATACATACATACATATATACATACATACATACATACATACATACATACATACATACATACATACATACATACATACGTACATACATACCTACCTACATACATACAGACAGACATACATACATACATACATACATACATATATACCGACATACAGAAACATACACATATATATATATATATATATATATATATATATATGTTTGTATATATATATATATATTTGTATATATATATATATATATATATATATATATATATATATAGAGAGAGAGAGAGAGAGAGAGAGAGAGAGAGATAGAGAGAGAGGGAGAGAAAAAGATGGAAAATTACAAATATACACCAAACAGAGTGAAAAGTGCTATCACTGGATCCCACAATAGAATGCTTGATAACTTTAACATAATTTTTATATATGAGAGAATAATTTTATCATACAGGTTAGAGAATTTTAATTACTCTACTGAGATTTGAACCCGGGTCGGCGGGTTACGGCACCCATCGTCTTGCCTGCAGGCACCAACCACTATACCCTCTTGACCATGCACACATCAGCACAAAATGATGCTACAAAGCGACTTTGTAATCTCCGTAGAGTACGAATTAAAATTCTCAAACCTATAGGAATAGAACGATAAACAACCTCATTTGCATATGTATTGGATCTTAAGAGATTGAGCTGACAGCCTGGAAGCAATGTGAAAGTAAATTAGAAAATGTATGGTGCAGACCTACAATCTTTCACCAGAATTCGCCAGAACCTTTCCCAAAGGCAAACCCACACAAACGTTTTTAATACAGATATGCAACCTCATAATAAACAAAGAATAGAAAAACGTAATAAGGAACACAAAGACCGTAAAGCCGCATGATGTATAACTTAGAATTAGTTCCGCTTTCCGATTGTGTTAAGTGAATACAGTTGTTTAGGGAGACTAAAGTTACTTTAAGTACTATATTCCAACGTATACAATGAGATCTCTATTTGTTTTCTAAAGTAAACTAATTTGTAAAGCTGGATGTTTTTCCTCAACAATATATTTGATTTTCTTTCGACATGCAAAACTTGTTTGTAAAACCCATATAAGTTCAGAACTTTGCAGTGTCTCTAATTTTGTTTTAGGCAAACATTTTACGTCTTAATTTTCCCCACGTACATTTGCATATATCGTGGTTGTATTTTGTACGGGTTTGATGTGTAAATCAAAGTTTAAACCTTTGAAACCTGATTTGTGATTATTTTCAGGATGAAGTTCTTCCAAAACAAAACTTAAGTAACGTCTAAAACAATATTTCGATCATAATTGTGTTGATTACAACTTTACAACCGTAAAAGAACAATAAGAACTCCAGGAAGGGATGACTGTACTTTTAGACAAAGCAAATGAAGAACTGTAATATCCTAAGAGAAGAATGCTATAATCTCAAACCGAGTGTTCTAAAATCCTCGTGTATATGGGCTTACAACTATACAACTTATGCATGTTTTATTTTTTTCTTTCCAGTTTGAAATATACATCTGTCATACGCTATTAGAGAAAGAAAACAATCCTTTTCAATTTTTAAAGTTATAGGAGAAACGCGTCCTTGCCAAGTGATGGTAATGTCATGGGAATGCTACGTTCCATTTGTTATTGGTAAAGTGCTTTAAACTTCCAATACATAAGAAAGTATTATTGTAAGTTTGGAATACGACTGCTTTTACTTTTTTTAAGTTAAAAGGCTAATGTCATATCTTTTGCTATTATCTGTTACAGAATGTCAGCGTCTTTTACGTCAGCGACAAGAGTTGTCGAGGGATTAAAATTAATAGCAAACTCATCTGCATCTGAAAGACCAGTCCCTGGGTTTATGGCATCATTGTAAGTTTTATTATTTCTAGTGGAAGATCCAACTTCTCTTTACCGTGACGATGCAGAATAGTAAAGACATATGCAATAGGCCGCATATTGCAATTAAAATATATGAACTATAGTTCGTTAGAATGCGTTTCTCCCTCTCAGATTCAAATGCAGTAAATATGCGTACACTAATGTGAAAAATACAGATACTTTAAGAATACGTGGTTATTATCATAAATACAATAGTTCTTGTCTAATGTCTAGGTCGTTTCAAATAAAATAAAAAAAACCGATGCTTTCTATCAGGTCATTCGTGCCTTTATTCTTGTATTAATGCAAAATGTTGAAAACTAAAGTAAACTGTAACAGTTGTTCATGGCAACATTTAAATCTAATAGACATTGTCATAAATAATATAATGTATAAGTCATTGTGTATTACACACACACACACACACACATACACACACATATATATACATATATATATATATTATCTAAGCTTGTGTTTATAATGCTATTTCATTCAAGAGATCACATAAAAGATGCATAAATAGATGTAACAGAATATTCATTGAAAAGTATATTAAACGCAAACCAGTTTCTGATTTAGACGCTTTAATAAAAATACGCAGATATTACGTGCTTATTTGCATTCCACGATTAAAACTAATACAAAATCATTCAGTTGGTGTAAGATATACGCAAGCGACTAGTAACTGAAACCTCTATAGGCTGAGTCGAGTTATTACTCTTATATTATGCATTAAATATAATATGTAGTTTAAGGTTTATCTTGTCAGAACTTAGTTTTTGTCTCACGGTGATACCTAAAACGTACACGAACAAGGAATATTAACGATTCTGATGATACTCTATGTTGTTGTCGTTTTATTTCAGAGAGTCTTGTTACCCCATTGAAATCAAATGTGCGATGTATGGTAAGTAAATGTATCAATTATTTCATTATGTTATGAAGTATTATTCAATAGTTTTGTCCTTTGAGCCTTTAGGTCATCCAGTTTAGAACAAATATGAAACACAAAATCGATGAGTGATGGTATGAGGATGATTGTCTAGTCTTTTGGCAAAATACGTTTAATTAGTAAACATTGATACATTTTGCATATTTTAAACTATAATGTATTATGATGCTTTCTATTAGAAGAATAAAGCTGCACTGTAAAATAACACGATTTGCAATTTAGGGTCTTTGAGTCTGTAATGAAATAGACATATCAGTAGCCATATTCATTAAACCGTGTGTATAAGTAGTTATTTATATTCTACAGCTAAAGCGGTTGTATATCCATGCATAGATCAATTTAGCTAAAGTATGTATACTATGAAATCTCTATCTAGAGCATTAAACATTCCAGCAGTAAATGCTTATTTTGCCTTTTCCAAAACTCGTTCTATGTAAGCTCCAAATGCAGTATATGTTGCAATCCTTCTCGGTTCCTCCTCATGGTAAATCTACAGAGAACCACGACCAATATGTACAAAACGTTTCGTATGGTCTTAATACGTTTTGCTTGTTCTTTACGGTAGAAGACGTACCATTGAATAACAAAGAAGCACACTAACCCAGTGACAACTGCTTATGCTTTTTATTCTACTCGGAATAATATTCTTTATTATAAACGCAATTGTTCGCTTAAATATATTTGCATGGTAGGATCTTAAATAGCACACGCGCAAGTAAAGGTTAAACTTGGTGCATGTAATTATAACCTCTGTCAGCACTACTGTTTGACAAATTGTCAATAATTTTCTATTTAAATGCTTACATTTAAAATGGTATGGTTTTACGTGAAAGTTCAGCTGATTTCGATTTATTGCATATTTCTTAATTTCTGTATCAGTATCAGAAGAACTAATTTTCCTGTATTACGGGTTTGATAAATTAGTGTCCCGCAGCACTTTTGTTTTCTTTTTCTAGAATGTGGCACCAGCTCTTTGACAGACAAGGTCGTTTTGCCAAAGATACTATACGGCCGTGAAGCCACACTGGGCCAGTTTCCATGGCAGATTGCCCTGTACGGCTATACTTATTTTTACTGTGGTGGATCTATCATCAACCCAAACTGGGTTCTGACAGCTGCTCATTGTGTTGAGTAAGTTCATAGAGCATGTAATGTATCATTCTGGTAAGTTCCTCTGACATTTAGTTCTAATGGCCCAATCATGTGGTTCTCTGTCCTCCTGGACAAGTGCCCCATAATGTAGTATTCGTCTATGTTAAGTCATTCTGTGAATATTCTTTGTTATCAATTAAGAAATTTTAGTTCTTAACGTAATATAGTTGCAGCTGGAATATTTCCTTGTATTGTAGCCAGTTTTGATAGAGTTTGATTACTATTGACACATACAGAAATTAATCTGGTAAGCGGCCGTTATATTTGCTGAGCTTTGTTAAAATCCTTCATGGTGTATATGTCAACTGATTGTAATGAAACTGTTATACAAGCACAAATATTTAAGATCTGTGATACGTTATAGGTAGTATCTATGGATACTATTAAGATGATCTATCATCTGATCGGCTAAGCTGGCTACCTGGTTGATATATTTCTGCACACATTATGTTCGCTCTTGCTGGTTAATATTGTATGTATCTTGCATATAGTAAATAAAGCGTATAATCTTAGCATCTAGAGGATGTGATTTCCTTTAGAATGACAGAGCGTAATGCCACAAAGTGGCTATATTTTGTCGAGCAAATTTTGATCAGATATGTTCCACAGGATGGTATGTTTTTTTTTTAAATCATTTTAAATATAAGAGTATATACACATAAATATTGCGATATGCAGTCTGTGAGGCCTTTAGACATTACAAACGACGTAAAGTAGTGTCTAATTGAATGAGTTTGTTCCCATTCTAAAATTCATAGGAATGTATCTGTGGAGAAGTTTATGAAAAATAGATGTTAGGTTCACAAACTATTTAAAGGATACGTGTGATATTATTCAATGTCTCTTTTACGCTAAAGATTGTAATTGAATTATCCACTGTCGACTATTAATTGTTCTTATTGAGATCATAATCCCTTCTACCGAAAAGTTCACTTTAGCATACGGGTTAGAAGTATCTTTCCGGTTGTTGAAAGCAGTCGGTTACCGCATTCCAAGGCTGTTACTAGAACTCTTGTCGATATTAATTTACATTGTTTAGAAACAAATATTAGATAATTGGCTGAATGAATTTATTTTAATCTTATATGATGTAAAATATATCTCTCGAAAGGCAAATATAGAGCAGGTTAATGATTGCGTATTACAAGATAAAAAAGGCTATGATAACAAATGCAGAGTCAATCTCCTAGTCATATCAATGAATAGTGTCCCCCAATTGGTTGGTTTCCAGAATGATGCGGATGATACAATTATGATTGCGTTTTTTATCCAGCCAAGTAGATCAGCTTATATTGACAGTACATACTGCAGCACGATGGTTTCCATGCATGTTATGCTAAGGAACCAAAGGAGTGAGTCCAGAACACTGTGAATTACAACCTCTAAGTGATACCAGGTTATCTTGTCCATCTTGTTGTTTAAAATCGCCCCACAGAGTTGGCGATTTTAGTATTTTGCTTGCTGCAGTCATTTTCAGGAATATATAGGGTCAAAATATACGTGTCTTATAACATTCCTTTAACTTTGCCTTCATAATATGTTAGGGGTTTTGTAGTTCTGGAAATGTCTAGTTAGTCTGGGCCAGAAGCTGTCAGTATGTGTACGTAGGTCTTAAGAGACTAGACTGCAAATGCTGCCAACTAGAAATCATAACAACGCAGCTGTACTCAACAATAGTCCAAAAACTGAGAGTTCTATTTTGCTTTTTATACTATTATTTTCTTATTGTCCTCCAACATATGCCATATTTACAAGAAATATACCCTTAATAACACCCGAACATTATATATATATATATATATATATATATATATATATATATAGAGAGAGAGAGAGAGATAGATGGATAGATATATAGATAGATATGCACACCTGGAAAGAAAAATGTATTATTATTATATGTATTATTAATTTATATTATTGTTATTATCGACTCTTATTATCAACAGAGGAGACGATGAGCATTCATGCCTCTATATATTGTGAAAGGTATAGCACATTATTTACTTAGTTAGCTATCTGATGTAATTAGCATTTACAGAAATTAATTCCCAGCGAATTCCGCTCCTCAAAGATACATATTTCAACAAAAGAAATTGCAATCGGATTGATAGTGAAATAAAGGATCATGATTAAGCTTACACACGAAAATGTACAAATATATATGACCATATGTTTTATTTTTACTTTTGAGTATTTTAAAAGATTAAACATATGCCCTTCGTTCATGGTTTATTTAATCTTGATTTACTTCTGCATATCTAGGTCTGCAATAAACTGTTCATTAAATAGCAGGTTCAATATTCAATGAAGTTTTTCGTGTGGATGAACATATGCCACTGATGTTTCACAAAGAAGAGATAAAGATAAGGCTTAACATATAATTAATGATATCTAAATAAATACATGTTAGAAGAAATTAATCAAGATCTGGGTGTCGGTTACGTTCATTGATCCCTGTACCTGTGTGTAAGTCACTGTGTAAGTCTGCATATATAGTAATTACATTTGGCATATATATATATATATATATATATATATATATATGTATATATATGTCGTTTCACAACACAACCTGAAAGTTAAATTACTTTACATTTGAAGAGAATTAGTGAATACCAAACAATGTGTAAACACTAAATTTTTAATTTTGTTTAGTTTATTCTCCCATATAAATATTGACTTATCAATATTAAACAGTTATATGTATACACATAAGGTATATTTATTGCTTTACAGATTGACCGATGGGTGGATAGATATACAAACCTGTGAGCACAATATTTTCTTAACTATGTTTCAGTGATGGTTCTGTATTCAAAATCAGACTGGGCGCAGTCAACCTGGGTGACATATCTCAAGGGCTAGAAAAGCAGGTGTCAAGGATATATATCCATCCTTCCTATATTAGTTTCACAGCCTATGATATAGCCCTCTTGTATTTTTCGACACCTATTGTGATGAATGAATATGTTCTCCCTGCGTGTTTGTCCACTCGGCAGTTCTACCAAGAGGTACTAGCTAAAAAGACCGATGCAGAGTGCTATGTATCCGGTTGGGGTCGTACAGAAAAAGTTGTTTTTAGTGGTGAGTAATTTCGCGGTGGAAATTTATACCATTTAATAATGCAGGGGGTTACTTGTGGATGTTAGATAGATTTAAATAAATTTGCTATAGATGACAGTTGTTGTTTTCTGCTATTTGTACAGATCTTAACGATGGATAGTATTAATAAGCCCAACTCTGTCTGAGAGTTATAATTGTTATGCAGCTAGTTTGTTTGCGCAATAAAATGATTATTTCCTGATGTATTGAGAAATTTGGTTGTATTTTAACGGCTGAAGAACATCTGCACTTTATTTGATGTCAGCAGATGCTTTGCATAACGGTTTGCGCAGTTATGTTTCTTCTTCATTGTACCTTCATGTGAATATCTTTTTACAATATACATCTAATAATACTACTTTTTTCTAATTGATATGGGTGCAAACGCACGGCTTTGTTCAAAATGCAATGCATTATGTAATATTGGCAGACAATTAAACATTTACAGAGATAAACAGGAAACGCTTTGTGTGTTTACACAGGGTTTTCAAATCTTTGGAGGGTAACATCAGTGGTTTATTCTTTTGTAATAAAGGCAATGTTATAAAGGAAAATACATCTCAAACACGAAAATAATGTTTACTTACCTTTCGAGCGTTTTCCTTTTGATTTTGCTATGGATCAAGCAGTTTGAATTCCGTATTTGCCGAGAGGGTTGCAATTTGGATTGTTATAAAATTTGAAAAGGTATACGATCGAAAATACATATAAGCATAATTGTTTAAATGGTTATATTAACTTTGTAGCACTAATATTCTATATTTAACAAACGTGCGTAGTCCCACTTTCTGCTCATATTCTGAAATGACACCATGGCGTTCCGTAACAGGATTTTATTCTTTTTTGTACCTAGTCTTTAAAGGTACATTCCCTTTTTCTAGCTTACCTGGTGCAGATGTTGAAGGTCGTTTATCATCAAGCTCAGTTTTAAAAAGATTATCATTCAGAAGTGTTTTGTTCTAATGTAATGATTTGTAATCGATTCTTAAATGATTATAATTTAGCACCTCTCTGGATTTGAAACAGAGCGGTACAATTGCGTGATGGTAATTTCCTGCAATGAAATTTATAATATATAAAGTTTTAGCTTAAAAGACAGATATATAGATAGATACAGAGATAGACTGATAGATATAAACACACACCTTTGAAACAAATGGGTTCCAATAAACACCTTTCACATTTCTAATAACCATTCTTGATTAATTAACACTAATTAGCTGACAAAATAATTTTGAAGCACTTTGGCTTGACAAGCGACCTGCAACATCAAACTTTTGCCACAAAAGGCATAGCGCAATTTCCGGATCAGATGTTGTAATAAGAAAACTGCTCATTTACAAAACGTTGGTATGCCATTTCACGACCATGGAATGTTTCGAAATTTGCAACATACTTTAAAAACTCCGCGGGTTGCAACAGTACACACATTTGTTTAAATATGTGTAGACTCATATATATTCAGCTCCATAATCAATATGTGTACAGCTGGAACTTTGGTCGATACGATTTGGATCAGCACGGTTTATGTCAATGTAAAACAAAATTGTAATTTTGCTTTAATACCAAAATAATGACTTTGCGGAAAAAAAACAAACAAACACAGAATACATTACAACTACCATCATTATAGGAAGATCGACCATATTTGCTTCCAAAGGGGCCACACTATATCTTTGATTTCTGACCCATTATTGATGGCACATAGTACTTTTCCAGAACTGTTGCAGTATTAAACTACCATACATCATATGCTTGAAAAGGAAGGAACATTTACCAAGAGAGATTATCCCATTGTACCTCAACGAAGAAAGAGCTACTGCCTACTGGAAAATAAAATGCATATAATTTTAAAAAAGAGTCGCTGTAGAGGAATTAATAATTCGTTGAGCTTCTTTCATGACAAGGGTTGATTCTGCAGAGGTTTCAATCTGGTTAGGTATCCATTATTTCGATTGTTGAAAATGCAAGGGGTAATTTTTATTTCATGTCGGTCATTTGCAGGTGATTTACCAAGCAAGCTCCAGATGACTAAGGTATATCTCATTGACTATCAAGAATGCAAACAGATTTGGACCTTTGGCATTCAAAACACGACTGTATGCATTGACAACGCAAACCCTGGCCTTCCAATTTGCAATGTGAGTACATGATCACATAATAAATTTCCCACAAACAAATATATTGATTAGAAAATAACGTTTTAAACTGATTTAGACATTCAGTATTCCTTAACATACAAAAAGTAAACCAAATATTGAAACATATTGGTCCTAAATGCTGCTTTTACTTCTGCTTTGTTTCCTAAAATGTGCTAATTCTTGTAGGTTTATCCTACAATAATAAAGAGTTCAAGAAAAAGAACATTTAGAGATATTTCAAGTTGAATTTAAAAAATGGTCAGTTAAATAAATTTAAGAAATCGAAATGTGCAATAATGTCATAAAGCAAATAATGTTTTTCCAGTAGTTTCTAACTGGTTAATTGCTTGCACTTTAATTTCTTGCACTTTTGAAATCATATATGGCGAGAAATAGTATGGTAGCTTAAACTCTACAATAATGCATGTTATTAATTCAATAGCGATTAAGACTGACCTAGACCTTCATTGATTAGTATCTAATTAGATTATACATATACATCTTGTAAATATCGGTTTTAGTTATGTCTGAGGTCTTCTTCGAATCTTAACAGGGAGATTCCGGTGGCCCATTGGTATGCAGAAACAAATATGGGCGTCTGCAATTAATAGGTGTGACAAGTTTTGGACACATATCATGTACACATAACGATTATCCAAATGGCTACCAACTGGTACATCCTTACCTGAATTGGATCCAGAATGTCACAGGTATTTATTTCTATCTTCCTTCAGTCTTTCTTATGTTTTCTTTGACTTTGTTTTCTGTCTTGTTGGTAAATGTATGATGTAATATATAGTACTAAGGTAAATTAAATACAACTTAGCTCTTGTCTTTTACTTATGAAAAGTTTTACGCAAAACAAAAGAATACACACACATATATATATATATATATATATATATATATATATATATATATATATACACACATACATTTATTAATATATATATATATATATATATATATATATATGTATATATATATATATATATATATATACGTCCTTAATATTTAATAATTTTATTATTATTTTGACAAAGGGGCTGAAAACTATTAGTAAACTCTTGTGTATCTTAGAGGGGGAAAATGGTAAACATAATTAACACCAACATGGATTCAACGAATTTCCTGTTAGAGCAAAATAAATGTGCATTCCAAATTAATGCAATGTATATGTTGACAAGAGTAAACATGCTATTTTATTTGTGTTTCACTTCGTTGATGGTATAAGGATTCATATTTTCTTCACGAACGGATCATTGCTTGTTAGGTTTCTCAAAAAGCGCGATTGGTGGAAGCAAAAAAAAAAAAAAAAAAACACGCACAAATTGGCACAACACACATAAAAGGGCATTCAGATCATGCAATTTGTATTGTGTTATAAGCACTCGAACACTGCAGGTTCAATTTAGCTAAGATTTTACGTACGATTCGTTTTCTTAGATATTGAATGTGTCATATTCCACACATTATTACTATCGCTAAATTGCTTTAGCTAAAAGCCAATCATTATCATTTCAATATCATTTTGACTGACAAGAAAGTAGTTTTCTTGTACAAAATACTAATTTTTGTAAGGGTAATTCAGTTTATTTAAAATCATGTACCAGCCTAATCTAATGCCTAAGTAAATATTGGGGGATGGGGGTTATACAGTGTATAATGAGCATCTATTAAATTGAAATAATTATTTCTTTGATGCTTTTTCAGGCCTCAACTTTACAGACTTTGACTTCTAGGAAGAAAGCTCTTAAGAATACAGACACATGTTGTAAATAATAAAGAATATAAAGTGTTGATTAACTTGTCATGTATGGAAGCATATACTTGTTTGAAATGAAAACTAATCGTTCTCGTTTAGCGACTATTTCAATGTATTTCTTTGAAAACATGTATCATTTGAAGTTTTATTGAATTGCTCTTTGCATCCAAATCTGAATATTTGTTTATCTTTTTTTCTTTGTAGATGTGTTACTCTCTCTTTCAGATAAAAAAGTTATGAATGAAATAAAGTTTTGAATCTTAGCATATATATTATTTTCATGTAATTTTTACCTGTATTATATTTTATAAACAAATCCAATAGGATATGATCAAGTATTATGATTGACAGTGTCGCTTGAACTATATTTATATTTTAAATTACATCAGTTTCCTGAATGAGTTATACATGGTATTATTGCAAATTATTTGTATTCTAAAGATTGAAGTCAATGATCTTGTCTTGACAACATAAACGGTTGGTACAAAACGTGTATAATTTCAACGAGTCGTCCTGTTTGATAATGTGTTTAACAAAACACATATTGTAAAAGCTCCTTTTCACCTTATGAAATGTTACGTCTTTGTCTACTGATCGCTGATTACTTGTCTAATTTACTGGTAATATCCTGATTCATTGTTTTCAGCTATCTGTTTAAGTTACTAGACAGGCATTTCATTAGATACGTATTTACATTTTACAGCTTGAAAGGAGGGAGACATTTCACGATAATTTAAGATTGTCAATAATAACAAATTACAAGAATCTATAATAGTACTTAGACTTTTGACTTTGCTCCAACCCTTTTTCAGTTAGTTATATATTGGAAATATACATAGAAGTGTTTTGCTTAAAATCCAAATCACTCTAGTTAAAAAATAGGTTAGATTGATCCGTATGTGTTGAGACTAACTCATAAAGGATTGTGTAGGCTCATTGAAATATTATCGTCAAGAACTTTGTCTCTAATGCAAATCTCTTTCAGTCTGAGAATGTTCTCTGAGCAGTAAAAAAAACAAACCAATGAAATTCGACAGACTAATTGACATATCTTCTGAAATTAAGGTACACGTATTTTGTCCTCTGAAGATGTATTTATGACAATTTTTTAATACGTTAGAGACATTTTGACTGGAATTCGATCAGATTTAAACGTATTTCAGAAAGGTGAAAGGCTCTCCGTGGTTTACTTCTCATGGCTGTTGGGAGAATAGTTTTGTTACACTTATAATATTGAGAATATATTTGGATGCCTTGTTTTACTGCACTTATACCTTAGAATATAGTATTATGTATAATATGTATGCACTTATAACATTAAAATGTATTTACATGTTCAAACATCTTAAATACCCTTATTGATGTGAAAGTAGCATCTATTTTAACAATATGGTCTGCCAACCATTCCCTGACTTCTGTCGTATATTATGCGACTGCCATCAGTCTGTTTATTATAATTTCTCACACTTTTCCACCCTGTGGATGATTCGATGGCGTCAGACACACACTAGTCTTGATGTCTGTTTAATCGTAAATAAAAATGGAGGTTTAAAAATATTCCACACAGCTGTAATTGTTGCCATCTTAAACATGCTGCTTTTGTTACATTTTGTAAGACACTGGAAAGATTGTTAAAAAACTTCGTCAACGGATTCCATCCAGTTGTAGCTACTCATTCTAAACCGGTTTGGAATTATCATAAATTTCAGCACATATGCATACTATTGTTAGATCAAGTTATTTTTTAATAAAAATGCTGCTTATCTGATGTTTAAAATGCTCGCAGTATTGACAAATATGAATACAAATATAATTGCTTTTATAAACTATTTTAGAAAATCATTAAAGATGACATATGCATACAATGATATTGAAGTGCCTGTCCCATAAATATAGTACGAATATTTTGAGTCCTGTTATTAAAATCTTTATAGACCGTGTCTTCCTGAAACAGTTGGAAGAGTATCATTAAAAAAAGATTTCAACTTGTACGGAATTTGTTTTAGTATTTTATGAAGGCAATCTTAATATTGCCGTTAAAGTGGCGATCTGAATGCATTTTTAAGGCTGCTTATTTCCGACGATTTCTTAGCATAGCAAAAAACTTGATACATTATATTTTACTTAGTGTTTCTCTTATAGGAAAATGGTGCTCCTTTCACAACAATTATCACCACCTGGTGGCACTATTGATATATTCATGGCTGCGGTTCCGAAACGATTTGAAAACTGTCAGGAAACAGATGCAAACATCAATCCTTCGGTCTATTTGACCCTAAATTTAAATAGTCCTTTTTGGCCATTTAATGGATATTATGACCCTTGCTAATTTAAATAGCTTATTCTCGATATTCCTCATGGATGTTTGAACTAAGTGACAGTTTTTGTTAAAACAGTCCTCCTGACTTTTGAAATATTTTAAAATTAAATGTTTTTCCTTTGAGGGCCACCATAGCTTTATTGGCAGCCATCTTGAAATGTTTGGTGTTACTTCCGTAGTGTTGTAATAGTATCATGAAAAATGTACAAACTATATGTTGACCAATTGTGTCATTCTTGCACGAGGACTTTTTATTGGCCTGATATAAACTGTTTTATTGCAAATACAAACACGCCAAGAACCAGCGTAATTTTCTATTTTTAATTTCTGGAATGTTTTCAGGATTTTAAAGAGCCTAAAACTTCCATTGAATTGTTGTTAATTTATAATTAATTAAATGATCTAACAATAAAGCAAATCAGTTAATGTAGCCACTTTCATAAAGGAACAACTGTTCCACGGATTCCATAGTTCACTCACCATTCTGTTACTTCCACTACACATACATAAGATGACTGGAGCATATCCCATGGTTTCCTTTTACGGTATACGGTAATACACAAACTAGAAACATCTAGTCCAGATTGTATCAAGTGACTTAGATACTAATTTTTTTCACTTAAGACTTCTGTTTAATTCATAATGAAATCTGGATGTTTTCTGATCAGCTGGAAATTTGCCAATTATTGCACCGTTAAAAAGCGGAAAGGGAAACTCAAAAAGACCCAAGCAGCTTACCAGTAATACGGTGCCTTGGAAAAATTCTTGAGAAAATTATGTTCATGTATTTTTTTTTTTGCTATTCACGACAATATGAAATTCTAGTAAAACAGCAATGAATATTTAGACCAAATGATTCCACGGTAAAACAACGTGTTGAATTATATTAAATTATATCAGAGAGCCTTGATAAGGGTATCAGTTATCCATTCGTGTTTTGTGATATACGTCAGGCTTTGGATAAAGTATGACGTAATGGTCTATGTTTAAACTCAGAAAATATGGAATAGCTTTACAATTTATAACAGGTAATCATACTTTTATAAGAAAAAAAATATTTTTCCTTCACCATGAAAACAATCCAAGCCGAATTTCCACATAGATGTGTACCGGTCCCATGCGAATTCCTTCTCCTTCGGACATAACTGAATACGTTTTGTGCAATATCAGACTATTTGCCAATGAGCCATACTTATTTACTTTTGATTGTGATCCACAATAATTCGATTATAATCTCAATGTAAACATATAAAATGTACCATATTAGGCTTACGCATGATTTATTCAGTTGAGCCCTGAAAAGTCTAAGTGTTCCGTTTATTCCGAAATAAAAATCAGTAATACATATTGCCTGATATCCGAACGACTGATGTATTAATTAACAACATGGAAAGTCATTACCATAGAAAACTTATAACGAGCTCGGATCCAGTATGTCATGCATATCAACCCAACATTTAAATACATTCACTGATACCCCTATAAACATGAATCTACAGTTGATTAATTGTCCTTAATGGCAAAATGTTGCTTTTCCGTTATTTTGTTCATTGTTTCCATTCTTTGTCTTTTCCTTCTGTTATTTCATTATAATTTTTTATTTTCCAAGCATTACATTTCTGTTGAAAATAATGTTTTGTTTGTTTTCTCTCATCTAACTCCACTGTAATAAAATATGTTTAAAAACAATGAACATTTGTTGAATTGAACATGAAAGTAACTGCACTTATTATATTTTGTTATTATTATTAATAGTATTACGGATTTAAACAGATAAGTCAATATGATTTGCATGATTGCACATTCAGTACTTTTAAGATTATGGTCTGCAATCGTTTTACCATTCACTATGGATGACCTGTTGTAAATAAAGCACTTTGTATAGCGACTGTCACTTTTGTGCGAGCTTATCCGTTCTGTCTAATTTATATAATGTTACCATTACTGTAAAATCTCTGTACATATCCTTTGCTCTGTCCAGCTATCTTATCAATATGTCTCTTATTCTTTATAAAAATCCACATCTTTACCTGACTTATGAAATAAACTAACTGTATGTAAGAAAGACTGTAAGTTTGTCGCCCGAGTCACACCATGAAAGTAATTCATTTAAATATTAGCTTGCTTCTTTGCAATAAAGAGGAGCTTTACTTCTTAGCATGCGATACTCTAAGATAGATTATTTTCAATAACGTCCTTATCGTATTGAGAACCTGAATATAGTGTAAAGTATATTATTCACAATAACCGACTTTTTCAAAGAACTTTTATGTATTTAATCTTATTGATGAAAAGTGGCACACACATATACACTCACACACACCCCCCCCATATATATATATATATATATATATATATATATATATATATATATATATATATATATAACTTTTAACTTAAAAGTCTTGCAGTAAGATTTTTGTAATTTGCAGTACATCAATTGTATCAATTACCTCAGTGGTAATCTTTCAGCAGTTTGATGGGAAATGTTCTCGTGCCGTCTTTGCACCTACTGTGCAAGCCTTGCTGTTTTTGTCGTTAGCTCTGTCAACGAGGTGCATCTCTGGTACAATGTAACAATGGCATACACATATTGGGTGAAGTGTACAGAATAGGCAAGCCTAACGGGAATAAGTGGAATTTGAAGTAATCGGCCAGTCAATTACTTAAATTAATTCATAGTAGAATCTGACACATTTACTCTCTGTAACCGATCACTCGTTTGTTTTGATTGGTTGACATCGTAGCTGGAGACGACGTATACCGTAGGGACAATATCATTGTATTTCTCTCTAGTTTCATTGTCATTATTCATATCTTATCTTGAATGTATACTGCATTTGCCTGTTCAGATTTTGTGTGAATTTTTGTTTTAGCATTCTGTATTATATCGTCCTACCAAATGCAGACATATATGTATAATCAGCGTACCCTGCAAAGATGGAAAAAATACCCATTTTAGCTTTCCTAATCAAGTTGCTTTTAATACGAACAGTCTAGATAACGTTGTTACTGTGTATTTCAACGTTCCATCTCGCTGGTGATTTTGCAGTACGAAACTTTAGCAATTTATTAACTACATCTATTTCAGCAGTAAGATGTTATTAGTATGTTGTGTTCAGTAGTAATTAAAGTGTTTCAGTAGTAAGGTCTAGAAACATGGAGTTTTCTTGAGTTTATGTACAAGTTAATAGCTGCGTTTCAGTAGTAATGTTTTAGTGGTTGAATAAGTGTTTCAGATACACTTTTGATTGGCTTTATGCAGTGGTTTAGTATGTGTTTCAGATATACTTTTGATTGGCTTTATGCAGTGGTTTAGTATGTGTTTCAGATACACTTTTGATTGGCTTTATGCAGTGGTTTAGTATGTGTTTCAGTTATATTTTGTGTGTAGTAGTTTAGTAAGTGTTCAGCTCTGAGGGTCTTTTTTTGCATGTAGTAGCTTAGTAGCTATGTTCTGGAATCTGGTGGAGGTTATGACATTTTTGTTTTATTCGTATTTGCTATTTTACTGTAACTAGTGTTTCATAAATTCCAATAGGCCTCAAGTTGCTTTTAATATGGTTACATGACACAAACAAAATATGTCTTTCGCCCTTTAGAGAGGTATGTCCGGGAAATGTTTATATGAGATCAGTGCCTGTACAATGATTGCCACAGACAAGGGAAGTAAATCTTTGGACCCTCTTCTTCTACAAAGCCCTCAATTATTTTGAACACTTTTGAGAAACTAAAATCTTCCTCGTCATTAATGAAAATCAATTTAAAATGTTTATCAATTGTATGAAATATTAAAGTAAGATGTTTCCTTGATCACTTGCATTATGGTACCCGAGATGAACATAGATCCACCCGTAATAAACCCATTCAAACATTAGACAATATGAATAAATAATATGGAAGAATCTAAAGGAAAACATATTTATCCTGAATTAATTGATAAACCAAAGAAGAAAAATACAAAGCTTAAAAGATAGCGACTATGTAACCCATTTAAGCTTAACTGTTTTTTTTTTGTTTTTTTTTTTCGTGTGCACCCGGTTTGAAAAAGTAGGGAATAATACAATACATTTAGATCGTGTTTGTTCTAAAATTACTTCTTTTCTTCCATATTCTTTCACAATTGGAATCATCTAGTTCCACTTTCTAAAACTGAGAATTCTTAATCGTACATTTATATCCTCGATTTTATGACGTATATTATTGCGCACGAGCATTAGAATACACAGTATTTCATTAACTAGAGTAGGATCCCTGTTTTGAAAATCCAGTGTGACTAAAATGTTATACTTTTAAAGTAAAGGTGTTTAAAACTTACACACTCGACAATTTATTCTTACAATTTAAACCAAGTTCACCCTGACTGGTCGATTAAGTGAGCCAGAAAGCGATTGGATATATTTTTCCGGGTCCTTTTCCAATGTGCGTACTTGTTTTATGGTACAGACAACTAATTAAATTCCCATAGATTGTAAAGTTCTTGGTTAGGAAAATTACTATATTTTCGTAGTAAGAACAGAAAAACACTCTTGCATCCTATGCATGATCTATCAAAGTGTAATCCTTACAAACTACAAAAATGGTATGCTGCTTGGTTCGCTTTCGAGAAAAGAATTTCTTGTAGGTGTTCACTATTAAATGCCAACCAAGTGTGAACTCCCCGTTTATATCTGGCAGTACCTGTGCGATGCAATGAAAATGGCTTTAGGTTGAAGCTTACTATTGCGTACACTTTATCTATATGTAGGCTCCTGCCTAAATTACTTTTTTTTCCAGCCA